>OX451736.1:1615823385-1617023385 GCA_948472305.1 Vicia faba | reverse complement strand
AACGACACCAGAGGAAGCTTGGTGTGGGGTGACACCTTCAGTTAGGCACTTGAGAGTCTTTGGTTGTATAGCATATGCTCACGTACCGGATGCTCGGCGAACAAAACTTGAAGATAAGAGTCGTTGTTGTGTCTTTTTTGGTGTAAGTGCAGAATCAAAGGCATATCGACTATATGATCCTACCTCTAAGAGGATCATTATCAGTCGCGATGTCGTCTTTGAAGAAGACGGGCAGTGGAATTGGGAGAAAAAATATGATGAAGATAACACGTTTGATTTGGAATGGAAAAATGAGAAAAGTGAAGAAAGTGAGGAATCAAGTGATGGCAATGAAGAAGAAAATACAGTTGATGGTAATGAAGAAGAAAATGGAGAAAATGCAGTTGATAGTAATGAAGAAGAAAATGTAGTTTCTCCATTGACAGAGCCCCAAAATAGAAGAGCTCCAAGGTGGATGAATGACTATGTATCTGGTGATGGTCTTTCCGATGAAGAGGAAGAGGTACAAACTCATTTAGTCTTGTTTTCTCATGTCGTTCGTTCTGATCCTACTTCATTTGACGAAGCAATAAAGGAGGAGAAATGGAGGGCATCCATGGATGCAAAAATGAGATCAATTGAGAAGAATGGAACGTGGAATCTTAGAGAGTTGCCAAAAGGAGAGAAAAAATAGGAGTCAAATGGGTATACAAAACAAAGTTGAACGAGCTTGGAGAAGTAGAAAAATACAAGGCTCGCTTGGTCGCCAAAGGGTATGCTCAAGAATACGGAGTTGATTATGAGAAGTATATGCTCATGTAGCTCGTATGGACACGGTTCGAATGATTTTGGCACTTGCTGCACAAAGAGGTTGGTGTGTGTTTCAGTTGGATGTGAAGTCAACCTTTCTTCATGGGAAGCTAGCTGAGAATGTGTATGTGGAGCATCCAAGGGGTTATGAAATAAAGAATAAGGAGCATATGGTATATAAGCTCAACAAAACTTTGTGCAAACTCAAGCAGGCACCGCGAGCATGGTTCAGCCGAATTGAATCATACTTCAGGAAGGAAGGTTTTGAGAAGGATGATAGTGAGCAAACTTTGTTTACCAAAGTCAAACAAGAGTCCTGTTTACAGTGATTTCTGGTAAACAACTGCTAGTCCTCCAAACTATCAAATAATCTTAATGACTGTTATTTAATCTCTCTGGTAACTTGCAGGATCGACTAGATTGATCCTATGGTGTATTGGTCATTTGGATAATTCTCATTGTAGAACTGATATTCATGGTTAGTATTTAGAATGTAGTGTAGGCGTTCAACTTACTTCGATTACCATATTAAAAAGATCTAATGACATGATCAAGTAAAGACGTGCGAAACTAAATTGCATGAATAAAGATTCGATTGTAAAGAAATGTAAAACTGCAAGAAACAAGTAAATAACTTTGAAGTATAAAAGCATGTAATGTAAAAGAGTTTCTGCAATGTAAAGGATTCGAAATAGAAAGAAAGCGTTTAAATGCAAGAAATCAGTAAATGACTTTGAATGAAAAGGTATTCGAATGACAAAAGCATGAAGATAAAAGCATGAAATGTACAAGAGTTTCTGAAATGTAAAGGATTCGAAATAGAAAGAAAGCGTTTAAATGCAAGAAATCAGTAAATGACTTTGAATGAAAAGGTATTCGAATGACAAAAGCATGAAGATAAAAGCATGAAATGTACAAGAGTTTCTAAAATGTAAAGGATTCGAAATAGAAAGAAAGCGTTTAAATGCAAGAAATCAGTAAATGACTTTGAATGAAAATACTTTAATGTAAAGGCTTTTGAATGATATTGACATGAAGATAGAAGATAAACTGGAAATGATAAAGAATTTTGCTGAATCATAAATATTTGGTGTTATCATACGTACATTGTTCGAGCATTCGTTTCCCTAGCCATGTGGTATTTTGAATGTTTATTGAATTTTGTACAATGAATATGACACCCGAAATCCTAACGCTAAGACTTCTATTTATACTACTTCGACCATAACGGTCTTGCCTATAAGATTCTGCCACGTTCAGAACATGCAGAGCGCTGCTCCTCTCTGGTTTCCACGCGTCTTCGAACGCTCCAGCGCATATATTTTAAATTTCGAACATCCCGCTTGTGTTTGAATTTCAAATGTTTTGGCACTCTTCGCTTCGTACTCATTTCTTGGACACAGTCTCGTTACCACTTCGAGACTTCTTTTAAATATATCTCCACAACTGTCACTCGAAGCTCCAAGCTTTGACATGTTCATTCGAAGAACTGTTTCTACCATTCCGAACCATAACATCTTGCTTTATTCCAACGAAACATCCAACTTGCTTCATTTCGAACTGTGTCATCAAAATCTTCAACCAACAAAATGCCCCTTTAAAATATGTATTTCGATCCTTTGAGAAACACTTATTTTAAAATATATATGCAAGATTTTGATGTGACCTTTGAGTAATCGTAACATTTATTATGTATGACTCCAGTCACGTCAATCACGACGCCTCTTGGATTCCTTAACCGTCTTGAATCAGTACTTCACAGCATGGTGCAGTTATAAAATAATGATTATTATTAATCACGCCTATTACCAACATCAGCCTTTACGCCACCTCCTTCTCAATCCATCCCACGACTCCCACGTATCCTAGTCTCACTTAGTGGATGTTTAAACTTCCACACTATAAAAACCAATCAACGTAGTTGTGATCGGTGGAAATAGAACTGACTGTTTTGAAATGCTGGTTTGCGAAATGTCGCGGTAAGCAAGAGTCACCACCGTCTTTTATGTTCTCCAACATGGAAAGGACAAAAGCACAGCAAAATTCCTTTTCGAGAATGTTTCTCGGTTCGGGAGGTAGATTTATAGAAAGGGAAAGTGTTAGCACCTTTTCTATCTGTGGTTATCCACGGGCTCTTAGGTACTTGCTCTTATGTTTTCAAAAATTGTTTGCTTTTCAAGTGTGTGTGGGTTTTGAAAAAATTTTGTTTGAAAAATTTCTAAGTAACTCTTGTATCAGTCCTCAAGAGTGTATGAAAAATTTGTTTGAAAACTTTTAGAAAGTGTCAGTGTGAAAAGATGTTTTGTTTGTTTGAAAAGAGCAAGTACCCATGAGATCTACCTACCCTAAGGAATTAGGCTGTGTAAGAGTCCTTTAAACAGTACTATTCCACCATGGAGAGTTAGGTAGCACCGTCGTTGGAGGTGTTCGGGTCAATTCGATTGTAAGGGACAGTGTGGTCACCGAAGCAATAGTAGGACACCTTAGAAGTAACCCTAATGTCCTAGATCCTTTTTTTATCCGAGGCAACCGTTTCGAGGCAACTGATGATCTTTGGACAAGAGGGCGACCTCTAAAACTTCCTATACTCAATGACCACGTTCGAGGCAACCAAGTGAGGCGTACCCTAGGAGTGGCATGTGCGAGTGTGTCAGGTTTCATGTTAAGTTATCTTTGTACATGTTATTTGTTAGCTAAGGATTGATTTTATTTGGCATTCATTCTTGCATGCATATTAACAGTTAAGAGTGCGGAAAATAAATTGCGGAAATTTGAATCTACGCTATTACAAGGCGCGGGTCTATATATCGCCAAAAAACAAAGACCCGTTTTGATAAATAAGTACGGAAAGATAAATAAAGCGGTAAATCCTAATTAACTATTACATCCTTTGAACAGATACATAAATAATCAAAAATAAGAACAATGCGCGAAGGAAATTAAATCAGGATGTCCTAGGGTTTTTGACCCTTTTGAGAAAATATGAAATTGGTCCTTTTTTGCAATTAATTAAATGTTAAATCTAATAACTAATTAATTAAATAAAGAAATAAAAATGTTTTTTATGTTTTTTTAATGAAAATACTAAAAGGAATTAAAAATTAGTAAACAAAACCCTAGTTCTAAACTAATTTTATTTATTGTAAAAAAAGAAATTAAAATTACCTAATTAAACTAAATCAATTGGTTAGTATTTTATTTACAAAAATGATAATTAGTGAATTTAATAAATAATAAAAATATTTACAATTTTTATATTATCTGAATTTATTATGAAAAATTAGTTTATTAGTTAATAATAATAATAATAATTAGTAAAAAGAATTAAAAGGAGAAAGAAAATAAATAATAAAAAATAGTAAACCAGGGGGGGTTTGATGGCCCAAGGGAGGTGTTGTTCTGGAATTCAGGCCCATTAACACAAAGCCATGTTTGACTTTCTGGAATCATGTGCGTGCTCATTGACTCCTGAGTACCATGGTCTTCATTCTTTGGCCATTGGATTGGGCTTCATGGCCACTTGGCAAGCTTATGCGTGAGTTGCATGGTAGAGCGCTCTTGGAAAGCTGCATGAGATAATATTAGAAAAAATAACATTGAGGTTTGGGTGGACCTGGGAATCGAACCCAGGTCCCAGTAATTACCAGACACGTCCTCCTCCACTGGGCCAAACGCATGCTTTTGTTAACATAATAAGCAATTTAAATAATACACAATACAATAACATATGCTGAAATCAAACACGCGCGCGCCATTTATTTGAATAGACCAACCATGTTGAGACACGCAGTCACCTTCTTCATTTCATCTGCAAAAATAAAACAAGATAGCGGGGGTTTTTAACCCCCACAATGCAAAACTGCCAATAATAGCGATTAGGCGTACAGGGCATATAAAAAGGGCGCGATGGTATCAATGAGTTCGTCTTGTCATTCTGAGTTCAACCATGGGTATTATTGGTTCTAATTTTACTTATGCTGAAAAGCCCCATTTGAGAGCTTCAAAAACCCTAGATTTCTCCAATGGTGGATTCTGATTCAGGGCGCCATAATCAAATTAAATCCTACCAATAGCTTCAAAATGGTCCTATTAACACAAATCCATCCAAAAAAGAGGTTAAAGATGCATGAATAATGATGTGTGATTATGGAAAACAAACCAAGCCGTGTGACTTGTTCTGGACGATTCTGATAGCTTCAAGGCTCGTTTTTTATTGCAATAGATTCCTGGCAATATCAGCAATGCGTTTGAATCACTTTTAGGCTTTGAATTGTGCTTGAATAATGAATTCAGTTTTGAGTTTTTTGCTTGATTTTTGAATAATGGTTATGGCTCTGTAACAGCTTTTGCACGTGCCCCCAATTAGGTTTAGACTGTGTGTGTATATGAGAAAGGGATTAGGTCATTAGCTGGGCCTTGATCCATGCACATGAGAGAATTAGTCTTAGGTTTTTTTATCATTAACAAACTTTCCCTTTTTTAAGCAAAACCAAGACTTGGTGTACAACATAACCCTAGCATGAGTTTGTGAGCTTACACATGATGTATAGAAGCTATTCAAATCCAAATGACACTATTCCATTGATTTTTAGATTTTATTTGAATTATTATGGATTTAAAATGAATTAAATTAATAAAAATTAAATAAAATAGAAAAATAAATGTTTGATCTTGAAATTAATCATGGGACACGTGTGTGGAATTACAAGGCTGAATCAAGTGAAAGAAAGTGGTCCCTTTTGTCAAAAATTGAAGTTTCAAGGATAGTTGTCTTTTGCACATTCCCAAAAATTTCCCAATTTCTCCAATGCACATCGTGCTCAATTTTGATCATATGAACATGTTCTTAGACATTTTGGAAAGGTCTTGAAGTCCTATAACCAATGCCTTTGGTCCCAGGTCATTTTGATTTACCAATCTCAAGTTATGGTCTTTGACTTAAAATGCCTTTTTGTTGACTTTTGAAAATGACCTATAATGTAGAAATTGATAACTTTTTGTGAGAGCATTTATTGGACTTGGAATGTGAAGATGAGTTGTAGGAAATGTCATCCCCTTAAAAATGAGAATTGGATGGGATTTTTCTGATGAACCATGAAAAATTTATGCCTTGGTCAAGTTACAGTTGACTTTTCAACTGTCCAAAAATGGAAACTTTTGCATCTTGATGAATTTTGAGCCATTCTTGTGGAATCATGATCAAGACTTGATCAAATGATGATTGTGGCTTCAAAATAAGATGTTGACCAAAAAAGTTTGACTTTTGACTGCCAAATGACCATTTTACCCCTACAGTTGATTGTGAAGCAATTAGGGCTTTTGACTGTGCAACTTGATGCTGTGAGTCTTGAAACTTGACATGTAGATGCTTGGAAATGTGTATAGGCATATGAGGCTTGATTGAGCCTTTGAAAACCTCAACTTCCTTGCAGGAAACAAAACCCTAATTTTGACTGGCTTAGGAGGATGTTTGACTGTGCAACCCCTTGAGAAGTTTTGAGCCATTTGAGGATTGATCTTGACAAATCTTGAAGAATATGGGAGGGCAAATTTTGGGGTACAACAGTTGCCCCTGTTCAATCTTCTTAAACCTGAGGATGTAGATTGGCTTGCGTGCCTTTCGTGATCCGAAGGTGGAAGATGATTGAACACTAGAGTGCCCAGAAATTTGCACTCACATAGTAGAG
This sequence comes from Vicia faba, assembly GCA_948472305.1. Taxonomy (NCBI): domain Eukaryota; kingdom Viridiplantae; phylum Streptophyta; class Magnoliopsida; order Fabales; family Fabaceae; genus Vicia; species Vicia faba. Next base: position 1,617,016,909 of record OX451736.1, on the reverse strand, counting down.
TATCAACAATGTGATGGCGGGAATGGGCTTACAGATTCCATTTGGAGAGATGATGGATAGGAGGATAGGCTTATAGATGCCATCTGGAGATGTGACAGAACCTTGTCGGGAATGGGCTTATAGATGCCATATGGAGGTGTCGATCGCGTAAGAGATTCCTTAGCGAGAACTTGCGTACCTGAGAAAGAAAGATAAATTCCTGGCCTGTTACAGGTGTTGATCTTCAATCAGTCGCTCACAGACGTGCCCTGGCTAGGTACAGGTATCGAATCCGGAACTTTAAAACGTTTCTTACAGACGTGCCCTGGCTGTATACAGGTATCGAATCTGGAAACAATCACTCGCAGACGTGTCCTGGCTAGATACAGGAACCGAATCTGGAACTTCAAAAGGTTGCTTACAGACGTGCCCTGGCTGGATACATGAATCGAATCTGGAAACCATCGCTCGCAGACGTGCCCTGGCTAGATACAGGAATCGAATCTGGAATTAGTCGTCTACAGACATGCCCTGGCTGGATACAGGAATCGAATCTTCAAACTCTTCAGATATGCCCTAGCTAGATACAAGAATCGAATCTGGAATTAGTCGTCTACAGATATGCCCTGGCTGGATACAGGAATCGAATCTTCAAACTCTTCAGATATGCCCTGGCTAGATACAGGAATCGAATTTGGAATTAGTCGTCTACAGATATGCCCTAGCTGGATACAGGAATCGAATCTTTAAAATATTCAGATATGCCCTGGCTAGATACAGGAATCGAATCTGGAATTAGTCGTCTACAAATATGCCCTGGCTGGATACAGGAATCGAATCTTCAAACTCTTCAGATATGCTCTGGCTAGATACAGGAATCAAATCTGGAATTAGTCGTCTACAGATATGCCCTGGCTGGATACAGGAATCGAATCTTCAAACTCTTCAGATATTCCCTGGCTAGATACAGGAATCGAATCTGGAATTAGTCGTCATGCCCTGGCTGGATACAGGAATCGAATCTTCAAACTCTTCAGATATGCCCTGGCTAGATACAGGAATCGAATCTGGAATTAGTCGTCTACAGATATGCCCTGGCTGGATGCAGGAATCAAATCTTTAAACTCTTCAGATATGCCCTAGCTAGATACAGGAATCGAATCTGGAATTAGTCGTCTACAGATATGCCCTGGCTGGATACAGGAATCGAATCTTCAAACTCTTCAGATATGCCCTGGCTAGATACAGGAATCGAATATGGAATTAGTCGTCTACAGATATGCCCTGGCTGGATACAGGAATTGAATCTTCAAACTCTTCAGATATTCCCTGGCTAGATACAGGAATCGAATATGGAATTAGTCGTCTACAGATATGCCCTAGCTGGATACAGGAATCGAATCTTCAAACTCTTCAGATATGCCCTGGCTAGATACAGGAATCGAATCTGGAATTAGTCGTCTACAGATATGCCCTGGCTGGATACAGGAATCGAATCTTCAAACTCTTCAGATATGCCCTGGCTAGATACAGGAATCGAATCTGGAATTAGTCGTCTACAGATATGCCCTGGCTGGATACAGGAATCGAATCTTCAAACTCTTCAGATATGCCCTGGCTAGATACAGGAATCGAATCTGGAATTAGTCGTCTACAGATATGCCCTGGCTGGATACAGGAATCGAATCTTCAAACTCTTCAGATATGCCCTGGCTAGATACAGGAATCGAATATGGAATTAGTCGTCTACAGATATGCCCTGGCTGGATACAGGAATCAAATCTTCAAACTCTTCAGATATGCCCTGGCTAGATACAGGAATCGAATCTGGAATTAGTCGTCTACAGATATGCCTTGGCTGGATACAGGAATCGAATCTTCAAACTCTTCAGATATGCCCTGGCTAGATACAGGAATAGAATCTGGAATTAATCGTCTACAGATATTCCCTGGCTGGATACAGGAATTGAATCTTCAAACTCTTCAGATATGCCCTGGCTAGATACAGGAATCAAATCTGGAATTAGTCGTCTACAGATATACCCTGGCTGGATACAGGAATCGAATCTTCAAACTCTTCAGATATGCCCTGGCTAGATACAGGAATCGAATATGGAATTAGTCGTCTACAGATATGCCCTGGCTGGATACAGGAATCGAATCTTCAAACTCTTCAGATATGCCCTGGCTAGATACAGGAATCGAATCTGGAATTAGTCGTCTACAGATATGCCCTGGCTGGATACAGGAATCGAATCTTCAAACTCTTCAGATATGCCCTGGCTAGATACAGGAATCGAATCTGGAATTACGACAGTTGATAGTAATCATCTTTGTATTGACCTTTTTCCTGAAAAGGCAAAACATTAGTTGTATGCAATGTCATGATGTATGAAATGCATGATGTCATGATGTTCCCAAAAATGAGATCGTGTGATGTGATGCGTACATGCATGCATTATGTATGTAAGCAGGATGTATGAAATGTGAAATTTCTATGAATGTATTTTCGTCTAGGAAAATAAATCCCTGACGAATGCCGGGAAGTTAAATCCTGGGCTGATGTTGAAGAGTAGAGTTCTTTGTTTCCGCTGGGGATGATGGCTGCAAGAATAAACCGGTAGGAGAAGATGACTCTGTTGGGGAATAAACTTGTTGAAGAGATTACTCTGCGGGGAAATATTCTGTGGGGAGAGATACTTCGCTGAGATTTGATGATAACTCCGCTGGGGATACCGTTGAGAAGTTGTGTTGGGGAATTTGATGAACTCCGCTGGGGGATAGGAAGAACTTCGCCGAGGGCGATCTTTCCGTTGCAATTAGCTGAGGATAACCCCGTTATAGGCTCTGGTGGGGGATAACCTTTGAACATGGTCGGGAGATATATGTTTATACTCTGCAGGTGATAAGCTTCCAGAATCTATTGGGGATAAGCTTCCAGAATCTACTGGGGAGGACGATTCAACTCTCCTGGGGAAGCTTCTTGGACTGCACTGAGGAAATGGCTCCACTGGGGTGTTTGGATTCCGCCGAGGAACAATCTTATATTAAGACTGCCGGGGATGCTTGCTTAGGAACATCTGTATACTCCGCTGGGGATTGTTGAGATCTTCTGGGGATATCCAACTTCCTTAAGGATGACAGTGGACTAACTCTGCTTGGGGAGAGCGTTGCTGACTTGCTGAAGATACTGTGCCCTTGATGGGAGTCCAACTCTTCTTGGGGAGAGTATCGCTGAATCTTGTCTTACTCTGCGGGGAGTGAAGGTATTCTGGTTACGTTCTTCAGGTGAACCTACCTTGGTACCTTGATGGACAGAGCAACTAGATCACTTAGACAATTCATTATTGCCCTTGTTTCTGATGTCACCTCTAATTAATCTTTTGTTTCGCATGCAAGTATTTATGAGTTAGCAATTAATGTCAAATGCATATATCAAAAATGAACATTGGACGTTCTTTGCAAAACAAAACAGAAAAAAGAAAAATAATTGGTAATTTGTCTGGAAAAGTGAATTTGTATTGATTTTGAATTTTGCCTGTAAATAAGCGTTTATGTACAAGAGGCTGACGTCCTAGTAAGAGGACGCCGCCAAACACATAGAATTTACAATTTTGTGAAAAGGAAAACAAAACAGCTATGTGAAAAATCCTACTGGGTTTCAACTCTGCTATCGCCTTTATGTCTTCAAGCGTCTCATCACTTCACTGTTTAGTTGAAGATGAAGCTGATTGATTGACGCCGTCTGAACCTGATAGTTGATACCGGATTCTGGATGCAAGGTGATTCAATGAGACATAGTATTACGCTTTAATCCTTAACTTTTGCCTGGACCGCCCTTTCGGGTTTTCAGTCCACCGGGATACCCATTTTTGCCCAAGCCGCCTTTTCAGGTTTTCGACTTGCCGGGTGTACAGATTTTTTTTCATTTCATCCTTTATTTTTGCCCGAACCTTTTTGGTTCGCCGGGAAGCCCTTGTTTTTACCTAGGTGTGTCAACCTAGCGGGTCTTTAGTCATGCGTAGTATCTTTTTACTATGTCTGTATTGGCGGGGTGAGGAAGGTCGTCACCATCCATGGTGGTTAGAATCATAGCTCCTCCTGAGAAGATATGTTTAACCACAAATGTCCCTTCGTACGTGGGAGTCCATTTTCCCCTGGGATCACTTTGAGGAAGAATGATGCGCTTGATTACCAGGTCTCCGACTTGATACTCTTGTGGTCTGACTTTCTTGTTAAATGCCCTGATCATCCGTTTTTGGTACGTCTGACCGTGACAAATAGCAGTGAGTCTCTTTTCGTCAATTAGGTTTAATTGATCAAGCCGGGTCTGGATCCAGTCATCTTCGCTCAAACCTGCATCCTTCATTATCCGGAGAGAGGGTATCTGGACTTCAATAGGCAAGACTGCCTCCATGCCATAAACCAAGGAAAAGGGAGTTACCCCTGTTGACGTCTGTGCTGAGGTACGGTACCCATGAAGAGCAAACGATAACATCTCGTGCCAATCCTTGTAGGTCACTGTCATCTTCTGCACAATCTTCTTGATATTCTTATTCGCCGCTTCTACAGCCCCATTCATCTTCGGCTGGTAAGGAGAAGAGTTGTGGTGTTGTATCTTGAATTTCTCGCAGAGCTCAGTGACCATCTTGTTGTTAAGATTGGTACCATTGTCCGTAATGATTCTCTCAGGTACGCCGTATCGACAGATCAGGTTATGCCGAATGAACCGTGCCACGACGTTCTTGGTTACGGTAGCATAGGAAGTTGCTTCAACCCACTTCGTGAAATAATCAATTGCTACCAGGATGAAGCGATTCCTGTTGGATGCCGTAGGTACGATTTCACCGATCATATCAATGCCCCACATTGCAAAAGGCCAAAGTGTTGTCAAGACGTTCAGAGGGACTGGAGGAATGTGCACTTTATCAGCGTAGATCTGGCACTTGTGACATGTCCGAGAATGTTGGTAACAGTCGGCTTCCATTGTGGACCAGTAATATCCTGCCCGTAGGATTTTCTTTGCCATGGTATGTCCACTGGAATGAGTTCCAAAAGTTCCTTCATGCAGCTCTGCCATGATCCTTTCTGCTTCAGTCTTATCCATGCAACGCAGTAAGGTTGAATCATGGTTTCGTTTGTACAAAATGTCATTGCTGAGGAAGAACTTTGCAGCGAATCTTCTCAGGAACTTTTTGTCATTAACAGATGCACCCTCGGGGTATTCTTGAGCTTCCAAGTACTTCTTCACTTCATGATACCAAGGTTTTTCTTTTACTTCTTCCGTCTCAAGATCACAATAATATGCAGGTTCATCCAGTATCCGGATAATGATCCGAGGAGCCTCGTTGTCCCATTTGACTTTGAACATAGAAGACATCGTAGCCAGCGTGTCCGCCAACTGATTCTCCTCTCTGGGGAAGTGCTCAAAAGTTATTTCTTCGAAATGGGGGATCAATGTCAACACATACTCCTTGTAAGGAATAAGATTTGGGTGTTTCGTATCCCACTCGCCTTTAATCTGATTGATCACGAGAGCGGAATCTCCAAAGACACTCAAAAACTTGATCCTTAGGTCAATTGCAGCTTGAAGACCCATAATGCATGCCTCATACTCCGCCATGTTGTTGGTGCAGTTGAAACATAGTCGGGTGGTAAGTGGAGTATGAGAGCCATTAGGAGATGTGATCACAGCGCTGATACCATTACCCAAAGCGTTTGAGGCTCCATCAAAGTGCATAGACCATCGGGATCCTTCCTCAGGTCATTCATCCGGTCCAGGTACTTCACAATCAGTTACTACCATGATATTCTCGTCGGGAAATTCAAAGTTCATCGACTGGTAATCGTCCACTGCCTGGTGTGCCAAATGGTCTGCCAATACACTTCCCTTGATTGCCTTCTGAGTCGTGTACTGGATGTCGTATTCTGTCAAGATCATCTGCCATCTTGCTATTCTTCCGGACAGAGCAGGCTTTTCGAATATGTACTTGATAGGATCCATTTTTGAAATCAACAAAGTAGTGTGAGTCAACATATACTGTCTCAGTCGGCGAGCAGCCCATACCAAAGCGCATCAAGTTTTCTCGAGCAGTGAGTATCGGGTCTCACAGTCGGTAAACTTTTTGCTAAGGTAATAAATAGCGTGCTCTTTTCGGCCAGACTCATTATGCTGCCCCAGCACACACCCCATTGAGCTGTCAAGTACTGTCAAGTATAAGATTAGGGGTCTCCCTTCAACAGGTGGCATAAGAATGGGTGGCTCTTGGAGATACTCTTCGATTCTCTCGAAAGAGTCTTGGCATTCATCGTTCCAACGTACTACCTGATCTTTCTTCAGCAGCTTGAAGAGTGGTTCACAAGTAGGAGTTAGGTGTGAGATGAATCGGACAATGTAGTTCAGCCGTCCTAGGAAGCCTCTGACTTCTTTTTCAGTCTTGGGAACTGGCATTTCCTGTATGGCTTTCACTTTGGCAGGGTCCACTTGAATACCTTTGTCGCTTACGACGAAGCCTAGCAACTTTCCAGATCTCACTCCGAAAGTGCACTTGTTCGGGTTCAACCTCAGCTTGTACAACTTCAGACGGTCAAACAGCTTATGTAGATGGTCAAGGTGTTCCTCCTCAGTTTGGGACCTTGCAATCATGTCATCGACATATACTTCAATCTCATGGTGTATCATGTCATGAAATAAAGCAACCATGGCACGTTGGTAGGTTGCCCCAGCATTTTTCAACCCAAATGGCATGACCTTGTAACAAAAGGTGCCCCACTGAGTAACAAAGGTGGTCTTCTCCATGTCTTCAGGAGCCATCTTAATTTGATTATAACCGGAGAAGCCGTCCATGAAGGAGAATACTTTGTGCTGAGTAGTATTGTCAACCAGAACGTCAATGTGAGGCAGAGGGAAGTCATCCTTGGGGCTCGCCCTGTTCAAATCCCTGTAATCAACACACATTCGGACCTTACCATCTTTCTTTGGCACTGGAACCACATTGGCAACCCACTGAGGGTAAGAAGTCACTGCTAGAAACCCGACATCAAATTGTTTCATAACCTCAGCTTTGATTTTCTCGGACATCTCTGGACGCATACGGCGGACCTTTTGTTTTACCGGAGGGCATTCTTCCTTGGTAGGCAAGTGATGAACCACAATGTCGGTATCCAACCGAGGCATGTCTTCATAGGACCAGGCGAAGATTTCCACGTAGTCATGCAGCATCTGAGTCAACCGTTGTTTCACACTAGACTCCAGATTGGCACCAATCTTGACTTCCTTTCTGTCTGTCTCAGTATCCAGGTTTACCATTTCCACTAGCTCTTCATGTGGTTGAATGGCCCTCTCTTCCTGGAGTAACAATCTTGCAAGCTCTCCAGGCACTTCGCAATCATCTTCACCTTCGTCTTCGGCTAGGTTAATCGGATTTTCAAAGTCATAACTAGCAGTAGCAGAGTCGTTACCAGTGGGATCCAGAGTGGATTAGAACCTGTATAGGTGAGTGTGTGTAAATATAGATGTTTTGCAATATGTAAAGAAAGAAAGGGAGCGCAAGATTTGAAATGCGAAAAAACGTCCAATGCTTTTATTCATGATATATGGAAGTGACAAATAACAAGCCCTCACAAATGAAGCCACGGTGCCCCGGGTAAGACATCGGGCCATAAAGTTTCATATTATTGTTCGATACAAATCCAAAACAAAAGAGTTCATTACTGAGTAACAAAAGTAACAGGCATGGAGTCTTTGGCAGTCCAGTTGCTTGGTCCATCTTCGGTCGTTGGGTAGATCCAGCTGTCGAATTCAGATTCTTCCACTTTGTCATCATCCCCAATAGCATTTACTCCATGGTTGGGCATGGGAGCAGTCACCACATTAGGCTTCTCGGGCTCCTCGAACTGAACCTCTTTAGCATCAATAAGGTCTTGGACCTTATTCCTCAAAGCCCAACAATCATCTGTGTTATGCCCCGGGCTATCAGAGTGATAAGCGCAGCGGGTGTTGGGGTTGTACTTTGGAGAGGCTGTGTTCACTACCTTTGGAGCTTCCTTGACAGTTACCAGATTGGTTGACAGCAGTTGCGGCAGAATCTGGGACAGGGTCATGCTGAGCCGAGTATACTGTCTTTTGGGCCTCTCAACTCTTGGCTGGTTGTATTGCTGAGGAGCAGCAGCAGGCTTTGAAATTACCACCGCGTTAACAGCTTGGAGGCGTTCTGGTTTGTTCTGTCTCCTGGGACCATACACAACACTAGCTTCCTTCTTAAAGGGCTTCTTTTCAGAGCTCGAGGAGGCACCTTTCTGTATCTTCCCCGACTTGATGCCATCTTCTATCCTTTCACCAGTCAGAATGAGGTCTGTGAACCCAATAGAGGAATTACCAATCAGGTGATTGAAGAATGGACCAGACAGGGTCCCCAAGAACATGTCCACGAGTTCACGGTCAGTCAATGGTGGCTGCACCCTGCCAGCCAGGTCTCTCCACTTCTGCGCGTACTCCTTAAAACCTTCACCCGTCCCAAGTGACATACCCTGGAGTTGGGTACGCGTGGGAGCGAGGTCGGAATTGTACTGATACTGCTTAAAAAATGTAGTAGCCAAGTCCTCCCAATTTCGAATACTGGTTCCATCCAGCTGATAGAACCACTCGAGTTGAGCCCCTGAAAGGCTATCCTGGAAGAAATGGATCCATAGGTTCTTGTCTGCAGTGTAAGGTTGGATCTTCCTTACATATGATTTGAGATGCAGCTTAGGACAGGAAGCCCCGTCGTACTTCGCAAAGGCAGGTGCCTTGAACTTGTGAGGGATCACCACCCCAGAAGATAAGCCTAGGTCTCCAAAGTCCAACCCGGGCACACGTTGAATCTCCATAGCATTTAATCGGTCCTCCAGCTGTTTGTACCTGTCCTCAGCAGGAGGGTACTATTCATCATTGAAATTTGTCTCGTCGTCGGAGACCACGGGACTAGGAACCCTTCTCTCTTGGGGACTACCTTCCCCAACAGATGGAGTAGCCTGATCATCCTTATTCTGCAGTGTATTCCCAAACCTCCATCCATTGCTGAACAAGACGGTCCTCCTTTTATTCTTCTTCTTTTCCTTCAAGAGCAGAGTCTTCAACTCTTGTTGACCCTAGGCTAGGCTCATGACCAGCTCTTGAAACTGGGCGTTCTGGGCCTGGAGGGCCTTGATAGCTTGTTCAGTAGTAGGCTCAGAAGACATGATGAAGTGCTGAAATAAACAGCGACGAAGATTAAGCAACCTGTAGAAAAAGGGTACCTGTTATGCACATGATGCTTGATATGCTATTTATGCAATGCATTCAAGGGTTCGAAAGTTCAAATTTGTTGTAGACAAAAAAGGAACACACGTTATATTAAGAAATAATTTGTTCACTACATCAGGGCCTCATGGGAAAAACATTACAAAATAATTAATCCCAAAAGACACTGCGCATCCTCTTTGGAGCGATGTAAGTGTTAAGAGTCTTTTCCTCGTGAAGCAGGCGGGTGAGCTCCAAGACCTTCTTCTCACTGGCATGTAAACTGGCTTCAAGAGAGTTTCGTTCTTCCTTGAGTTGGATCCAGCTCTTCTGCATTTCTTCCCAGGATGTTGGCATATCAGGATGTTGAATGGTGTAGGGCACCTCTCCTTCCAAAATTGGCTCTTTGATCACGGGGAGAACATGAGGATATGGCATCACCAGCTTCTGGGAGCGGGCTCGTACCCACTTGAGATAAGGTTCCAGGGGGATGGAGTTCATGTGCCCCAGTGTCTTACTATCTACTCTGTTGGGCATCCTCCAAACTCTGATGAACCTCTGGCGAAGTCCTTGCGTATCGTGGTCGAAGTCAAAAACTATGTCAGGAATCAACATGTCATGAGGGTCATCCCTCCGAGCATATCCAAACTGCCTCAAAGCCAGACATGGGTTGTAAGTAATGCCTCCTCTGATTCCAAGTAAAGGAACATTAGGAAATTCTCCGCAACGATCAATGATAGTGACATTCTCTCTGGACCGAGGACACCAATGTATATCAGCATGTGTAAGGGTCATCAATCGTTGTGACCATCTCAAACCCCGCTCGTTCTTCAAAACTGATTGTGGAAGGTGCGAAATAAATCACCTTGCCAGAAGAGGAGTGCAGCACATAAGAACACCTCTTTTTCTCATGGTTCGAGTGTAACATGAGTGGAGGATGTCCCCAAGCAGCGTAGGTATAGGATTCCTGGACATGAAGATCTTGACAGCATTGATATCTATAAGCTGATATGGATTCGGGAACAACACCAACCCATAGACAAGGAGTGCCACAACTTCTTCAAAAGCTTGTAGGTCAAGGGAATTCCAACGTTCTTGGGCCTTCTCAAACAGAAACTTTTCCAAGAATCCTTTGATACCACTTCTGACTTCCCAATGCCCCTTGATATCAGATGGTTGCAGACATAATGCTTTAGCTACCTCTTCAAGTTTGGGTTCCCTTTCCGTACCGTTGTAGGGTAGTTGACTAAGGATAGGAATCTTCAGAAGCTGAGAAAACTCTTCCAAAGTAGGCACCAATTGATAATCCGGGAAAGTAAAACAGTGGTGCAAAGGGTCAAAGAACTGGAACAACACTTTCACCATATCTTCTTCAATGTTGGTGTTGGCCAAGCTGATAAGTCTACCATGCCTTTCACTGAAATAAGAGTTCTCGGGAATCCTGGATGTAAGTTCCTTAAGATGAGGAGGGATCCTTACAAGGTTGACCTAAATTGTCTTTCTGCGGATAGTTTCCATGTCCTACAAAATAAGAACAAAGATGAAGATTCGAACCCTTGAAGTGGTTAGTAAATGCATATGATGCTTTATGATGTTATGATGTTATGATAAAAGCACACCACAAGTATTCACAAAAGGCAAACATGATAAGGCACACAACTCACACCAGACAGCCCTTAGAGTTTAGGCCAGCATGAGGTCTAGGTACTACCCTTTTGAAGTTGGTGGGTTCAAAACCTGTCCTATCAAAAGTAATCGGGTTCTAAGGAGCTCAATATCATAGGGTTATTTTCTATGTTCATTGTTTTGATTTAGCCACTGAACTGGCGATCAAAATATTCCAAGAAAGCAACCCTCAATGAGTGTAGTATTGAGTATCAACCAACTTCGGACTGCACCAAAGTCGGTCATCTCACTACCCCTAAAGAGGCCAGGATGGTCAAGTAAGGTTCCTAAGGTCAGTTGATGTTTCACGACACCACGCGATGGCCCCGTACTCTCCTTGACTTGACTCAAGGGTTACCGGTACTCACCAAAGTGCCACATCAACGTAGCAACTGCTTCAACCATGTCGGTATACCCCGCACAGTTCCCTCACAGTTTATTGCTACCTAAAAAGGATGCCCCAGATCCGGGTTAGGATCTATGAAACTCCAAAACAGGCCCACAATATTAAAGCAAACAAATCAAGCAATTGAAAACATAAGAGTGGTCTAATCCTAAGGTACACCTCACTTATTAAATGTCCCCAGAAGAGTCGCCAGTTCTGTGATCGGTGGAAATAGAACTGACTGTTTTGAAATGTTGGTTCGCGAAATGTCGCGGTAAGCAAGAGTCGCCACCGTCTTTTAAGTTCTCCAACATGGAAAGGACAAAAGCACAACAAAATTCCTTTTCGATAATGTTTCTCGGTTCGGGAGGTAGATTTATAGAAAGGGAAGGTGTTAGCACCCTCTCTATCCGTGGTTATCCACGGGCTCTTAGGTACTTGCTCTTATGTTTTCAAAAATTGTTTGCTTTTCAAGTGTGTGTGGGTTTTGAAAAAGTTTTGTTTGAAAAATTTCTAAGTAACTCTTGTATCAGTCCTCAAGAGTGTATGAAAAATTTGTTTGAAAACTTTTAGAAAGTGTCAGTGTGAAAAGATGTTTTGTTTGTTTGAAAAGAGCAAGTACCCATGAGATCTACCTACCCTAAGGAATTAGGCTGTGTAAGAGTCCTTTAAACAGTACTATCCCACCATGGAGAGGTAGGTAGCACCGTCATTGGAGGTGTTCGGGTCAATTCGATTGTAAGGGACAGTGTGGTCACCGAAGCAATAGTAGGACACCTTAGAAGTAACCCTAATGTCCTAGATCCTTTTTTTATCCGAGGCAACCGTTTCGAGGCAACTGATGATCTTTGGACAAGAGGGCGACCTCTAAAACTTCCTATACTCAATGACCACGTTCGAGGCAACCAAGTGAGGCGTACCCTAGGAGTGGCATGTGCGAGTGTGTCAGGTTTCATGTTAAGTTATCTTTGTACATGTTATTTGTTAGCTAAGGATTGATTTTATTTGGCATTCATTCTTGCATGCATATTAACAGTTAAGAGTGCGGAAAATAAATTGCGGAAATTTGAATCTACGCTATTACAAGGCGCGGGTCTATACATCGCCAAAAAACAAAGACCCGTTTTGATAAATAAGTACGGAAAGATAAATAAAGCGGTAAATCCTAATTAACTATTACATCCTTTGAACAAATACATAAATAATCAAAAATAAGAACAATGCGCGAAGGAAATTAAATCAGGATGTCCTAGGGTTTTTGACCCTTTTGAGAAAATATGAAATTGGTCCTTTTTTGCAATTAATTAAATGTTAAATCTAATAACTAATTAATTAAATAAAGAAAGAAAAATGTTTTTTATGTTTTTTTAATGAAAATACTAAAAGGAATTAAAAATTAGTAAACAAAACCCTAGTTCTAAACTAATTTTATTTATTGTAAAAAAAGAAATTAAAATTACCTAATTAAACTAAATCAATTGGTTAGTATTTTATTTACAAAAATGATAATTAGTGAATTTAATAAATAATAAAAATATTTACAATTTTTATATTATCTGAATTTATTATGAAAAATTAGTTTTTTAGTTAATAATAATAATAATAATAATTAGTAAAAAGAATTAAAAGGAGAAAGAAAATAAATAATAAAAAATAGTAAACCAGGGGAGGTTTGATGGCCCAAGGGAGGTGTTGTTCTGGAATTCAGGCCCATTAACATAAAGCCATGTTTGACTTTCTGGAATCATGTGCGTGCTCATTGACTCCTGAGTACCATGGTCTTCATTCTTTGGCCATTGGATTGGGTTTCATGGCCACTTGGCAAGCTTATGCGTGAGTTGCATGGTAGAGCGCTCTTGGAAAGCTGCATGAGATAATATTAGAAAAAATAACATTGAGGTTTGGGTGGACCTGGGAATCGAACCCAGGTCCCAGTAATTACCAGACACGTCCTCCTCCACTGGGCCAAACGCATGCTTTTGTTAACATAATAAGCAATTTAAATAATACACAATACAATAACATATGCTGAAATCAAACACGCGCGCGCCATTTATTTGAATATACCAACCATGTTGAGACACGCAGTCACCTTCTTCATTTCATCTGCAAAAATAAAACAAGATAGCGGGGGTTTTTAACCCCCACAATGCAAAATTGCCAATAATAGCGATTAGGCGTACAGGGCATATAAAAAGGGCACGATGATATCAATGAGTTCGTCTTGTCATTCTGAGTTCAACCATGGGTATTATTGGTTCTAATTTTACTTATGCTGAAAAGCCCCATTTGAGAGCTTCAAAAACCCTAGATTTCTCCAATGGTGGATTCTGATTCAGGGCGCCATAATCAAATTAAATCCTACCAATAGCTTCAGAATGGTCCTATTAACACAAATCCATCCAAAAAAGAGGTTAAAAATGCATGAATAATGATGTGTGATTATGGAAAACAAACCAAGCCGTGTGACTTGTTCTGGACGATTCTGATAACTTCAAGGCTCGTTTTTTATTGCAATAGATTCCTGGCAATATCAGCAATGCGTTTGAATCACTTTTAGGCTTTGAATTGTGCTTGAATAATGAATTCAGTTTTGAGTTTTTTGCTTGATTTTTGAATAATGGTTATGGCTCTGTAACAGCTTTCGCACGTGCCCCCAATTAGGTTTAGACTGTGTGTGTATATGAGAAAGGGATTAGGTCATTAGCTGGGCCTTGATCCATGCACATGAGAGAATTAGTCTTAGGTTTTTTTATCATTAACAAACTTTCCCTTTTTTAAGCAAAACCAAGACTTGGTGTACAACATAACCCTAGCATGAGTTTGTGAGTTGGCACATGATGTATAGAAGCTATTCAAATCCAAATGACACTATTCCATTGATTTTTAGATTTTATTTGAATTATTATGGATTTAAAATGAATTAAATCAATAAAAATTAAATAAAATAGAAAAATAAATGTTTGATCTTGAAATTAATCATGGGACACGTGTGTGGCATTACAAGGCTGAATCAAGTGGAAGAAAGTGGGCCCTTTTGTCAAAAATTGAAGTTTCGAGGATAGTTGTCTTTTGCACATTCCCAAAAATTTCCCAATTTCTCCAATGCACATCTTGCTCAATTTTGATCATATGAATATGTTCTTGGACATTTTGGAAAGGTCTTGAAGTCCTATAAGCAATGCCTTTGGTCCCATGTCATTTTGATTTACCAATCTCAAGTTATGGTCTTTGACTTAAAATGCCTTTTTGTTGACTTTTGAAAATGACCTATAATGTAGAAATTGATAACTTTTTGTGAGAGCATTTCTTGGACTTGGAATGTGAAGATGAGTTGTAGGAAATGTTATCCCCTTCAAAATGAGCATTGGATGGGATTTTTCTGATGAACCATGAAAAAGTTATGCCTTGGTCAAGTTACAGTTGACTTTTCAACTGTCCAAAAATGGAAACTTTTGCATCTTGATGAATTTTGATCCATTCTTGTGGAATCATGATCAAGACTTGATCAAATGATGATTGTGGCTTCAAAATAAGATGTTGACCAAAATTTTTTGACTTTTGACTGCCAAATGACCATTGTGATCGGTGGATCTGGAACTGACTGTTTAACGCTGGTTCGCGAAATGTCGCGGAAGCAAGAGTCGCCACCGTCTTTTATTTTCTCCAGATGGAAAGGACAAAAGCACAGAAAAATTCCTTAAAGAGATTGCTCTCGGTTCGGGAGGTAGGTTATAGAAAGGGAAGGTGTTAGCACCCTTTCTATCCATGGTTATCCATGGGCTCTTAGATACTTGCTCAATGTGTTTTCAAAATGTTTGCTTGCTTTTCAATTGTGGGTTTTAAAAAAGTTTCTTTGAAAAATTTCAGTTCGACTCGTACGTCAGAGTGTTTGAAAAATTTGCTTTGAAAGCTCTTGAAAATGTGTTGGTGTGAAAAGTATTTTTTGTTTGAAATTAGAGCAAGTATCCTTGAGAACCTACCTACCCTAAGGAATTCGTCTGCGTAGATGTCCTTTAAAGTAGTGCCATCCCACCATTGAGAGGTAGGTAGCACCACCGTTGGAGGTGTTCGGGTCAATGCGAGTTTGTAGGGACATGGTGATCACCGGAGCAATGGGAAGACCCCTTAGAAGCTACCCTCATGCCAGGTTCCCGGATCATGAGGACTTACTAAGACATCCTCTACTCGACGATCACCTTTCGAGGCAAGGCAACAGTGAGGCGTACCCTAGGGGTGGTGTGTGCGATTCGTGTGTCGTTTTCATTGATATTTGTCTTGTCATGTTCATTGTGATCTACGCTTGATTTTAATTAAGGCCATTCATTCTTGCATGCTTATTTAACAGTTAATATTTGCGAGGAAAATAAATCTAAACTATTACAAATGGCGCGGGTCCACATCGCCAAAATTAAACCGAACCCGATTTGACGGAAAGTAAATAAAGCAAATAAAAGTGCGAAAAGTATAAATTGTTACAAGGCTTTGGGACATGTACATAATGAATAATAAGCGATAAAGTAAAGGTGCGAAATAAAATAATTAAGACAATGGGCGTTGGACCCTTTTGCAAAAAATTAAATTTAATGAGGAATTAGAATTAAAAAAAAGAATGTTTTTGGTATTTTTGTATTTTTTAAGATTTAAAAGAAAAAAGAACTTTTTAGAATGAAATTTGAAATGCAAATCCTAATTCTAATGTTTTTTTTAGTTATTATGAAAATGTTATATTAATCTAAATTAAACTCTAATTTTTACTTATGTACATTTAATTATAAAAATAAAATAAATAAATAAATAATATTGTGATGAAAAAAAGGAAAATTTAAAAGGTATAAAAAGTCATTAAACCTAATGCTATATTTTTGGATTTTTAGTTATTAAGAAAGTATTAAAATCTAACCTAAATGCAACCCTAATTAGTTTACAAGTTTAATTATGAAAATTACTAATATTATGGCAAAAAACAAGGAAAATTAAAAGGAATAAAAAAGTCATTAACCTAATGCTATATTTTTGGATTTTTTTATGGAAGAAAGAATTAAAGTTAAAACCTATTTTACTAAATTTATTTACATGTTAATTATTTACAAGAAAATAAATAAAATAAATATTTTTTATGTTTTTATCCTTTTTCTTATTTTTTGATGTTTTTGTATTTTGTTAAAAAATAAATTAATTAAACTAATAAGGAAAATAATAATTTGAAAAGAAATAAAATAGAAAGAAAGAGAAGGCAAACCAAAAGGGGGGGTAGCCCCAATTTGGAGGTAAGGCCTTAGCATTTCAGGCCCATTTGTGTTATGGCCTTGCTGACTTTTTGCTAGCTTGCTTCAGCGTTGACTGGAGTTTATTGTGCTCCTTGAATCCTTGCCTTTGAATTGGCCCAACTGGACGCGTGGACGATCAGGCTTTGAGGTGTATGGTATGCCCTGGACGTTAGCGCTGCATAAGATCTTGTATTGAAAAATATTATTGAAATTTATACAGACCTGGGGTTCGAACCCAGGTCTTGGACGCTAATGCCTTGGTGGTTTGCCAGTTGAGCCATGAAACATATGTTAATATATTATAAGAAACAAATAATAAAAAAAGAAACAAATGCGTTAGTGGGTTTCTGGCGCGAATTTCAAACTGGCCTATCACGTATTGACACGATGTTGTCTTCTCCAATTTTCCTGAAAACACAAAACAAAGGCCACGGTTTCTTATGCGTGGGTTTAGACAGCTTTAGAAGAAATAGCGAATAGCGCTATGTGAATCATAAATTGTTCGCGAATGGTGGGTCCTCTTCGTCTCTCTGCACTGAGTTGGATAGCCATGGTTTTGAGGCTTAATTTTGCCTTATTGCTAAAGCCCCAATTTTGAAGACCTGTAACCCTAGAATCTCAAACATGGCATAATCTCGTATGGTCAATAAAAACGCAATTAAAGGTAATGGTTAGCTTGGAAACTTCAATATGAACAAGAATCAATAAACAAAAATGCACAAAGATGTATGAATCATGATATACGATTTCAAAAGTTTGGCTTTACAGTTTGAGTTACAGGTACCAATTCTTTGCGTTTTGGTTGATGTTAGGGATTGGCACACGTTCAGAGTTTGTCAAGGAAGCTATTAGAATCAATCTTAAGACTTGAATCCACCTACAACCTTGATTTCAGATTTGAGTTATATGGCCAAATTTTCAAGTTGTCAATAAGCTTTTGAGCGCAGCCTTTGGTGTGTTGTGGTTAGGGTTTGACTTAGTGCTTATGATGGAATAGAATTGGCTTGTTATTTGACCTTGATTCATGCCCATGAGAGAACTAGTCCTAGGGTTTTTTCATTAACAAACTTTTCCTTCTTTTAAGCCAAGACCAAGACTTAGTGTGCAATTTAACCCTAGCCTGAGTTTTTGAGTTGGCCCATGACATATGGAAGTTGTCCAAATTCAAATGACACTATTCCATTGGTTTTTGAATTTTATTTGAATTTTTAAAGATTTAAAATGAATTAAATTATCAAAAATTAAATAAAATAGAAAAATCAATATTTGGTCTTGAAATTAATTATGGGACACGTGTGTGGCATGACAAGGATGAATCAAGTGGAAGAAAGTGGGCCCTTTTGTCAAAATTGGAGTTTCAAGGATAGTTGACTTTTGCCATTTCACAAAAATTTCCCAACTTCTACAAGGCATAACTTGCTCAATTTTTAAGATTTTCACATGTTCTTGGACATTTTGGAAAGGTCTTTGAGTCCTCTAACCAATGCCTTTGGTCCCATGTCATTTTGATTTTCCAATCTCAAGTTATGGCCTTTGACTTAAAGTCCCTTTTTGTTGACTTTTGAAAATGACCTATAATGTTGAAATTGATAACTTTTTGTGAGAGCATTTCTTGGACTTGAAGCATGAAGATGAGTTGTAGGAAATGTCTTTCTCTTCAAAATGAGCTTTGGATGGAATTTTTCTGATAATCCATGTGAAAGTTATGCTCTGGTCAATTTCAGTTGACTTTTTCAGCTGTCCAAATATAGCAACTTTTGCATCTTTGATGATTTCTGAGCCAAATTTTGAGAATCATGATCAAATGATGTTTGTGGCTTCAAAATGATATGTTGACCAAAAATTTGAACTTTTGACTGCCAAATGACCATTTTGCCCCTACAGTTGACTGTAGTGCAATTTAGGGTTTTGACTGTGCAATCTTGAGTTGAATGCCTTGAAACTGCATATGAGACTTGATTGGGCCTTTGAACACTTCCTTTTCTTGATCAGACTCAAAACCCTAATTTTGACTGTATGGGAGACTGTTGCACTGCACAACCCTTGGGGAATTTTGTAGCTTGGCTTGGCAACTTCTTGAAGAATATGGGAGGGCAAATTTTGGGGTACAACAGTTGCCCCTGTTCAATCTTCTTAGACCTGAGGATGCAGATTGGCGGACGTGCCTTTCGTGATCCGAGGGTAGAAGATGATTGGATACTAGAGTGCCCAGAAATTTGCGCTCACATGGTAGCAGTGTGGTGGGAATGGGCTTATAGATGCCATTTGGAGATTGCTGGATAGGATGATGGGCTTATAGATGCCATCTGGATGTTGATCGCGTAGGCGATTCCTTAGCGAGAACCTGCATACCTGCAAAAGAAAAATGAGTACCTGACACGTTGCAGGAGCTGATTTCAGATGCTTGATATAGATGTGTCCTGACTGGTTACAGGAGCTGAGTCTGGAGCTTCAAACGGCGATGAAAGAACCAGGGATGATTACTACCTTAGCATGAATGGTAAGAGAGCTTTGGGCGACTTTAACTTCAACAACGCTTGTTGAGAAAAGTCTTGGGGATTTTAACTTCAACAACGCTCGTTGAGAAAAATCAGGGGGATTTTAACTTCAACAACGCTCCTTGAGAAAAATCTGGGGCGTCTTCTACTGGGATAAGAATCAGGGAGATTTTAGGGTCGATCTGACTGAACCAGAGAGGCCTTTGACTGGGTAAGAATCAGGAAAATCTTAGGGTCGATTTAACTGAACCGGTCTAGGTCTTGAAATGTCTTCAATTGGATAAGCATCAGGGAGATCTTAGGGTCGATCTGACTGAACCAGAGAAGGCCTTTGACTGGATAAGCATCAGGAAAATCTTGGGGTCGATTTAACTGAACCGGTCTAGGTCTTGAAATGTCTTCAACTGGATAAGCATCAGGGAAATCTTAGGGTCGATCTGACTGAACCAGAGAAGGCCTTTGACTGGATAAGCATCAGGAAAATCTTGGGACGATTTAACTGAACCGGTCTAGGTCTTGAAATGTCTTCAATTGGATAAGCATCAGGGAGATCTTAGGGTCGATCTGACTGAACCAGAGAAGGCCTTTGACTGGATAAGCATCAGGAAAATCTTGGGGTCGATTTAACTGAACCGGTCTAGGTCTTGAAATGTCTTCAACTGGATAAGCATCAGGGAAATCTTAGGGTCGATCTGACTGAACCAGAGAAGGCCTTTGACTGGATAAGCATCAGGAAAATCTTGGGACGATTTAACTGAACCGGTCTAGGTCTTGAAATGTCTTCAACTGGATAAGCATCAGGGAGATCTTAGGGTCGATCTGACTGAACCAGAGAGGCCTTTGACTGGATAAGAATCAGGAAGATTTTAGGGTCGATCTGACTGAACCGGTCTAGGTCTTGAAATGTCTTCAACTGGATAAGCATCAGGGAGATCTTAGGGTCGATCTGACTGAACCAGAGAAGGCCTTTGACTGGATAAGCATCAGGAAAATCTTGGGACGATTTAACTGAACCGGTCTAGGTCTTGAAATGTATTCAACTGGATAAGCATCAGGGAGATCTTAGGGTCGATCTGACTGAACCAGAGAAGGCCTTTGACTGGATAAGCATCAGGAAAATCTTGGGACGATTTAACTGAACCGGTCTAGGTCTTGAAATGTCTTCAACTGGATAAGCATCAGGGAGATCTTAGGGTCGATCTGACTGAACCAGAGAAGGCCTTTGACTGGATAAGCATCAGGAAAATCTTGGGACGATTTAACTGAACCGGTCTAGGTCTTGAAATGTCTTCAACTGGATAAGCATCAGGGAGATCTTAGGGTCGATCTGACTGAACCAGAGAAGGCCTTTGACTGGATAAGCATCAGGAAAATCTTGGGACGATTTAACTGAACCGGTCTAGGTCTTGAAATGTCTTCAACTGGATAAGCATCAGGGAGATCTTAGGGTCGATCTGACTGAACCAGAGAAGGCCTTTGACTGGATAAGCATCAGGAAAATCTTGGGACGATTTAACTGAACCGGTCTAGGTCTTGAAATGTAGCTTGAGAACTTAACTGGATTTCCTGAAAGGTAAAAGTCAGTCATATGCGATGCATGATATGGATCAAGCAATGATGTTCTCAACATAAATGAGATTTGTAAGATATGATGTGTACATGCATGCTATAATGATGTATGTGATGTTTTATGTATGTTTTTGTCTAGGAAAGTGAATCCTTGACGGGTGCCGGGAAGTCGTATCCTGGGATGATGTCGAAGAATAGATTTTGCTTCCGCTGGGGATGATAACTGCAAGGATACCGGTGGGAGAAGATGACTCCGTTGCGGAATAAACCTGGCAAATGGAGGATTCTGCGGGGAGACAAGATACTCTAGCGATCATGCTGGGAAGCAATACTCTGTGGGGAGAGAAATGCTTTGCTGAGTGTTGATAATAGTTTGCTGGGGATAGGAAGACTTTGTCGACGACACTCTTTCCGTGGCTTTTGGCTGAGGATAACCCAGTTATATCCTGTTGAGGAAATAACTCTTTAAATCAAGCCAGACGACGCGTTCGTGTTCTGCGAAGGATAAGCTTCCAGAATTTACTGGGGATAAGCTTACTGCTTGGGGAGATGAATTCTATCTTTCCTGGGGAACTTGGATGGGACTCTCCTGGGGAAGTTTTGATATGCTGGGGAAGTGATCCCTTTGAATGTTGATGTATGCCGCCGGGGAACAATCTGTAGACCAAGACTGCCGGGGATGCTTGTTAAGAATATATGCTGCTGGGGAATATTGGGATCTACTGGAGGATACCCAATTTCCTTGAGATTTGATAATTTTGCTTGGATAAGAATGCACTGACTGCTGACTTACTCTATGGGGAATTGAGATATGCCGGCTATGTTCTTCAGCCTAACCTGTTTTGATACCTTGTAGGACAGAACAATTAGATTGCTCTTAGACAGCTCCTTATTGCCCCTGTTTCTGAGGTGGGAGAGGAAGACCTGAGAGGTGCTGATAGCTTGCTGATGGACAAACCTTCTTCTGGTAGGCAGGTGACGAGATGACAGGACATAGTCGTACGCTTTGATCCCTAATTTTTTCCTGGACCGCCCTTTCGGGTTTTCAGTCCACCGGGGTACCCATTTTTGCCCAAGCCGCCTTTTCAGGTTTTCGACTTGCCGGGTGTACAGATTTTTTCATTTCATCCCTTCATTTTGCCCGAACCCTTTTGGTTCGCCGGGAAGCCCTTAGGTATGTCAACCTAGCGGGTCTTTGATTATGCGCAGTATTTTTTCGACTATGTCCGTGTCCTCAGGATGTAAGGAATTGCCCCTGTTAGAATTGTTTTGTCATGCCACCAGAAGATCTTCGTTTGATCGTCCAATGCCCCAGGTGACTTAGACGGAGATTTGCCCCAGGCTGGTGGTGTCGCCATATTGTCAGAAGGTGTCTGATCGTGCAAGATTCGTTGCTGGATTGCCCCAAGTGACTCAGGCAGAGATTTGCCCCAGGCTTTTTGGCCTTTTGAGAGATTCTCTGGATCTTGACTTAACTGCCCCAGATGGTAGACCATGATCATGCCGTGCCCCTTGATTGGAGATACTCTTGTTCATTAGACTTTCGTCATGCGAATTTCTATGATGTTCAAACAAAAAGTCATATGCAAACAAAGTTATATCAAAAATGCAAAGCTTATGTCTGTCTTGAAGTTTTTGAAAATGCATTCTTTTCATAAAACAAGTGATTGTTTGTAAAACGTGATGTCAACTCGTTATTTTATTGCGAGCCTTAAGGAGTCAGGATACCTTTCGTAACAGTATGCTTTCGAACTAACTCATACTTCAGCTAGGACTTTTAAGGGTTATAACGTGGCCTGGTTCATGGTTTTAAGAAACAAAGGATAAAGGCTCAAATTATTTGTACCCACCCACTCTTCGTGATGTTCTCCAAACCTAAACTCAGTTGATCCTACGTTAGACCTTGTTTGAGTCTTTGCTTTGATATACCAGCGATGGTTCGAATGTTGACAATTTATTTCAAATAGGCAGTCATCTTTGTTTTTGTTGAGGGTTTGTATGACCTCTTTCTTGTCTGATTTTTGTTATCCCTTTCTTTTTTTTTGCCTGAACTGTTTCCTTTTTTGGAATTACAGTCAGCGGGATGCCCCAGTTTTGTAAGTCTCCTTCATAGGTTTTGACTTATTGGGTTCTTATTTTTGAGATATAATGACTGCCTTTCTTTATTGATTATTCGGAACCATCACTGTTTTTCTTCGTTTTGTAAGGACCTCCTTGGTTCCATTCGTTATGTACTTGGATCAACTGAGAGACTACCCTGCCCCAGGTTATGATAAAGGGTTTTAAATTTCGCAAATAAAAACTCCTACTTCTTTGGCTCAGAGGGGTTGACGAGGGATTACCTTCCTTATTACTCCAGTGTTTAGGGATTGAAACTATGCCTGTACCTCATCAGCGGGGTCTGTTCAAAAGCATACTGTAGATTATGGTATCATTTTCGTCATCCTCCCTCAAGAGGCTTAGAATTAACGAGAGTTGACATCAGAAAAAATATGAAAATAGTTTGCATATAGTGAATGCGAATATATTGATTCAAAAATAGACATAAGCGATGCATTAATGGAATAACAATGTTTTAACATGAATAAATGTTTGAACAAAAGAAAATTGCAACTTGAACATTCGAATGAACAAAACTTTCCAGTCTCAGGATTTGTCACTTCAAATGGAAGATTCTCAGCAGAAGAATTTCATTTGGCCACCCGGCATGAACTCCAGCACCCTTCCGTCGACCAAGTCCTGGATCTTGTTCTTCAAGCTCCAACAGTCGTCGGTGTCATGTCCAGGACTGTCAGAATGGTAGGCACATCTTTTATCAGGGTTATAAGTAGGAGCAGAGGTGCCAGGATTCTGGGGAGGACCTTTCAAAGTAATCAGATTGGCCTCCAATAAGTGTTTCAGCATTAGAGATGGTGGTATGCCAGTCTCAGTGAAATGTCTTCCAGGAGTGTATCGCTTGCGCCGATTACCCCGTTGATGCTGGGCTTGTGAAGTAGTAGCAATTTGGAGAGGTCTATTCATTGGGCCCGGCCTTTGCCCTCTTGGAAGCTGTTCCATGACTTGGTCCCTGACTTGGGTTGGTTGCTTCATGTCTTGATGAAACTGACTGATCATGGCCCTCAGCTCTCCTTGCTCCTGAGCTAAACCTTGAATGAGGGTCCTTTGCCCCAGCATCTGGCTCTTCAATGTGTCCACCTCAGCTTGTAGACGTTTCAGCTGTTCGTCCTTGTCATCCTCAGCATTGTT
This sequence comes from Vicia faba, assembly GCA_948472305.1. Taxonomy (NCBI): domain Eukaryota; kingdom Viridiplantae; phylum Streptophyta; class Magnoliopsida; order Fabales; family Fabaceae; genus Vicia; species Vicia faba. The sequence continues at coordinate 1,616,993,038 of OX451736.1, read as the reverse complement.
CCTGACCAAAGTCCCTGTGAGAAGTGTCCTTAACTCCTCCTGCCCCTTGGATAAATTCAGGAGGATGTCCCCGAGCCGAGCCTCTTGAGCAAGAAGGTCCTGGTTGTCTTGTTGTGAAGCCATTGCTGAAATAAACAGCGGGAAAGGTAAGTGACCTGCAACAAAGATACCTGTTATGTAAGGATGAGTATGACATGCATGCAATGTTTTCAAGGATCTCGCGGGGTAAACAAGAAAATTTGTTAGCATTGGAATTTAGAGCTTGATTGAAGGACACCCATGTTATTGAGAACTCTTCTTCAAGAGTCAAAGGCTCACCATATCAAGTGGGTCATAGCCCCTAACTTTAGTCATCATGTCTGGTTTTGATTTCCAAACAACCTTGGTTAGGGAACCTTCTTCAGGAGTCAGAGCTCACCATATCAAGTGGGTCATAGCCTCTGACAACATTGGCTAGAGGAAAATAAATCCTCTTTGCCCCTTGCTAGATGTTTGATTTATATGACCTGTATCACAGGCCCTTGAGATCCTTGAAATGGGTTAGGATGTATGCAATGGTATGATGTCATGATATGTATGGGGTAATGTGAGTAACCCTGTTATGAGTCCCAATTAAGGACTGCAAAAACCTGCAAGAAACTTAGGATACCCTGTTATGAGTCCTAATTAAGGACTACAAACACAACCTGCAAGAGACAAATGTCAGGTAATAAGCATGCAAGTAGTTCAAGTAGGAAGGCACACAAGTCACACAAGAGAAGCCCTTAAAGTTTAGGCCAGCATGGAGTCTGGGTAGTACCCTCTTGAAGTTGGTGGGTTCAACCTGTCCTAATCAAAGTAACCGGGTTCTAAGGTTCCCAATATCACGGGATTGCTTTCATTGTTCATCGTTTCAATTTAGCCACTGAACTGGCGACCGAAATATTCCAGGAAAGCAACCCTCAATTGAGCGTAGTATCGAGTATCAACCAACCTCGGATTGCACCAAAGTCAGTTATCTCACTACCCTAAAGAGGCCAAGATGGTTCAATTAAGGTTCCTAAGGTCTGTTGATGCTTCATGACACCACGCGGAGGCCCCGTACTCTCCTTGACTGAACTCAAGGGTTACCGGTACACACCAAAGTGCCACATCAACGTAGCAGACTGTTTCAACCATGTCGGTATACCCCGCACAGTTCCCTCACAGCCTTGTTGCTACTTTCTAAGAAAGGTATCCCCCAGATCCGGGTTTAGGATCTATAGAACTCCCAAGCAACCCACAATTTAAAGCACACAAGGAAAACAATTGAAAACACAATTATGAACTAGCCCTAAGGTATACCTCACTTTAAGTTCATCCCCAGCAGATTCGCCAGTTCTGTGATCGGTGGATCTGGAACTGACTGTTTAACGCTGGTTCGCGAAATGTCGCGGAAGCAAGAGTCGCCACCGTCTTTTATTTTCTCCAGATGGAAAGGACAAAAGCACAGAAAAATTCCTTAAAGAGATTGCTCTCGGTTCGGGAGGTAGGTTATAGAAAGGGAAGGTGTTAGCACCCTTTCTATCCATGGTTATCCATGGGCTCTTAGATACTTGCTCAATGTGTTTTCAAAATGTTTGCTTGCTTTTCAATTGTGGGTTTTAAAAAAGTTTCTTTGAAAAATTTCAGTTCGACTCGTACGTCAGAGTGTTTGAAAAATTTGCTTTGAAAGCTCTTGAAAATGTGTTGGTGTGAAAAGTATTTTTTGTTTGAAATTAGAGCAAGTATCCTTGAGAACCTACCTACCCTAAGGAATTCGTCTGCGTAGATGTCCTTTAAAGTAGTGCCATCCCACCATTGAGAGGTAGGTAGCACCACCGTTGGAGGTGTTCGGGTCAATGCGAGTTTGTAGGGACATGGTGATCACCGGAGCAATGGGAAGACCCCTTAGAAGCTACCCTCATGCCAGGTTCCCGGATCATGAGGACTTACTAAGACATCCTCTACTCGACGATCACCTTTCGAGGCAAGGCAACAGTGAGGCGTACCCTAGGGGTGGTGTGTGCGATTCGTGTGTCGTTTTCATTGATATTTGTCTTGTCATGTTCATTGTGATCTACGCTTGATTTTAATTAAGGCCATTCATTCTTGCATGCTTATTTAACAGTTAATATTTGCGAGGAAAATAAATCTAAACTATTACAAATGGCGCGGGTCCACATCGCCAAAATTAAACCGAACCCGATTTGACGGAAAGTAAATAAAGCAAATAAAAGTGCGAAAAGTATAAATTGTTACAAGGCTTTGGGACATGTACATAATGAATAATAAGCGATAAAGTAAAGGTGCGAAATAAAATAATTAAGACAATGGGCGTTGGACCCTTTTGCAAAAAATTAAATTTAATGAGGAATTAGAATTAAAAAAAAGAATGTTTTTGGTATTTTTGTATTTTTTAAGATTTAAAAGAAAAAAGAACTTTTTAGAATGAAATTTGAAATGCAAATCCTAATTCTAATGTTTTTTTTAGTTATTATGAAAATGTTATATTAATCTAAATTAAACTCTAATTTTTACTTATGTACATTTAATTATAAAAATAAAATAAATAAATAAATAATATTGTGATGAAAAAAAGGAAAATTTAAAAGGTATAAAAAGTCATTAAACCTAATGCTATATTTTTGGATTTTTAGTTATTAAGAAAGTATTAAAATCTAACCTAAATGCAACCCTAATTAGTTTACAAGTTTAATTATGAAAATTACTAATATTATGGCAAAAAACAAGGAAAATTAAAAGGAATAAAAAAGTCATTAACCTAATGCTATATTTTTGGATTTTTTTATGGAAGAAAGAATTAAAGTTAAAACCTATTTTACTAAATTTATTTACATGTTAATTATTTACAAGAAAATAAATAAAATAAATATTTTTTATGTTTTTATCCTTTTTCTTATTTTTTGATGTTTTTGTATTTTGTTAAAAAATAAATTAATTAAACTAATAAGGAAAATAATAATTTGAAAAGAAATAAAATAGAAAGAAAGAGAAGGCAAACCAAAAGGGGGGGTAGCCCCAATTTGGAGGTAAGGCCTTAGCATTTCAGGCCCATTTGTGTTATGGCCTTGCTGACTTTTTGCTAGCTTGCTTCAGCGTTGACTGGAGTTTATTGTGCTCCTTGAATCCTTGCCTTTGAATTGGCCCAACTGGACGCGTGGACGATCAGGCTTTGAGGTGTATGGTATGCCCTGGACGTTAGCGCTGCATAAGATCTTGTATTGAAAAATATTATTGAAATTTATACAGACCTGGGGTTCGAACCCAGGTCTTGGACGCTAATGCCTTGGTGGTTTGCCAGTTGAGCCATGAAACATATGTTAATATATTATAAGAAACAAATAATAAAAAAAGAAACAAATGCGTTAGTGGGTTTCTGGCGCGAATTTCAAACTGGCCTATCACGTATTGACACGATGTTGTCTTCTCCAATTTTCCTGAAAACACAAAACAAAGGCCACGGTTTCTTATGCGTGGGTTTAGACAGCTTTAGAAGAAATAGCGAATAGCGCTATGTGAATCATAAATTGTTCGCGAATGGTGGGTCCTCTTCGTCTCTCTGCACTGAGTTGGATAGCCATGGTTTTGAGGCTTAATTTTGCCTTATTGCTAAAGCCCCAATTTTGAAGACCTGTAACCCTAGAATCTCAAACATGGCATAATCTCGTATGGTCAATAAAAACGCAATTAAAGGTAATGGTTAGCTTGGAAACTTCAATATGAACAAGAATCAATAAACAAAAATGCACAAAGATGTATGAATCATGATATACGATTTCAAAAGTTTGGCTTTACAGTTTGAGTTACAGGTACCAATTCTTTGCGTTTTGGTTGATGTTAGGGATTGGCACACGTTCAGAGTTTGTCAAGGAAGCTATTAGAATCAATCTTAAGACTTGAATCCACCTACAACCTTGATTTCAGATTTGAGTTATATGGCCAAATTTTCAAGTTGTCAATAAGCTTTTGAGCGCAGCCTTTGGTGTGTTGTGGTTAGGGTTTGACTTAGTGCTTATGATGGAATAGAATTGGCTTGTTATTTGACCTTGATTCATGCCCATGAGAGAACTAGTCCTAGGGTTTTTTCATTAACAAACTTTTCCTTCTTTTAAGCCAAGACCAAGACTTAGTGTGCAATTTAACCCTAGCCTGAGTTTTTGAGTTGGCCCATGACATATGGAAGTTGTCCAAATTCAAATGACACTATTCCATTGGTTTTTGAATTTTATTTGAATTTTTAAAGATTTAAAATGAATTAAATTATCAAAAATTAAATAAAATAGAAAAATCAATATTTGGTCTTGAAATTAATTATGGGACACGTGTGTGGCATGACAAGGATGAATCAAGTGGAAGAAAGTGGGCCCTTTTGTCAAAATTGGAGTTTCAAGGATAGTTGACTTTTGCCATTTCACAAAAATTTCCCAACTTCTACAAGGCATAACTTGCTCAATTTTTAAGATTTTCACATGTTCTTGGACATTTTGGAAAGGTCTTTGAGTCCTCTAACCAATGCCTTTGGTCCCATGTCATTTTGATTTTCCAATCTCAAGTTATGGCCTTTGACTTAAAGTCCCTTTTTGTTGACTTTTGAAAATGACCTATAATGTTGAAATTGATAACTTTTTGTGAGAGCATTTCTTGGACTTGAAGCATGAAGATGAGTTGTAGGAAATGTCTTTCTCTTCAAAATGAGCTTTGGATGGAATTTTTCTGATAATCCATGTGAAAGTTATGCTCTGGTCAATTTCAGTTGACTTTTTCAGCTGTCCAAATATAGCAACTTTTGCATCTTTGATGATTTCTGAGCCAAATTTTGAGAATCATGATCAAGCATTGATCAAATGATGTTTGTGGCTTCAAAATGATATGTTGACCAAAAATTTGAACTTTTGACTGCCAAATGACCATTTTGCCCCTACAGTTGACTGTAGTGCAATTTAGGGTTTTGACTGTGCAATCTTGAGCTGAATGCCTTGAAACTGCATATGAGACTTGATTGGGCCTTTGAACACTTCCTTTTCTTGATCAGACTCAAAACCCTAATTTTGACTGTATGGGAGACTGTTGCACTGCACAACCCTTGGGGAATTTTGTAGCTTGGCTTGGCAACTTCTTGAAGAATATGGGAGGGCAAATTTTGGGGTACAACAACCATTTTACCCCTACAGTTGATTGTGAAGCAATTAGGGCTTTTGACTGTGCAACTTGATGCTGTGAGTCTTGAAACTTGACATATAGATGCTTGGCAATGTGTATAGGCATATGAGGCTTGATTGAGCCTTTGAAAACCTCAACTTCCTTGCAAGAAACAAAACCCTAATTTTGACTGGCTTAGGAGGATGTTTGACTGTGCAACCCCTTGAGAAGTTTTGAGTCATTTGAGGATTGATCTTGACAAATCTTGAAGAATATGGGAGGGCAAATTTTGGGGTACAATAGTAGTATTTTATTCTCTTCCACTTTCTGAAACTTTTTCTTCCTTTCTTCTCACCGAAACCCTAAAACTTCCAATAATCTTCAACAATGTCTTCTACAACATCATCCCAACTGAAGAAAACTTCCAAAAAGAAAGGAAAGAACACAGGAACAATAATGGAAAGCAAGGTTGGTACTTATCAAGGTCAATTTGTGCTTATCCCCCAAATGATCTCCAAAGAGAAGGAAATGCTTTACGCCTCTCAGGTACTAATTCCAACTAACGCTGCTGGAAAGAGGTTTGCTCTGATGGGTCCTCTTACAGTCTTTGAAATCTTAAAAGATACTAGAAAAATCTTCCCTGTTTGTTATAACTTTAAGCCTTTGTTTAATAAAATGGATATCCCTAAGACAGGCGAGTCTTCTGATTCGACAACCGTGGAAACTCCAATCGTTCCCCCAAAAGACCCCTTTGTGCTAGACTACGTGGAGAGCAACTTTAAACCATTCTGATCCTGCCCTACCTCTGACACAGCTTACCAAAACTGGTTTACCAAAGTAGAAGCCAAGAAATCCCAGCAATGGAAGGAATTAGGAATTTACAATTTGATTAAGTTATCGAAACCAGGCTTCACCTATAGTCATCCATTATTATTTGCATCCTTATATTTCTGGGACAGCACCTACAACACCTTTCATCTCCCTGGGGGAATGATTACACCCACATTTTTCGATATAGCAGCCATTACTGGTTTGTCACCAGTAGGAGAAACCTACATCCTTGACAATGAAGAGCACTCCAGTATTATTGACTTCGAAGTCAAATTAGCCAGCTTTTCAAAGTTCATTAGCCACTACCACACTGAAGGAGATAGTATGTCTGATGTGGAACATATTGCTTTCCTCACCTTATGGTTATCAAGGTATGTATTCTGCAACAGGTCCTTACAGGTAGCAAGCAGGTTCATCCCTCTAGCTAGAGACTTACATGAGAATAGGAGGGTGTGTTTAAGCGAACTGTTACTTGTTGACCTTTACGAAAGTTTAAGATCAGCCGTTTCGAGTTTGAAATCCCACACTCCCAAAAACATCCTTCTAGCTGGCCCCTTCTGGTTACTCCAGTTATGGCTTAATGCCATGTTTGAACCCTCACTATCAACTGCTAACACTATTGTTGAACAAGATCCGGAGATAGCGGATAGAATCATTGAAGGTACGAGGCTGCGAAAACTTACCCCAAACGATGATAAAGATGACTTCAAGGTCCTTTTCTCAAACTATATTATGATTTTTTCCAAAAGGCACAAATTTGAAGAGACCATGGCGCCCTTTGCTTCAAGGACTCATGGACCATCATGGTTCACCATGCCTCTTTCAGAAGCAGTTAAAAGCAAATAAATTCAAGATATTTGGAAAGCCTTTTTGCTTCCCAGATTAATCTCCTCACGAATCACTCCTTCCAATAATCAAATCTTCCTTTTTGCCTATCAACCCAACTTTGTTTCTAGACAATTTGGCCTGTGCCAGCTAATCCCTGAACCTCTGTTCCAAACAGAGAGTGCCATCACCTCTGGTCGAACCTTTAAAGCCAGAGAAGCCAAACTGCAACAGGAACAATATCAAGGCTTCGCCCACTTTGAACTAATACCTTTTGAACCCACACACTTCACATCAAAGGGTTTTCTGGAATGGTGGACAAAGTTCTACCAATCTTATATGTTCGATACCCTCTCTATTCAACAGAAACTAACTGATGCGTTCAATGTGCAGGTACACTCCAAGAAAGGTATGTTCACTCACGCCAAAGAGATTAGGGCTTTTCAAAATTATTTCGAAACCACTTATGATCCCACACACTTGGAATCCACTGTGCATCAAGCGGCTGAGACCTTGAAGGAAAAATTTAAAGAAAAAGTTTCTAAGCTAAAACTTCCTTCAGGGTTGTCACCTGAGGATAGGTATAGGTTGGCACTCGAAATGCATCCACCTAAATTCCCTAGATTGCCTACCTCAGAACTGGCTCTGGCTTGGTTTCCCCCATACCCTTGGTGGTTCACTTGCAAAGAAATGTTCAAATACCTTCAAAAGAAACCAAAGCCATCTGAGACTGTGACATGGGCTCGTCATTGGCTCCATGATTTCCCAGGACATCTTCGCTATGACCTTTCTGCCATGTCGATCATATCTAATCAAGGCGCAGGTGTGAATGCTTGGGAAAATCCCAAATGTTTCTTACTTTCTACATTTTTAACTTTTACCTTAATTGTTTCGATTTTCAGCCATCAGGATAAAGACCGCTGCTTCGAAGTCTAAGGAAGGAAGTGCCTCCCAAACATCTGTCGAAACCACTGATGATGTGACCTTACCCAAACCAACAACAACTACTGCAACAATAACAACAACACCAGTAATAACAACTGTTCCAACTACACAGGTAATCAATTAGCCCTGATGTTTCGAATAAACTGAGTTTCATGATTTGGATCTAACTCATGTTTAAATCTTTTCAGACTAACAAACTCCCACCAACCACTCTGAAGAAAAGAAAAACCAACACTACTGGGAAGAATCCCAATGCTGGAGGGAATTCACCAACTGCTTCGAAGAAGAAGCAGAAGAAAGAAATTTCCAAAGGCGCTGCACCAACTGGCATTTCTGGACTTGATTCCAGAGATGCTGCTCCCTCAACTAAATCCAAAAATCCACCTTCGACCTCCAACGTAATGTTGGAACATATAGATAACAACCTTTCTTCTGAGAATCCACAGGTAAGTTGAACTCTAATTTTTAACAAAATAATTATTCATTACCTTGATGCGTGCTCTTAATATTCTTTGCCTCTGTAGGACACTTTGAACCCAACTCTTACCACTTTGACTTCTCCATCAAAGACTGCTGCTCCCATCAACTCTTCTCCTCATAGGGACTCCAGTAACCTGGTGCAAAACAAAGGATCCTCCAACATGGCGGTTCTGACTGGGGCTTCAGAGCAGCAAGATGACCAAAGTACTTCTCCTCCTTTGAAATAAACGAATGAAGCAACGCTTCATGCATCTGCAGAGATTTTACCAGAAACTTCTCTTCAAAAGTCCCCTCTCGAAACCCTTCAAGAGAACCCAAAGGACATTCATGCTGAAGAAGAGAAGGCTGATTCTGATCAAGAAGGCGAAGAATCTGCAGAGGAAGGATCTGAGGAAGAAGGTGCCCACAATGGTTCGACTGCTGGAACAGAGTCAGATGCCAATAGTAGTGAGAACAATGATATCGAAGTGGTGGATCTGGTTGATAATGAAGAAGGCAATGAGCAGGAAACGAGTGAAGGTGACGGTGACCGGACTAATGAGCCCATGGAAGTCGAAATAGATGTGACTCCCTTGCGCATGGAACTTCCTCAATCGTCTCAATCTCAAATGACTGAAGAGGAGCTAGCTCTCCTGAGACGAAATGACCCAATTGGGTACATGAAGGCGAAACTAGCTCAAAGGGATATTCCTCTTGCTAGGGCTGGTACTAGTTCGACTAGCAATCCGTTGCCCTCAGATGATAGAGTTATACTCCTTAACAAAATTAGGAGAACAATCCTTGATGTGGACTTGTTCGAAGTGCTCAAACAGGATAGTACAACTTGTTATACCATGAAGGAGCTACTTACGCAAGTTAACCTCGCCACCTGCTCTCTGCCAGTCAGCACCATCTTATTCGATCTTCAATCTCTGTTAGACAACGTGACTGGGTGTCTTCTCCAAGACGAATTTGCTACCAGAAAGATCCAAGAGAAACAAACTGCCATGGACGCTGCTTATGAGCATGCTTCGAAGCTCTCTAAAGAAGCTGAAGATCAAGCCATGCACATAAAGCAATCCAAAACTGACTATGAAGCTCGAGCTGAGTCTATTCTTCTCTGGGAAAAGCAAATTCAAGAACTTCAACAAAAGGTTAAGGAGGCTCAACAACAACAATTGGCCTACGAAACCAATACTGCTGGTGATCAGTTCGAAGAGCTCCTCAACAAAGGACTTGCAGAAATGGAGGCAGCAGAGCAACTTAAAGGAGAAGTAGCTACCCTAGAAGGAGCAAGGCGTTTCACTCACCAAAGGCTTGAGTCCTTTCGGAGTACCTTTAATAGATTGAGGAACAATGCCTATTTTTAAATCTTAGTTTTAATTAGTTTTGAAATTTGGTTTTGGTCTGTAATATCCGAACAATGCCATTTTGGCAATCCTATATTACCATTTTGGCATTCCTTTATGATGTTTTGATTACGTTGTTATTATTCGAATCTCCTGCAGGCGTGGCTTATATTCCTTTAAATATTTCCCATTAACCTTTAGGATTCGCTTATCATCAGCCAACTCTTCGATTTCATATGCATTGTTTGAAAATATCTTTATTATTCGAAAAGGTCCTTCCCAATGAGGTGACCATTTACCTAATGTTTTATTTTTCTTGTCCATGGGCAATATGACTTTCCAGACTAAGTCATTAATAGTGAATGCTTTTCCTTTCACCCTTTTGTTATATGCCCTGGCTACCCTTTCCTTTTGTCTCATTAGGATTTGCAATGCATGCAATCTAACTTCATCTAACTCAACTAACTCATTCATCATCATCTCCCAATATAATGCATATGGGATTTTGTTTTGTCTTTGAATTCGAACTGATTGTAGATGAATTTCTACTGGCTGAACTGCATCATGACCAAATGTTAGTTGGAAAGGCGTGGTGTTAGTAGATTCTTTAGGAGATGTTCTACAGGCCCATAGTATTTGGTCCAAAGTTTTGTGCCAGTTCCTTGGCTTTTTACCAATATGTTTCTTAATTAATCCTATTATCACTTTATTGGCTGCTTCGACCTGACCATTTGCTTGAGCATAATATGGTGTTAATGTCAGTAATCTAAACCCCATCTCTTGAGCAAATTCTTGCATCTTCCTACCAGTAAACACAGAACCTTGGTTTGTGGTTATGCTCTATGGCAATCCGAACCTATAGATAATTTGTTTCTGTATAAACTCAATAATAGCCTCTTGATCAGCAACTATTAATGGTATTGCTTCGATCCACTTGGTAAAATAATCTATTCCTACCAAGATATATTTCTGTCCTTTAGACGAAGCATGATTTATTTCTCCTATTAAATCCAATGTCCATCCTCCGAAGGGCCATGGTTTAATGATCGAATGTAACTCACTTGCAGGAGCATGTTGAATCCCTGCATGTTTCTGGCATTCTTCACACCCTCTAGCAAAGTCTATACAATCTTTGAGCATGCTGGGCCAATACATGCCATATCGAAATAACAACCATTTCATTTTATGACCTGCTTGATGTGCCCCACATGCCCCATTGTGGACTTCTGACAATGCTAAGTATGCCTCACTTTCTCCTAGACATTTCAGTAATACGCCTTCTTGGGTCTTTTTGAACAATTTGTTTCCCATGAGGACATATGATAATGCTCTATATTTTATCTTCCTATCAACATTCAAAGTTGGATTTGTTAAATAACTTACAAGTGGACTTCGCCAATCTGCATCTAATAAGGTGTCTATGGCTAGTACTTCAAATCCCTGTTTCTCAGCATAACCTAATTTTATACTCTCTAGATCTGATGGTATGAATCTAGTAGCCATAACTCTACCTCTTAATTCAACCAAATCCTCAAAGTTTTTGGCAGAAACTTTATAACCTGAAGCCAACTGTGCTAAGTCATTTGCTTCTTGGTTTTCTATTCTTGGTATATGTTGAATATCCATGTATTTGAATTTTCTAAGTAGCCTGTTAACTATGACGAAGTATGTCATCAGATTTTCCTTTATGCATTTATACTCCTTTGTTATTTGCTTGACCACTAACTCTGAGTCTCCTTTAATTTCGACTCTAGTTGCCCCTAATTCCAACAAAGCTTCAAGTCCAACAATAAGCGCTTCGTACTCAGCTTCATTGTTCGAGCAACGAGGACCATCTAACTTATACTTGAATTTTGTTGGAATTCCTTCAGGAGAAATTATGAGAACTCCAACACCACTACCATCCCTATGGGTCGAACCATCAAAGTATAATTTCCAAGGTTGCATTTCGACGTAAGCCATGACAGTCTTTTCAACCAGTGAATGGTCCACAATAAAATCAGAAATTACTTGGCCTTTCACAGCTCTCAAAGGCATGAAAGTCAAAGAATATTCTGTTAAGGCTAAAGCCCATTTACCAACCCAGCTATGCATTATTGGTTTTGAAAGCATGTGTTTAATAACATCGAAATGAGATGAAACATAAACATCAACAGGCTTTATATAATACTTAAGTTTCATACAAGAAAAGTACAAACAGAGACATAGCTTTTCTATATTGCTATATCTAGTCTCTGCATCATTCAATACCCTACTTAAATAGTATATGGCTCTTTCGATGCCATTGCTATCTTCTTGTGCTAACATACTACCTATACTAACTTCAGAGGCAGCTATGTACAATCTCATGGGCTTTCCCCATGAAGGTGGAGACAAGATGGGAGGCTGAGAGAGATATCTTTTTATCTTGTCAAATGCCTCCTGATGGGATTCGTTCCACTCGAAGGCTTGGCCTTGCTTCAAACGAAGCAACAGAGAGAAAGCTTGGGTTCTTCCACTTAGATTCGAAATGAACCTTCTGAGAAAGTTAATCTTCCCTAGCAAAGATTGCAGCTCCCTTTTTGACGTAGGTGCTTTCGTCTCCATTATGGCTTTGGTTTTATTTTGGTTGATCTCGATTCCTTTTTTATGAACCATAAAGCCAAGGAAATCTCCAGCCTGCACAAAAAATGCACATTTAAGGGGGTTCATCTTTAAGCCATGTTTTTTCATTCGTTCGAATGATTGGCTCAAATGATGCAAATGGGTTTCTGCAGATATAGATTTGATGACTATATCATCAATATACACCTGCATAAAGGTTTCAATGAAATCATGGAAAATCGAATTCATTGCCCTTTGATAAGTTGCCCCAGCATTCTTTAAACCAAAAGGCATCACCACCCATTCATAGGTGCCTAAGGCTCCTGGGCAACGAAATGCTGTCTTGGCAACATCTTCTTCAGCAATAAAAATCTGATTGCACCCAGAGTATCCATCTAACATACTTAAATATTCGAATCCCGCAGCAGAGTCTACTAACATTTCTGCCACAGGCATGGAGTACTCATCTTTAGGGGTTGCAGTATTTAAATCCCTAAAATCTATGCAAATTCTCAGAGAGCCATTTTTCTTAATAACAGGTACTATATTTGCTAACCATTCGACATACCTTGTGGTTCTGATGAATCTGCAGCGCATCAACCTTTCGATCTCAGCTTTGATCTTTGTGAGAACCGCTGGTGCGAATCTTCTAGGAGTTTGCTTGATGGGCTTCTTGCCATCCTTGATTGGAAGTCTATGCTCCACTAACTCCCTCTTCAAACCAGGCATTTCATCATAACCCCACGCGAAGCAATCTTTGTTTCTCTTGAGGACTTCGATCACTTCCTGCTTGAGGCCTGTATTAAGTTTTGCGCTTATATAAGTTATTCTTTTCGTGTTCTCATCCCCTAAATTCACCTCTTCGAGTGGATCCTGCGCCAACATTTTGGCACCCGAGTCTATGGGGTCCTTCTCGAAGCCTAAGGGTTCTTTATCATAGATGGCATCCAACCTTTGATCTATTTTGTGTTCTTCAAAGGGTGAACCTTTCGAGCCATCCCCATTTATTTCGTTCACTTCTACAACCAATTTATTTATTTCAGCCTCTAAGGTCGCTTTCGATTCGTTCTCAGCCATATAGGCCGAAATCCTCTCGAAGAAAGAGGCCTCAATCATGAGCAAGGTTATCGAATTCCCAGCCTGCTGGCCGTCTTTTCATAGTACCTTCGCCTCCTTCATCTTCACTGACTATTCTTCTATCCCAATATATGCCATCATGGCGAAGGGTCATATAATAGTGTGCGTTCCTGGTTTTGTTGATTTCATCATTAGGGACACAAGGAGAAATCTTGGCCAAATGTTTGTCATAATTCCTCTTGTCAACTAAGTTGACTGCTGTCATGAAGTAACTCTGGTCCGCTTCAATGTTCTCCACGATCCCATCTTCTCTCCATAAAACCAACCTCTGGTGCATTGACGAAGGAACTGCTCCTACGCCATGGATCCACTCTCTTCCCAACAACAAGTTGTAGTTGGCCTTGGCTTCGATCACCATGAACATGGTGGGCCTACAGCTTGATCCTATCGTCAAGTCTAGTTGAATTACTCCCAATGTTTGGCCTACTTTCCCTTCATAATTGGACAGAACCATGTTGTGTGGTTTGATGTCACCTTCGCGTATTTCTAACTTTTTCAGCATGAAATGGGGTATTAAGTTAACTGCAGCGCCCCCATCTTCTAAAACCTTATTTACGCCATGGGTACCAACCTTTGCCCGAATGAATAATGGCTTCAGATGATTTTTCATAGCTGGCTCTCGGCATTCGAAGAAAGCATTCTGCTCCTCGACAGCTCCGTTATCCATCACGTAGTAACACACAGGCCTATGCTTCATCAGATCTATTGTATCATCCTCTTCATACTCTTCGATTTCAGTTTCCTGTCCAAACTCACAAGGTAGTACAGATACCACGTTGCAATTGATATTGAGCGAAGACTCCCCCTCTGATTCGAAGTTGTCCGTTAGCATATCTTCGTCTTCTTCTGGACCTGGAGTGTATTCCTTCGATTCATTTGGTTGTGCTTCAGATAAGAGTCTCCTACTAACTGGGGGTTTATCCTCAGTTTGATTATTTGGTGTGGGTTTGTTGGTGCTTGATTCCCCTTGGTTTTTTATCGAAGTTGCTCCTTTATTTGCCGTAGCTTCCCTTTCAGCCTTTCGAATTCTCTATTGCCTTCGCCATTGAGATCTTGACATGGGGTTTCTTCCTTTGTAGTTTTCTAACCTCACTTCTTCCCTCTTCGCCATGTTGAACTGCCTTCTATATGTCATAGCGTGGCGTGCGTTTCGTTCATTGTTTCTCCATTTGTCGTTGCCCTTGTCAGTTCTGACTTGCAGCCATTTGTCTGTTGGTATTTCAGCAGGAATTTTGAACGTCACTCTTAGAGCGCCTTTGGGATGAGGACTATCAGGCCTTCGTTGATTGTATTTGCTATCGAAACGTTGGCCCATTTGACCAGTCTCTTGGTGGTTCCAGCATGGGGCGAAAGGGATTGTTTTGAAGGCCCTGGCCATACTTTGATCGTACACCGCAGAACACCTTGGGCATACCAAGCATTTGGTTGCCCCTTTGTAACAGCGAACCAAAAACTCCAACAAACTTTCCCCAGCTTTAGGGTAACACCTGAATAACTGGTTATCCTGGCGCCAGTTGATGTCAGTTCGTGCCCTTTGTACCCTCTCGAAATTTGCAGCAATTCTCTGGTTGCAGATGATGCTGCACCTAGGGCATAGTATCATTTCCGCATCTCCTTTGTGGCACAACATGAGGTAATCTTTAAGACTGGCATCCCCAGCATAATTATCCTCCATTTTATATTTCTCTTTTTCTAAGTATCTCTCCACCTCCTCCATTTCAGAACGAGGTCTCTCCATATTCACCATGTTTACATCTACATCCTCCCCCTTTATGTCATCATCTCCCCATCCTGTAGGTTTTATATCTTCAATTTGGATTTCTGAAATTTCTGGGGCAGAATACTTTACCAAGTAGTCAAACTTTCCACTGGGCTCTCCTAAAGTATCCCATATTTCTTTCTGAGGGGAGGGTGGCTTTGTGATCTGGACTTTTTCCAATTTTAGCCTCAGGCCTTCAGTAACCAGTGTCAACTCTTGCTTTTAGTTTTCCTGGCCTTCAGTAGCCTGGATTTCTTTTGCAACAACTAAAGGTGCTGCTTCGATCGAAGCCTCTGGTTGCTTGCGGACGTCCTCAGTGACCCCCTTGTTGACTTCGATTAACACCCAGTTTTCATTCTCAGTGCCTTTCTCTCCTAATGGAGTGTCATCTTGATCTGCTTCCACCATATTGATTTCTCCAATGCATACAGGCTCGGAGTAATTGGTGTCTGCGACATCCAAGGGATCTTCATCTATTTTCATTTTTGGTTTGTCAGCGAATTTCAGTCTGCCATCCTTAATTGCATTTTGAATTAGATCCCTGAAAAGAAAACACTGTGAGGTTTTGTGGCCTAGGAAACTATGATACTTACAAAATCCTCTTTTCTTCCTTTGATCTAAAGGGGGTATTTTGACATTTGATGGCACAATGAGTTGGCCATCTTTGACAAGCAAATCAAAAATCTTATCACACTTAGTTACATCGAAGGTATAAACCTTCTTTGGGAATTTGTCACTTTTCTCATTTTCAACAATTTCTTTCCCTTTTGTGGGAACTAATAATTTGCAAGAGTAAGGTGGGGCCTGTTTCAATTCAGCGAGATCAATTTCGACCTCTTCGAATTCAGGGTAATCTTCTGCTTCCTCAGCTCCAACATAGGAGACCCTTTCTTTCTTGTTATTTTTAAAAACTCTGGCCTTTTCGGCCTTTAGCCTTTCGACTTGTCGAACCCTATCGGCTAATTGAGCCATGTCCCTCAAGTATTGTGTATCTAATTTCTTTCGAATAGAGTAATCCAGGCCGCCAGCAGCCATTTCGACTAACTCATGTTCAGGAACTACTGTAAAGCATCTAGACTTCAAGAGTCTGAACCTATTCAGATAATCATCTATGGGTTCAGTGAACTTCCTCTTGACACTGGCTAGTTCCTTCAGACTTATTTTAGATTGTCCCATGTAGAACTGTTCATGGAATAATCTTTCCAACAGAGCCCGAGTATCTATGGACCCAGGAGGCAAAGTGGTGAACCATGTGAAAGCGTTCTTAGTTAGGGAACTTGGGAAATATTTGATCCTAAGGTCTTCATTATTCGCTATATCTCCTGCTTCGGTTAGATACCTGGCTATGTGTTCGACTGTTGATTCATTGGTATCTCCAGCAAACTTTGTAAATTTAGGGACTTTATATCCCCTTGGTAAATCAGTATGCATTATGTAATCTAATATAGGAGAGGCATAATTTGGCCTTCTAATTCCTGTATTGAGGCCATTCTGGGCCATGATTCTCTCTATCATGGTGGTTAAATTATTTTCTGCCAAGATGTTATCGTTTCGAATTTTGTGAACGACTGCATCAGCATCTTGATTTCGACCCACCATGACAACTCCTCTAGGCTGTTCTTCTCGAAACTCTGGGACTTCTAACCTTTCGATCCTTGCCCCTGGTTCTATAATTTCCCTTTGTGGGCCTTGAATCATTGGGGCCTCTAACCTTTGTGCCCTTGCCCCCAAATTAACCCCCTCTTTGGCTGGTCTATAGGGTGGGTCATCAGCAACTTGTTCTATAATAGGTACGTTTGCTCGAACTCCCGCCTGATTCTGCCTAAGCCTTTCTGGGGGAGAGAAAAAATCTGCTATTCGACTCATGTTATCCGTGTTTTCTCTGTTTGTCACAGTTACATTTTGTACTATTGGGGCAAAGATCTCCTACATAGTTTGCGTTAATACTCCTATCATATTATGGTTACTGTCATCCATTAATTGCCTAAAGGCCAACTGATTTTCTGTGGTTAAGATAGGCATTGCACTATAACCCATTGACCCTTGGTTATTTATCATAAATTGATTTTCCCCAGACCCAGACCCTAATTGTGGTGACGTATTCGATGTCGAAGTGTGCAGACCCACCATAAAAGATGTTGGCATCCCATAAGAGGAATTTCTATGTCTGTTAGCATCGAACCCGGGTGGTCTAGTTAGTGGGGTGGCGAAATGGGTTTGTGTCCCTGATGGTGGGACGAATCCCCCAGGATAACCAATGGTTCCTGTATTTCCTAGGATCGAACTGTTAGTTGACATGCCACTTGTCCCATTCGTGGCTATACTACTGGTAGAAGATGCAACAGACTGTGCGTTCGAAGGGATCGTATTAAATGTTCCCGTCGAAGCGGACATATTAGTGCCTGTTGCATGTGGGATATTTTGTTCCCCCTGTTGATTGTCTGGATTAGACATCTTGTTTAAACGTTTTCTTCTGGGTAAGGGTTGGTTGCTATTGGTTATTCTACCACTTCTAAGGTTCGTATAACAACGAACTTATCACTCATAAAGTACTTTTACAATGGTTATGTCTCAACAATTTTTTACTTTGTTCTAAATTTCGTAACGACCAATGAGCGTCCCACTGGGCGTGCCAATTTGTTTACAGTGATTTCTGGTAAACAACCGCTAGTCCTCCAAACTATCAAATAATCTTAATGACTGTTATTTAATCTCTCTGGTAACTTGCAGGATCGACTAGATTGATCCTATGGTGTATTGGTCATTTGGATAATTCTCATTGTAGAACTGATATTCATGGTTAGTATTTAGAATATAGTGTAGGCGTTCAACTTACTTCGATTACCATATTAAAAAGATTTAATGACATGATCAAGTAAAGACGTGCGAAACTAAATTGCATGAATAAAGATTCGATTGTAAAGAAATGTAAAACTGCAAGAAACAAGTAAATAACTTTGAAGTATAAAAGCATGTAATGTAAAAGAGTTTCTGCAATGTAAAGGATTCGAAATAGAAAGAAAGCGTTTAAATGCAAGAAATCAGTAAATAACTTTGAATGAAAAGGTATTCGAATGACAAAAGCATGAAGATAAAAGCATGAAATGTACAAGAGTTTCGGAAATGTAAAGGATTCGAAATAGAAAGAAAGCGTTTAAATGCAAGAAATCAGTAAATGACTTTGAATGAAAAGGTATTCGAATGACAAAAGCATGAAGATAAAAGCATGAAATGTACAAGAGTTTCTGAAATGTAAAGAATTCGAAATAGAAAGAAAGCGTTTAAATGCAAGAAATCAGTAAATGACTTTGAATGAAAATACTTTAATGTAAAGGCTTTTGAATGATATTGACATGAAGATAGAAGATAAACTGGAAATGATAAAGAATTTTGCTGAATCATAAATATTTGGTGTTATCATACGTACATTGTTCGAGCATTTGTTTCCATAGCCATGTGGTATTTTGAATGTTTACTAAATTTTGTACAATAGATATGACACCCGAAATCCTAACGCTGAGACTTCTATTTATACTACTTCGACCATAACGGTCTTGCCTATAAGATTCTGCCACGTTCAGAACATGCAGAGCGCTGCTCCTCTCTAGTTTCCACGCGTCTTCGAACGCTCCAGCGCATATATTTTAAATTTCAAACATCCCGCTTGTGTTTGAATTTCAAATGTTTTGGCACTCTTCGCTTCGTACTCATTTCTTGGACACAGTCTCGTTACCACTTCGAGACTTCTTTTAAATATATCTCCACAATTGTCACTCGAAGCTCCAAGCTTTGACATGTTCATTCGAAGAACTGCTTCTACCATTCCGAACCATAACATCTTGCTTTATTCCAACGAAACATCCAACTTGCTTCGTTTCGAACTGTGTCATCAAAATCTTCAGCCAACAAGTCCATGATGAAGGAATTTGATATGTCAGACTTGGGTAAGATGAGGTATTTTCTTGGTATTGAGGTAGTTCAGTTTGATGGTGGTATATTCACCAGTCTTTGTGATAGAAGTTCTAAGAAGATTTGGAATGGAGCATAGCAATTATGTTGAAAATCCAATGGTTCCAGGATTTAAAATCTCCAAAGATGAAAATGGTGTTGAGATGTATGGTTCATTTTTCAAGCAGCTGATTGGAAGCTTGATGTACTTGACTGCTACGAGGCCGGACATAATGTATGCGACTAGCTTATTAAGCAGGTATATGTCAAGGCCTACAGAAGTTCATCATTCGGCGACAAAGAGAATTCTACGTTACTTGCAAGGTACAACAAAGTTTGGCATTCTTTACAAAGCGGAAGGAAACTCGGAATTGATTGGCTTTACGGATAGTGATTATGCTGGATCGGTGGAGGATAGTGCTAAGTGGAGCTACAGTAGCTTGGTGTTCTCGAAAGCAACCGATAGTAACGTTGAGCACGACAGAAGCCGAATTTGTAGCAGCTGCAGGAAGTAGTTGTCAGGCAATATGGATGCAAAGGGTACTGAAGAAGATAGGCTACAAGGACAGTGAAAGTACTGTCATCTATTGTGACAATAGCTCAATCATTAAATTGTCGAAGAACCCGGTGATGCATGGCAAGAACAAGCACATTGATTTGCGTTATCCTTTCTTAAGGGAGCTTGTGAATGATGGAGTTGTACAACTTCAGTTTTGTGGTGCAAGGCATCAGTTAGCGGACATCCTCACCAAACCGTTGAAATTAGAGTCATTTCGGGAGCTGAGATGGAAGCTTGGAGTTTGTGATTTTTCAGCAGTTAACTAGCTGCAAATGCGGCCTAGTTCAAGGGAGAGAATGATAAGGCTTAGTCAAATTAGTGTCCTAATTTATAGCACTTCTATTAGTTGATTTAGTCAAGTTTTTGTAGTC
This sequence comes from Vicia faba, assembly GCA_948472305.1. NCBI lineage: Eukaryota > Viridiplantae > Streptophyta > Magnoliopsida > Fabales > Fabaceae > Vicia > Vicia faba. The sequence goes on along the minus strand of OX451736.1, from coordinate 1,616,973,112 downwards.
AAATATGTTTCCTAAAATTTAGCTAGTACGTGACCTGTAGGTTGCTTTTGTTTTCTTATTTATTTGCTGAAGTTTACCATGAATAAACAGTCATTTCCAAAAACTTCTATTTTGTTCCTGTTACATTTAACAAAAATAAAATACAGTCTATTAAAAACTCAAGGAACAAGCATCTCTCAACCTTAACACCCAAATACGAAAAGAAAACTACTATGGTAGATTTATACAGATACTACACCGATTAGTGATAGATTTGGTTAGTTAGTGACAGATTTGGTTGTAATTTGTTTATATTGTTTTCTGCCCCAGAAAAAAAAACTGAAGTGAGGAGAACAGACCAACGTTGTTGTATGTCGTTAAGTGATGCAAGACAAACTAAAAAACCACAAAATCCAACTCTTTCATATTCTTAGATTTCTCATTCGGCTTCTATTATCTCATATCTTTCAGAATATAACAGAAAATTTTCAATTATAGTCTCATATCTTTCAAAATATACTATGGAAAACATCCGATAAAAAATATGGCATTTTTAGGGATGAGCTGTCATCTTTCTATTTCACACCAAATAGAATCTATAGCATACCTCATTGTTGTACCAAATAGTCCCAATATGAGTGCCCATCAATTTTATTTAGATTTAATTTAATAAAAATTAAAAGCCAACAAAATTACGAGGAAACCAACTATATACTTATATATACTAACTAGTAGGATATCATCCTTTCCGACAACTATTGAGGTGATATATACCCATTTATTTTAAAATATAATAAAAATATATATAAAAAAAATTAAATTATTTTATCAAAAAAATTTATTATTTAAAAAAAAACATATTTTAAAAAGAAAAATAAAATTATTTTACTAAAATTATTCTCGTTATTATTCAATATTTAAATTAATAGTTTAATATCAATAACATATCAATATCATATCAATACCCATGTGATTACACTGATATTGGTGTAGTACACACGTTTTTATTTTCAAAATATAAATAAGAAAAATAAAATTATTTTACTAAAAGAATTTATTATTTTAAAAAAAATACATATTTTTAAAAGAAAAACAAAATTATTTTACATCAATAATATATATTTTAATTTTTCATAGATCATCTTAAAAATATTATATTTTAAAATATAAATAATTTTAATAAAGATATTAATAACATAAATAATTAAAAAATAACACATTTATCTCGTGTTTGAATTTACACATTATTTTAAATATTTTTATTTTTATTTTTTTAATTGTACCAAAATATAATAACAGGTGGATTTGCTTGAATTCTGACATGAACACGTTCACAGTTACTGATTTGTTAATTGTACGTTCATACGGATACTAGTATGATATGTATATCTTTACATCAATAATATATATTTTAATTTTTCATATATTATCTAAAAAAATATTATATCTTAAATTAAAAATGATTTCGAAATAAAAATATTAATAACATAAAAAATTAAAAAAATAATTTATTTTACTGTATTTGAATTCATAGATGATTTTTAAAATATTTACTTATATTTTCTTTAAATGTAACTAAAATGATGGAACTTGTTTGCATGGTTATTGATGTGATATACACACTTTTATTTTTAAAATGTAATAAAAATAAAATAATAGAAACAGAAAATTGTTAACCAAAAAATTTATTAATTTTAAAAAAGATAATAAATCGGTGGCTATAATTTTCTTTGTATATTAAAATAATTGAATCAACAATATATTTTTCATCTATAAATATTTTTTTTATTTTGATATTATTTACTAAAATAATTGAATCAATAGTAAATTTATTTCCGTTATTATTCATTTTTTATCCATAAATTCATTTTTTCCATTTCATATAGTTTGCATATTAGAAGGAAAAAAATATTAAAATTTTAAATAAATATAACTTTCCTAATTAACTATTATAACTTCAAGCAAACATCAAAATATTTATATTAAATAAAAATTATTATTATTATTTTGAGGAAATCAAAATGAAATATACACACAAAGATCTCAAAAATTTACAACAAAACACAGCAAATCAAGAGCCACAACTTCACCCTAAACCCAAATAAATAAAGAGATTTTGCCATCAAAAATGAGATCCAGAATATTAATAACAATAAAAATCTGAAATTGAAAAATAAAAATCATATATTAAATCATTAAAATATTTGAATAAACAATAAATATTTTATCAATATATAAATATATTATTTTATTTTAATATTATTTTAAAAATATTTGAATCAATATTAAACATGTTCTCGTTTAAAAAAATAATAATGATTAAATATTTGAATTAATTATAATTTCCTCATTTTCAATATTTTAATTAATAGTTTTATTTTTCTCCTTTCAAATTTTAGAAATATAGAACTTGGAGAAAATAGTGAAAATGTAATAAGAATCAAAATAGAAAAAACATAATAAGAATGAATATAATTTTAGTAGGATGCGCGTGTCTTTTTTTCAAAATGTAATAAGAATGAAAATAAAATAAAAAACAAAATTATTATATAATTAAAAGAGTTTATTTAAAATAAAATAAAAAAACATATTTTATGATCATAAAATAAATAAAAATATTATATATATATATATATATATATATATATATATATATATATATATATATATATATATATATATATATATATATATATATATATATATATATATATATATATATATATATATATATATATATATATATATATATATATATATATATATATATATATATATATATATATATATATATATATATATATATATATATATATATATATATATATATATATATATATATATATATATATATATATATATATATATATATATATATATATATATATATATATATATATATATATATATATATTAAACTTTCGTTTTTCATTTGTCACATTATTATTGAAGTTTATTTAATTTTAAAATATATAATTATTTTGTGCCAAAAAAATTTGTATAATTATTGATTTAATTTATATAAATTGCAATTAAAAACATATACTATATATTATAACATAATCACATTTAAATAATTAAAATATTTTTGTTATGTTTTCATTTTTCATAAAGAAAATTTAATATTACTGATTTTGTTTTAAAACGTTATAGTAGTTATAACTTTAGATGATATATTATATTTTAAAATAGAAAAAAAACAAAAATGTAATAGATATTGTAAAGAGTTTTAAAAATGATAAATTTGATGTGTATTTCGATCAGTAAAGTTTGTCCTATAAAAAAATTTCGTTAGATACATAGCGTTAGAAACTAAAAGGTTTGTTTTGTATTAAAGAAATTTCGGTCATTATTTATAATACATCGGTTTACATTTAAAAGCAAAATTTGTCTAATAAATTTTTTTATGAGATACAAAAAAACAAACCTTGACCATTTAAAAAAAAACATACTTTGATCATTTAAAGAAAAGGGTCTTTTAAACTTTTCCAGAATATATTATTTCTTATATGATAGATATATAGTTATCAATAATACATAAAATTGTGAGAAAAATATTAACTATAATCTACCATATAAAAATGTTAAACAAAATAGGTCAATCATTTCCCAACTCCACCATTGTCATTCAATTCATTCATTAACTTTAATATAAAATTAATAGAATTAATATTTTTGATATCACTTCAAACTTAATATAAACTTAAAATAAATTATTTTGGCGCAAGTTTAGTAACAGGACACATTCACCGACGTTTAAACATGTGATCATTGAAACCTAAAATCATTGAAAACAAAGAACAAATCAGGAAATCAGGCATGTTAGGTCGAAAAGAAAATTCAAAGTGATAAAAGATGTGGAGTAGTTGTTGTTTTTGTTTCAGCTGTATTTGTAGAAGTGTGGAATGGCTTGGAGAATTTAAGACGAAAGGATTTGATTGGAAAGAACAAAAGTATTGATCATTGTTTCATATCAAGAATCTTTTTCGATCCAAATGAATATAGCAATAAAAGATACGCTAAAAAGTTAATTTTATAATGGATAAAAAAAATCATCCAATCAGATTATTTGTTGATGCATAACATTGATTATTTTCGTCCAATAGTATAAAGACAGATACTTAATTTTCGTCCAATAGTATAAAGACAGATACTTGAAAAGTATTACAGCCATCAACACCTACTATCAGCATAAACTCGAACTCTTAGAGTTAGGATTATTCAAAAAAATCATATAATCCAACTGAACCACTTAATCGAAATGAACTAAAGTTAAAATAACTGAACCATTATTAATGGTCAGTGAATTGAACTTATATTTTAGTAATAATTCTAGAACCGAATCATTAGCAAATTAACCAATCTCAAAGTATTCTAAACCGTATCGTTTTTACTTCTAAATTGATTTTTTTTTGAAAAAATAAACATTTTTTAAATTAAAAGAAAAATCGATCTTTTTAAAAATAAAAATAAAAGTCAATTTATTTTTAAAAAATCAAATTTTTTCGAAAATAAAAAAAAGGTCTATTTTTTCCAAAAATTAAAAAATAAAGTCAGTTTTTTGGAAATAAAAAAATTGATTTTTTTTTTAAAATAAAAAAAAGTCAGTTTTTTCTAAAAGTAAAAAAATTGATTTTTTTCGAAAATAAAAAAAAAATTCAGTTTTTTCTGAAAATTAAAAAAATCGATTTTTTCCGAAAATAAAAAAGTCAATTTTTTCCGAAAATAAACAAAAGTCAATTTTTTTCTAATTAATCCATATTTTGCTCAAAAAAATCAAAATTTTCCCAAAAAAACTTTTTCCAAGAAATTAGAAACGTCAATTTTTTTCCCCAAAAAAATCAATTTTCTCAAAAATAAAATAAAATTATTTCTAAAATAAAAATGCCGATTTTTAGTGAAAATAAAAAAATATCAATTTTTTCAGAAAAAATATATAAAATTGATTATTTTTGAAAAATAAAAATGTCGATTTTAGGCAAAAATAAAAAAATGTAGATTTTAAAAAAATGATTAAATAAGGTCAAGCATAACATTTCGTTTATCTAAAAAATGATTCAATTTTGAAAAAAATTATCATGAAATAGTTTGGTACAATTCGAAATTCTGAACTGTCGTACCAAACCAAAACTTTTGATTTAGTTCGATTCTAAAAAAATAAATAAAACGGTTCGATTTGGTACGGATGACCATTATAACGATTTGATTCGGTTCAGTTTTCTAACACAATTGTATCATGAACTTTACTCTCCGAACTGGTTTCTTCGTCTTCTTCTTCTTATCTTTGATCATAAGAGCCTTCAGGTCCTCTTGTCCTTTAGCCAGAGCCAAGAGCATCTGCTGGAATTAACCATTTTGTGCTTGAAGATCTTTTACTGTCTGTTAAATATCCATCTTACTGAAATAAACAGTAGAAAGATAAGGAGACATGTTGTAAAAAAACTGTTTGTGTTATGATGCATGAAAATACATATGCAAATGATTTCAAGGAAACTAGGAGATTTAAATTTACTTAGACAAAAGGAAACACACATTGTATTAATAAATCAAAGTTGATTACATCAAGCCCCTCAGGGCTTACAAAAATAAAACTCCTAAGACAAAAAGGTCGAACGCATCCTCTTCGGCGCAATATAGGCGTTCAAACTTCGCTCTTCATGAAGTTGCTTTGTGAGATCCAGAACTCTCTTCTCACTGGCGTAGAATTGATTCTCAAAGGTGTCTCGTTCTTCCTTGAGCTGGATCCAAGACTTTTGCAATTCTTCGAAGCTTGTTGGCATATCAGGATGAAAAATGATGCGAGGCTCGTCTTCTTGATCAACAGACTCTGAGATCAGTAGCAGGATAGCAGCGTATGGCATTATAAGACTTTGAGCACGAGCTCACACCCATCTGAGGTAAGGCTCCAAAGGGATGGAGTTTTTGCGTCCCAAGGTGCTGCTATCGGTCTTCTTTACCATGCCCCAAGCGCGAATGAACCTCTGGCGATAACCTTGCAGATCATTTGAATAGTCAAACACAATACCCTGGATGAGCATATCGTGGGGACCATTCCTCGGGGCGTAGCCGAACTGGCGTAGGGCCAAAGAAGGGTTGTAAGTGATACCTCATCTAATTCCAAGGAGTGGCACATTAGGGAACTCTCCGCAATGATCAATAAAAGAGATATCTTCTTGAGAGCAAGGGCACCAATAGATATCAGAGTGAGAAAGGGAAATTACCCTTTGATTTCACCTTAAGCCTAACTCATTCTTCATTACTGGCCGAGGGAGGTGCGAAATAAACCATCGATAGAGCAAAGGCGTACAACACATAAGAGTCCCTCGTTTCTTCATGGTACGAGTGTGGAGTGAATGCAACATATCTCCGAGCAATGGAGGCACTGGATTGCGAACAAGGAAGATATTGATGGCACTGACATCTATAAATTGGTCTGAATTGGGGAACATAACCAATCCATATATCAAGAGAGATAAGACATCTTCAAATGCATGGTAACTCATAGCATCTAAGAATATATGAGCTTTCTTCATTAGAAAATTTGCAAGGAGGCCCTTAACTCCACTTCTTCTTTCCCAATTGGATTCAATATCATATGGTTTCTGTTGTACCCCAAAATTTGCCCTCCTATTTTTCCACAAGAAATCACAGCTTCGGGTTTCCCATGACTTTTTCAGATTGGCGTAAGAATCAGTCAAACAGACTTTTTCTTATCAGTCTATCCCAATTAGGGTTTCCGTTAACTTTTGAAGCAGTTCAAGCAGATTGCTAGGGTTTTGTTTGAGTTTGGCTCAGGTTTAATCAGACAGGCGCTTCTCTGACATTTAATCAAGAACTAGGGTTTGTGCGCGCAGAAAGAATTAATTCTACAGTTCTTTTCAGTTTACTCTGAGATTTGGATTGAGGCATTTGAATCGAGAACTTGTAGTGTTTTGTTTAATCGGTAAAGGCAAAGGCATAAGGATGTTTGTTTGATTCGACTGTGCAATGCTTGTGGCTATTTGAAGCGTCGGGTTTATCATTGATTGATGCTAAGACCATAATGTCTATTAATTGTTTATTTATTCTAAATTAGGATAATTGGGATTTATTTCCATTTATTATAATTTAAGAATTTATAAGTAATTAAATAGACAGCTGAAAAAAGAATTAACTGATCAAAAATAGATTGTATTCATCTTTAATTATTTGTTACAATTATTATTTGTACACTGTAAATTTATTTACAGGCGTTCACATTAATAATGTTACAATGATTAAAAGTGAAATAAAGATACATCCTAAAAAATTCCTAAGTCTCCATCTTCTATTCTGCTACTCCTCTTTTGCGTACCTGAGAAAGATAATTTCCTGGCCTGTTACAGGTGTTGATCTTCACTCAGTCGCTCACAGACATGCCATGGCTAGATACAGGTATCGAATTTGGAACTTCAAAAGGTTGCTTACAGACGTGCCCTGGCTGGATACAGGAGTCGAATCTCTAAAGTCTTCATGCAGACATGCCCTGACTGGATACAGGCGTTGAATCTACAATCAGTTACTCACAGATATGCCCTAGCTGGATACAGGAATCGAATCTGGAATTAGTCGTCTACGGATATGCCCTGGCTGGATACAGGTATCGAATCTTCAAACTCTTCAGATATGCCCTGGCTAGATACAGGAATCGAATCTGGAATTAGTCATCTACAGATATGCCCTGGCTGGATACAGGTATCGAATCTTCAAACTCTTCAGATATGCCCTGGCTAGATACAGGAATCGAATCTGGAATTAGTTATCTACAGATATGCCCTGGCTGGATACAGGTATCGAATCTTCAAACTCTTCAGATATGCCCTGGCTAGATACAGGAATCAAATCTGGAATTGCGACAGTTGATAGTAATTATCTTTGGATTGACCTTTTTCCTGAAAAGGCAAGACGTCAGTTGTATGCAATGTCATGATGTATGAAATGCATGATGTCATGATGTTCTCAAAAATAAATGAGATTGTGTGTTTATGATGCGTATATGCATGCGCCATGGTGTATGATAATGTAATGTTTATGAATGTATTTTCGTCTAGGAAAATAAATCCTTGACGAATGCCGGGAGCTTGAATCCTGGGCTGATGTTGAAGAGTAGAGTTATTCGTTTCCGCTGGGGATGATGGTTGCAAGAACAAATCGGTAGGAGAAGATGACTCCGTTGGGGAATAAACTTGTTGGAGAGATTACTCTGTGGGAAGAGATACTTCGCTGAGGATTTGATGATAACTCTGCTGGGGACTCCGTTGATATGGTATGGTGAGATGAACTCCACTGGGGGTAGGAAGAACTTCGCCGGGGACGATCTTTCCGTGGCAATTAGCTGAGGATAACCCAGTCATACCCTGGTGGGAAATAACCTTTGAATAAAGCCGGGGAGACGCGTTCGTGCTCTGCAGGGGATAAGCTTCCAGAATCTACTGGGGATAAGCTTCCAGAGTCTACTGGGGATAAACTTCCAGAGTCTACTGGCGATAAGCTCCCAGAGTCTACTGGGGAGATTGATACAACTCTCCTGGGGAAACTTTTGGACTGTACTGGGAAGTGGCTCCACAAGGGTGTTTGGTATTCCGCCGGGGAACAATCTTATATTAAGACTGCCGGGGATGCTTGTTTAGGAACATCTGTATACTCCGTTGGGGAATATTGAGATTTTCTGGGGATACCCGACTTCCTTAAGGCTGACAGTAAACTAACTCTGCTTGGGGAGAGCGTTGACTGACTTGCTAGAGATATTGTGCCTTTTCAGGGCTTATGGGGGACCAACTCTGCTCGGAGGAGAGTACTGTTGAATCATGTCTTACTCTGCGGGGAGTGAAGATATCTTGGTTACATTCTTCAGCCGAACTTACCTTGGTACCTTGGTGGACGGAGCAACTAGACCACTTTAGACAATTCATTATTGCCCATGTTTCTGATGTCACCTATAATTAGTCCTTCGTTTCGTATGCAAATATTTATGAGTTAGCAATTAGCGCCAAATGCATATATTAAAAATGAACATTGGACGTTCTTCGCAAGACAAAATAGTAAAAGGGAAAATAATTGGCAATTTGTCTAGAAAAGTGAATTTGTATTGATTTTTGAATTTGCCTGTAAATAGGCGTTTATGTACAAGAGGCTGACGTCCTAGTAAGAGAACGCCGCCGAACAACAGAGTTTATACAACTTTGTGAAAGGAAAACAAAACAGCTCTGTGAAAATAATCCCACTGGGTTTCAACTCTGCTATCGCCTTTATGTCTTCAAGCGTCTCATCACTTTGCTGCTTAGTTGAAGATGAAGCTGACTAATCGATGCCGTCTGAACCTGATAGTTGATACCGGATTCTGGATGCAAGGTGATCCAATGAGACATAGTATTACGCTTTAATCTCTAACTTTTGCCTGGACCGCCCTTTCGGGTTTTCAGTCCACCGGGATACCCATTTTTGCCCAAGCCGCCTTTTCAGGTTTTCGACTTGCCGGGTGTACAATTTTTTTTTCATTTCATCCCTTATTTTTGCCCGAACCCTTTTGGTTCACCGGGAAGCCCTTATTTTTGCCTAGGTATGTCAACCTAGCGGGTCTTTTGTTCATGCGTAGTATCTTTTTACTATGTATGCATTGGCGGAGTGAGGAAGGTCGTCACCATCCATGGTGGTTAGAATCATGGCTCCTCCTGAGAAGATATGTTTAACCACAAATGGCCCTTCGTACGTAGGGGTCCATTTGCCCCTGGGATCACTTTGAGGAAGAATGATGTGCTTGATTACCAGGTCTCCGACTTGATACTCTTGTCATCTGACTTTCTTGTTAAATGCCCTGATCATCCGTTTTTGGTACGTTTGACCATGACAAATAGCGGTGAGTCTCTTTTCGTTAATTAGGTTTAATTGATCAAGTCGAGTCTGGATCCAGTCATCTTCGCTCAAACCTGCATCCTTCATTATCCGGAGAGAGGGTATCTGGACTTCAATAGGCAAGACTGCCTCCATGCCATAGACTAAGGAAACAGGAGTTGCCCCTGTTGACGTCCTTGCTGAGGTACGGTACCCGTGAAGAGCAAACGGTAGTATCTCGTGCCAATCATTGTAGGTCACTGTCATCTTCTGCACAATTTTCTTGATATTCTTATTCGCTGCTTCTACAGCCCCATTCATCTTCGGTCGGTAAGGAGAAGAGTTATGGTGTTGTATCTTGAATTGCTCGCAGAGCTCAGTGATCATCTTGTTGTTAAGATTGGTACCATTGTCCGTAATGATCCTTTCTGGGACGCCGTACCGACAGATCAGGTTATGCCGAATGAACCGTGCCACGATGTTCTTGGTTACCGTAGCGTAGGAAGCTGCCTCGACCCACTTTGTGAAGTAATCAATCGCTACCAGGATGAAGCGATGCTCATTGGATGTCGTAGGTATGATTTCTCCGATCATATCAATGCCCCACATTGCAAAAGGCCAAGGTGCTGTCAAGACGTTCAGAGGAACTGGAGGAACGTGCACCTTATCAGCATAGATCTGGCATTTGTGACACGTCCGAGAATGTTGGTAACAGTCAGCTTCCATTGTGGACCAGAAATATCCTGCCCGAAGGATTTTCTTTGCCATAGTGTGCCCACTGGAATGTGTTTCGAAGGTACCTTCGTGTAGCTCTGCCATGATCCTTTCTGCTTCAGTCTTATCCACACAACGCAGTAAGGTTGAATCATGGTTTCGCTTGTATAGAATGCCATTGCTGAGGAAGAACTTCGCTGCGAATCTTCTCAGGAACTTCTTGTCATTAACAGATGCACCCTCGGGGTATTCTTGAGCTTCCAAGTACCTCTTCACCTCGTGATACCAGGGTTTTTCAGTTACCTCTTCAGCCTCAAGATCACAGCAATATGCAGGTTCGTCCAGTTTCTAGATATTGATCCGGGGAGCCTCGTTGTCCCATTTGACTTTGAACATGGAAGACATCGTAGCTAGCGCGTCCTCCAACTGATTCTCCTCTCTCGGGAAGTGTTCAAAAGTCATCTCTATGAAATGGGGGATCAATGTCAACACACACTCTTTGTAAGGAATAAGATTTTGGTGTTTCATATCCCACTCGCCTTTGATCTGATTGATCACGAGAGCGGAATCTCCGAAGACACTCAAAAACTTGATCCTTAAGTCAATTGCAGCTTGAAGACCCATGATACATGCCTCATACTCTGCCATGTTGTTGGTGCAGTTGAAACATAGCCGGGCAGTAAGTGGAGTATGAGTGCCTTTAGAGGATATGATCACAGCGCCAATACCGTTACCCAAAGCGTTTGAGGCTCCATCAAAGTGCATAGACCATCGGGATCCTTCCTCAGGTCCTTCATCCGGTCCAGGTACTTCACAATCAGTCACTACCATGATGTTCTCGTCCGAAAATTCAAAGTTCATGGACTGGTAGTCGTCCACTGCCTGGTGTGCCAAATGGTCTGCCAATACACTTCCCTTGATTGCTTTCTGAGTCGTGTACTGGATGTCGTATTCGGTCAAGATCATTTGCCATCTTGCTATTCTTCCGGACAAGGCAGGCTTTTCGAATATGTACTTGATTGGATCCATTCTGGAAATCAACAGAGTAGTGTGAGTCAACATATACTGTCTCAGCCGGCGAGCAGCCCATACCAAAGCATAACAAGTTTTCTCAAGCAGTGAGTATCGGGTCTCACAGTCGGTAAACTTTTTGCTAAGGTAATAAATGGCGTGCTCTTTTCGGCCAGACTCGTCATGCTGCCCCAGCACACACCCCATTGAGTTGTCCAGTACTGTCAAGTATAAGATTAGAGGTCTCCCTTCAACCGGTAGCATAAGAATGGGTGGTTCTTGGAGATACTCTTTGATTCTGTCGAAAGCGGCCTGACATTCATCGTTCCAACGTACCACTTGATCTTTCTTCAGCAACTTGAAGATTGGTTCACAGGTAGCAGTTAGATGTGAGATGAATCAGGCAATGTAGTTCAGTCGTCCTAGAAAGCCTCTGACTTCTTTCTCTGTCTTGGGAGCTGGCATCTCTTGTATGGATTTCACCTTGGCAGAGTCCACTTGAATACCTTTGTCGCTTACAATGAAACCTAGTAGTTTTCCAGATCTTACCCCAAAGGTGCACTTGTTCGGGTTCAACCTCAGCTTGTACAACTTCAGACGGTCAAACAGCTTCTGTAGATGGTCAAGGTGTTCCTCCTCAGTTTGGGACCTTGCAATCATATCGTCGACATATACTTCGATCTCGTGATGGATCATGTCATGAAACAAAGCAACCATGGCACGTTGGTAAGTTGCCCCAGCATTTTTCAACCCAAAAGGCATGACCTTGTAGCAAAAGGTGCCCCACTGAGTAACAAAAGTGGTCTTCTCCATGTCTTCAGGAGCCATCTTGATCTGATTATAACCAGAGAAGTCGTCCATGAAGGAGAATACCTTATGCTGAGCAGTATTGTCAACCAGAACGTCGATGTGAGGCAAAGGGAAATCATCCTTGGGGCTTGCCCTGTTCAAATCCCTGTAATCAACACACATTCGGACCTTACCATCTTTCTTCGGCACTGGAACCACGTTGGCAACCCACTAAGGGTAAGAAGTTACTGCTAGAAACCCGGCATCAAATTGTTTCATAACCTCAGCTTTGATTTTCTCGGACATCTCTGGACGCATACGGCGGACCTTCTGTTTAACCGGAGGGCAGTCTTCCTTGGTAGGCAGGTGATGAACCACAATGTCAGTATCCAACCCAGGCATGTCTTCGTAGGACCAGGCAAAGATTTCCACATAATCATGCAACATCTGAATCAACAGTTGTTTCGCACTAGCCTCCAGATTTGCACCAATCTTAACATCCTTTCTGTCTGTCTCAGTACCCAGATTTACCGTTTCCACTGGCTCTTCATGTGGCTAAATGGCCCTCTCTTCCTGGAGTAACAGTCTTGCAAGTTCACCAGGCACTTCGCAATCATCTTCACCTTCGTCTTCGGCTAAGTTGATCGGATTTTCGAAGTCATAACTGGCAGTAGCAGAGTCGTTGCCAGTGAGATCCATAGTGGATTGGAACCTGTATAAGTGAGTGTGTGTAAATATAGTTGTTTTTCAATATGTAAAGAAAGAAAGGGAGCACAAGATTTGAAATGTAAAAAACGTCCAATGCTTTTATTAATGATATATGGAAGTGACACACAAAAGCCCTCACAAATGAAGCCACGGTGCCCCGGTAAGACACCGGGCCATAAAGTTTAGTAATATTGTTCGTTACAAATTCAAAACAAAGAAGTTCATTACTGAGTAACAAAAGTAATAGGTATGAAATCTTTGGCAGTCCAGTTGCTTGGTCCACCGTTGGTCGTCGGGTAGATCCAGCTGTCAAATTCAGATTCGTCCGCTTCGTCCTCAATAGCATTTACTCCCGGGTTGGTGATGAATACAGGAGGTCTTCCAATTCTTGCTTTGCGAACAGCCCTCTGAGCTTCTGCAGTGAAACCCAAGCCAAATTTGTCAGTCTTTGGAGTGAAATCAGGAAGTTGGCCCCAGTTCGCACATTCGCCCTTCTCAACCACAGCCCGGGCATCCTTCAAGGAAGTCATCTTCAAAGGAGAGTCTTCTGCAGTCATTGTCTCTGCTGCTGCCAATGTCTGAGGCACCTCTTGAAAGTGTTGAAAGGGGGTCTCGATGAACTCCTCATCCATTTCTACGTACCGGAATGAGTTGAGGTGGCTGACCATGTATTCCTCTTCCCCTTGCACTGTTACGATCTTCCCCCTGACCGGGTACTTAAGCTTTTGATGTAATGTGGAGGTTACAGCTCCAGCCTTGTGGATCCAAGGACGACCCAGCAAACAAGAGTAGGACGGTCGGATATCCATCACATAGAATTTTGAATCAAAGACTTGTGAACCAACCCTGATTGGGATGTTGACCTCACCATGTACCATCCTTTTCGACCCGTCAAAGGCCCAGACAACAATGTTACTAGGCTTGAGCTCTAAACCCTCATAATCCAGCCTGTCCAAAGCTTTCTTGGGCAATACGTTCAACGAAGAACCGATGTCTACCAACACATGGGCAAGAGTAGTGCCCCTGCATTCAATGGAGACATGCAGGGCATCGTTGTGGTTCTTTCCCTTGGCGGTCAGATAGGCGTCAGAGAAACCCAACCCATTATCAGCAGTCAAGTTGGCCACACAATCAGTAAATTGATCAGCAGACGTTTCTTGTGGCACATGGGTCGTCTTTAGGAAGGAGATCAGAGCCTTGGCGTGGGCCTCCGAACACAACAACAATGATAGCATAGAGATTTTAGAGGGGGTGTGCCCCAGCTGTTCAACGACGTTGAAATCACTTTTCTTGATAATTTTGAGGATCTCTTCCATCTCTTGCTTGGAAGCTTCAACATTGGTCTTCGATGCCTCCGTCCGGGCAGGCACATCAGTAGCAACCCCTTTGCCCCGAGCGTCAGATGACTCGGCAGCAGGGGTAGAAACAGGAACTTGATCAAGAAGGGAAGCAGGCACACTGGCAGGAGTGATGATAAGAGGTCTTTGAATAGCTGGAGGCGCAATGTCAGGTGAGAAGAGCCTGCCACTGCGAGTAACCTTGGTAGGCCCGGTGATGTTGCTGACACCGGTACTAGTATCGAACTCTTGTTTCACTCCAAGTACATAAACATCTGCCCCATAATGCCAAGGGACAGCTTTGTCAGACTTATAGGGGATGGGCCCCGGAATAGTGATGATGATAGGAGCAACTTTGTGAACAGGCATGATTTTGATAGGCTTCTTTGAGGGAGCCTTAGGAGAGTTGTTCAAAATGGTGACAATAGAAACTTCTTCGATACGGACAGCAGGAACAACAATCTTCTTGAACGAGATCTCTTTGCTATCCATCAGGTTTTGGACGCCTGACTTCAGCAAAGGACAACCAGCAGGTGAAACAGAACATAGAAGGCAACCTTTACTACATCCCGGAAATAAACCGGCCAGCAACAGGTTCCTCTTGACGGTCAACAGCGGAGTAGCAATATCATCTATGGAGGCTACATACAGGTCTTCCTCAACAGCATTCACTCCATGCTGGGGCATGGGAGCAGTCACAACATTAGGCCTTTCGGGCGCCTCGAACTGTATTTCCTTAGCATCAATAAGGTCCTGAACCTTATTCCTCAGAGCCCAATAATCATCAGTAGAATGCCCAGGGCTATCAGAGTGATAAGCGCAACGGGCGTTGGGGTTATACTTCGGAGATGCTGTATTTACCACCTTCGGAGCCTCCTTGACAGTTACCAGATTGGTTGACAGCAGTTGCGGAAAAATCTGAGACAGGGTCATGCTGAGCCGAGTGTACTGCCTTTTGGGCCTTTCAACTCTTGGTTGGTTGTACTGCTGAGGGGCAGCAGTAGGCTTTGAAATTACTACCGCGTTGACAGCTTGGCGGTGTTCTGGTTTGTTCTGTCTCCTGGGACCATAAACAGCACTAGCCTCCTTCTTGAAGGGCTTCTTTTCAGTACTCGAGGAGGCACCTTTCTGTATCTTCCCCGATTTGATACCAGCTTCGATCCTCTCACCAGTCAGGATCAGGTCTGTAAACCCAACAGAGGAATTACCAATCAGGTGATTGAAGAAAGGACCAGACAGGGTCCCCAAGAACATGTCCACGAGTTCACGGTCAGTTAGCGGTGGCTGCACCCTGCCAGCCAGGTCTCTCCATTTCTACGCGTACTCCTTAAAACCTTCTCCCGATCCTAGCGACATACCCTGGAGTTGGGTACGCGTAGGAGCGAGGTCGGAATTGTACTGATACTGCTTATAAAAAGCAGTGGCTTAGTCCTCCCAGTTACGAATGTTGGTTCCATCCAGCTGATAGAACCATTCGAGTTGAGTCCCTGAAAGACTCTCCTGGAAGAAATGGATCCATAAGTTCTTGTCTGCAGTGTAAGGTTGGATCTTCCTTACATAAGAACGAAGGTGCAGCTTAGGACAGGAAGCCCCGTCGTACTTCACAAAGGCAGGTGCCTTGAACTTGTGTGGGATTACCACCCCAGAAGATAAACCTAGGTCTCCAAAGTCCAACCCAGGCACACGTTGAATCTCCATAGCATTTAGTCGGTCCTCCAGCTGTTTGTACCTGTCCTCAGCAGGAGGGTACTGCTCATCATTGAAATTTGTCTCTGTGTTAGAGACCACGGGACTAGGAACCCTTCCCTCATGGTGACTGCCTTCCCCAACAGATGGAGTAGTCCTCTCAGCTTCATTCTGCAGTGTATTCCCGAGTCTGCGTCCAGTGTTGAACAACACAGTCCTCTTCTTCTTTTTCTTCTTTAGGAGCAAAGCCTTCAACTCCTGTTGTCCCTGGGCTAAGTTCATGACCATCTCTTGAAACTGGGCATTCTGGGCCTGGAGGGCCTTGATAGCTTGTTCAGTAGTTGGTTCAGGATTCATGATGATTGAGGGCTGAAATAAACAACGAAGAAGATTAAGCAACCTGTAGAAAAAGGGTACTTGTGATGCATATGATGAATGAAATGCGTATGAATTATGTTTTCAAAGACAACCGGGAATCAACTTTGTAGACAAAAGGAACACACTTTATTAGATTTAAACTTTGGAATTTAAATTGTTCAACAAATTGCCCTTAGGCATTACAGGAATGAAAATACTGAAAAGGAAATAAAAGCTATAAAGGAAACATCCAAAGCCCATCAGTGCTCCCATGGCCTCCTCTTCTCAGTACGGATGTAGTCATTCATGATCCGCTCGTTCTCCAATTGCTTGGTCATCTTCTGGATCTTCTGTTCCTGTTCGTTGAACTTTTCCCGATAATAATCCCGCTCTTCTTGTAGTTGCACCCAAGACCTCTTTAGGGTATCAACATCAGTGGGCATCTGAGGAGGAAGTATGGTTGGAGGAACCCCGTCTCCATCAGGAATTTCAAGAATGATAGGCCTGACAGCTTCATATGGCATGCCTAACTTCTGAGCACGAATGCGGACCCATCTGTAATAGGGTTCCATTGGTAGAGAAGTCTTCGGTCCCAACTCATGTGGGTCAGCTTTGTGAATTCCGTCCCAAGCTTTGATGAATCTACGGCGCAGTTCGTCACTATCTACCTGAAACTCAAAACTGATGTGAGGTACCAATATCTCATGAGGCCCTGCTCTTCTGGCTCTTCCAAATTGACGGAGAGATAAACATGGATTATAAGAGATTCCTCCCTGGGTACCGATCAATGGAACATTAGGATACTCTCCGCAACGATCAATAACAGCCACCTCATCTAAACCTCTGAGAGTCCAAATGATGTCATTATCAGTGAGAGACATTAACCTATAAGCCCAACCTCTTCCTTCTTGGTTCTTCAGCACGAACTTGGGGAGGTGCGAAATAAACCACCTCACTAACAAAGGAGCACAACACCACAGAGTTCCCCGTCTTCGGGCAGTACGAGCATAGAGTTGTTGCAGGATATCACCCAAGAGAGTGGGTACAGGGTTCCGAGACATGAAGATCTTTATGGCATTGATATTGACAAAGTTATCAGGATTTGGAAACAATACCAGACCGTAGATTAAGAGAGCCATAATGTCTTCATACGCCCTGAAGTCTAAGTCATTCCAGAAACTGTTAGCTTTACCAATCAGAAACTTAGCCAAGAAGCCCTTAATTCCACTTTTAGTCACCCAGTTATCTGTTATCTCCTTGTCGGTCAAGGGAAGAGCTGCTGCAATCTCCTCAAGTCTAAGAGTCTTTTCCCAGCCAGTGAAGGGAGTCTGATCCAAGATAGGGATACCAAGCAAATCAGAGAATTCTTCCAGGGTAGGGACCAACTGGAAGTCTTGAAAGGTGAAGCAATGGTACAAAGGATCATAAAACTGGGTCAGGACACTCATCAATTGTTGGTCCCACTTTGAAGTGACTAAACCGAGAAGAGAACCATGCCTCTGGATGAAGGAAGCAGTGCTTGGAATTCTGTCAACCAACTCTTTAAGAAAATCAGGTGGGTGAACAAAGTTGAGCCGGATAGTGTTCCTTTGCACATGCATCATGATGTCCTACAAAACAGAGCAAAGGTGAAACCCTCTTGTCTTTGAAATAGGTCAGTCCTTATGCAGGATGCATGCAATGGTATGATGGTATGATGTTATGGTAAAGCACACCACAAGTATTCACAAAGGCAAACATGATAAGGCACACAAGTCACACCAGACAGCCCTTAGAGTTTAGGCCAGCATGAAGTTCAGGTACTACCCTCTTTCAGTTTCGTTGGTTAAGACCTGTCCTATCAAAAGTAACCGGGTTCTAGAGGATCCCAATATCACTGACTACCCTCAATCGGTCATAACTCCAGCGTCGCAATCTTTTCTTGCGGCCAGAACCATCGCGAGAGTTTAGCCTCAATGGGTGTAGCATACTGATACTGTTCTATGGCCAAGTTGGGTCACATTAGGGTTCTAAGGTCGGTTGGTGCTTAATGACTCCTCAGAAGACCCATATTCTCCTCGTTGCAACACAAGGGATATCGGTACAGACCAAGGTGCCACACCAACGTAGCCACTGCTTCACCCGTGTTGGTCTACGCCGGATAGGTCCCTCACAGCTTATGCTACCTAAAAGGGTATCCCTAGATCCGGGTTAGGATCTATGAAACTCCGATGCAAAGCCCACAAATATAAAGCAATCAAAGCAAAGCAATTGAAAACATAAGTATGATCTAATCCTAAGGTACACCTCACTTTTATAGTCCCCAGCAGAGTCGCCAGTTCTGTGATCGGTGGGAATAGAACTGACTGTTTTTTAGCTGGTTTCACGAAATGTCGCGGTAAGCAAGAGTCGCCACCGTCTTTTATATTCTCCAACATGGAAAGGACAAAAGCACAGCAAAATTCCTTATTTGAGAATGTTTCTCGGTTCGGGAGGTAGATTTATAGAAAGGGAAGGTGTTAGCACCCTTTCTATCCATGGTTATCCATGGGCTCTTAGGTACTTGCTCTTATGTTTTCAAAATCTGTTTGCTTTTCAAGTGTGTGTGTGGGTTTTGAAAAAGTTTCGTTTGAAAAATTTCTAAGTAACTCTTGTATCTGTCCTCAAGAGTGTATGAAAAATTTGTTTGAAAACTTTTAGAAAGTGCGGGTGCGAAAAGTTGTTTTTGTTTGTTTTGAAAAGAGCAAGTACTTAAGAGAAATCTATCTACTCTAAGGAATTAGGCTGTGTAAGAGTCCTTTAGATAACGCTATCCCACCATTGAGAGGTAGGTAGCACCATCGTTGGAGGTGTTCGGGTCAATTCGATGATTAGGGACAGTGTGGTCACCGAAGCAATGGTAGGATACCTTAGAAGTAACCCTAATGTCCTAGATCCTTTGTATCCGAGGCAACCGTTTCGAGGCAACTGGATCTTTTGGACAGAAGGGCGGCCTCTAAGACACCCTATACTTGATGACCACCTCGAGGCAACCAGTGAGGCGTACCCTAGAAGTGGCATGTGCTTTGTGTGTTGTTTTTCAGTTAAGGTTATCTTGTACATGTTATTTGTGAGCTACGGATTGATTTTATTTACATACATTCTTGCAGGCATATTAGCAGTTAGGGGTGCGGAAAGTAAATTGCGGAAATGTAAATCTAGCTATTACAAGGCGCGGGTCTATACATCGCCAAAAAGACAAAACCCGTTTGGAAATAAAGTGCGAGAAATAGTAAATAAAGAGATAAACCTAATTACTATTACATATCCGGAAACAGTTACATAAATAATCAAACTAAGAATAATGCGCGAAAGAATTAAATTGGAACGTCTTAGGGTTTTGACCCTTTTTTGAATAAGAATTAAATTTTTGTCCTTTTTTTTGTAATTAATGAAATTGAAACTAATAACTAATTAATTAATTAATTAATTAAGAAAATATTTTTTTGTGTTTTTATGTTTTAATGAAATAAAATAAAAAAGGAATTAAAAATGTCAAAAGAAAAACCTAAGTCTAAATTATTTTATTTATTGTAAAAAGGTATTAAAGTTAACTAATTAAACTAATTTAATTTAATTTACATTTGTTTACAAAACAAGTTAATAAATAATAAAATGTCTTTTTTTTTGTTTTTTCTGAATTTTTACTTGTGAAGAATTAATTATGAGTTAATTAAATAATAGTAATAATAATGAGAAAAAATAATTAGCAAATAAACTAGAAAAATATAAAATAAAAAAAATGAACCAAAGGGGGGGTCTGGGCCCTGAAGGAGGTGGAGAAGTAATTTGAGCCCATTTGCACAAAGCCATGTTTGACTTCCTGATCAGGTGTGCCAGCGTTGACTGGGGACTATTGTGGTCCTTCATCTTTTGTCATCAGATTTAGACTCAAGGACACATGGCAACTCAATGCTTGAGGGCATATGATGGAACACACTAGCAAGCCTGCACACAATTATATGAAGAAAAATATTATGGAAATTATGGGGGGGCCTGGGAATCGAACCCAGGTCCCAAGGATCATTTGCCAACACCTGTACCACTAGATCACTTATGCGCATTTGTAAATAAGATGAGAAACAAATATAATATATGAAAAACGCGTTATATGCTGAAAAAAGAAAAAAGTTGCGCGCATTTTTGAACAAGCCAATCATGCTCTTCCACGTCTCATCTTCTTCACTGAATGCCTGTAAAAAGAAAACAATTAGCGGGGGTTTTAAACCCCCACAAAATGAAACTGCAGAAAATAGCGATTAGCTCCACACATAATATAAAAAAGGCACGAGGGTTGGGATGTGTTCGTGCTGATCTCCTGATTTCAACCATGGGTCTTTCCAAGCCTAATTTTTCCTATATGAGAAACCCCCAATTCGAAAGCTTTGAAAACCTAAAAATCATCCATGGTAGTTTGTGATTCAGGGCTCCAAAATGCAATTGCCTTATACCATTAGCTTCAGAAGAGCGTTAGCAATACAAAACAACAAATATATCATGTTAAATGTGCAAGAATTATGCATTTTGATTTTGAAAGAAATGGACAAACCGTGGGGCTATAGTGAGTGATTCCTTGAGTGTTAGAGCGTCTTTGTGATTGCAAAAGATTCCTGGGAGTGTTAGGAATGTGTTTGGATCAAGAAAAGACTTTAAATCGTGCTGAAAAGTGGATTTCAGTTTGCAAATTTCTTTTGAATTTTTGGAATTGGTTATGGCCGTTTCAATGAGTTCTAGGTCGTGAATACTGTATGGAACACTTGCATATGTATGTATCAATGAGAATAAGTCAACATTAAGAGCCTTAACCTTGTGCAATGATGTTTTGAGATTCTTCATAACCACCATTAAAGCATTTTCCAATTTTGTTCAAATTTGAATTTTCATGCTTAAAATGAGCTTGGCACGAATTTGGTAGGTGTATTATGACACATGAAGGCCATTCAAATCAAAAGATGTTATTGAATTAATTTTTTTGATTTTATTTGAATTTTATGGATTTAAAATGAATTAAATCAAATAAAATTAAATAAAAATAGAAAAGTTAATGTTTAATCTTGAAATTGATCATGGGACACGTGGGTGGCATGACAAGGCTGAACCAAGTGGAAAAAAGTGGGCCCTTTTGTCAAAAATTGAAGTTTCAAGGATAGTTGACTTTTGCCATTTCACAAAAATTTCCCAACTTCTCAATGCATATCTTGCTCAATTTTAATAATATGAACATGTTCTTGGACATTTTGGAAAGGTCTTGAAGTCCTATAACCAATGCCTTTGGTCCCATGTCATTTTGATTTACCAATCTCAAGTTATGGTATTTGACTTAAAATGCCTTTTTGTTGACTTTTGAAAATGACCTATAATGTTGAAATTGATAACTTTTTGTGAGAGCATTTCTTGGACTTGGAATGTGAAGATGAGTTGTAGGAAATGTCCTCCCCTTCAAAATAAGCATTAGATGGGATTTTTCTGATGAACCATGAAAAAGTTATGCCTTAGTCAAGTTACAGTTGACTTTTCAGCAGTCCAAAAATATAAACTTTTGACACCTTGATGATTTTTTGAGCCATTCTTGTGGAATCGTGATCAAGACTTGATCAAATTATGATTGTGGCTTCAAAATAAGATGTTGACCAAAATTTTTGACTTTTGACTGCCAAATGACCATTTTGCCCCTACAGTTGATTGTGAAGCGAATGAGGCTTTTGACTGTGCAACTTGACCTTGTGAGCCTTGAAACTTGGCATGTAGATGCTTGACAATGTGTATAGGCATATGTGACTTGATTGAGCCTTTGAAAACCTCAACTTCCTTGCAAGAACCAAAACCCTAATTTGACTGGCTTAGGAGGGTGTTTGAACTGTGCAACCCTTGAGTAGACTTGAGCAAATTGAGATGATGCTTGTCAAAACTTTGAAGAATATGGGAGGGCAAATTTTGGGGTACAACAGCCGCGAACAGCGCGCGGGTTGTGGCATCTGCCCCGGCGGGGACAAGGACTTCCTGATATTGGGCAGCTCGATGGCTTGTGGGAGCTGCGTTGTCTTCTTCGAGCGACGGAGGGACTGAAGAGGATGATGCAGTAACTTCGTCGCGGTGGACTGAGGGCACGGGGTTGGCGCCCCCGGGGAGTATGTTATGACCGGGGTTACCGATGTTATCGGGGTGTCCATTTTTATCTGTGAGGCCGTTGTTGGTGTCGACGACGCAGACGTTTTGGTCATCACGAACTTGGTCAGCCATGACGGTAGGAGGTGATTTGAGCTTTGGTCTTCGAGGTTTTGCAAGACGGGGAAGCTAGTTTCCCACAGACGGCGCCACTGATCTTACCTGATCAGACTTAGACCGTCACGACTGGCTCCGAGCGAAAGTTGAACGAGATGGGGAGGGTACCTGCAAGGCACTCCGATGCTAAAATGAGTGATGGTACGAGCAGGCAAAAAGTGTATGTATGGGTAAGAGAATGAATACCTGACCCTCTAGGAATATAGTGTATTTATAGCCCCCAGCGCGGGGCCAAGGTCCCTTCATTGGGCCGACCAGGATGGCCCAATAAAGGAACTGCCAGGTTCTACGTGTGTAGTGGGGACCCGCACATGGTCCCCTTCCTGGTGATGCTCTGCGAGAAGTACGGAGGGACGAGGACGCGGTCTTTCCAGAGTTCAGGTGATGGAATAACGGTCATAGTCTGCCCTACGAGGAGGGTGCTCGAGCTGGGCTCGAGCTGGATTTCATGTGGTCGAGGACGTCATGTTCGCGGGCAGCGGCGGGCACGACTGCAGCTTCTGGTCGACGCGCTGGCGGGAATCTTTGAGCGCGCGCTCTTTGAAGAGTTGCTTGGATTGGGCCTTCTTTCTTGCTCTTGGGCCAGGACGGGCCCAGTCCAGAACAAACACGTTCACAATTACTGATTTGTTAATTGTATGTTCATACGGATACTGGTATGATATGTATGTCTTTACATCAATAATATATATTTTAATTTTTTATATATTATCTAAAAAAATATTATATCTTAAATTAAAAATAATTTCGAAATAAAAATATTAATAACATAAAAAATTAAAAAATAATTTATTTTTTCCGTATTTGAATTCATAGATGATTTTTAAAATATTTACTTATATTTTCTTTAAATGTACCTAAAATGATGGAACTCGTTCGCATGAGTATTGGTGTGATATACACACTTTTATTTTTAAAATGTAATAAAAATGAAATAATAGAAACAGAAAATTGTTAACCAAAAAATTTATTAATTTTAAAAAAGATAATAAATCGGTGTCTATAATTTTCTTCGTATATTAAAATAATTGAATCAACAATATATTTTTCGTCTATAAATATTTTTTTATTTTGATATTATTTACTAAAATAATTGAATCAATAGTAAATTTATTCCCGTTATTATTATTTTTTATCAATAAATTCATTTTTCTCATTTCATATAGTTTGCATATTAGAAAGAAAAAAATTTATTAAAATGAAATATACGCACAAGATATATCACAAAGATCTCAAAAATTTACAACAAAACACAGCAAATCAAGAGCCACAACTTCACCCTAAACCCAAATAAACAAATGGATTTTGCCACCAAAAATGAGATCCACAGTATTAATAACAATAAAAATCTGAAATTGAAAAATAAAAATCATATATTAAGTCATTAAAATATTTGAATAAACAATAAATATTTTATCAGTATATAAATATATTATTTTATTTTAATATTATTTTAAAAAATATTTGAATCAATAGTAAATATGTTCTCGTTTATAAAAATAATACTGATTAAATATTTGAATTAATTATAATTTCCTCATTTTCAATATTTTAATTAATAGTTTTATTTTTCTCCTTTCAAATTTTAGAAATATAGAACTTGGAGAAAATAGTGAAAATGTAATAAGAGTGAAAATAGAAAAAAACATAATAAGAATGAATATAGTTTTAGTAGGATGCGCATGTGTTCTTTTCGAAATGTAATAAGAATGAAAATAAAATAAAAAATAAAATTGTTGTATAATTAAAAAAATTTATTTAAAATAAAATAAAAAAACATATTTTGTAATCATAAAATAAATAAGAATATTTTATATTATCATATAATTTTGATACTATTTAATTCATACATTACTTATATATATATATATATATATATATATATATATATATATATATATATATATATATATATATATATATATATATATATATATATATATATATATATATATATATATATATATATATATATATATATATATATATATATATATATATATATATATATATATATATATATATATATATATATATATATATATATATATATATATATATATATATATATGTGTGTTAAACTTTCGTTTTTCATTTGGCACATTATTATTGAAGTTTATTTAATTTTAAAATATATAATTATTTTGTGCCAAAAAAAATTGTATAATTATTGATTTAATTTATATAAATTGCAATTAATAACATATACTATATATTATAACATAATCACATTTAAATAATTAAAATATTTTTGTTATGTTTTCATTTTTTATAAAGAAAATTTAATATTACTGATTTTCTTTTAAAACGTTATAGTAGTTATAACTTTAGATGATATATTATATTTTAAAATAGAAAAAAACAAAAATATGATAGATATTGTAAAGAGTTTTAATAATGATAAATTTGATGTGTATTTCGATCAGTAAAGTTTGTCCTATAAAAAAATTTCGTTAGATACATAGCGTTAGAAACTAAATGGTTTGTTTTGTATTAAAGAAATTTCGGCCATTATTTATAATACATCAGTTTACATTTAAAAGCAAAATTTGTCTAATAAAATTTTTTATGAGATACAAAAAAACAAACCTTGGCCATTTAAAGAAAAACATACTTTGATCATTTAAAGAAAAGGGTCTTTTAAACTTTTCCAGAATATATTATTTCTTATATGATAGATATATAGTTATCAATAATACATAAAATTGTGAGAAAAATATTAACTATAATCTACCTGTAGTTGTTTAGTTATTGGCTTGTATTTTTGGTAAAATCAAGTGTGTGTGTGAATGTTATGACTGATGTCATAACATTCTAGTTTTGTATGTACTGATTCATTAGGTACCTTTGCAGAAAAATATTGTCATACAAGTGTTGCTGTTTATAAGTGTGTATCTGAGCATTTTGCAAAAAGATCACATTTACCTAAATCAGTAGACAGGTTTTCAGATGTCATAACAAATGTTAAGACATCCTGTTCTGAACTAACAGTTATGCAGTTTGGGTAATTCTGAGTTTTTTCAGGATTATGACTCAGTCTTTCCAGAACAGAAAATCTCGTGGACTTGGGGTTAACCTAGCTCAACCCTAACCTGGTTGATAAAGTCCTGTGACCTAGTCTTAAGGTCAAACGGAATTAACCCTAGCTTTTTGTGGAAACCCTAACTGAAGATGCAGCTGCTATATATTCAACAGAGCTGCTATTTTGGAAGTATCCCTTTTTGGACAGAAGATCATTTAGAAGCTGTATAGTTTTAACTATTGTAATCCAAGCAATTATCATTGTGATAAGTGACTTGGAATAGGTTTTAATTGTAAGGGTTGTGTATCACTCAAAGCTTTGAAGCAAGAGTGTTTGTATGTCTCTTGACTAAAGCTTTGAAGCAAAGTCAAGTTAGGTTTGTGTATCACTCAAAGCTGTGAAGCAAGAGTGTTTGTGTTGCTTGATTAAAAAGCTGTGAAGCATAATCAAGTGTATGTTTTGAAGAGTGTCTTCATCAATTCATTAGTCAAATTGTTTTATGTATCACTGCTGTGATTGAGGGGGAGTGAGTAGGAACTCAGGTTTAAGTTGTACTTAGATTGAAGTTGCATTGGGTAGGTCTTAAGTGAAGGAGATAAACTGGTTGGTTTATTCCTGAATTAATATCTCTTATAGTGGATTTCCTCCCTGGCTTGGTAGCCCTCAGAGTAGGTGTTGTTGTACACTGAACTGGGTAAACAATTGACTGTGTTCTTTACTGTTTTTGTATTTACTGTCTTATAGAAAGTCAGATACGGTGTCATAACATTGAACGTGACATTGAGTATCTGCAGCCAGAATTTCAATTGGCATCAGAGCAGGCACCCTGCCTGTATTACTGGGTGAGATCTAGGAATATCACTTTCTGGCACTATGGACAAAGAAGGAGTTTTTGGAAATAGACCACCCATTCTGGATGGAACAAATTATGACTACTGGAAACCTCGTATGATTGCCTTCTTAAAATCTCTGGACAAAAAGGCTTGGAGAGCTGCTGACAAAGGATGGATCTATCCCACCATATCTGAGAAAGATGGGACAATCAGTCTGAAGCCTGAGGAAGATTGGAGTAAAGAAGAAGATGAGTTAGCCCTGGGAAATTCCAAAGCTTTAAATGCCTTGTTCAATGGAATTGATAGAAACATATTCAGACTAGTACATCAATATGAACTGGCCAAGGAAGTTTGGGACACTCTCAAAACTACCCATGAGGGCACTTCCAAAGTAAAAATGTCAAGACTTCAGATGTTGACTACCAAGTTTGAGAATCTAAAAATGATGGAAGATGAAACCATTCATGAGTTTCACATGAACATCTTGGAGATTGCCAACTGTTGTACCCCAATTTTTGACCTAAGATCTCATTTTTGTTTCTGTATTTTTAAGATAAGTCAAGGTCACGAAATACGGTCGGTTTTAACATCTCACCTTCGAGCTTTGACTATGCGAAGATTGTCAAGTGTTTTGAACATTTCGAGCCTATGTATCACTAATTTCTAATCGCATACAAAAGTGTATGTTCATGTTTTCTTTTGTGTCATGTGCAGAGACAGGTCTGAATCAAGAGCATCAGGTGTCGCACCTCAATTAAGGTTTTGAGTCTCCCAAGCCCGAAGTACGGTTGATTGTGGATTCTCGAAGACTGAGTCATCAAGGCTACCATTACTGCTGCTGTAGATGAAATTGAGGATAATCTATATTACTTTAGTGATGTGATCTCTGCGGGAATTCCTGATGTTGAAAGGTTAATAACAGACAGCATTCTGACGCTTCTGATTTTTCCAGTACTTCTTCCTTCTCTAAGGATAGTGGCTGCTAATCATGTTGACCAGGATATACAAAGTGATGTTGTCACTCCTCTCTACTTACTTTGTTGCATCTTGAGGATAGTCAAGATCAAAGATTTGGCAAATACAATAGTTGCTGCACTTTATTACCCCTTAGAGTCCCTTACAAAATGTTTTGGGGGTAAAGTCAATGGAATGGTACCTGATAATGGTTTTACTTCTGAAGGCGACGGGATAGATAATAATAATAATAATCTTACCAAGAATAATAAAAAAGGCTTGGTAGTCAATGTTCCATGCTCACCTAGTTCTTCAGGTTTTCATCCACAGAGTATCACCATGCTAAATAATGGTAGCAGTTCGAATGTCGCTTTGAGGTACTTAGCTGGTCAGTTAACAAAAGTTCAAATAGTTAATGAGGTTAGTAAGGATTTTGTTATTGAGGCACTGAGATCAATTGCGGAGTTGATAACATATGGTGACCAACACGACCCAAGCTTTTTTTGAATTTTTCATGGAAAATCAAGTTGTGGGGGATTTTGTACGTGTTCTAAAACTTAGCAGGACTATTAGTATTCCACTTCAGTTGCTACAAACTGTTAGCATTATGATCCAAAACCTTCAAAGTGAACATGCTATATACTATATGCTTAGTAATGAACATATGAACTTCCTAATTACATACTCATTTGATTTCCGCAATGAAGAGCTATTGTCATATTACATATCATTTTTAAGTCATCATTGAAGAGCGATAGGTGGGAAATTAAACAAGAATACTATTTCTTTGCTGGTGAAGACTCGCAACGATGAAGTAGTTTCATTTCCACTATATGTTGAGGCGATACGCTTTGCCTTTCATGAGGAGAACATGATTTGCGCTGCTGTGCGTGCTGTGACCCTTAATGTTTACCATGTTGGAGATCACTCTGTTAATAGATATATAACTAGTGCACCTCACACAGATTACTTCTCAAATCTGGTTTCTTTTTTTAAGAAGCAGTGTATGGATTTAAACAAACTGATCTCTGATACGCAGAAAAATCCAGGCCCAGACTCAAAAACTATCCCTGCTATGCTGTTGTTCGGAACAGTCCAATGCTGCTGTCTATTTCTAAATTTCCCTGCAACAGTAGACAAAAAACAAATATCAAAACTTTCCCGAAATATGCCAAAAAAAAACTGTTGTTGTATGCTGCTTTAAACCCTGCATATCAGTCCAAAAAATAGTCTGCAACTTGTTGCTATCATGCAGAAAATCTGTCCAAAAAATCTGTTGCACAATAGCTCCAAAACTTGCTACCAACCTGTCATAACAGTCCAGGAAAAACAGTCTAAATCTATCAAAACTTTCACAAAGATAGAAAAATAAAAACTGCATCAAAAGGAGATAAAATGAGGCACTGCATTTGTTCATGTTTTACAACCATTTTCCCCCCAAAAATTCATCCCTTTTTCTCTCTATAAAACTCAAACTTTGTTAACAGAAAAAAAAACAGGAACAAAAAAAGATATATGCCAACCTTGTTCAACAAATACAGCGGGGGGATCCAAAACTTCTAAATCTCTCTCTTTATGAAAACTACAAAGATTCATAGCAAGATGTGAGAACTCACCAAAATCTTACCTTATCACCATGTTTCCCTGTCTCAGAACCGTTTCTTGTTGATGCTCCTTTTCTTCAAGCTCTTAATGCTCAGAGTTACAACAACACTCGTAGTCGTGGGAAGAAAATCAAAGTTCAAAGCTTCACACCATCGATAATCATCTTCAAGCTGCCTGTAACAGAATACCAGTTCAACACAATTCACAGCTAAAATGCAATTTCAACAAAGACTGAAACAAAATTTTGAAACAACAACAACCGGAGTCGAAGAAATTATAAGAAGAATTTGTACCTAATGTAGATTTCCCTCTGGTATTCTTCTACGCATTCGTGAAGAGTTTGTTTCAACAATAACCGATACGATTCTCCGTCTCGTAGGTAAGCCTTAAACCTTCATCATTTCCATATTTGAATATGTAAACCCATTACTAGCATCATATTTAAAAGCTGAAATAGAACAAGAATCCAAACATTAAAATAAAAAGTGTTAGAAAATATTGCAGAAAACTTACTAAAGCTTTCCCTAAAGCTTAGCACATCTAAGGTGGCAGGAAATGTTTAATCGACATTGAAGCCAGGTTTTGAGTTTGGTTCGATTTTGGTCTTGTATTAGGAGATGAGTAAGAATTGCAGTGAGAGCGATTAGTATGAGACTATGAAGAAAGTAAGCACCGGTAAATGAAACAACAAAGGTGATGGGGTTTGATGGGATGGAAATCTGTAAAGGGAAATCTAATTAGAGCCATCTGGAATGGAAATCCATTTTTGTTGATAGAATTTCCTCAGGGACACTAATGACAACACACCAACCAAGTTCTCCATTTCCGATATGATAACACCCAATCCGCCACTGATTCCCCATAAACCCTTGCATCGCCGTCCCTCAATCATAACCTTTACCATAAACAACCCTTACAGCATCCAACCTCGTTCCGCTAGCTACCCTTCATCTTTAACCCAAACAACTGCTTTCCTCCATCATTCCACTCGCCATCACCGTATCCAACCGGACTCCCTCACAACCAAACATACAACATCTCCATTCCTCGTATTACAGTATTTTCGTCGCGATTCCGAACCAACACAGATCTCCCTCTGTCCACACTTTCTTCGTCAAATTGCTCAAAATTTCATTCTTCCACTGTTTGTGATACCTGTAATATTGCATCTACAAATTCTTCCTCTAAAAATCATTTATCAAAAAGAACAAGTTCAAATCCATCCTACAAACACAGACAACAAACCTCAAAATTCTAGTTACTTCATACCTCTACAAGTTTCGGAGAAAATATCTTCGCCGTAGGTAATTTTCCGCTTCCAATTTCACTTGTTCAAGATGTTGTTTTCCATTTGTTGTGTTGTTGTTGATTTCGTTATTCCGGGTCGTATCGTGAGAATGGTTGAGAGAACTGAGAGGAAAAGTGGTAGTGTTGTTGCTGTTTATTCAAGGCGAGAGAGGTGAAGCGTGAATCGAGAGAGAGTCAGGACGGGGTGGGTATGCGGCGGAGTAGGTCATCGGCGATGCAAGTTAGTAAGAAGGGGATGATGTTTGAGGAGAGGGCGAGAACAGAGAGTATTGAGGCGGCGTTCAAAGAAAAGATGACAGAGTTGAAAGAGAGAGATGGTCGTGAGATTAAGAGATAAGCGTGGATTATATTTTCAAATCCTGCTTAAAATTGAGATTTATTTAAATTAATGATTAAAAGAATTAATTGAAATTTATTATTGAATCAATTCCCAAAGACAGGCGGCGGTTGATACCATTAGTCCCTAGGTTTTTTTTCTTTGAAATTTTGTGATAGTAAGATTTAATTGGGCCTTATCATGTTTCCTCACTCCGGCCCATCTGTCCTTCTCCTTGTTTACTGTTTTATAGTCCCTTCAAATTTTATTGTTATTACTATTTTATTTTTATTATTACTATCTTGTTTTCACTTTTATTTTAACTATTGTTATTTTGATATTTAATTCTGTTAATACATTTTATTTGTTTTATCTAAATTTTTTATTAATTAGCTTTATTAGATAATTTCAATTAACTAAATTAATATTTGTGTGTCGGCCATTTAGTTGCTAAATTGTTTCTTTCCGACTATTTGATTTTACTTTGCCATTTATTGATGCTTATATTTTTGTTTTATTCCAAGGGAAATGTCTCAACTCAGTTGACTTCATGTCATCGAATACGTCTTCTACAATCGTGCGAATAGCCTCATTCATTTTTTGCTTGTTTACTATTTTTCCAAATTTAAGATAATTTTCCCAAAAAGACTCCATTTTCAAACTCATACCTTTTAAGCCAAAACTTCGACATTAGGTTATCACATTTTCAAAATCCCTCCAACACCGATTTTTAGCCAAACGAACCATTCTAATCAAACAAACAATTTTAACCAAAAACAGATATTTCAAAAGGTTCCTGCGGAGTACCGCAGATGCACTGGGTGCTAATACCTTCCCATTGTATAACCAACCCCCGAACTCTCGATCTCTTTTAAAAACGCATTGTATTTTCATTACTTTTAAGTATTATTTTACATTGCATATTTTAGGGTTTTATTTCGCACTTTTCCCTTTTCCCTTGGAAATAATAAAGCGCGGTGGCGACTCTTGCTTTTGTGAGTCAAGTTAATTAATAGCTTGATCTCCGATTTTCACCGCTACAGAATTGGCGACTCTGCTGGGGAAAGATTGACCTCTTGCTGGTCCATCCCTAAGTGGGTTAAGCCTAATTTGTTTTATCTGTTTTATCATTATTTAATTGTTTGATTATATGTATATATTATGATTATTTGGGTGTTGATAATATTTACAAAGGACAAGTCCTATACCCGGACTAAGTTACACTTAGGAATAGGACGGGCGGTATAGTCATGTTAACTTTGAGGGAGTAATCCCGAAGAAGGAGGCATGAGATCCCCCACTCAGTGGAAGGCCCTTTTGAACGTAATATTTGTTTACCGAGTAATCGGGAAGACATTATTATTTTCGACATGGGAGCCAGAGAAGCTGGGAACCGTAGAACCATAACCCATCTTGGCCTTTTAGGTGTAGCGCGGAGATTATAACAGAGTAATCCGGAAGTAATTGTTACGCGATGCTACACTCGGATGAGTTTCTCTTGAGAATATTGCTGATTATTGAGTAATCAAGACGTCGGTAATATCTGAAGGAGGAATGTAGACTCCGGGAACTCTTAGAACCTTGTTCTACAGGTGTGATTAAACCATTAGTACATACCTTGGGGGTGTTCCTTACCCTGACTCCATGCTCGTGACGTTGAACCTTTCGACTTTATTTGTGACCTCGCTTGTGATTGTTGCGTAGCCATGCATTCATGCATCCATAAAACCCTTTTCACTTGACTTTGAAGGAATTTGGAGGT
The DNA here is from genome assembly GCA_948472305.1 of Vicia faba. Taxonomy (NCBI): domain Eukaryota; kingdom Viridiplantae; phylum Streptophyta; class Magnoliopsida; order Fabales; family Fabaceae; genus Vicia; species Vicia faba. Next base: position 1,616,940,582 of record OX451736.1, on the reverse strand, counting down.
CTTTCTTTGTAAACATCACAAGTTTCGTCAAGCTCAATGGATCTTGGGTGTTGATAGGGCGAAAACCCTAATCCACCAAAATGGATGATTGATCTTGATGATAACTTGATCAATGTTTGGAGCCAATTTAAAATTCATCTTCTATCTTCATACTTTGATGTTTACAACTTAATATCTTGAGTTCCTTGAAAATCAAATAAAAACTCTCTTTTGCATATCATACATCATTCTACATTTTTTTTTGTTTCACTTTCAAAGGTCTTTTTCCGAGTCTTATTTTTCCTTTGGTCTCACCAGTACAACACTCGCGCTAAGAGGACAATGGAGAATATCAAGCAAGAGGTTTCTAAACTCCGTAGAGAGATGACTATTTTGAAAGCTAGTATGGAGCACTTAACTGGTTTGGTCGAAATTCTGGTTGCCGCCCAAGTCAATCCTTTTAGGAGGGAGGAAGAGATGATAAAAGTCTTCACTGAAACTCTAAAATCATTCTCTCATGAGAAGGTGTTGGTTAATGCACCTAATGACTTTCCTAACGAGGTGAACGCGGGAGTGCGTCTAGAAGAAGATGTTGGGAAGGGATGTTTATATGAAGATGGTAGCTCAGCTAATGGTGTGAAGAAGTTTGATAATAACTTTTCCAAGAAGAGAACCAGAGGAAGAAATAATCATCGTCAGAATCATCATGTTTCTCCTATTCATCAACAGAATCAGCAAGTTCCTAATCAGAGGAAAACCCAGTTTGATCCAATTCCAATTACCTATACAGAGTTGTTCCCTATCCTGATGCAGAGGAATTTGGTTCAGACCCGACCTCCACCGAAGGTTCCTAAGAAGATACATTGGTACTATAAAGCTGATTTGGCTTGTACTTTTCATCAAGGTGCTCCAGGGCATGACTTGAAGGGTTGCTTTGCTTTGAAGATTGAGGTTCAGAAGTTGGTCAGAAGTGGTATCTTGTCATTCAAGGACGTTGGTTTTGAAGTTCAAATCAAGCATGCGCCGAAGAGTAAACACGATTGATGGTGACTTTGATTTTTGAAGGATGTTTTCGGTGATTCAAGTCCAGATGGAAAGCCTTCCCAGATTATTAACTTATTTCTGCTCTTTGTATTTTTTCTTGTTTATCAAAACATTGTTTGCATGTAAGAACTTGTTTGCATTTGAATGATTATCTTAATACAATGGGTATGTTTGTCTTGAAGAAATTCATTCGTTTCACTCATATTTGTTTTCAAATTTTAAATTGCTTTTGCACTATGATACCAAATTGTTGCTCATTCTCTTGCCTAGGCAGAGATTGAAGGGAGGATGATGATCTAAAGAACACAAAATCTTTGGTTGCATGCTTTTGGATAAAATCTTGCTGATGATGTACAGGCATTGTTTCAAATCCCTAAACACCGGAGATATAAGGAAGATAATCCCTTGCTAACCCCTTTTGAGCCTTTGAAGTAGAAGTTTCTTTTCTATACGAAAAAACCTTGAATTTTAACCTGGGGCAGGGTAGTTTTTAGTTAATCTGACTGAGTGTTCGAAATTCATAAGGAAGATGTTTTTTGAAGAGAAACTACGAGGGCTATCTTTCATGTATAATGAAGCCAGAAGATGTGGAATCATAATGTTATCCCTCATTCATCAAGAAACGAGGCAATCACAATCTTCTCAACAAGCAAATACAAGCTAATGTCACACATTTTGTTCAAAAAGTCAAAAATCGAGAAAAAGAAAAAGCCTGCTAAGTCAAAAAACATGAAAACGTGTGACTTAGGAAAAATTAAGGCATCCCGCTGGACTATCAATTCAAAAGAATTAGTTCAGGCAAAAGTTAGGGAAAATAAAATTGCAAAGAAAAGGACTGCAAAGAAAAGTCCTCAGCAAAGAACAAATTGGTGACTACAAACACGAAGACATGAGGGTGGTTTCTACTCCGAAAGCCTCGTCGTTTCCTTGACCGTCACAAAATCCTTTTGAGAGATGAACACTCATGTTGAATTAACTGAACATAGGGTTGGAGAACATCATGAAGAATGGGTGGGCACCAAATATTTTGAGCCTTAAAATCTTTTTTCTAAAAACCATGAACCAGACCACGTTACAACCTTCAAAAGTCCTAATTGAAGCAAGGTTATTTTGAAAGCATACTTCAATGAGATAGTGTTCCTGACTCCCATGAATGTTCTAAATAGTTATGTTGGTATCATATGTTTTTCCTATACAAAAATAAATGGTGTTTTAACTCGCAAAATTCGAGCGATATCTTTCAAAATCTTCAAGACTTACATAACTGTTGCATTAGAATTTTCATTCTCATTGTAAACTTTTTCTAACTGCAAAACATTTGTTTGATATCAAGGAAACTCACACAAGCACCAGTAATGAGTTTATTCTTTTAAGGCTTGAAACTATGTTGAGTAATTGGCGAATCACGTCAAGAAAAATCATATGCAAGGGCATGCCACCTGAAGACCGTAAGCACGAACATGTTGCTTCTCCCAGTTAATGCTTTTCTCCAACTTGTTTACTCTTTTGGGGCAAAATTTGAAGACTTTGTTGTGCCAACTACAGTCAATCCGGGGCAATCACGTCGAGATTTGATGAATTCCTCTAAGAGTTTGAAGACACCAGAGCATGGTGAATTCCAGGTCTTTTGTAAAATCCTCTTGAGACGATTTCTCCTCATCAACCAGATAGCATGGGGCATTTTAGAAGTGAAGTTATTCACAAGAATCGTCGAGTATCACGCAGCTTATCAGCAATAAGCTTGGGGCATCCAAAATTAATCCCAGGGGAAATCCAGATTTGTCAAGATATGTTTTTCATACATTATCAGAGGGTGGTGTTCCCAGTATCTCCAGCTAAGCAAGACTTCTTTCCAGCTGAAACTTTGTTTGTATTGTTATCCTTTCAATGGATTGTTTGCAATAGAAGACTAGACTTTGGGTTTTCTACCTGAAAATATCTTCCTCTCCAGAGATATTTAAGCTTTGTAAAAGGACCTTGCTCCAATGAGGGCTTGTGTTTTATCTCCAATAATGTTCCCATACAGTTGAGATTAGCCGAGTGTTGGGTTGTGCTATGATATCTTATCATCTCCAGTTTATCTTGTCTATTTGTTTTGCCAGCACATACATGGCATTCATTTATTCATTCACACTTGCATCATGCATGCACATTTGTATTTGTTGATGTCTTTGGGTTCGTATACCTTGGTTATGTCTATTCAAATAGCATATTTGATCTTTCCAAATAGAGTGTCAATTTAAGCAGAAAGTGCGCCTCTTTTTTCTAATTCCCCACTGAGTTAACCCTCGTGGAAGAATCTTGCTTTAGCTTTCCTTTTCCACCTCTGGATAGGATAAATCCCATTTGAGTTGTTTCCTCATTGGGTGGAGTCTTGTTTGACTATTTTTTCTCCAGTTTATTCCTGGATTGAGCTTTATCTCTTGTGAACGATACCCTGTGGATCTCTCTAGGCTGTGAAACCTAGATGGAGAGTGCATTTATTTTGCAACGTAAATACTTGGTCTCCTCAAGAAGGATTTATTCATGGTTCCCCATTGAAGATGAACTTTATTCCCCAGTAGTGTTATCACAACCTTCTTCTGGAATATCGACGTGACAATAAGCGACTGACTCTTTATTTGAGCAGTTTGATTATTTTTGATTTCTCTACGACAAATGGAGATCTCTTTATGAGCAGTTTGTCCATCCCCGATGAAATTATTGATTCTCACCTCCAGCAATATCTTCATGATATTTTATGGGTATCTTTGAGAAAACAGCAAGCGGCGGTCTCTTCATGAGCAACTTGTATGTTATTGATACCTTTGAAAAAACAGCAAGCGGCAGTCTCTTCATGAGCAACTTGTATGTTATTGATACATTTGAAAAAACAGCAAGCGGCAGTCTCTTCATGAGGCAACTTGTGTGTTATGGATACTCTTGACAAACAGCAAGCGGCAGTCTCTTCCCGAGACAACTTGTATATTATTGACACCTCGAAAAAACGGCAAGTGGCAGTCCTTTCATGGGTAGCTTGTACGTTAGTATTTTTGGAAGACAGCAAGTGGCAGCTCTTCATGAGCAGCTTGTACGGAAAACGGCAAGTGGAAGCTTCTTCATGAGCAGCTTGTACGTTAGTATTTTTGGAAGACAGCAAGTGGCAGCTTATCTATTTGAGCAACTTGTGTGTTATTGTTCCCTTGAAAACGGCAAGTGGCAGCTTCTTTATGAGCAGCTTGTGGGTTATTGGCAACAAATGGCAGACTCTTCATGAGCAGCTTGTACGGAAAACGGCAAGTGGCAGCTTCTTCATGAGCAGCTTGTACGTTAGTATTTTTGGAAGACAGCAAGTGGCAGCTTATCTATTTGAGCAACTTGTGTGTTATTGTTCCCTTGAAAACGGCAAGTGGCAGCTTCTTTATGAGCAGCTTGTGGGTTATTGGCAACAAATGGCAGACTCTTCATGAGCAGCTTGTGTGCTTTAATATTCTTTAAAGACAGCAAGCGACGGTCTCTTCATGAGCAGCTTGTATGTTATTGACACCTTTGAAAGGAAGCAAGTGGCGGCCTCTTTATTTGAGCAGCTTGTGTATCCCCAACAATAATGTCTACTCAGCAAACGACATCCCTTTCGGAAAAGTCCCGTGGGGAAGTTTGTTATTTTATCCTTTTCAAGCGATATCTCGGTTAAAGAAGAAATGTATTACCGTTCTTGGTAAAATTCAGAAATCAGAGATGTTTATCTCCAGCCACAGTGCTGATGTCAATCATTTTGTTTTCCAGCCACAGTGCTGATGTCAATCATTTTGTTCTCCAGCCACAGTGCTGATGTCAATCATTTTGTTTTCCAGCCACAATGCTGATGTCAATCATTTTGTTCTCCAGCCACAGTGCTGATGTCAATCATTTTGTTTTCCAGTCACAGTACTGATGTCAATCATTTCTTTTTCCAGTCTTCGTACTGATGTAAATCATTTCTTTTTCCAGTCTTCGTACTGATGTGAATCATTTCTTTTCCAGTATCAACACTGATGTAAATCATTCAAGAGTCTCTCATTTGAGGTCTATGACTTTGTTTCCCCAGTGGAGTTACAACCTCTTCCTCTGTGGGATTACTGTATAATGTGCTTGGTTTCTCCAGCATAGTCTGTCTCATATGGCATCATTCCCTATAAGATTCAAAGCTTTACATTCATATCATATCGTGAACATAATCGCGGTATCTTAAGGCCAAAAATTGTGTATTCTATATTTAAGTCCCTTCAATCTCGTCGAAATGAAGATCCCAATCTTCATATCTCCAGATAGAAGAAACTTAAATAGGGGCAGCTGTTGTACCCCAATTTTTGACCTAAGATCCCATTTTTGTTTCTGTATTTTTAAGATAAGTCAATGTCACGAAATACGGTCGGTTTTAACATCTCACCTTCGAGCTTTGACTATGCGAAGATTGTCAAGTGTTTTGAACATTTCGAGCCTATGTATCACTAATTTCTAATCGCATACAAAAGTGTATGTTCATGTTTTCTTTTGTGTCATGTGCAGAGACAGGTCTGAATCAAGAGCATCAGGTGTCGCACCTCAATTAAGGTTTTGAGTCTCCCAAGCCCGAAGTACGGTTGATTGTGGATTCTCGAAGACTGAGTCATCAAGGCTACCATTACTGCTGCTGTAGATGAAATTGAGGATAATCTATATTACTTTAGTGATGTGATCTCTGCGGGAATTCCTGATGTTGAAAGGTTAATAACAGACATCATTCTGACGCTTCTGATTTTTCCAGTACTTCTTCCTTCTCTAAGGATAGTGGCTGCTAATCATGTTGACCAGGATATACAAAGTGATGTTGTCACTCCTCTCTACTTACTTTGTTGCATCTTGAGGATAGTCAAGATCAAAGATTTGGCAAATACAATAGTTGCTGCACTTTATTACCCCTTAGAGTCCCTTACAAAATGTTTTGGGGGTCAAGTCAATGGAATGGTACCTGATAATGGTTTTACTTATGAAGGCGACGGGATAGATAATAATAATAATAATCTTACCAAGAATAATAAAAAAGGCTTGGTAGTCAATGTTCCATGCTCACCTAGTTCTTCAGGTTTTCATCCACAGAGTATCACCATGCTAAATAATGGTAGCAGTTCGAATGTCGCTTTGAGGTACTTAGCTAATCAGTTAACAAAAGTTCAAATAGTTAATGAGGTTAGTAAGGATTTTGTTATTGAGGCACTGAGATTAATTGCGGAGTTGATAACATATGGTGACCAACACGACCCAAGCTTTTTTTGAATTTTTCATGGAAAATCAAGTTGTGGGGGATTTTGTACGTGTTCTAAAACTTAGCAGGACTATTAGTATTCCACTTCAGTTGCTACAAACTGTTAGCATTATGATCCAAAACCTTCAAAGTGAACATGCTATATACTATATGCTTAGTAATGAACATATGAACTTCCTAATTACATACTCATTTGATTTCCGCAATGAAGAGCTATTGTCATATTACATATCATTTTTAAGTCATCATTGAAGAGAGATAGGTGGGAAATTAAACAAGAATACTATTTCTTTGCTGGTGAAGACTCGCAACGATGAAGTAGTTTCATTTCCACTATATGTTGAGGCGATACGCTTTGCCTTTCATGAGGAGAACATGATTTGCGCTGCTGTGCGTGCTGTGACCCTTAATGTTTACCATGTTGGAGATCACTCTGTTAATAGATATATAACTAGTGCACCTCACACAGATTACTTCTCAAATCTGGTTTCTTTTTTTAAGAAGCAGTGTATGGATTTAAACAAACTGATCTCTGATACGCAGAAAAATCCAGGCCCAGACTCAAAAACTATCCCTGCTATGCTGTTGTTCGGAATAGTCCAATGCTGCTGTCTATTTCTAAATTTCCCTGCAACAGTAGACAAAAAACAAATATCAAAACTTTCCCGAAATATGCCAAAAAAAAACTGTTGTTGTATGCTGCTTTAAACCCTGCATATCAGTCCAAAAAATAGTCTGCAACTTGTTGCTATCATGCAGAAAATCTGTCCAAAAAATCTGTTGCACAATAGCTCCAAAACTTGCTACCAACCTGTCATAACAGTCCAGGAAAAACAGTCTAAATCTATCAAAACTTTCACAAAGATAGAAAAATAAAAACTGCATCAAAAGGAGATAAAATGAGGCACTGCATTTGTTCATGTTTTACAACCATTTTCCCCCCAAAAATTCATCCCTTTTTCTCTCTATAAAACTCAAACTTTGTTAACAGAAAAAAAAACAGGAACAAAAAAAGATATATGCCAACCTTGTTCAACAAATACAGCGGGGGGATCCAAAACTTCTAAATCTCTCTCTTTATGAAAACTACAAAGATTCATAGCAAGATGTGAGAACTCACCAAAATCTTACCTTATCACCATGTTTCCCTGTCTCAGAACCGTTTCTTGTTGATGCTCCTTTTCTTCAAGCTCTTAATGCTCAGAGTTACAACAACACTCGTAGTCGTGGGAAGAAAATCAAAGTTCAAAGCTTCACACCATCGATAATCATCTTCAAGCTGCCTGTAACAGAATACCAGTTTAACACAATTCACAGCTAAAATGCAATTTCAACAAAGACTGAAACAAAATTTTGAAACAACAACAACCGGAGTCGAAGAAATTATAAGAAGAATTTATACCTAATGTAGATTTCCCTCTGGTATTCTTCTACGCATTCGTGAAGAGTTTGTTTCAACAATAACCGATACGATTCTCCGTCTCGTAGGTAAGCCTTAAACCTTCATCATTTCCATATTTGAATATGTAAACCCATTACTAGCATCATATTTAAAAGCTGAAATAGAACAAGAATCCAAACATTAAAATAAAAAGTGTTAGAAAATATTGCAGAAAACTTACTAAAGCTTTCCCTAAAGCTTAGCACATCTAAGGTGGCAGGAAATGTTTAATCGACATTGAAGCCAGGTTTTGAGTTTGGTTCGATTTTGGTCTTGTATTAGGAGATGAGTAAGAATTGCAGTGAGAGCGATTAGTATGAGACTATGAAGAAAGTAAGCACCGGTAAATGAAACAACAAAGGTGATGGGGTTTGATGGGATGGAAATCTGTAAAGGGAAATCTAATTAGAGCCATCTGGAATGGAAATCCATTTTTGTTGATAGAATTTCCTCAGGGACACTAATGACAACACACCAACCAAGTTCTCCATTTCCGATATGATAACACCCAATCCGCCACTGATTCCCCATAAACCCTTGCATCGCCGTCCCTCAATCACAACCTTTACCATAAACAACCCTTACAGCATCCAACCTCGTTCCGCTAGCTACCCTTCATCTTTAACCCAAACAACTGCTTTCCTCCATCATTCCACTCGCCATCACCGTATCCAACCGGACTCCCTCACAACCAAACATACAACATCTCCATTCCTCGTATTACAGTATTTTCGTCGCGATTCCGAACCAACACAGATCTCCCTCTGTCCACACTTTCTTCGTCAAATTGCTCAAAATTTCATTCTTCCACTGTTTGTGATACCTGTAATATTGCATCTACAAATTCTTCCTCTAAAAATCATTTATCAAAAAGAACAAGTTCAAATCCATCCTACAAACACAGACAACAAACCTCAAAATTCTAGTTACTTCATACCTCTACAAGTTTCGGAGAAAATATCTTCGCCGTAGGTAATTTTCCGCTTCCAATTTCACTTGTTCAAGATGTTGTTTTCCATTTGTTGTGTTGTTGTTGATTTCGTTATTCCGGGTCGTATCGTGAGAATGGTTGAGAGAACTGAGAGGAAAAGTGGTAGTGTTGTTGCTGTTTATTCAAGGCGGGAGAGGTGAAGCGTGAATCGAGAGAGAGTCAGGACGGGGTGGGTATGCGGCGGAGTAGGTCGTCGGCGATGCAAGTTAGTAAGAAGGGGATGATGTTTGAGGAGAGGGCGAGAACAGAGAGTATTGAGGCGGCGTTCAAAGAAAAGATGACAGAGTTGAAAGAGAGAGATGGTCGTGAGATTAAGAGATAAGCATGGATTATATTTTCAAATCCTGCTTAAAATTGAGATTTATTTAAATTAATGATTAAAAGAATTAATTGAAATTTATTATTGAATCAATTCCCAAAGACAGGCGGCGGTTGATACCATTAGTCCCTAGGTTTTTTTTCTTTGAAATTTTGTGATAGTAAGATTTAATTGGGCCTTATCATGTTTCCTCACTCCGGCCCATCTGTCCTTCTCCTTGTTTACTGTTTTATAGTCCCTTCAAATTTTATTGTTATTACTATTTTATTTTTATTATTACTATCTTGTTTTCACTTTTATTTTAACTATTGTTATTTTGATATTTAATTCTGTTAATACATTTTATTTGTTTTATCTAAATTTTTTATTAATTAGCTTTATTAGATAATTTCAATTAACTAAATTAATATTTGTGTGTCGGCCATTTAGTTGCTAAATTGTTTCTTTCCGACTATTTGATTTTACTTTGCCATTTATTGATGCTTATATTTTTGTTTTATTCCAAGGGAAATGTCTCAACTCAGTTGACTTCATGTCATCGAATACGTCTTCTACAATCGTGCGAATAGCCTCATTCATTTTTTGCTTGTTTACTATTTTTCCAAATTTAAGATAATTTTTCCAAAAAGACTCCATTTTCAAACTCATACCTTTTAAGCCAAAACTTCGACATTAGGTTATCACATTTTCAAAATCCCTCCAACACCGATTTTTAGCCAAACGAACCATTCTAATCAAACAAACAATTTTAACCAAAAACAGATATTTCAAAAGGTTCCTGCGGAGTACCGCAGATGCATTGGGTGCTAATACCTTCCCATTGTATAACCAACCCCCGAACTCTCGATCTCTTTTAAAAACGCATTGTATTTTCATTACTTTTAAGTATTATTTTACATTGCATATTTTAGGGTTTTATTTCGCACTTTTCCCTTTTCCCTTGGAAATAATAAAGCGCGGTGGCGACTCTTGCTTTTGTGAGTCAAGTTAATTAATAGCTTGATCTCCGATTTTCACCGCTACAGAATTGGCGACTCTGCTGGGGAAAGATTGACCTCTTGCTGGTCCATCCCTAAGTGGGTTAAGCCTAATTTGTTTTATCTGTTTTATCATTATTTAATTGTTTGATTATATGTATATATTATGATTATTTGGGTGTTGATAATATTTACAAAGGACAAGTCCTATACCCGGACTAAGTTACACTTAGGAATAGGACGGGCGGTATAGTCATGTTAACTTTGAGGGAGTAATCCCGAAGAAGGAGGCATGAGATCCCCCACTCAGTGGAAGGCCCTTTTGAACGTAATATTTGTTTACCGAGTAATCGGGAAGACATTATTATTTTCGACCTGGGAGCCAGAGAAGCTGGGAACCGTAGAACCATAACCCATCTTGGCCTTTTAGGTGTAGCGCGAAGATTATAACGGAGTAATCCGGAAGTAATTGTTACGCGATGCTACGCTCAGATGAGTTTCTCTTGAGAATATTGCTGATTATTGAGTAATCAAGACGTCGGTAATATCCGAAGGAGGAATGTAGACTCCGGGAACTCTTAGAACCTTGTTCTACAGGTGTGATTAAACCATTAGTACATACCTTGGGGGTGTTCCTTACCTTGACTCCATGCTCGTGACGTTGAACCTTTCGACTTTATTTGTGACCTCGCTTGTGATTGTTGCGTAGCCATGCATTCATGCATCCATAAAACCCTTTTCACTTGACTTTGAAGGAATTTGGAGGTCTTTCTTTGTAAACATCACAAGTTTCGTCAAGCTCAATGGATCTTGGGTGTTGATAGGGCGAAAACCCTAATCCACCAAAATGGATGATTGATCTTGATGATAACTTGATCAATGTTTGGAGCCAATTTAAAATTCATCTTCTATCTTCATACTTTGATGTTTACAACTTAATATCTTGAGTTCCTTGAAAATCAAATAAAAACTCTCTTTTGCATATCATACATCATTCTACATTTTTTTTTTGTTTCACTTTCAAAGGTCTTTTTCCGAGTCTTATTTTTCCTTTGGTCTCACCAGTACAACACTCGCGCTAAGAGGACAATGGAGAATATCAAGCAAGAGGTTTCTAAACTCCGTAGAGAGATGACTATTTTGAAAGCTAGTATGGAGCACTTAACTGGTTTGGTCGAAATTCTGGTTGCCGCCCAAGTCAATCCTTTTAGGAGGGAGGAAGAGATGATAAAAGTCTTCACTGAAACTCTAAAATCATTCTCTCATGAGAAGGTGTTGGTTAAAGCACCTAATGACTTTCCTAACGAGGTGAACGCGGGAGTGCGTCTAGAAGAAGATGTTGGGAAGGGATGTTCATATGAAGATGGTAGCTCAGCTAATGGTGTGAAGAAGTTTGATAATAACTTTTCCAAGAAGAGAACCAGAGGAAGAAATAATCATCGTCAGAATCATCATGTTTCTCCTATTCATCAACAGAATCAGCAAGTTCCTAATCAGAGGAAAACCCAGTTTGATCCAATTCCAATTACCTATACAGAGTTGTTCCCTATCCTGATGCAGAGGAATTTGGTTCAGACCCGACCTCGACCGAAGGTTCCTGAGAAGATACATTGGTACTATAAAGCTGATTTGGCTTGTACTTTTCATCAAGGTGCTCCAGGGCATGACTTGGAGGGTTGCTTTGCTTTGAAGATTGAGGTTCAGAAGTTGGTCAGAAGTGGTATCTTGTCATTCAAGGACGTTGGTTTTGAAGTTCAAATCAAGCATGCGCCGAAGAGTAAACACGATTGATGGTGACTTTGATTTTTGAAGGATGTTTTCGGTGATTCAAGTCCAGATGGAAAGCCTTCCCAGATTATTAACTTATTTCTGCTCTTTGTATTTTTTCTTGTTTATCAAAACATTGTTTGCATGTAAGAACTTGTTTGCATTTGAATGATTATCTTAATACAATGGGTATGTTTGTCTTGAAGAAATTCATTCGTTTCACTCATATTTGTTTTCAAATTTTAAATTGCTTTTGCACTATGATACCAAATTGTTGCTCATTCTCTTGCCTAGGCAGAGATTGAAGGGAGGATGATGATCTAAAGAACACAAAATCTTTGGTTGCATGCTTTTGGATAAAATCTTGCTGATGATGTACAGGCATTGTTTCAAATCCCTAAACACCGGAGATATAAGGAAGATAATCCCTTGCTAACCCCTTTTGAGCCTTTGAAGTAGAAGTTTCTTTTCTATACGAAAAAACCTTGAATTTTAACCTGGGGCAGGGTAGTTTTTAGTTAATCTGACTGAGTGTTCGAAATTCATAAGGAAGATGTTTTTTGAAGAGAAACTACGAGGGCTATCTTTCATGTATAATGAAGCCAGAAGATGTGGAATCATAATGTTATCCCTCATTCATCAAGAAACGAGGCAATCACAATCTTCTCAACAAGCAAATACAAGCTAATGTCACACATTTTGTTCAAAAAGTCAAAAATCGAGAAAAAGAAAAAGCCTGCTAAGTCAAAAAACATGAAAACGTGTGACTTAGGAAAAATTAAGGCATCCCGCTGGACTATCAATTCAAAAGAATTAGTTCAGGCAAAAGTTAGGGAAAATAAAATTGCAAAGAAAAGGACTGCAAAGAAAAGTCCTCAGCAAAGAACAAATTGGTGACTACAAACACGAAGACATGAGGGTGGTTTCTACTCCGAAAGCCTCGTCGTTTCCTTGACCGTCACAAAATCCTTTTGAGAGATGAACACTCATGTTGAATTAACTGAACATAGGGTTGGAGAACATCATGAAGAATGGGTGGGCACCAAATATTTTGAGCCTTAAAATCTTTTTTCTAAAAACCATGAACCAGACCACGTTACAACCTTCAAAAGTCCTAATTGAAGCAAGGTTATTTTGAAAGCATACTTCAATGAGATAGTGTTCCTGACTCCCATGAATGTTCTAAATAGTTATGTTGGTATCATATGTTTTTCCTATACAAAAATAAATGGTGTTTTAACTCGCAAAATTCGCGCGATATCTTTCAAAATCTTCAAGACTTACATAACTGTTGCATTAGAATTTTCATTCTCATTGTAAACTTTTTCTAACTGCAAAACATTTGTTTGATATCAAGGAAACTCACACAAGCACCAGTAATGAGTTTATTCTTTTAAGGCTTGAAACTATGTTGAGTAATTGGCGAATCACGTCAAGAAAAATCATATGCAAGGGCATGCCACCTGAAGACCGTAAGCACGAACATGTTGCTTCTCCCAGTTAATGCTTTTCTCCAACTTGTTTACTCTTTTGGGGCAAAATTTGAAGACTTTGTTGTGCCAACTACAGTCAATCCGGGACAATCACGTCGAGATTTGATGAATTCCTCTAAGAGTTTGAAGACACCAGAGCATGGTGAATGCCAGGTCTTTTGTAAAATCCTCATGAAGTCGCCTATGGTTCTCTCCCCGTTACTGCGGAGGTAGTAATCGTCCCCAGATTCTCTCAGCGTTACTGTTGAGGTTGAAGTCGTCCAAGATTCTCTCAGCGTTCCTGTTGAGGTAGTAATCGTCCAAGGTTCTCTCACCGTTCCTGTTGAGGTAGTAACCATCCCTGGTTCATTCATCACCGTTTGAAGCTCCAGATTCAGCTCCTGTAACCAGTCAGGACACATCTATACAAAGAATCTGAAGACCATCTCCTGTAACAGGTCAGGTAATCATTTTTCTTTTGCAGGTACGCAAGTTCTCGCTAAGGAATCTCTTACGCGATTGACACCCAGATGGCAACTATAAGCCCATCCACCTTCCATCATCTCTTAGCATGGCATCTATAAGCCCATCATCCTATCCGTCAAATCTCCAAATGGCATCTATAAGCCCATTCCCACCATCACACTACTATGTGAGCGCAAATTTCTGGGCACTCTAGTGTTCAATCATCTTCCACCTTCGGATTACGAAAGGCGCGTCAGCCAATCTGCATCCTCAGGTCTAAGAAGATTGAACAGGGGCAACTGTTGTACCCCAAAATTTGCCCTCCCATATTCTTCAAGATTTGCCAAGTCAATGCTTCAAAATCTCCCCAAGGGTTGCACAGTTCAAGGGCCTCCTAACAGTCAAAAACTAGGGTTTTGGTTCTGACAAAGAAAATGAAGTTTCCTAGGGTCCAATCAAGTCCCACATGCCTATAAACATGGTCAAGCATCCTCATGCCAAGTTTCAAGACTTACAGCACAAAATTGCACAGTCAAAAACCCTAATTGCCCTACAGTCAACTGCAGGGGCAAAATGGTCATTTGACAGTCAAAAGTTCAAATTTTTGGTCAACATCTCATTTTGAAGCCACAAACATCATTTGATCAATGCTTGATCATGATTCTCAAAGTTTGGCTCAAAAAGACTCAAGATGCAAAAGTTTCCATATTTGGACAGTTGAAAAAGTCAACTGTAACTTGACCAAGGCATAACTTCCACACGGTTTATCAGAAAAATTCCATCCAAAGCTCATTTTAAAGAGAAAGACATTTCCTATAACTCCTATTCACACTTCAAGTCCAAGAAATGCTCTCACAAAAAGTTATCAATTTCAACATTATAGGTCATTTTCAAAAGTCAACAAAAAGGGACTTTAAGTCAAAGACCATAACTTGATATTGGTAAATCAAAATGATATGGGACCAAATGCATTGGTTAGAGGACTTCAAGACCTTTCCAAAATGTCCAAGAACATGAGCAAAGCTTAAAAATTGAGCAAGATATGCCTTGTGGAAGTTGGGAAATTTTTGGATATTTTGAAAAGTCAACTTTGCTTCAAATGTCCTAAAATTGCTAATGGGCCTCTTTTTCTTCCACAATTCATCATCCAAAGCATGTGCACGACCATTTGGCCCAAAGGGAAGTTTTTTATCATTTTTATTTATTTATTTGAATTTTTAATTGCTAGAAATTCATTTAATTAATTAAAATACATGAAAAATACCAAACCTAAGTTTTTAAATCTTTTTATGCATGGAATACACTCAATATTTCGTGCATGATCTGATTTAGAAAGAATCCATGTGATTGGACATGATTGGAACCAAAATAGCATGAAAAAGATTGAAATCTTATGGCATAAAAAATCAAATATTTTCTCATCAATTCATTGATTCTTTGGACCAAATTTCCAACCCTAATCATTCACACATATATACTAATGCCAACCCTAATGTTCAGAACCTCCCAGCTGCGCCATACATCAATAACCAAGTTTGAGTTTTTTGACAAAAAATTCCAAAACTGAAAACTAGGTTACAGTGCGATTCAAGGCCAAATACTTATTCCATTGTGTTCCTGAAGCTTCAAGGAAGGAGTCTGAATCAAAATCATAGCTTGAAACATCAAGAACTGGTAGTTATAAGTCAGCCTGTATCACTTTCTTTGCATAATCGTGTTTTGTTATTCAGGCCATATCCATGCATTTTTATTCTTGATTTGTACTAATGAGATGATTCTGAAGCTAACCCTATAATTTGATTGAGTTTTTATGTACTGTACGTGATTTCACCATTAAAGCCAGCTAGGGTTCTTCAAGTTTCAATTTGGGAACTTTCGCATCCTGTAAAATTGAGACACCTCAATACCATGGTTGAATTCAGAAAGCTTGGACGATTCTAATGCAATGCTCGCGCCTAATTTATATAGCACCATAGCCTATTCGCTATTATTGAAAAGTGCATGTTTTAGGGGGGTTTAAAACCCCCGCTAACCTTTGTTATGTTTCAGGAAAAAAACAAAACGAGGAAGAAGACGTTGATGTGTAAGGCAATGATTGAGTCATTTGAATTTTCGCGCTAAAGTCCCACTAACGCTTATTTTACCTTATGTTAATTGTTACCCATTATACATACAAAGTGCATCAGCAGCGCAGCTGGCAAGGAACGCGTTGGTAACCCCTGGGACCTGGGTTCGAATCCCAGGTCCCCCACCCCTTTCCATATTATTTTTCTACTCACGCTTCTGTGCAGTTTCATTACAAGGGTGCATCATGCATCCACAGTCTCAAGCCTGCCACACACATATCAAGATCAATCAAAGGCCTATGATCTGAAGAACATAATGGACATGAGTCAACGCATATGCATGCTACCCTGGGAAGTCAACCAGGCCAAAGGTCAATGGGCCAAAGATGCTGGACTTTACCTCCAATATTGGGGACAGAACCCCCCTTGGTATTGTATTTCTTTATATTTTCTTTGTTTTATTTTTATTATTTGTTTTAACTCCCTTATTTTCTTTTAATTCCATAAAAATTAATTTCACATAAAAATAACAATAAAAATCAGAAAGTCATAAAAATCAAAATATATTTATTTAATTAGTATTTTTGTAAATAAATCTCACTAATTGATTAGATTTAAAATTAGGTTTAATTCAAACATTTTTCTTAATAAACTTAAAATTTGTAGAATTAGGTTTTAATCAATTTTTATCCTTTTTCTTTTCTTTTCACTAATAATTAATTATTTATTTTTATAGGTCAAATTGCCATTAATTAATTAATTTAATTTTAGGTTTAATTTTAACATGTTTTTTCTTAATAAATAAGAGTTGTAGAATTAGGGTTAATTAGTTAATTTCATTTAATTCATATAAAAAACCATAAATCCAAAAAAATCTCAAAATAATTTCTTTTTTTCATTTTTATTTAATTTAATAATTTAATTTAATTTCATTAAAAAGGGTCCAACGCCCTCGCTTCCAATTTTAATTCAATTCGCGCATTTATTTCTTTTCTTTTAAATATTAATGTAATTCTCCCAAAGCCGTGTAAATATTTATCTTTCGCACTTTACTTTACTTCTTTATTTTCTGTCAAATCGGGTCTTGGATTTATTTTGGCGATGTGGACCCGCGCCTTTGTAATAGTTTAGGAACTTTTTATTTCTCACAACTTTCTTTAACTGTTAATAATGGCATGCAAGAATGAATGACAAAAATAAAAACAAACGCATAGATCACTTTGACATGAACAAGACAAAATAATTGAACATGACACACAAATCACACACCACCCCTAGGGTACGTCTCACTGTTGCCTTGCCTCGAAAGGTGATCGTCGAGTAGAGGATGTCTTAGTAAGTCCTCATGATCCGGGAACCTGGCATGAGGGTAGCTTCTAAGGTATCTTCCTATTGCTCTGGTGATCACCATGTCCCGAACCTTCGAATTGACCCGAACAACTCCAATGGTGGTGCTACCGACCTCTCAATGGTGGGATGGCATTACTTTAAAGGACATTTACACAGACGAATTCCTTAGGGTAGGTAGACGACTCTAGATACTTGCTCTAAATTTCAAAACAAATCAAAAAATAATTTTCACACCGACACCTTTTCAAAAAGCTTTTGAAAGCAATTTTTCAAACACTCTTGAGGACCGATACAAGAGTCAAACTGGAATTTTCAAAGAAACTTTTTAAAACCCACAATTGAAAAGCAAACAAACCATTTTGAAAACACAAATGAGCAAGTATCTAAGAGCCCATGGATAACCATGGATAGAAAGGGTGCTAACACCTTCCCTTTCTATAATCTACCTCCCGAACCGAGAGCAATCTCTTTAAGGAATTTTTCTGTGCTTTTGTCCTTTCCATTTGGAGAAAATAAAAGACGGTGGCGACTCTTGCTTCCGCGATATTTCGCGAACCAGCTTTAAACAGTCAGTTCCAGATCCACCGATCACAGAACTGGCGACTCTGCTAGGGAATTAACTTAAAGTGAGGTGTACCTTAGGGCTTAGTTCATAACTGTGTTTTCAATTTTATTGACTTGCTTGCTTTAAATTGTGGGTTGCTTGGGAGTTCTATAGATCCTAACCCGGATCTGGGGGATACCTTCTTAGAAAGTAGCAACAAGGCTGTGAGGGAACTGTGCGGGGTATACCGACATGGTTGAAACAGTCTGCTACGTTGATGTGGAACTTTGGTGTGTACCGGTAACCCTTGAGTTCAGTCAAGGAGAGTACGGGGCCTCTGCGTGGTGTCATGAAGCATCAACAGACCTTAGGAACCTTAATTGAACTATCTTGGCCTCTTTAGGGTAGTGAGATAACTGACTTTGGTGCAGTCCGAGGTTGGTTGATACTCGATACTACACTCAATTGAGGGTTGCTTTCCTGGAATATTTCGGTCGCCAGTTCAGTGGCTAAATCGAAACGATGAACAATGAAAGCAATCCTGTGATGTTGGGACCCTTAGAACCCGGTTACTTCTAATTGGACAGGTTGAACCCACCAACTTCAAGAGGGTAATACCCAGACCTCATGCTGGCCTAAACTCTAAGGGTTTGTCTTGTGTGACTTGTGTGCCTTCGTACTTGACTACTTGCATGCTTGTTATCTGACACATGAACCACTTGCAGGTTTTGTTTATAGTCCTTAATTGGGACTCATAACAGGGTCACTAAATTCTTGCAGGTTTTGTTTGTAGTCCTTAATTGGGACTTATAACAGGGTGTACTGAGTTTCTTGCAGGTTTTGCCTATAGTCCTTAATAGGGACTCAAAATAGGGTTACTTACATCACCCCATGCATACCATAACATCATACCATTGCATACATCTTAACCCATTTCAAGGATCTCAAGGGCTTGTGATGCAGGTCATGATGAATCAAACGTCTAGCAAGGGGAAAAGAGGATTTATTTTCCTCTAGCCAAGGTTGTCAGGGGCTATGACCCACTGGATATGGTGAGCCTTTGACCCTTGAAGAAGGACTCTCTACAACATGAAGTTCCTTCAATCAAGCTACAATTCTAACAAATTTCTTGTTTACCCCGCGAGATCCTTGAAAACATTGCATGCATATCATACATATCACTGTATTGCAGGTACCCTTTTGACAGGTTGCTTACCTTGTTCGCTGTTTATTTCAGCCGATCGTCATGAATCTTGAATCGTCTACTGAGCAAACTATCAAGGCCCTCCAGGCCCAGAATGCCCAGTTCCAGGAGTTGATTATGAGCCTAGCCCAGGGTCAAAAAGAATTGAAGACTCTGATTCAGAAGAAGAAGAAGAGGACTGTTTTGTTCAGCCCTAGACGCAGATCTGGGAATACACTGCAGGATGAAGCTGAGAGGACAACTCCATCTGTGGGGAAAGTCAGTCCCCATGAGAGAGAGGTGCCCAGTCCAGTGGTCTATGACAACGAGACAGATTTCAACGACGAACAATACCCTCCTGCTGAAGACAAGTACAAACAGTTGGAAGACCGTCTGAATGAAATGGAAATTCAACAAGTACCTGGTTTGGATTTCGGAGATTTGGGTCTAACTTCTGGTGTGGTGATCCCGCACAAATTCAAAGCACCCTCTTTTGCTAACTACGATGGGGCATCTTGTCCCAGGCTGCATCTCAGGTCTTATGTGCGGAAGATTCAACCGTATACTGTGGACAAAAACTTGTGGATCCACTTCTTCCAGGAAAGTCTTTCAGGGACTCATCTCGAATGGTTCTATCAGCTGGATGGAACCAAGGTTCATAACTGGGAGGAGTTGGCTACTGCTTTTTACAAGCAGTATCAGTACAATGCCGACCTCGCTCCTACGCGTACCCAACTCCAGGGTATGTCGCTAGGATCGGGAGAAGGTTTTAAAGAGTATGCGCAGAAATGGAGAGACCTGGCCGGTAGGGTACAACCACCGCTGACTGACCGTGAACTTGTGGACATGTTCTTGGGGACCCTGTCTGGTCCATTCTACAACCACCTGATTGGGAATTCGTCTGCTGGATTCACAGATCTTATCTTGACTGGAGAGCGAATAGAAGCTGGCATCAGGTCTGGGAAGATTCAAGAGGCCGCACCTTCTGATAAAAAGCCTCATCATGGAAAGAAAGAGTCCAATGCTGTGCACGGTAAAAAGAGCCGTCATGAGGTAGGGGCAACCCAGATCTCCAATCCTAGACCTGCTCAACAAGGACAGGGGCAGCAGCGCAAGGAGAGCGCACCCAAACGACAGTTCACCAAGATCAACATGTCGCTGGATCAAGCACTACAACAAATGTTGAAGGCGGGGCTGATCACCTTAAGGGCTCCTCTTCGGAATCCGAACACTTCTGCTCCGAACTACCATCCTAATGAGAGGTGTGCCTACCACTCTGATAGCCCGGGGCATACTACGGACAATTGTTGGCCTCTCAAGAACAAGATTCAAGACATGATCGACGTCGGAGAGATTCAATTTGAAGTACCTGAGACTCCGAACATAATCACTGCTCCGTTGCCCAATCATTGAAGACCTTTTGTTTATTTGAATTTCCGAGTTGTATTTTTCTTTGCTCATACAAACAATTAATGTCATAGCAAACTCTTTTATTCTATTAAAGCATCGCATATGTCTGTTTTGGGAATTAATACAATTGTTTTCATTATATTCAAAATTGTTTTCATTTTTCTGTGATGATCAACTCTCGATTAATAATTCTAAGCCTCTTGAGGGAGGATGACGAAAACGATACCGCTATCTTGGCAGTATGCTTTGAACAAACCCCGCTGATGAAGTACATGCATTGTTTCAATTCCTAAACACTGGAGTAATAAGGAAGATAATCCCTCGTCAACCCCTCTGAGCCAAAGAAGCAGGAGTTTTTCTTTTCGAAAATTAAAACCCTTTATCATAACCTGGGGAAGGGTAGTTCTCTCAGTTGATCCAAGTGCGCAACAAACGGCACCAAAGAGATCCTTACGAAAAAAAGAAAGACAGTGATGGTTCCGAACAATCGTAAAGACAGGCAGTCATTATCAAAAAATTCATAAATGAAAAGCCCAAAAAGTCAAAACCTATAAAGGGGACTTACGAAACTGGGGCATCCCGCTGACTGTAATTCCAAAAAAGGAAACAGTTCAGGCAACAAAGAAAGGGATAACAAAAATCAGACAAGAAAGAGGTCTTACAAACCCTTAACAAAAAAGGAATGACTGCCTATTCAAAATAAGTTATCAACATCTGAATCATCACCGGAAAATCAGAGCAAAGACTCAAACAAAGTCTGACGTATGATCAACTGAGTTTAGGTTTGGAGAACATCACGAAGAGCGGGCGGGTACAAATACATTTTGAGCCTTATCCTTTGTTTCTTAAACCGTGAACCAGGCCACGTTATAACCCTTAAAAGTCCTAGCTGAAGCATGGGTTAGTTCGAAAGCATACTGTTACGAAAGGTATCCTGACTCCTTAAGGCTTGCGGTAAAATAACAAGTTGACATCACAGTTTACAAAAAGGTTTCATTTGTGTTATAAAAAATGCATTCTCAAAACTTCAAGACAGACATAGGCTTTTGCATTCTTAAAATAATATTGTTTGCATATGATCATTTGTTTGAACAGCAAAGGAATTCGCACGACGAATATCTGATGAACAAAGGTCTTCTCAACAAAAGAGTCACCTCAAGTGGAAAGAGCACTTCCAATCAAGGGGCACGGCATGAGCATTGTCTATTATCTGGGGCATGACAAAACACTGCTAACAGGGGCAACTCCCTACATCCTGAGAGCGTGGACATAGTCGAAGAAAAATACTACGCGTAATCAAAGACCCGCTAGGTTGACATACCTAGGCAAAAATAAGGGCTTCCCGACGAACCAAAAGGGTTCGGGTAAAATGAAGGGATGAAATGAAAAAAAATCTGTACACCCGGCAAGTCGAAAACCTGAAAAGGCGGCTTGGGCAAAAATGGGTATCCCGGTGGACTGAAAACCCGAAAGGGCGGTCCAGGCAAAAATTAGGGATCAAAAGCGTACGACTATGTCCTGTCATCTCGTCACTTGCCTACCAGAAGAAGATTGGTCAAATCGGCAGTCATCAAGCACCTCCACAGGTATCTTCCTCTCCCACATCAGAAACAGGGGCAATAAAGAGTTGTCTAGGCAATCTGATTGTTCGGTCCTCCAAGGTATCAAGGTAGGTTCCGTTGAAGAACGTAACCAATACAGCTCAATACTTCCCCAGGAGAGTCCAATCCAGTTTCCCCAAGAAGTTGGAATCCATCTCCCCAAGCAGCAAGCTTATCCCTAGTAGATTCTGGAAGCTTACCCTCGCGGAGCACGAACACGCGTCTCCCGGCTTTATTCAAAGAGTTATTTCCTTACCAGGATATAACTGGGTTATCCTCAGCCAAAAGCCACGGAGAGATCGTCCTCGGCGAAGTCTTCTCATCCCCAGCGGAAGCAAAATCTATTCTTCAACACCAGCCCAGGAGTTAACTTCCTGGCACCCGTCAAGGATTTATTTTCTTAGACAAAAATACATTCATGAACATTACATCTTCATACATTATGGCATGCATATGCACCATACTACACGAATCTCATCAATTTTGAGGACATCCTGAAATCATGCAGTTCATGCATCATGATCTTGCATGCAACTGATGCTTTACCTTTTCAGGAAAGGTCAATACAAAGATGATTACTATCAACTATCGCGACTCCTTCTAGATATAGTTCAGATGTGAACCAGATATGGCAACGTTATGATACTTCTTCCAGATTTCCTTCTAGATATAGTTCAGATGTGAACCAGATATGGCAACGTTCTGATACTTCTTCCAGATTTCCTTCTAGATATAGTTCAGATGTGAACCAGATATGGCAACGTTCTGATACTTCTTCCAGATTTCCTTCTAGATATAGTTCAGATGTGAACCGGATATGGCGACGTTCTGATACTTCTTCCAGATTTCCTTCTAGATATAGTTCAGATGTGAACCAGATATGGCGACATTCTGATACTTCTTCCATATTTCCTTCCAGATATGGTTCGGATGTGACCCAGGCATGGCGACGTTCTGATACTTATTCCAGACCCCCCCTCAGATAACTTAGAGATGCTCCGGACACGGAAGCTGTTCTATTGTTTATTCAGAGATCCCCTTTCTAGAGATGGTTCAGATGTGACCCGGATATGGCTACCTTCTGATACTTATCCCAGATTCATTCAGATATAGTTTGGAAATGCTCCATATATAGATGTTGTTCTTTGGCTTATTCAAGTTTCTTCTCAAAGATGGCTCAGATATACTCCAGAACCGGATGCTAGTCTATCACTTATTCACAGTTTCTTCTCAAACAACTTAGAGATGCTCCAGACCCGGAGACTATTCTATTGTTTAGTCCAGATTCATTCGAAAGACTATTCCAGATTCTCTCAATGATACTGTTGAGGTTATAGTCGCCTATGGTTCTCTCCCCGTTACTGTTGAGGTAGAGGTCGCCCAAGACTCTCTCAATGATTACTGTTGAGGTTGAAGTCGCCCAAGATTCTCTCAATGATATTGTTGAGGTTGAAGTCGCCTATGGTTCTCTCCCCGTTACTGCGGAGGTAGTAATCGTCCCCAGATTCTCTCAGCGTTACTGTTGAGGTTGAAGTCGTCCAAGATTCTCTCAGCGTTCCTGTTGAGGTAGTAATCGTCCAAGGTTCTCTCACCGTTCCTGTTGAGGTAGTAACCATCCCTGGTTCATTCATCACCGTTTGAAGCTCCAGATTCAGCTCCTGTAACCAGTCAGGACACATCTATACAAAGAATCTGAAGACCAGCTCCTGTAACAGGTCAGGTAATCATTTTTCTTTTGCAGGTACGCAAGTTCTCGCTAAGGAATCTCTTACGCGATTGACACCCAGATGGCATCTATAAGCCCATCCACCTTCTATCATCTCTTAGCATGGCATCTATAAGCCCATCATCCTATCCGTCAAATCTCCAAATGGCATCTATAAGCCCATTCCCACCATCACACTACTATGTGAGCACAAATTTCTGGGCACTCTAGTGTTCAATCATCTTCCACCTTCGGATTACGAAAGGCGCGTCAGCCAATCTGCATCCTCAGGTCTAAGAATATTGAACAGGGGCAACTGTTGTACCCCAAAATTTGCCCTCCCATATTCTTCAAGATTTGCCAAGTCAATGCTTCAAAATCTCCCCAAGGGTTGCATAGTTCAAGGGCCTCCTAACAGTCAAAAACTAGGGTTTTGGTTCTGACAAAGAAAATGAAGTTTCCTAGGGTCCAATCAAGTCCCACATGCCTATAAACATGGTCAAGCATCCTCATGCCAAGTTTCAAGACTTACAGCACAAAATTGCACAGTCAAAAACCCTAATTGCCCCACAGTCAACTACAGGGGCAAAATGGTCATTTGACAGTCAAAAGTTCAAATTTTTGGTCAACATCTCATTTTGAAGCCACAAACATCATTTGATCAATGCTTGATCATGATTCTCAAAGTTTGGCTCAAAAAGACTCAAGATGCAAAAGTTTCCATATTTGGACAGTTGAAAAAGTCAACTGTAACTTGAACAAGGCATAACTTCCACATGGTTTATCAGAAAAATTCCATCCAAAGCTCATTTTAAATATAAAGACATTTCCTACAACTCCTCTTCACACTTCAAGTCCAAGAAATGCTCTCACAAAAAGTTATCAATTTCAACATTATAGGTCATTTTCAAAAGTCAACAAAAAGGGACTTTAAGTCAAAGACCATAACTTGAGATTGGTAAATCAAAATGATATGGGACCAAAGGCATTGGTTAGAGGACTTCAATACCTTTCCAAAATGTCCAAGAACATGAGCAAAGCTTAAAAATTGAGCAAGATATGCCTTGTGGAAGTTGGGAAATTTTTGGATATTTTGAAAAGTCAACTTTGCTTCAAATGTCCTAAAATTGCTAATGGGCCTCTTTTTCTTCCACAATTCATCATCCAAAGCATGTGCACGACCATTTGGCCCAAAGGGAAGTTTTTTATCATTTTTATTTATTTATTTGAATTTTTAATTGCTAGAAATTCATTTAATTAATTAAAATACATGAAAAATACCAAACCTAAGTTTTTAAATCTTTTTATGCATGGAATACACTCAATATTTCGTGCATGATCTGATTTAGAAAGAATCCATGTGATTGGACATGATTGGAACCAAAATAGCATGAAAAAGATTGAAAACTTATGGCATAAAAAATCAAATATTTTCTCATCAATTCATTGATTCTTTGGACCAAATTTCCAACCCTAATCATTCACACATATATACTAATGCCAACCCTAATGTTCAGAACCTCCCAGCTGCGCCATACATCAATAACCAAGTTTGAGTTTTTTGACAAAAAAATCCAAAACTGAAAACTAGGTTACAGTGCGATTCAAGGCCAAATACTTATTCCATTGTGTTCCTGAAGCTTCAAGGAAGGAGTCTGAATCAAAATCATAGCTTGAAACATCAAGAACTGGTAGTTATAAGTCAGCCTGTATCACTTTCTTTGCATAATCGTGTTTTGTTATTCAGGCCATATCCATGCATTTTTATTCTTGATTTGTACTAATGAGATGATTTTGAAGCTAACCCTATAATTTGATTGAGTTTTTATGTACTGTACGTGATTTCACCATTAAAGCCAGTTAGGGTTCTTCAAGTTTCAATTTGGGAACTTTCGCATCCTGTAAAATTGAGACACCTCAATACCATGGTTGAATTCAGAAAGCTTGGACGATTCTAATGCAATGCTCGCGCCTAATTTATATAGCACCATAGCCTATTCGCTATTATTGAAAAGTGCATGTTTTGGGGGGGTTTAAAACCCCCACTAACCTTTGTTATGTTTCAGGAAAAAAACAAAACGAGGAAGAAGACGCTGATGTGTAAGGCAATGATTGAGTCATTTGAATTTTCGCGCTAAAGTCCCACTAACGCTTATTTTACCTTATGTTAATTGTTACCCATTATACATACAAAGTGCATCAGCAGCGCAGCTGGAAAGGAACACGTTGGTAACCCCTGGGACCTGGGTTCGAATCCCAGGTCTCCCACCCCTTTCCATATTATTTTTCTACTCACGCTTCTGTGCAGTTTCATTACAAGGGTGCATCATGCATCCACAGTCTCAAGCCTGCCACGCACATATCAAGATCAATCAAAGGCCTATGATCTGAAGAACATAATGGACATGAGTCAACGCATATGCATGCTACCCTGGGAAGTCAACCAGGCCAAAGGTCAATGGGCCAAAGATGCTGGACTTTACCTCCAATATTGGGGACAGAACCCCCCTTGGTATTGTATTTCTTTATATTTTCTTTGTTTTATTTTTATTATTTGTTTTAACTCCCTTATTTTCTTTTAATTCCATAAAAATTAATTTCACATAAAAATAACAATAAAAATCAGAAAGTCATAAAAATCAAAATATATTTATTTAATTAGTATTTTTGTAAATAAATCTCACTAATTGATTAGATTTAAAATTAGGTTTAATTCAAACATTTTTCTTAATAAACTTAAAATTTGTAGAATTAGGTTTTAATCAATTTTTATCCTTTTTCTTTTCTTTTCACTAATAATTAATTATTTATTTTTATAGGTCAAATTGCCATTAATTAATTAATTTAATTTTAGGTTTAATTTTAACATGTTTTTTCTTAATAAATAAGAGTTGTAGAATTAGGGTTAATTAGTTAATTTCATTTAATTCATATAAAAAACCATAAATCCAAAAAAATCTCAAAATAATTTCTTTTTTTCATTTTTATTTAATTTAATAATTTAATTTAATTTCATTAAAAAGGGTCCAACGCCCTCGCTTCCAATTTTAATTCAATTCGCGCATTTATTTCTTTTCTTTTAAATATTAATGTAATTCTCCCAAAGCCGTGTAAATATTTATCTTTCGCACTTTACTTTACTTCTTTATTTTCTGTCAAATCGGGTCTTGGATTTATTTTGGCGATGTGGACCCGCGCCTTTGTAATAGTTTAGGAACTTTTTATTTCTCACAACTTTCTTTAACTGTTAATAATGGCATGCAAGAATGAATGACAAAAATAAAAACAAACGCATAGATCACTTTGACATGAACAAGACAAAATAATTGAACATGACACACAAATCACACACCACCCCTAGGGTACGTCTCACTGTTGCCTTGCCTCGAAAGGTGATCGTCGAGTAGAGGATGTCTTAGTAAGTCCTCATGATCCGGGAACCTGGCATGAGGGTAGCTTCTAAGGTATCTTCCTATTGCTCTGGTGATCACCATGTCCCGAACCTTCGAATTGACCCGAACAACTCCAATGGTGGTGCTACCGACCTCTCAATGGTGGGATGGCATTACTTTAAAGGACATTTACACAGACGAATTCCTTAGGGTAGGTAGACGACTCTAGATACTTGCTCTAAATTTCAAAACAAATCAAAAAATACTTTTCACACCGACACCTTTTCAAAAAGCTTTCGAAAGCAATTTTTCAAACACTCTTGAGGACCGATACAAGAGTCAAACTGGAATTTTCAAAGAAACTTTTTAAAACCCACAATTGAAAAGCAAACAAACCATTTTGAAAACACAAATGAGCAAGTATCTAAGAGCCCATGGATAACCATGGATAGAAAGGGTGCTAACACCTTCCCTTTCTATAATCTACCTCCCGAACCGAGAGCAATCTCTTTAAGGAATTTTTCTGTGCTTTTGTCCTTTCCATTTGGAGAAAATAAAAGACGGTGGCGACTCTTGCTTCCGCGACATTTCGCGAACCAGCTTTAAACAGTCAGTTCCAGATCCACCGATCACACCATGCTTGGAAGACAGTTCAACAAACTCATCAAAAGAATAGATCCAAAGTCAAGGTCTAATGTTCATAACATTCCCTCTGACATTGACAGTTCCAGCAGAAGACCAAGGTTAGAAGAGAAGGAAAATCAAGGCAGAGGAATTCAATGCCATGGTTGTGAAGGATATGGGCATATTCGAGCTGAATGTCTTACCTTTCTTAAGAAACAAAAGAAAAGAATGACTGTTACTTGGTCTGACTGTGATTCAGAAAGTAATTCTGAAGAAGAATCTACCAAACTAGTTACTGCTTTAACTGGTGTTTGTACCTCTGAAAGTGACACTAGTGATGAAGAAGTGACATTTGAAGAACTGGCTGATACTTACAAGAAACTGTGTATTAGAAGTGCTGAAGTCTGTGTGCAGAATGAGAAACAATCAAAACTCATCATAAAGCTGGAGGCTGAAAAAAGGGCAAACCTTGAAACTATAAGTCATCTAGAAGGAGAAGTTCAATTGCTGAAATCACAACTGAATCAAATGACCAAATCTGTCAAGATGCTGACTAATGGAACAGACAAATTGGAAGAGATCCTTCAGGTTGGACAATTTATGGGAAACAAATCTGGACTAGGATTTGTGGAAGCAAAGAAATCTGGTACAGATAAGAAGATAAGGCCTGATAAGCAAATGTCAAAACAGATGTCTCAACACAACTCTCAACATCAGGAACAAAGACACATGAAGAAAAGGTACCAAATATGGAGATGTCATCATTGTGGGAGATATGGTCACATAAAGCCTTTCTGCTTCAGATTGCATGGATACCCTAATCAGAACTCAGGTGTCAAACCTAAGTCTAAAAAGGTACCACATGCTCCTAAATGGAAGAAAAAGGCTATTGCCCTGATAGCCCACACTTCCCTGAGGGTCTCTGCAAAGGAAGACTGGTACTTTGACAGTGGATGTTCCAGACACATGACTGGAATCAAGAACCTCCTCAATAATGTTAAACCTCACACCACCAGTTTTGTGACCTTTGGAGATGGAGCTAAAGGTGACATCAAAGGAGTTGGTAATTTGGACTGCCCTGGAGTTCCAAGTCTGAGTGAAGTACTGCTGGTAAAAGGGCTGACTTCTAATCTCATTAGTATCAGTCAATTGTGTGATCTAGGATTCAATGTCAATTTCTCAAAATCTGAATGTCTTGTAATTAATGAAAAACAAGAAATTATAATGAAAGGAGTCAGATCTAAAGACAACTGTTACTTGTGGGAGCCTGAGAACACTAATTTCTCCTCTGTGTGTTCCATTGCAAAAGAAGAAAAAGAGGTGAAACTGTGGCACCAAAAACTTGGCCATCTTCATCTAAGAGGTATGAAAAGGATTATCTCCATGGAGGCAGTCAGAGGGATTCCAAGACTGCAAATTGATGAAGGAAGAGTTTGTGGTGAATGTCAGGTTGGTAAGCAGACTAGGATGTCACATCCAAATTCAAGACATCTGACCACCTCCAAGGTTCTAGAACTTCTTCATATGGATCTGATGGGACCAATGCAAGTGGAGAGTCTTGGTGGAAAAAGATATGCCTATGTGGTTGTGGATGATTTTTCCAGATTCACCTGGATTAACTTCATTAGGGAAAAATCTGATGTATTTGAAGTTTTTAGAGAATTGTGCAAAAGAATTCAAAGAGAAAAGGAAGGGTGTATTGTCAGAATCAGAAGTGATCATGGCAAGGAATTTGAAAACAGCAAGTTTGATGATTTCTGTTCCTCAGAAGGAATTAGTCATGAATTTTCTTCTCCTATAACTCCTCAGCAAAATGGAGTTGTGGAAAGAAAAAACAGGACCATACAGGAATCTGCCATAGCAATGATACATGCCAAAAGACTTCCTATGTATTTTTGGGCTGAAGATATGAATACAGCCTGCTATGTCCATAACAGGGTCACCTTGAGAAAGGGAACCTCATCCACCATATATGAACTCTGGAAAGGAAGAAAACCAACTGTGAAGTACTTCCATGTGTTTGGCAGCAAATGATATATTCTAGCAGATCGTGAACAAAGAAGAAAACTGGACCCTAAAAGTGATGAAGGCATATTTCTAGGATACTCCTCAAACAGCAGAGCTTATAGAGTATTCAATTCCATGACCAAAACCATGATGGAATCAATAAATGTCATAATTTATGATTATCATGAGGAAATAGATGTCCCTTGTAATGTTGAGACATTCTTTGAGACTTCAACCCAACAGAATGATCTACCCAACACCACCACAACAGAATCTGAATCAAAGGAAGCTAGCAAGATCCCTTCCATCAGAATTCAGAAGGATCATCCAAAATAGCTCATCATAGGAGATTCCAACAGTGGAGTCATTACAAGATCTAGAGAAATCATCTCAAACTCTTGTTTTGTGTCCAAAATGGAACCAAGAAATGTCAAGGAAGCTTTAACTGATGAATACTGGATTGGTGCAATGCAAGATGAACTGAACCAATTCAAGCAACATGAAGTTTGGGAACTGGTTCCTAGACCTGAAGGAACTAACATCATTGGCACAAAATGGATTTTCAAGAACAAATCAGATGCTGAAGGAGTTGTCACCAGGAATAAGGAAAGACTTGTTGCTCAAGGATACACTCAGGTTGAAGGGGTTGATTTTGATGAAACCTTTGCACCTGTAGCCAGGCTGGAATCAATCAGACTCCTATTGTCCATTGCTTGTCTTCTGAAGTTTAAGTTATTTCAGATGGATGTGAAAAGTGCCTTTCTAAATGGGTACTTGAATGAGGAAGCTTATGTGGAACAACCTAAAGGCTTTGTGGATCCAAACCACCCTGATCATGTCTACAAATTGAGAAAAGCTCTATATGGCCTGAAACAAGCTCCTAGAGCATGGTATGACAGGTTAACAAAGTTTCTCTCAGACAAAGGATACAGAAAAGGAGGCTTGGACAAAACTCTCTTTGTCAAAACTGAAGGAGGGAAGTTGATGGTTGCCTAAATATATGTTGATGACATAGTGTTTGGAGGAATGTCAGAACCTATGGTTAAACATTTTGCTGACCAGATGCGGGCTGAATTTGAAATGAGTCTCATGGGAGAACTAACTTATTTTCTTGGACTACAAGTCTCACAGATGGAGGACTCAATCTTCCTATCTCAAAGCAAGTATGCTAAGAACATTGTAAAGAAGTTTGGTATGGAGAATGCCAGTCACAAAAGGACTCCTGCTCCTACTCATTTAAAGCTTTCCAAAGATTCAAGTGGGGTTAAGGTGGATCAAAGTCTATACAGAAGCATGATAGGAAGCTTGTTGTACTTAACAGCCAGCAGACCTGATATTGCTTTTGCAGTTGGAGTCTGTGCAAGATGCCAAGCTGATCCTAAAGTCAGTCATATCAATCAAGTGAAGAGAATTTTGAAGTATGTGAGTGGAACTTACAACTATGGGTTGCTATATTCTCATGGCTGTGAACCAGCTCTGACTGGTTACTGTGATGCTGATTGGGCTGGTAGTGCTGATGATAGAAAAAGCACCTCTGGAGGATGTTTCTTCTTGGGAAATAATCTGGTTTCCTGGTTCAGCAAGAAACAAAATTGTGTGTCTCTCTCTACTGCTGAAGCTGAATACATTGCAGCTGGTAGTAGCTGTTCTCAAATGATCTGGATGAAACAGATGCTTACTGAGTATAATGTCACACAAGATGTTATGACATTGTACTGTGACAATCTGAGTACAATCAACATTTCCAAGAATCCCATTCAGCATAGTAGGACCAAACATATTGACATAAGACATCACTTTATCAGAGACCTTGGAGAAGAGAAGACAATCAAATTGGAACATGTTGCCACTGAGCTACAGCTGGCTGACATTTTTACCAAGGCACTTGATGCAAATCAATTTGAAAACTTGAGGGGTAAGTTGGGTATTTTCCAACATGAGGAATTGTAGCAATTAATTTTGCTTAAAACAAGGATTAAAGGAGTTATGCTTGTTAAGTCTGTTCTGTTTGGGTTAAACTTATATTTTCCCATTTCCTTCATTTCTTTTAAGAAGTTGAATAGACACTCCTTTTCTTCCTTCCTCTCTCGTCTCAGCATCAAAACCAAATCTCTCAATCTGAATTTTCTCTCCAGTGGCTATTGGTCTTCTAAGACTATCAAAATGTCTCAAACACCACCATCATCCAATACGACCATTTCGTCCTCTTCCTCTGATCAAGATTCTAGGGCAATCTCATCTTGCCTGGATTCTGAAGTCCTGGAGATCGCTCCTCTTAGAGAAGTGGAAACTAACCCCACCAAAGTCAAATAGCTGAGAACAAGGCATGCAGGAAGGTCCCAAGCTACTGCCTCTGGTAATCCTTCTCATCCTTCTTCTTCTGTTCCCTCTGAAATTGCAAATAGGGAAGGGTCAACCTATGTTCGTCAAGCAATAGCTAAAATTGTTACAAGAATTCTGAACGAGAACCACTTAGTTCCTGGCATTTCTGTTCCTTTAAATCAAGAAAGTTCAAATGCTGAAACAAATCCAGATGTCTCTAAGGATGTTGAGACATCAGACAAAGAGAAGAATGCTGACATTGCTCACAAGAAAAGGAAGAAGCCCGAACCTTCTGAGTCTGATGACAGTGCTTAAATGTTGGTGGATGGTGGAGTTGTTGTTTCATGGTGGAGCTTGCAAAGTGTGTTCAGTTTTTTTTTGCTAGTTTTGTTGCTTTTACTTTTGGGATGTCTATATAACTTTTAAGAACATGTATCTTTGGCCCATTTGTGGCTAAAGAGGGGGAGATATATTTTGGTACTTAATTAGACATTCTATTTTTCTGCAGTCATTTCTTTCTGCTGCTATCTATCTCTGACTGCTTAGGGTCTTTAGCCAAAAATCTGCCAAAGGGGGAGTTTGTAGTTGTTTAGTTATTGGCTTGCATTTTTGGTAAAACCAAGTGTGTGTGTGTGTGAATGTCATGACTGATGTCATAACATTCTAGTTTTGTATGTACTGATTCATTAGGTACCTTTGCAGAAAAATATTGTCATACAGGTGCTGCTGTTTATAAGTGTGTATCTGAGCATTTTGCAAAAAGATCACATTTACCTAAATCAGTAGACAGGTTTTCAGATGTCATAACAAATGTTAAGACATCCTGTTCTGAACTAACAGTTATGCAGTTTGGGTAATTCTGAGTTTTTTCAGGATTATGACTCAGTCTTTCCAGAACAGAAAATCTCGTGGACTTGGGGTTAACCTAGCTCAACCCTAACCTGGTTGATAAAGTCATGTGACCTAGTCTTAAGGTCAAACGGAATTAACCCTAGCTTTTTGTGGAAACCCTAACTGAAGATGCAGCTGCTATATATTCAACAGAGCTGCTATTTTGGAAGTATCCCTTTTTGGACAGAAGATCATTTAGAAGCTGTATAGTTTTAACTATTGTAATCCAAGCAATTATCATTGTGATAAGTGACTTGGAATAGGTTTTAATTGTAAGGGTTGTGTATCACTCAAAGCTTTGAAGCAAGAGTGTTTGTATGTCTCTTGACTAAAGCTTTAAAGCAAAGTCAAGTTAGGTTTGTGTATCACTCAAAGCTGTGAAGCAAGAGTGTTTGTGTTGCTTGATTAAAAAGCTGTGAAGCATAATCAAGTGTATGTTTTGAAGAGTATCTTCATCAATTCATTAGTCAAATTGTTTTATGTATCACTGCTGTGATTAAGGGGGAGTGAGTAGGAACTCAGGTTTAAGTTGTACTTAGATTGAAGTTGCATTGGGTAGGTCTTAAGTGAAGGAGATAAACTGGTTGGTTTATTCCTGAATTAATATCTCTTATAGTGGATTTCCTCCCTGGCTTGGTAGCCCCTAGAGTAGGTGTTGTTTCACACTGAACTGGGTAAACAATTGACTGTGTTCTTTACTGTTTTTGTATTTACTGTCTTATAGAAAGTCAGATACGGTGTGATAACATTGGACGTGACATTGAGTATCTGCAGCCAGAATTTCACTACCATATAAAAATGTTAAACAAAATAGGTCAATCATTTCCCAACTCCACCATTGTCATTCAATTCATTCATTAACCTTAATATAAAATTAATAGAATTAATATTTTTGATATCACTTCAAACTTAATATAAACTTAAAATAAATTATTTTGGCGCAAGTTTAGTAACAGGACACATTCACCGGCGTCTAAACATGTGATCATTGAAACCTAAAATCATTGAAAACAAAGAACAAATCAGGAAATCAGGCATGTTAGGTCGAAAAGAAAATTCAAAGTGATAAAAGATGTGGAGTAGTTGTTGTTTTTGTTTCAGCTGTATTTGTAGAAGTGTGGAATGGCTTGGAGAATTTAAGACGAAAGGATTTGATTGGAAAGAACAAAAGCATTGATCATTGTTTCATATCAAGAATTTTTTTCGATCCAAATGAATATAGCAATAAAAGATACGCTAAAAAGTTAATTTTATAATGGATAAAAAAAATCATCCAATCAGATTATTTGTTGATGCATAACATTGATTATTTTCGTCCAATAGTATAAAGACAGATACTTGATTTTCGTCCAATAGTATAAAGACAGATACTTGAAAAGTATTACGGCCATCAACACCTACTATCAGCATAAACTCGAACTCTTAGAGTTAGGATTATTCAAAAAAATCATATAATCCAACTGAACCACTGAATCGAAATGAACTAAAGTTAAAATAACTGAACCATTATTAATGGTCAGTGAATTGAACTTATATTTTAGTAATAATTCTAGAACCGAATCATTAGCAAATTAACCAATCTCAAAGTAATTCTAAACCGTATCGTTTTTACTTCTAAATTGATTTTTTTTTGAAAAAATAAACATTTTTTAAATTAAAAGAAAAATCGATCTTTTTTAAAATAAAAAAAAGTCAATTTATTTTTAAAAAATCGAATTTTTTCGAAAATAAAAAAAAGGTCTATTTTTTCCAAAAA
Source organism: Vicia faba (assembly GCA_948472305.1). Taxonomy (NCBI): domain Eukaryota; kingdom Viridiplantae; phylum Streptophyta; class Magnoliopsida; order Fabales; family Fabaceae; genus Vicia; species Vicia faba. Next base: position 1,616,906,013 of record OX451736.1, on the reverse strand, counting down.
TTAAAAAATAAAGTCAGTTTTTTGGAAATAAAAAAATTGATTTTTTTTTAAAATAAAAAAAAGTCAGTTTTTTCTAAAAGTAAAAAAATTGATTTTTTTCGAAAAAAAAAATCCATTTTTTCTGAAAATTAAAAAAATCGATTTTTTCCCAAAATAAAAAAGTCAATTTTTTCCGAAAATAAACAAAAGTCAATTTTTTTCTAATTAATCCATATTTTGCTCAAAAAAATCAAAATTTTCCAAAAAAACTTTTTCCAAGAAATTAGAAAAGTCAATTTTTTTCCCAAAAAAATCAATTTTCTCAAAAATAAAATAAAATAATTTCTAAAATAAAAATGCCAATTTTTAGTGAAAATAAAAAAAATATCAATTTTTTCAGAAAAAATATATAAAATTGATTATTTTTGAAAAATAAAAATGTAGATTTTAGGCAAAAATAAAAAAAGTCATTTTTTCTGAAAATAAAAAAAATATAGATTTTAAAAAAATGATTAAATAAGGTCAAGTATAACATTTCGTTTATCTAAAAAATGATTCAATTTTGAAAAAAATTATCATGAAATAGTTTGGTACAATTCGAAATTCTGAACTGTCGTACCAAACCAAAACTTTTGATTTAGTTCGATTCTAAAAAAATAAATAAAACGGTTCGATTTGGTACGGATGACCATTATAACGATTTGATTCGGTTCAGTTTTCTAACACAATTGTATCATGAACTTTACTCTCCCAACTGGTTTCTTCGTCTTCTTCTTCTTATCTTTGATCATAAGAGCCTTCAGGTCCTCTTGTCCTTTAGCCAGAGCCAAGAGCATCTGCTGGAATTAACCATTTTGTGCTTGAAGATCTTTTACTGTCTGTTAAATATCCATCTTACTGAAATAAACAGTAGAAAGATAAGGAGACATGTTGTAAAAAAACTGTTTGTGTTATGATGCATGAAAATACATATGCAAATGATTTCAAGGAAACTAGGAGATTTAAATTTACTTAGACAAAAGGAAACACACATTGTATTAATAAATCAAAGTTGATTACATCAAGCCCCTCAGGGCTTACAAAAATAAAACTCCTAAGACAAAAAGGTCGAACGCATCCTCTTCGGCGCAATATAGGCGTTCAAACTTCGCTCTTCATGAAGTTGCTTTGTGAGATCCAGAACTCTCTTCTCACTGGCGTAGAATTGATTCTCAAAGGTGTCTCGTTCTTCCTTGAGCTGGATCCAAGACTTTTGCAATTCTTCGAAGCTTGTTGGCATATCAGGATGAAAAATGATGCGAGGCTCGTCTTCTTGATCAACAGACTCTGAGATCAGTAGCAGGATAGCAGCGTATGGCATTATAAGACTTTGAGCACGAGCTCACACCCATCTGAGGTAAGGCTCCAAAGGGATGGAGTTTTTGCGTCCCAAGGTGCTGCTATCGGTCTTCTTTACCATGCCCCAAGCGCGAATGAACCTCTGGCGATAACCTTGCAGATCATTTGAATAGTCAAACACAATACCCTGGATGAGCATATCGTGGGGACCATCCCTCGGGGCATAGCCGAACTGGCGTAGGGCCAAAGAAGGGTTGTAAGTGATACCTCATCTAATTCCAAGGAGTGGCACATTAGGGAACTCTCCGCAACGATCAATAAAAGAGATATCTTCTTGAGAGCAAGGGCACCAATAGATATCAGAGTGAGAAAGGGACATTATCCTTTGATTCCACCTTAAGCCTAACTCATTCTTCATTACTGGCCGAGGGAGGTGCGAAATAAACCATCGATAGAGCAAAGGCGTACAACACATAAGAGTCCCTCGTTTCTTCATGGTACGAGTGTGGAGTGAATGCAGCATATCTCCGAGAAATGGAGGCACTGGATTGCGAACAAGGAAGATGTTGATGGCACTGACATCTATAAATTGGTCTGAATTGGGGAACATAACCAATTCATATATCAAGAGAGATAAGACATCTTCAAATGCATGGTAACTCATAGCATCTAAGAATATATGAGCTTTTTTCATTAGAAAATTTGCAAGGAGGCCCTTAACTCCACTTCTTCTTTCCCAATTGGATTCAATATCATATGGTTTCTGTTGTACCCCAAAATTTGCCCTCCTATTTTTCCACAAGAAATCACAGCTTCGGGTTTCCCATGACTTTTTCAGATTGGCGTAAGAATCAGTCAAACAGACTTTTTCTTATCAGTCTATCCCAATTAGGGTTTCCGTTAACTTTTGAAGCAGTTCAAGCAGATTGCTAGGGTTTTGTTTGAGTTTGGCTCAGGTTTAATCAGACAGGCGCTTCTCTGACATTTAATCAAGAACTAGGGTTTGTGCGTGCAGAAAGAATTAATTCTACAGTTCTTTTCAGTTTACTCTGAGATTTGGATTGAGGAATTTGAATCGAGAACTTGCAGTGTTTTGTTTAATCAGTAAAGGCAAAGGCATAAGGATGTTTGTTTGATTCGACTGTGCAATGCTTGTGGCTATTTGAAGCGCCGGGTTCATCATTGATTGATGCTAAGACCAGTGTCTATTAATTATTTATTTATTCTAAATTAGGATAATTGGGATTTATTTCCATTTATTATAATTTAAGAATTTATAAGTAATTAAATAGACAGCTGAAAAAAGAATTAACTGATCAAAAATAGATTTTATTCATCTTTAATTATTTGTTACAATTATTATTTGTAAACTGTAAATTTATTTACAGACGTTCACATTAATAATGTTACAATGATTAAAAGTGAAATAAAGATACATCCTAAAAAATTCCTAAGTCTTCATCTTCTATTCTGCTACTCCTCTTTTGCTCCATTGATTTTTATCTGCAAAACAAAGAAAAAGAAAAAGTCAAAAGCAGATGAAATGAAATTAAAAATAGACAGAAAAAAATGGGCTCATCATTAAAAGCGACTGGCCGGAATCAGTTTGCCCTCTCTGCAAATCACGAGATTACTCTCGGTTCACAAAGAGGGATAGAAAAATGTCTTGCAAAAATGCACAAAAGCAAACATACTGCATTGTCAAACAAATTGCCCATTTCAAAGATTCCAAACACCATGTACAAGTATAAAGTCCAAACTGAACTGCCTAACCAAATCAAAAAGGCAAACTGAATCACAATTTCAAACTAAGCCAAAAGCTGTCAAAAACTGTCCAAAGATATAGAAGGATATCAAGATACCAACAAGTACAAAATGATGTCAACAATGTGCAGGAAATATGGAAAGTATGCAGAGAAAGACCAAAGTGCAAGCAAGGTTCAAGTAACATCATTTTCCTAGGCCAGTTGCTTTTTCAGAAAATAGTACATCTAAGCAATATTTTATGCTTTAATATTGGAGAGAGAGAAGAGAGAAGAGAAATAGGCTTACAACAGGCTTAGGCTTGAAGAAAAAATATAAAACAAGCATACCACAACACAGTACAAGGGGGGCAGAATAACACAAAGCAAAAACTCTCCAAACTGTAACATTGAAACATACAGTCCTGCCTCCAACACAAAAACAAAAGCCATAACCTGCTTCTCACCAAAAGCCTAAACCTGCCTCAAACAACACAAACTGTATCAACAAAGAATACCCAAGGTTACAAACTGTAACACAAAATTGAAGCAAGCCTCAAGCTCTAAGCCTTCACCTGCTAACATATTCAAATATAGGAACATCAAAACCAGTCAAAACACCCCAGCCTGTCAACCAACAGCCTGAAGCCTGCTAAAATTTCAAGCCTCAAAACCTGCATAAAACCTTAAACCAGAACAACACAAAGCCAAGCCCGACAACCATACAAACGTTTCAAACTCAACCTAAACCTTGAAGCGCCAAGCCCTGTAAAACCAGAAAAACAAACATGTGGCCTATAACCAAGCTTTTAACTCGCTTCAGGAAAATCTGAAGCATCAAGCTTCAAGCCCAACCTGCATCCAAACCTAACTTGCCTACAAACCTGCTTGTCCCAACCATCATCCAATATCCATATTCAGAGTCATATTCAACACTAAAGCATCATAACCAACAAAAAAAAACCTCAAAATGGTTACATCATAGGATTAGGGCAACAATACTCAAAATCCAAATCCCAAGACCAACCTCAACATTTCAACACATGTTCAGATTCACAAATCAAAATCAAAATAGCAAACCAAAGCCCTCAGAGCTAGGCTCATCATAGGGTCAGAAACATCGTCAAGGCAATACTCAGCAATCAACATCATTAAGCAAATGTTTCATACAAGTATACAAGCATACTGAAGCAAGCGTCCAAAGAGGAAGAAGAGAAAAAGAAGTTCACAGAAGCAAGTGTTTCAGGGTCAAGCATTCGAGCAAACAGAAGAAGAGGAAAAGGCAAGCGACCAAACAATCAGAGCAAACAAGCTAAGGGTTTTTTCAGAGTATTCATCATGAAACCCTAAAAGGCAAAGAAAGAATACAGAGTACCAGGGAAGACTTCCAAAGCTTGCAGCCTCATCACGTTCCCTCGCCTCCGGCCACCCTAGGCGCCTCCGGTCCACCTCGCCTCCATCTCCAAAGCCAAAGGTATAAACCCCTTTTCTTTTTCCTTTCCACGCCTCGCACGAACACCAACAATGATAACATAATCAGAACTTGCCAAAATTAAAAACATGCAAAGGCGTAAAACATACAGAACGAAAATCAATACCTTGTAAACCACCGCTTGAGTAGTCCATGGAGAGGAGGAGGTAGTGTTGGCGCCTGGTGGCCATGGGCGAAGAACGTTGTTCAGAAAAGCTTGGCATAAGAACGAAGGAAGCGAAGGGGACGAACGGCGCCACGCCTCTGTATTGCCTAACCCTAAAATCCAAATGACACAAAACAATTTCAACCCTCAAACGTTGTGAAACCCATTTGGGCCTTGCCATTTTCAGTTTGCTTAAGCCCATTAGGCGTGCACCCCCCTTTTTCTTTCGTTTGTTTATTTATTCTGTTTTGGGCCAAGAAAACCCTAAGGCCCATTCAATCTTTTTACGTCTTACACCCTTAGAATCAATCTTCTTTTATTTTATTTTACCCCTTTATTTTTTTCCTCTTTATAACTTAACCTTTATTTTATAAAACAATGCTTTATTTTTATACCAAAAATTGTCTTTTATTTTGTTATATTAAAAAGAACACATAAATATTAGATTAGGTTAATAGATTAAAAACCCTCTTTAAAAATCTTTTCATACAAATTTTCTTAATTGTTTCTTTTATTTATTTATTACATTTTAAAGAAAAGATATGAATATTAATTTTCTTAACGTTGAACAATTTTCTTTTCTTTTCTTTAAAAACCTTATTGTACATAAAAACAATAAAATACATAAAAAAACAATAAAATACAATTCTTAAACATTTTTTTATTAAATCTTTTGTTTGTACATATTAACAAAAATACAAGAATACAAAATAAATACAATACTTAATTTTTTCATTAAGTTAAACACATTTCTCACCTTGTAAATAATTACATGCACTTACACCAATACAATACACATTTTATTTTTCCTGTACATTGATACATATTACATTTGAGATCGCAATTCGATTTGGTTGTAAATTTATTTGGGCACTACTCTCCTAATAAGTCTCATCCCCATTTGTAAATATTTGTACCCCCACTCCCGGATACTTATTTGTAATAGCGTAGACTTTAAATTCCCGCAATTTATCGCTTTCAAATATACCATGTTTAGACCTAGGGTTTGTATGTAAATAAAAGCAAACGCTAGATAACCTAATACAAGACAAATACATGCAATCAATACACAATTCACACTTGCACCCCTAGGGTAATCCCACTCGTTGCCTTCCAAAATGGGCCATGCTTGCACGTTGAGTTCTTTGGCAAAACAAAACAAATCAAAATGATCATAGTCCCTCGATGACGCTTTCGAAAGTTGCCTAAACGAAATGATCATAGTCCCTTCAAGCAAAATTGCCAAAGACACTTGGCACCATTGCATTCATGGTCCATACGATGACCCACGCCTGTCCCGTTAAACATCCTAACACAAGATTGTCCACCAAATACAATGGTGGAACAAAATTTTTAAAAGGGTTAAATCATGAGAAAAACCTTTGAGTAAATTTAGGGGTAGACAACTCTTAGTTACTTAATCAAACTTGCAAAACACACTTGCCTACTTTTCAAAACCACACTCCACAAACACTTTCAAAACAACTTTCAAAACATTTGAAACATCTTTTCGAAAAGATACACACCTTTGTAAAACATTCGAGTAAAGAATTGTTACAACGGTTGCTTAGACAAGGCCTCTTTTTCAAAACATTTTCAAACACACACACACACCACCATTTCAAGCAATTGAAAATCAAAGGCAAGTGATCTAAACAAGTAACTAAGAGCCCATGGATAACCATGGATGAAAAGGGTGCTAATACCTTCCCTTTTCATAATCTACCCCCGAACCCACGAAACATCTCAAAAGGTTTTTCCTGTGCTTTTTAACCTTTCCTTTAGGATAAAATAAAAATTCGGTGGCGACTCTTGCTAAACCGAACAAGTGTGAATACAAACGCAAAACCTCAAGTCAGTTCTCCCACCGTATCACAGAACTGGCGACTCTGCTGGGGAGAAATCTAAAAGTGGGGTTACCTTAGGGTTTAGATCACCTTTACATTCTTGCTTTGATTGCTTTGATTGCGTTACTTTTTGGGTCCATGTTTGGGCTTGTTGTAAATCCTACACCCAGATTTGGGGCACCTTTTTAGGTAAATAGCAATAAAACTGTGAAGGAACTGTGCGGGGTATACCGACACGGTTGAAGCAGTAAGCTATGTTAGTGTGACATATTTGTGAGTACCGGTAACCCTTGAGTTCAATCAAGGAGAGTACGGGGCCGCTGAGTGATGTCGTGAAGCACTAACGAACTCTTAGAACCTTAATTGACCATCCTAGCCTTGTTAGGGGTAGTGAGATAACCGACTTTGGTGCAGTCCGAAGTTGGTAGATACTAGATACTACACTCATTGAGGGTTGTTTTCTTGGAATATTTTGGTCGCCAGTTAAGTGGCTAAACCAAAACAATGAACACAGAAAACAATCCAATGATATTGAGCTCCTTAGAACCCGGTTTCTATTTTAGGACATGATGAGCCAACTAACTTAAAGAGGGTACTTACCTACAATCCCACGCAAGCCTAAACCTAAGGACTTGTTTGCTTTGTGTTAATATGATTGCCTGTATATACACTTACTTGCTTTTGCATGCATGTACATAACATCATGACATCATACCATAGCATTTTCACTAACCATTTCAAGGATCTCGAGGGTTCTTTTGATGCAGGGTCACGTTGAACCAGACGTCTACCAAGGGGCAAGAGGTTTTCTCCTCTAAGCAAATGCCATCAAAGATCAAGTGCAACAACTTGAATCAGGGGCTATGACCCACTTGACATGGTGAGCTTGATTCTCGTGGAAAGACATCCACCGGTGCAAAGTTCTCCAATCAACGATCAAAGTTCAACCTCTAACATTCTCTTGTGTTTACCCCAAGAGATCCTTGAAAGCATGCATTCACATATCATGCATTGCATCATAACCTTTTTCCTTTTCAGGTTTCCTTATTCTCCTACTGTTTATTTCAGTAGAGATGGCCTTGGAACAGACTCTCAAGGATCTCCAAGCTCAAAACGCTCAACTTCAAGAGATGTTCTTGAGCCTATCCAAGGGACAAGAAGAGGTCAAGACGCTCCTCACCAGGGGCATGATCGTGGGAAATCCTGGGGACGACAGGGATGACCAGCGGGAGCTACACATTGAGATATCCATATTGAAAGGGGAACTGGCGAGTCAGAGGGCTCTCATCCAAGACTTGGCTCAAAAACAAGAAGAGCTCGGGGTTCTTGTCAACAAACTGCTTCGGGATAATCAAGTGGGACAGACAACTGGGGCTGAAGATCAAATCGTCATTCCATCTTTTCTGAAACAAGGATACAAGGGAAAGGCTCCTCAACTTGCTTCAGGGTCACAAGCCCAACAACACCTTACGACTGTTCAACAAAAACGGGGCAAGAGGCGTAGGGTGAGATATCAAGAAAGGCAGTATACTGACATCAACATGCCTTTGTCTCAAGCATTACAACATTTGCTGAAGTTGAAGCTGATCACGCTGAAGGATCCTCCTCAAAATCCTGATACTTCTTCTTCTAGGTATAACCCGAGTGTGAGATGTGCCTACCATTCGGACAGTCTTGGGCATGACACCGACGACTGTTGGACTTTGAAGAATTAGATTCAAGACTTGATTGATGCCGAGGAGATCGAGTTTGACCCTCCAGAGACTCCAGCATGATCACTGCTCCTATGCCATTTCATTGGGAATGTTTTTGTTTCATTTGAATTTTCAAGTTGTAATCTCTTTGTCATTCAAACAATTATCTTCTAATGTCAAACTTTGTTTCATTAATGCATTGCATATGTTTATCTTGAATTCATCCATTCGTTTTCACTACTCTTATGCTTTCTGTATGATATTTAACTCTTGATAAAAAGCTGCAAGCCTTTAGAGGGAGGATGACGAAACAATACCATAATCTCATACAATATGCTTTTGAACAGACCTTGCTGATGATGTACAAGCATTTCTTTCAAATTCCCAAACACTGGAGTTATAAGGAAGATAATCCCTAGTCAACCCCTTCGAGCCAAAGAAGTAGGAGTTTTATGTTCTAAACAAATCAAAACCTTTGATATAAACCTGGGGCAGGGTAGTCTCTCAGTTAATTCAAAAAGGTGTGCATTGAAGTCGCAAACTCTCAGTTCGTAACACAATGAACGACGTCAATAAAAAAAGCATTCCTCTGGAATCAAAAGACAGTGATGGTTCCTTATCACATAGGCAGTCAATCTCTCAAAAGAGAAAAGCCCACCAAGCCAAAACCTATAAAGGAGGCTTAAGAAAGCTGGGGCATCCCGCTGACTGTAAGCCCGAAAACAGGAACAGTCAGGCAAAAGTTAGGGATCAAAATCAAAAGAAAGAGGTCCTTACAAATCCTCAACAACATGAAAAATGTTGCAAAAAGAAAAAGGAGATGATGACTGTCTCCCAAATTCAATTGGTGAACCATCACCCAAAAAGTCATTCCAAATTCGAATGGAGTTCGACGCACAATTAACTGAGCTTAGGGTTGAAGAACATCACGAAGAACGGGTGGGTACAAATATACTTTGAGCCTTTATCCTTTGTTTCTTAAACCGTGAACCAAGCCACGTTACAACCCTTCAAAAGTCCTAATTGAAGCATGGGTTAGTTCGAAAGCATACTGTTCAAAAGGTATCCTGACTCCTGTAAGGCTTTGCTCTAAAGTCTTGTGTTGATTTGTCTTATGAAAAGTTTTCTGCTAAAAAACGCATTTTTCAAAACTTCGAGACAAACATAAACTTTGCATTGCTTGAATATCACTGTTTGCATTTGACTATTTGTTTGACAGCGAAGAAATTCATACAGCGAATGTTCGGAGGAACGAAAACTCTCTCAGTGAGTAAAATCACTTCAAAAAAGGATGACACTTCCAATGACAAGTCTCCTATCAACAAGGGGCATGACATGTCACCATCCAGCACGCCTGGGGCAGTCCAGTCAAGGTTTCAATAGATCTTTCAAAGTTCAGTTAACCTGGGGGCAGTCCAGTCAAGATTTCAAGAAATCTCTCAATTCGCAGAGTAATCTGATTCAAGACTCCTTCATCATCACTTGGGGCATTCGAATGTCAAAAGTGTTCAACAATTCCTTCATCACCTGCTGGAAGTTACAACCACCAACAGAATAACGGACAATTGAAGCTCCTAAAAATCTGTTTCTCTCAAGAGTGAAGACTCTCATCCTTATCACCTCAGAAGATTGGTATACTCCCAATTTCTGACCCTTACCAAAATCAAGATCTAGAAATAGGTCAGATGTGACCCAGATTTGGCGACATTCCGTAACTTTTTCCAGAATTTCCTTCTAGAGATAGTTCAGATGTGACCCAGGTTTGGCGACATTCCGTAACTTATTCCAGATTTGCTTCTAGAAATAGTTCAGATGTGACCTAGATTTGGCGACATTCTGTAACTTATTCCAGATTTGCTTCTAGAAATAGTTCAGATGTGACCCAGATTTGGTGACATTCCGTAACTTATTCCAGAATTTCCTTCTAGAGATAGTTCAGATGTGACCCAGGTTTGGCGACATTCCGTAACTTATTCCAGATTTGCTTCTAGAAATAGTTCAGATGTGACCCAGATTTGGCGACATTCCGTAACTTATTCCAGATTTGCTTCTAGAAATAGTTCAGATGTGACCCAGATTTGGCGACATTCCGTAACTTATTCCAGAATTTCCTTCTAGAGAGAGTTCAGATGTGACCCAGATTTGGCGACATTCCGTAACTTATTCCAGAATTTCCTTCTAGAGATAGTTCAGATGTGACCCAGGTTTGGCGAAATTCCGTAACTTATTCCAGATTTGCTTCTAGAAATAGTTCAGATGTGACCCAAATTTGGCGACATTCTGTAACTTATTCCAGAATTTCCTTCTAGAGATGGTTCAAGATGTGACCCAGGTTTGGCGACATTTCGTAACTTATTCCAGATTTGCTTCTAGAAATAGTTCAGATGTGACCCAGATTTGGCGATATTCCGTAACTTATTCAAGATTTGCTTCTAGAAATAGTTCAGATGTGACCCAGATTTGGCGACATTCCGTAACTTATTCCAGGTCAACACCTGCAGCAATCAGAAGATTCTCGACTTCCCCAGCCAGAGAACCTTCCAGAATCTAACTCCCCTCAGAGTCAAGTTTCAAAATCCCCAGTGGAGCCAAAACTGTTAATCCCCAGCGGAGCTAAAACTTCCAACTGTCAATCCCCAAGCAGAGTGAAGACTCTCATTCTCAGTTCCTCACAGAATATTCGAATATTCTCCAGTGAAGATCTCCTCAAGACAGGAATCCCCAGTAGATTGGCATACAACCCAAGCTTCTGATTCCCCAACAGTGGTCCCAGGACTTCTCATCTTCAACGATCAAAAGATTCTTGCCCTCCCCAGCAGCAGCCAAGGAATTATTTTCCCCAGCAGCAGCCAAGGAATTATTTTCCCCGGCAACAGTCAAGATTCTTTTGTCTCCAGCCATCCAGGATTCATCTATCCTCAGCAAGACAATTCATCAACTTACATGCACATTCATCACATTCATATCATAAACATTGATATAACATACATTGCATCACACATCATGACATTGCATAGAACTAACTCTTTACCTTTTCAGGAAAGATCAGTCAACAGACAAAAATCATCATCTTCCGAGATTCATCCAGAGATAGTTCAGATGTGACCCAGACATGGCGACATTTGGTACTTATTCCAGATTCATCCAGATGCAGTTTTTCACGGACTCATCATCAGGAAACCCTACACCGGTTCCTCCTCCACTTCAAGACTTCTGAAAACAGTTCACGGGTTCTCCAGTAACGGATGTTAACCTATCGCTTATTCAGATTCTTCTCAACTTTTGAAAACAGTTTACGGACGCTTCCCAACATGGATGCTGCTCTATTGCTTATTCAACTTCCAAGACCTCTGAAAACATTTTACGGGTTCTCCAGTAACGGATGTCAACCTATCGCTTATTCAGATTCTTTCCAGACTTTTGAAAACAGTTTACGGACGCTTCCCAACATGGATGCTGCTCTATTGCTTATTCAACTTCAAGACTTCTGAAAACAATTTACGGGTTCTCCAGTAACGGATGTTAACCTATCGCTTGTTCAGATTCTTCTTCAACTTCTAAAAACAGTTTACGGATTCTCCAAACATGGATGTCAATCTATCGCTTGTTCAGAACCCCAGTTCAGAGATGTTCCAAAACATGGATGCCTTTCTGATACTCGCCAATGACATACAGTTCAACATTTCCAGATGGCATCTTTAAGCCCATCCTCCTGCCAGCAACTTCCAAATGGCATCTTTAAGCCCATTTCCAGATGGCATCTCTAAGCCCATCACCAAATGGCATCTGTAAGCCCATTCCCTCTACCATCACATCACCGAGTGCAATTTTTTTGGGCACTCTAGTGTCCAATCTCCTTTTACCTTCGAGTCGCGAACGACAAACTTGCCAATCTAACTCTTCAGTTTCAAGAAGATTGAACAGGGGCAACTGTTCTACCCCAAAATTTGCCCTCCTATTTTTCCACAAGAAATCACAGTTTCGGGTTTCCCATGACTTTTTCAGATTGGCGTAAGAATCAGTCAAACAGACTTTTTCTTATCAGTCTATCCCAATTAGGGTTTCCGTTAACTTTTGAAGCAGTTCAAGCAGATTGCTAGGGTTTTGTTTAAGTTTGGCTCAGGTTTAATCAGACAGGCGCTTCTCTGACATTTAATCAAGAACTAGGGTTTGTGCGTGCAGAAAGAATTAATTCTACAGTTCTTTTTAGTTTACTCTGAGATTTGGATTGAGGCATTTGAATCGAGAACTTGCAGTGTTTTGTTTAATCAGTAAAGGCAAAGGCATAAGGATGTTTGTTTGATTCGACTGTGCAATGCTTGTGGCTATTTGAAGCGCCGGGTTTATTATTGATTGATGCTAAGACCACAATGTCTATTAATTGTTTATTTATTCTAAATTAGGATAATTGGGATTTATTTCCATTTATTATAATTTAAGAATTTATAAGTAATTAAATAGACAGCTGAAAAAAGAATTAACTGATCAAAAATAGATTTTATTCATCTTTAATTATTTGTTACAATTATTATTTGTACACTGTAAATTTATTTACAGACGTTCACATTAATAATGTTACAATGATTAAAAGTGAAATAAAGATACATCCTAAAAAATTCCTAAGTCTTCATCTTCTATTCTGCTACTCCTCTTTTGCTCCATTGATTTTTATCTGCAAAACAAAGAAAAAGAAAAAGTCAAAAGCAGATGTGTGATACGGTGGGAGAACTGACTTGAGGTTTTGCGTTTGTTTTCGCAAATGTTGCGGTTAGCAAGAGTCGCCACCGACTTTTTATTTTATCCTAAGGAAAGGTTAAAAAGCACAGCAAAAACCTTTTGAGATGTTTTCTTGGATTCGGGGAGTAGATTATAGAAAGGGAAGGTATTAGCACCCTTTCTATCCATGGTTATCCATGGGCTCTTAGTTACTTGCTTAGATCACTTGCCTTTTGTTTTCAATTGTTTTAAATGGTGCTTGAGTGTGTGGGTTTGAAAATGTTTTTGAAAAGAGGCCAATGTGATGGCAACCTTTGTAATGATCCATGTGGGGATGTATACAAAGATGTATGTCTTTTGAAAAAGTTTTCATTTGTTTTTGAAAGTTGTTTTGAAAGTGTAGTGATGTGTGATTTTGAAATTAGGCAAGTGTTTTGTTTTTCAAGTTTGATTCAAGTAACTTAAGAGGTTATCTACTCCTAAATTTCTCAAAAGATTATTGTTATGCTTTTAACCCTTTTAACAAGTTTGTTCCACCATTGTATTTGGTGGACAACCTTGTGTTAGGATGTGAAAGGGACGGGCGCGGGTCATCGTTTAGACCATAATTGTAACGACGTTAAATGTCTTTGGGCAATTTCCTTTAAGGGACTTGATCATTTGTTTTTGTTTGTTTTTGAAAAGTTTTATCGAGGGACTATGATCATTCAAATTGTCTGCTTTGCCCAAAGAAGTTCAACATACAATATGGTCCATTTATTTGAAGGCAACAAAGTGGAGTACCCTAGGGGTGTTAGTGTGCAAGTGTGTTTTATTGCATACAAGAGTTTTTCTTTGAATTAGGTTTTTTCTACTTCATTGATTTTATCTTGCCATACACGTCCTAATTACTAGCAATAAGAAGCGGAAATATAAAATCCTACGCTATTACAATAATTAGGGGAGGGGGATACACATTTGTACATGGGGGGTTCAACGAGAAAAATAGACAAAAAAGAAAATAGCAGAAAACAAGATATATAGAGAGAGAGGGAGCCTGCGTGCTGTTGGGAGGCCATCAGAAGTTCTGACCCAGATCCGCTGTCAGATGATCAACCTGTTGGTGAAACTGGATGAGTCAGAACTTCTGACTCCAGAACCTGCAAAACAGAACCTTGTTAGTGGGGAAATCATAAGTTCTGATTTCCCTGCGCTGCAAGACAGAAGTTTGTTAGTGGAGAAACCAGAAGTTCTGATTCTGCTGAAAAGGCAATAACTCTCAGAGGTTCTGATGTCATTGACAGCAATACAGGCTTCAGATGTGCTAACGTTAAAGTCAGCATTTGGCTTTTCCTTGTACTAATCAGAACATCTGCAATTTTGTTATTACTCCACAAAACAGGAAGCATATTTGGAACAGATCCAGCAAAATAGCAAAAATGTTTCAGAGGTCAGAATCACCAAGGTCACAGGCAAGTCCTATACTGGCTCAGAACGTTCTGAGGTGTGAGAGTCCTCAGAACATAAACAACAATAACATGAATATTTACATTATGTTACTTGAATATGCACAGCTGATGATGCTTAACAGTGTGGTGAGGGTCAGCAGGTGCTTACCTGACTGTTTGGAAAAGTTGGTGAGTGAAAGTTTAGCTTTTGGTTCTGGTTTTAGTGGTGTTCTGGACAGATTTTCTTTGAAAAAGGGGAAGTAAAGGTGTATACGTATGCAGTGTCAGAAGTTTGGAAAGAGTGTTTTTTGGTTTACAGAAAAGAACTGGATATTTGATGAAGTTGAAGGTGAGAAACTCAAAGTTATGAAACAAAGCTGGAGATTTTGGCAGAGTTTCAGAATGTTGTGTTGCTAGGAGTTCTGTTTCTCTCTTAGCAATTTTTCTGTTTCTTTTCTTGAACCCCTTTTGCAGTGGTGAAAGCTCTCTATTTATAGGCAAAGTTCTTGTGGATGCCTTGAACATTTAAGGCGCCAACAGAGTTTGAATTTGTTCTTTGACAGAAATTCCGGGGAAGTTGTGATAACAGCTAGCTTTCAGCCTAGGTTGCAGCAGCAGGCGTAGATTGGGGAGAAGTGACCTCTGAAGTGGGCGGTGGCGTAAAGACCCATGCCAGAATCTGTGCAAAAGCATTTTCCAAGCCACACGTGAATGCTCAGGAGTGGTTGGAAGCATTAATGGGCATTAAATGGTGACAAGACCTGTCAATATCAATGTTCTGGTAATGAAAACCAGCGTTGAATCAGCGGCGTAAACCATGCTCTGGCTTTGGCTACCTGTTGTCTTAGCAAGCTCTGGAGATTCTCCTAATTTTTTGGTACGTTCCTTGGATCTACTTCTGGACAATCTGGACTTAGAGATTCTGTATCAATGTGACACCTATCCTTCTGACCTTTCATCTTCTGATTTCAACCTGTTCTGAAGGAGCCTTCAGACTTTCCTGCTTCTCTTGCATTCCTTTAGCAAATTCTGACTGAGCTTGTGTAACTGCTGAAGGGGCATGTTCTGTTTGAGGCTTACATTCTGAACCACGTTTACAACTTCTGATTGAGCTGATGTAACTGCTGAAGAGCCAACTTCTGACCACGCTGAGCCAAGCTTGCAACTTCTGACCGTCTTCATCTGGAATGGGTCCAGAAGTTCTGAAGCGCTGATTTTTCTAAAAAACACTTATTTTAGAGAAACATTCTAAGTATTTAGAATTTGATTTTTTTTTCAAGATAAAAGCGTTGTTTCTGGAGTTCGTGAGATTATCTTGCTCTTGTAAGCGGCTTGCTTGGGCAGAGGGATAACTCAGGACTTGGATTTGTTTCAGAGGGACCTTGAAAATCCAAGATGGTTTTCCTGAAGAAAGAGAGGGCAAATTTTGGGGTACAACAGTTGCCCCTGTTCAATCTTCTTGAACCTGAAGAGTTAGATTGGCAAGTTTGCCTTTCGCGACTCGAGGGTAAAAGGAGATTGGACACTAGAGTGCCCGGAAATTTGCACTCGCATGTTGAAGTATCAGCAATGTGATGTCAGGAATGGGCTTACAGATGCCATTTGGAGGGGTGGTAGATAGGGAGATGGGCTTATAGATGCCATCCGGAGATGTGACAGATCTTTGTCGGGAATGGGCTTACAGATGCCATTTGGAAGTGTCGATCGCATAAGAGATTCCTTAGCGAGAACTTGTGTATTTGAGAAAGACGGATGTTTTCCTGGCTTGTTACAGGTGTTTGATCTTCAGTCTCCTTATGCAGATATGCCCTGGCTGGATACATGTATCGAATCTACAACTGGTTGCTCACAGATGTGCCCTGGCTGGATACAGGAGTCGAATCTGGAAATAGTCGTTAATAGACGTGCCCTGGCTAGATACAGGGATCGAATCTTCGAACTCTTCAGACGTGCCCTGGCTAGATGCAGGAATCGAGTCTGGAAATGTTATGGTTGATAGATGTGCCCTGGCTGGATATAGGAATCGAATCTTCGAACTCTTCAGACGTGCCCTGGCTAGATGCAGGAGTCGAGTCTGGAAATGTTATAGTTGATAGATGTGCCCTGGCTGGATACAGGAATCGAATCTTCGAACTCTTCAGACGTGCCCTGGCTAGATGCAGGAATCGAGTCTGGAAACTGATCACTCTCAGATGTGCCCTGGCTAGATACAGGTATCGGATCTGGAATTGCGACAGTTGATGGTAATTGTTTTTGGGATTGTCTTTTTCCTGAAAAGGCAAAAAATGTAAGTTGTATGCAATGTCATGATGTATGATATGCATGATGTCATGATATTCAACATGAGATAGTGTTGTATGCACTTTATCATATGTGTAAGCAAGATGTATGAAAATGTGAAATGTTTATGAATGTACTTTCGTCTTAGGAAAATAAATCCTTGACGAACGGCCGGGGAGTTGCTCTGTGGAAGAGATACTTGGCCGAAGTCTTGCTGAGAGGCCTGTTGAGGACTTTAATGATGGATCCCGCTGGGGATAATGATGATAAACTCTGCTGGGGATACCAAAGATAAAATCCGCTGGGGATGCCAAAGATAAAATCCGCTGGGGATTGAAAGATAAACTCCGCTGGGGATACTGAAGCTTAAACTCTGAGGGGAATTGAATTCCGGAGGATTCTCTGGCTGGGGATTTGCAAAGATAAGTTACTGTTGGGGAATTTTGATGAACTCCGCTGGGGATACCAAAGATAAAATCCGCTGGGGATACCAAAGATAAAATCCGCTGGGGATTGAAAGATAAACTCCGCTGGGGATACTGAAGCTTAAACTCTGAGGGGAATTGAATTCCGGAGGATTCTCTGGCTGGGGATTTGCAAAGATAAGTTACTGTTGGGGAATTTTGATGAACTCCGCTGGGGATAGGAAGAATTTTGGCGAGCGCGATCTTCCGTGGTGGTTAGCTTGAGAAGAATCTGAACAAGCGATAGGTTAACATCCGTTACTTGGAGAACCCGTGAACTATTTTCAGAAATCTTGAAGTTGAATCAGCAATAGAGCCGCATCCGTTGTTGGGAGGCGTCCGTAAACTAATTTCAAAGGTTGAGAAGAGTCTGAGCAAGTTGGTAGATTAACATCCGTTGTTGGGAAGAATCCATAAACTTGTTTCGGAAGTCTTGAAGAGGAACCGGTGTAGGGTTTCCTGATGATGAGCTTGTGTAAAACTGCATCGGGTTTTGAACACTTTTGACATTCGAATGCCCCAAGTGGTGATGTAGATAAATTCCTGGCTTATTACAGGTGTTGGTCTACAATCGGTCGTTCACAGATGTTTTCCTGGGTTGTTACAGGTGTTGATCTGAAATTCTTCAGACATGCCCTGGCTGGATACAGGAATCGAATCTGGAAAGGTGATAGTTGATAGATATGCCCTGGCTGGATACAGGAATCGAATCTTCAAACTCTTCAGACGTGCCCTGGCTAGATACAGGAGTCGAGTCTGGAAATGTGGTCAACAGATATGCCCTGGCTGGATACAGGAGTCGAATCTGGAAATAGTCGTCAACAGATATGCCCTGGCTGGATACAGGAATCGAATCTTCGAACTCTTCAGACGTGCCCTGGCTAGATACAGGAGTCGAGTCTAGAAATGTGGTCAACAGATATTCCCTGGCTGGATACAGGAATCGAATCTGGAAACGTTGTAGTTGATAGATATGCCCTGGCTGGATACAGGAATCGAATCTTCGAACTCTTCAGACGTGCCCTGGCTAGATACAGGAGTCGAGTCTGGAAATGTTGTAAACAGATATGCCCTGGCTGGATACAGGAGTCGAATCTAGAATTGGTCGTCAACAGATATGCCCTGGCTAGATACAGGAGTCGAATCTGGAAATGTTGTAAATAGATATGCCCTGGCTGGATACAGGAGTCGAATCTGGAAACTCTTCAGACGTGCCCT
The DNA here is from genome assembly GCA_948472305.1 of Vicia faba. Classification (NCBI taxonomy): domain Eukaryota; kingdom Viridiplantae; phylum Streptophyta; class Magnoliopsida; order Fabales; family Fabaceae; genus Vicia; species Vicia faba. Next base: position 1,616,887,671 of record OX451736.1, on the reverse strand, counting down.
GGCTGGATACAGGAATCGAGTCTGGAAACAGATGTAGTTGATTTGTTGAACACTTTTGACATTCGAATGCCCCAAGTGGTGACGAAGGAATCTTGAATTAGATTACTCTGCATATTGAGAGATTTCTTGAAATCTTGACTGGACTGCCCCAGGTTAACTGAACTTTGAAAGATCTGTTGGACCTTGACTGGACTGCCCCAGGTTAATTGAATTGTGACATGTCATGCCCCTTGCTGATAGGAGATTTGATGGAAGTGTTATCCTCTTGAAGAGATTTTGGCTTACTGAGAGAGTTTTCGTTCCTCCGAACATTCGCTGTATGAATTTCTTCGCTGTCAAACAAAAGGGTCAAATTGCAGACAGTGATATTCAAGCAATGCAAAGTTTATGTTTGTCTCGAAGTTTTGAAAAATGCGTTTTTTAGCAGAAAACTTTTTATAAGACAAATCAACACAAGATTTAGAGCAAAACCCTACAGGAGTCAGGATACCTTTTGTAACAGTATGCTTTCGAACTAACCCATGCTTCAATTAGGACTTTTGAAGGGTTGTAACGTGGCCTGGTTCACGGTTTAAGAAACAAAGGATAAAGGCTCAAAGTATATTTGTACCCACCCGCTCTTCGTGATGTTCTTCAACCTAAGCTCAGTTAATTGTGCGTCACACTCTGTTTTGAGTTTGGAACGACTTTTGGGCGATGGTTCACCAGTTGAATTTTTGGGAGACAGTCATCATCTCCTTTTTCTTTTTCAACACTTTTCATGTTGTTGAGGGTTTTGTAATGACCTCACTATTTTGATTTTGATTTGTTATCCCTAACTTTTGCCTGACTGTTACCGTTTTCGGGATTACTGTCAGCGGGATGCCCCAGCTTTCTTAAACCTCCTTTATAGGTTTTGGCTTGGTGGGCTTTTCTCTTTTGAGAGATTGACTGTCTATGTGATAGGGAACCACCCTTGTCTTTTGATTCCAAAGGAATGCTTTCTTCTTTTTTGACGTCGTTCGTTGTATTACGAACTGAGAGTTTGCGACTTCAACGCGCATTTTCTTTTGAATTAACTGAGAGACTACCCTGCCCCAGGTTTATATCAAGGTTTTGATTGTTTAGAACAGGGAACTCCTACTTCTTTGGCTCGAAGGGGTTGACTAGGGATTAACTTCCTTATAACTCCAGTGTTTGGGAATTGAAAGAAATGCCTGTACATCATCAGCAAGGTCTGTTCAAAAGCATACTGTATAAGATCACGGTATTGTTTCGTCATCCTCCCTCTAAAGGCTTACAGCTTTTTATCAAGAGTCAAATATCATAAAGAAAAGCATAAGAGTAGTGAAACGAATGGATGAATTCAAGACAAACACATGCAATGCATTAATGAAAACAGAGTTTAACATCAACAGGTAATTGTTTGACAGCAAAAGAAATTACAACTTTGAAAATTCAAAAAGAAGCAAAAGTATTTCAGATTGAGCTTCGTCACTTCAAGCGGAGAACCCTTTAACGAAAGATTTTCATCTCGCCGTCTGGCATGAATTCCAACACCCCAATGTCGATCAGATCTTGAATCTTGTTCTTCAAGGCCCAATAGTCGTTGGTACTGTGTCCCGGGCTGTAGGAGTGGTAAACACAGAATGCGTCGGGATTAAAGTGAGGAGAGGAGATATTGAGCTTCTGAGGAGGGTCCTTTACGGTAAGCAAATTGACCTCCAACAGGCGCTTCAGTATGAAGAATGATGGTATTTCAGTCTCCGTGAACTGTCTTCCCGACTTTTCTTGTTTACGCCGATTGCCCCGTTGATGCTGGCGAGGTTGTTGATGGGATTGTGACCCTGAAGCAAGTAAAGGAGCTTTCCCTTTGTCTTCTTGAGTGGATGGAGGCTGAGCGGTGACTTGCTCTTCAACCTCAGATGTTTGCCCCAGTTGGTTGTTTGGAAGCAGTTGGCGGACAAGAACTCTGAGTTCCTCTTGTCTTTGAAATAGGTCTTGGATGAGAGCCATCTGGCCCACCAACTGTCCCATCATTTGAGTCCTCAGTGTTGTCAGATCAAACTGCAGCTCCGCAATCTGATCACTCCTGGTGTTGTTGGAATTCCCCAAGCCTTTGGTGAGGAGAGCTTTCATCTCTTCTTGCCCCAGAGACAAGTTCAGGAACATCTCCTGCAGCTGAGCAGTCTGGTCTTGGATGTCTTTGACAGACCTTTCTAGAGCCATCTCTTGCTGACATAAACAGCAGGAGAGTAAGGAAACCTGAAAAAGGAAAGATTGTCAAAATGAAATGCATGATATGCGGATGCATGCTTTCAAGGATCTCTTGGGGTAAACACAAGAAAATGTTAGAGGTTGAACTCTGCTCTCGGATTGGAGACCTCTGCACCGGTGGACGTCCTTCCACGAGAATCAAGCTCACCATGTCGAGTGGGTCATAGCCACTGATTCAAGTTGTTGTTCTTGATCTTTGTTTGGAGAGCTTTGTACCGGTGGATGTCCTTCCACGAGAATCAAGCTCACCATGTCGAGTGGGTCATAGCCACTGATTCAAGTTGTTGTTCTTGATCTTTGTTTGGAGAGCTTTGTACCGGTGGATGTCCTTCCACGAGAATCAAGCTCACCATGTCGAGTGGGTCATAGCCACTGATTCAAGTTGTTGTACTTGAACTTTGATTGGAGAGCTTTGTGTCGGTGGATGTCTTTCCACTAGAATCAAGCTCACCATGTCAAGTGGGTCATAGCCACTGATTCAAGTTGTTGTAATTGAACTTTGACTGGATTGGTTAGAGGAGAAACCCCCTTGCCCCTTGATAGATGTCTGGTTCAACATAACCCTGCATCAACAGAACCCTCGAGATCCTTGAAATGGTTATCGAAAATGCTAAAATGCTATGGTATGATGTTATGATGTTAGGTGCATGTATGCACAAGCAAGTAAGTGTATATACAGGCAAACAATATTCACACAAAGCACACAAGGCCTTAGGTTTAGGCTTGCATGAGGTTCAGGTACTACCCTCTTTCAGTTTGTTGGTTAAAACCTGTCTTATCAAAAGTAACCGGGTTCTAGAGGATCTCATATCATTGGCTACCCTCAATCGGTCATAACTCCAGCATCGCAACCTTTTCTCGCGGCCGGAACCATCTCGAGAGTTTAGCCTCAATGAGTGTAGCATACTGCTACTGTTCTAATGGCCAAGTTGGTCAATTTAGGGTTCTAAGGTCGGTTGGTGCTTAATGACCCCTTAGCAGACCTATATTCTCCCCGTTACGACACAAGGGATATAGGTACAGACTAAGATGCCACACCAACGTAGCCACTGCTTCACCCATGTCGGTCTACGCCGGACAGGTCCCTCACAGATTATGCTACCTAAAAAGGGTATTTCCCAGATCCGGGTTAGGATCTATGAAACTCCAATGCAAAGCCCACAAATGTAAAGCAAACAAAGCAAACAAAGCAATCAATTGAAAACAAAGGTGATCTAAACCCTAAGGTAACCCCACTTTGAAATACAATCCCCAGCAGAGTCGCCAGTTCTGTGATACGGTGGGAGAACTGACTTGAGGTTTTGCGTTTGTTTTCGCAAATGTTGCGGTTAGCAAGATTCGCCACCGACTTTTTATTTTATCCTAAGGAAAGGTTAAAAAGCACAGCAAAAACCTTTTGAGATGTTTTCTTGGGTTCGGGGAGTAGATTATAGAAAGGGAAGGTATTAGCACCCTTTCTATCCATGGTTATCCATGGGCTCTTAGTTACTTGCTTAGATCACTTGCCTTTTGTTTTCAATTGTTTTAAATGGTGCTTGAGTGTGTGGGTTTGAAAATGTTTTTGAAAAGAGGCCAATGTGATGGCAACCTTTGTAATGATCCATGTGGGGATGTATACAAAGATGTATGTCTTTTGAAAAAGTTTTCATTTGTTTTTGAAAGTTGTTTTGAAAGTGTAGTGATGTGTGATTTTGAAATTAGGCAAGTGTTTTGTTTTGCAAGTTTGATTCAAGTAACTTAAGAGGTTATCTACTCCTAAATTTCTCAAAAGATTATTGTTATGCTTTTAACCCTTTTAACAAGTTTGTTCCACCATTGTATTTGGTGGACAACCTTGTGTTAGGATGTGAAAGGGACGGGCGCGGGTCATCGTTTAGACCATAATTGTAACGACGTTAAATGTCTTTGGGCAATTTCCTTTAAGGGACTTGATCATTTGTTTTTGTTTGTTTTTGAAAAGTTTTATCGAGGGACTATGATCATTCAAATTGTCTGCTTTGCCCAAAGAAGTTCAACATACAATATGGTCCATTTATTTGAAGGCAACAAAGTGGAGTACCCTAGGGGTGTTAGTGTGCAAGTGTGTTTTATTGCATACAAGAGTTTTTCTTTGAATTAGGTTTTTTCTACTTCATTGATTTTATCTTGCCATACACGTCCTAATTACTAGCAATAAGAAGCGGAAATATAAAATCCTACGCTATTACAATAATTAGGGGAGGGGATACACATTTGTACATGGGGGGTTCAACGAGAAAAATAGACAAAAAAGAAAATAGCAGAAAACAAGATATAGAGAGAGAGAGGGAGCCTGCGTGTTGTTGGGAGGCCATCAGAAGTTCTGACCCAGATCCGCTGTCAGATGATCAACCTGTTGGTGAAACTGGATGAGTCAGAACTTCTGACTCCAGAACCTGCAAAACAGAACCTTGTTAGTGGGGAAATCAGAAGTTCTGATTTCCCTGTGCTGCAAGACAGAAGTTTGTTAGTGGAGAAACCAGAAGTTCTGATTCTGCTGAAAAGGCAATAACTCTCAGAGGTTCTGATGTCATTGACAGCAATACAGGCTTCAGATGTGCTAACGTCAAAGTCAGCATTTGGATTTTCCCTGTACTAATCAGAACATCTGCAATTTTTTTATTACTCCACAAAACAGGAAGCATATTTGGAACAGATCTAGCAAAATAGCAAAAATGTTTCAGAGGTCAGAATCACCAAGGTCACAGGAAAGTCCTATACTGGCTCAGAACGTTCTGAGGTGTGAGAGTCCTCAGAACATAAACAGCAATAACATGAATATTTACATTATGTTACTTGAATATGCACAGCTGATGATGCTTAACAGTGTGGTGAGGGTCAGCAGGTGCTTACCTGACTGTTTGGAAAAGTTGGTGAGTGAAAGTTTAGCTTTTGGTTCTGGTTTTAGTGGTGTTCTGGACAGATTTTCTTTGAAAAAGGGGAAGTAAAGGTGTATACGTATGCAGGGTCAGAAGTTTGGAAAGAGTGTTTTTTGGTTTACAGAAAAGAACTGGATATTTGATGAAGTTGAAGGTGAGAAACTCAAAGTTATGAAACAAAGCTGGAGATTTTGGCAGAGTTTCAGAATGCTGTGTTGCTAGGAGTTCTGTTTCTCTCTTAGCAATTTTTCTGTTTCTTTTCTTGAACCCCTTTTGCAGTGGTGAAAGCTCTCTATTTATAGGCAAAGTTCTTGTGGATGCCTTGAACATTTAAGGCGCCAACAGAGTTTGAATTTGTTCTTTGACAGAAATTCCTGGGAAGTTGTGATAACAGCTAGCTTTCAGCCTAGGTTGCAGCAGCAGGCGTAGATTGGGGAGAAGTGACCTCTGAAGTGGGCGGTGGCGTAAAGACCCATGCCAGAATCTGTGCAAAAGCATTTTCCAAGCCACACGTGAATGCTCAGGAGTGGTTGGAAGCATTAATGGGCATTAAATGGTGACAAGACCTGTCAATATCAACGTTCTGGTAATGAAAACCAGCGTTGAATCAGCAGCGTAAACCATGCTCTGGCTTTGGCTACCTGTTATCTTAGCAAGCTCTGGAGATTCTCCTGATTTTCTGGTACGTTCCTTGGATCTACTTCTGGACAATCTGGACTTAGAGATTCTGTATCAATGTGACACCTATCCTTCTGACCTTTCATCTTCTGATTTCAACCTGTTCTGAAGGAGCCTTCAGACTTTCCTGCTTCTCTTGCATTCCTTTAGCAAATTCTGACTGAGCTTGTGTAACTGCTGAAGGGGCATGTTCTGTTTGAGGCTTACATTCTGAACCACGTTTACAACTTCTGATTGAGCTGATGTAACTGCTGAAGAGCCAACTTCTGACCACGCTGAGCCAAGCTTGCAACTTCTGACCGTCTTCATCTGGAATGGGTCCAGAAGTTCTGAAGCGCTGATTTTTCTAAAAAACACTTATTTTAGAGAAACATTCTAAGTATTTAGAATTTGATTTTTTTTTCAAGATAAAAGCGTTGTTTCTGGAGTTCGTGAGATCATCTTGCTCTTGTAAGCGGCTTGCTTGGGCAGAGGGATAACTCAGGACTTGGATTTGTTTCAGAGGGACCTTGAAAATCCAAGATGGTTTTCCTGAAGAAAGAGAGGGCAAATTTTGGGGTACAACAAGATGAAATGAAATTAAAAAAGACAGAAAAAAAATGGACTCATCATTAAAAGCGACTGGCCGGAATCAGTTTGCCCTCTCTGCAAATCACGAGATTACTCTCGGTTCACAAAGAGGGATAGAAAAATGTCTTGCAAAAATGCACAAAAGCAAACATACTGCATTGTCAAACAAATTGCCCATTTCAAAGATTCCAAACAGCATGTACAAGTATAAAGTCCAAACTGAACTGCCTAACCAAATCAAAAGGGCAAACTGAATCACAATTTCAAACTAAGCCAAAAGCTATCAAAAACTGTCCAAAGATATAGAAGGATATCAAGATACCAACAAGTACAAAATGTTGTCAACAATGTGCAGGAAATATGGAAAGTATGCAGAGAAAGACCAAAGTGCAAGCAAGGTTTAAGTAACATCATTTTCCTAGGCCAGTTGCTTTTTCAGAAAATAGTACATCTAAGCAATATTTTATGCTTTAATACTGGAGAGAGAGAAGAGAGAAGAGAAATAGGCTTACAGCAGGCTTAGGCTTGAAGAAAAAATATAAAACAAGCATACCACAACACAGTACAAGGGGGGCAGAATAACACAAAGCAAAAACTCTCCAAACTGTAACATTGAAACATACAGTCCTGCCTCCAACACAAAAACAAAAGCCATAACCTGCTTCTCACCAAAAGTCTAAACCTGCCTCAAACAACACAAACTGTATCAACAAAGAATACCCAAGGTTACAAACTGTAACACAAAATTGAAGCATGCCTCAAGCTCTAAGCCTTCACCTGCTAACATATTCAAACATAGGAACATCAAAACCAATCAAAACACCCCAGCCTGTCAACCAACAGCCTGAAGCCTGCTAAAATTTCAAGCCTCAAAACCTGCATAAAACCTTAAACCAGAACAACACAAAGCCAAGCCCGACAACCATACAAACGTTTCAAACTCAACCTAAACCTTGAAGCGCCAAGCTCTGTAAAACCAGAAAAACAAACCTGTGGCCTATAACCAAGCTTTTAACCTACTTCAGGCAAACCTGAAGCATCAAGCTTCAAGCCCAACCTACATCCAAACCTAACTTGCCTACAAACCTGCTTGTCCCAACCATCATCCAATATCCATATTCAGAGTCATATTCAACACTAAAGCATCATAACCAACAAAAAAAAACCTCAGAATGGTTCCATCATAGGATTAGGGCAACAATACTCAAAATCCAAATCCCAAGACCAACCTCAACATTTCAACACATGTTCAGATTCACAAATCAAAATCAAAATAGCAAACCAAATCCCTCAGAGCTAGGCTCATCATAGGGTCATAAACATCATCAAGGCAATACTCAGCAATCAACATCATTAAGCAAATGTTTCATACAAGTATACAAGCATACTGAAGCAAGCGTCGAAAGAGGAAGAAATGAAAAAGAAGTTCACAGAAGCAAGTGTTTCAGGGTCAAGCATTCGAGCAAACAGAAGAAGAGGAAAAGGAAAGCAAGCAAACAATCAGAGCAAACAAGCTAAGGGTTTTTTCAGAGTATTCGTCATGAAACCCTAAAAGGAAAAGAAAGAATACAGAGTACCAAGGAAGACTTCCAAAGCTCGCAGCCTCATCACGTTCCCTCGCCTCCGGCCACCCTAGGCGCCTCCGGTCCACCTCGCCTCCATCTCCAAAGCCAAAGGTATAAATCCCTTTTCTTTTTCCTTTCCACGCCTCGCACGAACACCAACAATAATAACATAATCAGAACTTGCCAAAATTAAAAACATGCAAAGGCGTAAAACATACAGAACGAAAATCAATACCTTGTAAACCACCGCTTGAGTAGTCCATGGAGAGGAGGAGGTAGTGTTGGCGCCTGGTGGCCATGGGCGAAGAACGTTGTTCAGAAAAGCTTGGCATAAGAACGAAGGAAGCGAAGGGGACGAACGACGCCGCGCCTCTGTATTGCCTAACCCTAAAATCCAAATGACACAAAACAATTTCAACCCTCAAACGTTGTGAAACCCATCTGGGCCTTGCCCTTTTCAGTTTGCTTAAGCCCATTAGGCGTGCACCCCCCTTTTTCTTTCGTTTGTTTATTTATTCTATTTTGGGCCAAGAAAACCCTAAGGCCCATTCAATCTTTTTACGTCTTACACCCTTAGAATCAATCTTCTTTTATTTTATTTTACCCCTTTATTTTTTTCCTCTTTATAACTTAACCTTTCTTTTATAAAACAATGCTTTATTTTTATACCAAAAATTGTCTTTTATTTTGTTATATTAAAAAGAACACATAAATATTAGATTAGGTTAATAGATTAAAAACCCTCTTTAATAAATCTTTTCATACAAATTTTCTTAATTGTTTCTTTTATTTATTTATTACATTTTAAAGAAAAGATATGAATATTAATTTTCTTAACGTTGAACAATTTTCTTTTCTTTTCTTTAAAAACCTTATTGTACATAAAAACAATAAAATACATAAAAAACAATAAAATACAATTCTTAAACATTTTTCTATTAAATCTTTTGTTTGTACATATTAACAAAAATACAAGAATACAAAATAAATACAATACTTAATTTTTTCATTAAGTTAAACACATTTCTCACCTTGTAAATAATTACATGCACTTACACCAATACAATACACATTTTATTTTTCCTGTACATTGATACATATTACATTTGAGATCGCAATTCGATTTGGTTGTAAATTTATTTGGGCACTACTCTCCTAATAAGTCTCATCCCCATTTGTAAATATTTGTACCCCCACTCCCGGATACTTATTTGTAATAGCGTAGACTTTAAATTCCCGCAATTTATCGCTTTCAAATATACCATGTTTAGACCTAGGGTTTGTATGTAAATAAAATCAAACGCTAGATAACCTAATACAAGACAAATACATGCAATCAATACACAATTCACACTTGCACCCCTAGGGTAATCCCACTCGTTGCCTTCCAAAATGGGCCATGCTTGCACGTTGAGTTCTTTGGCAAAACAAAACAAATCAAAATGATCATAGTCCCTCGATGACGCTTTCGAAAGTTGCCTAAACGAAATGATCATAGTCCCTTCAAGAAAAATTGCCAAAGACACTTGGCACCATTGCATTCATGGTCCATACGATGACCCGCGCCTGTCCCGTTAAACATCCTAACACAAGATTGTCCACCAAATACAATGGTGGAACAAAATTGTTAAAAGGGTTAAAGCATGAGAAAAACCTTTGAGTAAATTTAGGGGTAGACAACTCTTAGTTACTTAATCAAACTTGCAAAACAAACTTGCCTACTTTTCAAAACCACACTCCACAAACACTTTCAAAACAACTTTCAAAACATTTGAAACATCTTTTCGAAAAGATACACACCTTTGTAAAACATTCGAGTAAAGAATTGTTACAACAGTTGCCTAGACAAGGCCTCTTTTTCAAAAACATTTTCAAACACACACACACACCACCATTTCAAGCAATTAAAAATCAAAGGCAAGTGATCTAAACAAGTAACTAAGAGCCCATGGATAACCATGGATGAAAAGGGTGCTAATACCTTCCCTTTTCATAATCTACCCCCCGAACCCACGAAACATCTCAAAAGGTTTTTCCTATACTTTTTAACCTTTCCTTTAGGATAAAATAAAAAGTCAGTGGCGACTCTTGCTAAACCGAACAAGTGCAAATACAAACTCAAAACCTCAAGTCAGTTCTCCCACCGTATCACAGTTTCAAATGCAGAGTTATGGCAACACTTTCAGCAACTGGATCTTGTTCTAAACCGGTGAAAGGTACTTGCTCTAATATAGGTGAACCAAGTATCTTGGAGAATTCTTCCAACGTAGACACCAACTGGTAATCTGGAAACGTGAAGCAATGGTGTTTAGGGTCAAAGAACTGGAACAGGACACTCATCAGACATTCGTAAAACCCAGTAGTAACTAAACTGAGCAAGTGACCATATATCTTGTTGAACGATGAGCTCTCAGGAATTCCAGGACCAATTCTTTGAGCTTGGGAGGGACCTCTACAAAATTTATTTGGATGGTCTTTCTGTGAATTGAATCCATGCCCTACAAAATAAAAGGAAAGATAAATCTTCAGGCCCTTAAAATGGTCAGCGTGTATGTTATGATGTTTATGATGTTATGGTTATGCTCTGAAATCACAGATATATTAAAAAAGTCACACAAAAGACCCTAGGTTTAATGGCTTGCGTGAGTTTTTAAAGGTAAGTACCCTCTTGAAGTTTAGTTGGTTCAACCTGTCCTATTAATAGTAACGGGGTTCTAAAGATTCTCAAATCACCAACCTTTCTTTTAGGCATTGTTCTAGCTCAAGCACCAAAGTATTATGGCCAGAATATCCCAAAAGTCCAATCTCAATGAGTGTAGCATCGAGTATCAACCAAACTTCGGTCGGAACCAAAGTCGGCCATCTCACTACTTTCTAATGGCTTAGGATGAGTCAAGTAAAGGTTCTAAAGGTCAGTTAGCGCTTAATGACACTATAAGGAAGCCTAATGTTATCCTTGACTGACTCAAGGAACATTAGTACAAGCCAGAGCATCATGTTAACATAGCTATCACTTTGTCCATAGCGATTTACACCGTACAACTTCCATGATTTATTGCTACTTACCTAAAAAGGTGCCCCAAATTCGGGTATAGGATTTTAAACATAGCCCAAACAAAGACCCAAAATATAAAGCAAGCAATTCAAACAAAGAAAGCAATTAAAGGCGATTTAGCCCTAAGGTAACCCTACTTTTAAGTTAAGTCCCCAGTAGAGTCGTCAGTTCTGTAACACGGTGGGAGAACTGACTTTGGTGTTTTGTGTTTGATTGCAATTGTTCCGGATAGCAAGAGTCACCACTGACTTTTCTTTTATACAACAAGGAAAGGCTGAAAAGAACAGAAAAGACCTTTGAGATTATTTTCTTGAGTTCGGGGGGTAGGTTATGAAAAGAGAAGGTGTTAGAACCCTTTTCATCCGTAGTTATCTACGGGCTCTTATTTGCTTGTCAAATCACTTGCTTTTGTTTGAAAATATGCTTGTGGTGTGGGTTTTGAAAAGTATTTTGAAAACGTCTTTGTAATGGTTCTCATTTCTATAAGAACGCGTACAAAGTGTTTGTTTTGAAAATAGTTCAAAGAGGTGTTTGTGGAATGTGTTTTTGAAAGTGATTTTGAAAAGTGTCTTTGTAATGATTCTCGTTTCTATAAGAATGCGTGCAAAGAGCTTTGTCTTTTGAAAATATTTCAAATGAAAGTGTTGGTGTATAAAATGTTTTTGTTGTGAGAAAGCGAGCAACTATGAGCGTCCTACCTACTTAAAAGGTCTAATGTTCTTTTCCTCCTCCTTTAGATATTGCTATCTGTTGTACCCTAAAATTTGCCCTCCCATATTCTTCAAGGTTTGTCAAGAATTATCTTTAAATGGTTCAAGATAGCTCAAGGGTTAGACAGTTAAACCACCTCCTAAGACAGTCAAAATTAGGGTTTTGGTTCTTTCAATGAATTTGAGGTTTTCAATGGCTCAATCAAGTCCCATAGGCCTATACATATCCTCAAGCACCTACATATCAAGTCTCAAGGCTCACAGTGCCAATTTGCACAGTCAAAAGCTTCATTTGATCCACAGTCAACTGCAAGGGCAAAATGGTCATTTTGCTGTCAAAAGTCAGAATTTTTGGTCAACATCTTATTTTGAGTCCACATTCATCATTTGATCAAGTCTTGATCATGATTCCACAAGAAAGGCTCAAAAAACATCAAGATACAAAAAGTTACTATTTTTGGACAGTAGAAAAGTCAACTGTATCTTGACCAGGGCATAACTTTTTCATGGTTCATCATAAAAATCCCATCCAATGCTCATTTTGAAGGGGGTGACATTTCCTACAACCCATCTTCACATTCCAAGTCCAAGAATGCTCTCACAAAAAGTTATCAATTTCTACATTATAGGTCAATTTCAAAAGTCAACAAATGTGCACTTTAAGTCAAAGACCATAACTTGAGATTGGTAAATCAAAATGACATGGAACCAAAGGCATTGGTTAGAGGACTTCAATACCTTTCTAAAATGTCCAAGAACATGTTCATATGATCAAAATTGAGCAAGATATGCATTGGAGAAGTTGGGAAATTTTTGTGAATTTGCAAAAGTCAACTTTGCCCAAAACACCTTCTTTTTGCTAATGGGCCTCAAATTTCTTCTTGAAACTTTATCCATGGCCTATGCACGACCCATCAAGCTTAATTGAATTATTTTCTTATTTTTTATTAATTAATTGGATTTTTAATCAATATTAATTCACTTAATTAATTTAAATTGTAGGAAAATATAAAGATATGGGTTTTCAATCTTTTTGTGAAGCAAGAATGACCTAAAAAGGCTGGCAATTTCGTGCACCAAGTCAAAGATGCAATATCTCCAAATTTGGAAACTTTTTCCAATCATGAAGATTCAAAAATATATGATTTCCAATCAAATATTCAAATCATTATTCCATGGATTTTTGCTCAAGATTCTGACCTAACTTCCATTCCTCTATAAATACACAAGCAAACCCTGATCATGCATACGTGAGAAAGCTGCAGACAAAGCCATAGCAATATTGAAAAATTCCAAGAAAATTGCAAAACTGTTTTCTATATTCCAGGCCAATTCAAGGAATTTTGTTGACTCTAATACCTTGCAGGAGTTCCCAGGAACTTGTAGCAATCAAAACCAGGCCTTAAAGTTACAAGAATCGCTCTAAACAGTTAGACGGTTTGCCACTTTTTTTCATAATCGTAACTCATGATTCATAAGCATTTAACATGATTTCTTGATCGTTTTGTGTTGCTAGGAACTGTACAAAGCTAATGGCATAGTTTAATTGCATTGAAACACCATAAATCAAAATTTACCATGGATGAATTCTAGGGTTCTTATGCTGTGAATTTAGGGCTTTGCAATCCAGGGAAAATTGAGACCAATAAGGCATATTGTTGAAACCGTTAGGACCAGACGAACATGAATTTATCCTCGCGAAATATTTCTGTAGCCTGTAGCTCTAATCGCTATTATTCCTCGTGTCATATTGTGGGGGTTAAAAACCCCCGCTATCTAACGTTGATTTTGCAGGATCAGCGAGGAAGATGATGAGCTGTCGATGTCTCATTGGTCAGTTTGAAAACACGCGCGTGTTTTTTGTGTTAACAACATATGAGTTGATTTGTATATATTATAATTGATTGTTATTATATTATCAAAAGCAAGCAGGTGGTGTAGTGGTTGGGCGCTTGTCCAATAAGCATTAGAACCTGGGTTCGAATCCCAGGTCCCCCCAAAACAATTATTTGTTCTTTTTCTTCAGATGTTCACGTGCATGTGTCAAGAAAGGGTCCATCATGCACCTCTAACATCCAAGCGCCATGTGTTTCAAAACTCAAATCCTGTGGCCAAAGATGAAGGACCATGGTACTCCCGGTCAACCAACGCCCTGGACAATCACCAAAGTCAAACAGGCTTACAACTTGATGGGCCTGAAAATTACTTTCTCACCTCCAAAGCTGGCCCATCACCCCCTGGTTTCTTTATTCTTTTTCTTTTATATTTTAATTGCTATTTAATTGTTTTACTAATTATTATTGTCATTATTATTTAATTAACATAATTAATTATTTTCATAATAAAATTCAGAAAACTAAAAATAAAATATTTTTATTATTATTATTATTATTTATTTATTCCACCTTTAATTCATTATTTTTGTAAATAAATACTAACAAATTAATTTAATCTTTTTTTAATTAGGTTAATTTCCATATTTTTTGCAATAAATAAAATAAATTAGAATTAGGGTTTTTGACAATTTTAATCATCTTTTTATTTTATTTCCTTAAAACATAAAAAACCAAAAATATTTCTTTTAATTAATTAATTAGTCTAGGTTTAATTTAATTAAATGCAAAATAACCAAAACTTCCTTCTTTCTCAAAAAAGGGTCAAAACCCTAAGAAACTCTCCGATTCAATTTTTTTCTCGCGTGTGATTATTTTTTATTCATATTTTTGATCCATTATTATGTATTTGCTCCGGGGATGTAATAGCGTTAATTAAGACTTTTTATCGTTTTCATTTATTTTCCGCATTTTACTTTTTCTAAGGGTTTGTTTTTGGCGATGTAAATACCCGACGCCTTGTAATAGTTTAGTTTATTTTCCGCAACTATTAACTGTTAGATGTATGTTAATTAGGCTATGCATGACAAGACTTATCTGAAAACTAAAATCAACCCGTAGATCACCATAACATGTGCAAAGATAACATAACTGAATCCTGACACACTCGCACATGTCACTCCTAGGGTACGCCTCACTTGGTTGCCTCGACGTGGTCATTGAGTATAGGGTGTTTTAGAGGTCGCCCTCCTGTCTAAAGATCCAAGTTGCCTCGAAACGGTTGCCTCAGATAAAAAGGATCTAAGACATTAGGGTTACCGCTAAGGCGTCCTACTATTGCTTTGGTGACCACATGTCCCTATAATCGAATTGACCCAAAAAACTCCAACGACGGTGCTACCTACTTCTCAATAGTGGGATAGCACTGTCTAAAGGACATTTACACAACTTAATTTCTTTTGAGTAGGTAGAGGTTCTAAGGTACTTGCTCTTTCAAAACAAAATACTTTTCGCACTTACACTTTTCTGACAAAAGTTTTCAAACAAACACTTCATGACACTCTTGAGGACTGATACAAGAGTTAAAACGAAGTTTTCAAATAAACTTTTTCAAAACCCACAAACACAAGAAAAGCAAACATTTTTGAAAACATAGTGAGCAAGTACCTAAGAGCCCGTGGATAACCACAGATAGAAAGGGTGCTAACACCTTCCCTTTCTATAAATCTACCTCCCGAACCGAGAAACATCTCGAAAAGGAATTTTGCTGTGCTTTTGTCCTTTCCTTGTTGGAGAAAATAAAAGATGGTGGCGACTCTTGCTTACCGCGACATTTCGCAAACCAGCATTTCAAAACAGTCAGTTCTATTTCCACCGATCACACTATCTTACCATTGATTTAGTAAGAAGCCCCATTGTTGGATGTGAAGGGATGGGCGTGGGACGTTTGTATAGTCATAGAAGGAAACCTATGGGACGTTTTAGCAATTTTTGTTTAGGGACTAGATCGTTTACCGAAGGCAACATTGAGGGTCATCGAGGGACTACGATCTTTTATCGAGGGTCTTTGCTAAAACGCCCATATTCGAGGGACATGACTATTTTTCTGAGGTAATAAGTGAGATTATCCTAGGGGTGCATGTGTGAATAATGTGTTTGATTTGCATGCATTTAGTCTTTGATTAGGGTGATCTACTTGTTGATTTTATCTTTTCATACATCCTAATAACTAATGTGATCGGTGGATCTGGAACTGACTGTTTTAAAGCTGGTTTCGCGAAATGTCGCGGTAAGCAAGAGTCGCCACCGTCTTTTATTTTCTCCAACAAGGAAAGGACAAAAGCACAGAAAAATTCCTTATGAGATTAGCTCTCGGTTCGGGAGGTAGATTATAGAAAGGGAAGGTATTAGCACCCTTTCTATCCATGGTTATCCATGGGCTCTTAGATACTTGCTCATTGTGTTTTCAAAAGGTTTGCTTTTCAATTGTGAGTGGGTTTTGAAAAATTTTTGTTTGAAAAATTTCTAAGTAACTCTTGTATCTGTCCTCAAGAGTGTATGAAAAATTTGTTTGAAAACTTTTAGAAAGTGTAGGTGTGAAAAGTATTTTGTTTGTTTTTGAAAAGAGCAAGTATCTATGAGAATCTACCTACCCTAAGGAATTCGTCTGTGTAAATGTCCTTATAGTAGTGCCATCCCACTATTGAGAGGTAGGTAGCACTACCGTTGGAGGTGTTCGGGTCAATTCGAGTTTGTAGGGACATGGTGATCACCAGAGCAATAGGAAGATACCTTAGAAGCTACCCTCATGCCAGGTTCCCGGATCATGAGGACTTACTAAGACATCCTCTACTCGACGACCACCTTTCGAGGGGCAAGGCAACAGTGAAGCGTACCCTAGGGGTGGTGTGTGAATTGTGTGTCATTTTCAGTTTATTGTCTTTTGTCATGTTATTGGTGATCTACGTTTTGATTTTATTTTTGGCATACATTCTTTCATGTTATTGTTTAGCAGTTAAAAGTGCGGAAATTTAAAGTGCGGAAAAGATAAATGTCCTACGCTATTACAAGGGCGCGGGTCTACAACGCCAAATTAATCCAGACCCGATTTAAAATAAATTGCAGAAAATAAATGTCTAATAGCTATTACATGGCTTAGGTACAATTACATTATATTTACATCAAAAATAAATAAAATGCGCGAAAAAGGAAAAAAATCGAATGTGAGGGCGTTGGACCCTTTAAGGAATTAAAATGAAATTAATAGAATAATTAAATTAAATAAAAGAAATGACTTATTTTTATGCTTTTTTTGATTTATGACAATTAAAGAAAATTTAAACTAATTAAAAGTCAAGTAATTAATTCTAATTTTAATGGTTTTTAATTTATTAAAGAAAACGCATTAAAGTTAAAACCTAGAATTTAAACTAAATTAATTATGAAATTTATTTACAAAAATTAATGATTAATGACAAAATATTCAATTAAAAAAAAAAGGGAAAAAGATAGTAAAGACCTATTTTTGTTATTTTTTGGTTTATTATGAAAAAAGAATTAAATTACCTAAAATTAAATCTAAATTAATTACATGGAATTTAATTACAAAAATTAATACTAAAATAAAATTATTTTTTTTATTTTTATCTTTTCTGATTTTTTATGAGGTTTTATATTTTGCAAGAAAAAATAATTAAATTAAAATAATAAAACAAATAAAACAATAATTGAAAAAAAATAAAATATGAAGAAAAGAATTGCAAACCCAGGGGGGGGTTCAGGCCCCAATTAGGAGGTGTGGCCCAAGCAAATTGAGTCCGTTTGACTTTTTGAATCTTATGCTGAAGCGTGGACTAAGGTACAGCGTGCTCCTTAGATCTGTGCCTTGGGTTTGGTCATCAGGGGCACGTGGACGTCTTGATTATGATGGTGTATCATGCGCTTCAGTGTCAATGCTGCATAGGAATTCACATAGAAAAACAATATTGAAATATGCAAGACCTGGGACTTGAACCCAGGTCATGGGGGTTACCAACATCACACCTTGCCAGCTGAGCTATTGAACACTTTTGATATATTAATAACCAACAAATATTAAAAAAAGAAAACAACACATTAGTGGATTTCTGGCGCGAAACTTTGAATGAGCCAATCCCTGCTTGACAACGAGGTCGTCTTCTTTCTTCTTCCTGAAACATAACTATGAGGCAACGATTTTGCAAACGTGGGTTTAGAGGTGTTTTGAGAAAATAACGATTAGCCCCTCAACGCTCATAAATTGAGCGCGAGGGTTCCATGTTCTTCGTCCTCATGCGCTGAGTCCAACCATGGTACTGAGGATGTCCAATTTTTCCTCCTTTAAGAAGCCCTAAATTCAAGCTCTGAAAACCCTAGAAAAGTATCAATGGCAAACATCCATATATGGCACGAAAACAAAATTGGGTGACATGGTTAGCTTCAGAACACGTTTATTAGTATGAATGCATCAAAAAAAAGCAATGAAGATGCTTGAAACATGAAATACGATTATGCATTTTTTGCTGTACAGTTCAAGTTCTATTTACCAACTCTTGAGGTTTTGATGGCTATGCTTGATTGGAACGTGATCAGTGACCTCCAAGGAAGCTATTGAGACAAGAATGGAGGCTTGAATCGACCTCTAGAATGCTTTTCAGTTTTGAGTTTTTTGGTTAAAAATGTGAGTTTGGGTGTTGAGTTCTGGCGCAGCTTAGGGTGTAAAAATGCTTCTGATCACTTGTATATAGTTTAGGTAATGTGTATGAATGATGGTTATGGTCCATAAAGCCTTGCTTTGATGATTTTGATTTTCACATAAACCACCATAATCAACTTTCCAATTTTGCTTCATTTTGAATTTTTACCTTGATTAAGCCTTAGCACGAAAAATGGTAGGCACATAATGGTGTTTCAAGGCTAGTTAAGGCCTAATATTCCCTCTTAAATCAATTTTTGAATTTCTTTTGATTTTAAAAGATTTAAAACTAATTAAATCCAATAAAAATCAATAAAAATGAAAAAATTAATAAAAAAATCTGAAATAAAAGGTGGGACACGTGGGAAGCATGACCAAGTCAATTCAAGTGGAAAAAGTGGGCCCCTTTTGTCAAAAATGAGATTTCAAGGATAAATGATTTTGGCCATTTCACAAAAATTTCCCAACTTCTCCAATGCATAACTTGCTCAATTTTTAAGCTTTGCTCATGTTCTTGGACATTTTAGAAAGGTCTTGAAGTCCTCTAAACAATTCCTTTGGTCCCATGTCATTTTTATTTACCAATCTCAAGTTACGGCCTTTGACTTAAAGTCCCTTTTTGTTGACTTTTGAAAATGACCTATAATGTTGAAATTGATAACTTTTTGTGAGAGCATTTCTTGGACTTGAAGTATGAATATGAGTTGTAGGAAATGTCTTTCTCTTCAAAATGAGCTTTGGATGGAATTTTTCTGATAATCCATGTGGAAGTTATGCCCTGGTCAATTTCAGTTGACTTTTTCAGCTGTCCAAAAATAGAAACTTTTGCATCTTGATGATTTTTTAGCCAAGTTTTGAGAATCATGATCAAGCATTGATCAAATGATGTGTGTGGCTTCAAAATGAGATGTTGACCAAAAATTTGAACTTTTGACTGCCAAATGACCATTTTGCCCCTACAGTTGACTGTAGTGCAATTAGGGTTTTGACTGTGCAATTTTGTGCTGAAAGTCTTGAAACTTGATATGAGGACACTTGACCATATTTATAAGCATGTGAGACTTGATTGGGCCCTTGAAAACTTCATCTTCTTGATCAGAACACAAACCCTAATTTTGACTGCTTTGGAGGCTCATACACTGTGCAACCCTTGGGGATTTTTGAAGCATGGCTTGGCAATTTCTTGAAGAATATGGGAGGGCAAATTTTGGGGTACAACAGTTGCCCTTGTTCAATCTTCTTAGACCTGAGGATGCAGATTGGCTGACGTGCCTTTCGTAATCCGAGGGTGGAAGATGATTGAACACTAAAGTGCCCAGAAATTTGCGCTCACATAGTAGCAGTGATGATGGAATGGGCTTATGGATGCCATTTAGAGGTTGCTGGATAGGATGATGGGCTTATAGATGCCATCTGGATGTTGATCGCGTAAGAGATTCCTTAGCGGGGACCTGCATACCTGCAAAAGAGAAAAGAGTACCTGACAAGTTGCAGGAGTTGATTTCAGATGCTTGGTATAGATGTGTCCTGACTGGTTACAGGAGCTGAGTCTGGAGCTTCAAACGGCGATGAATGAACCAGGGATAGTTACCGTCTTAGCATGAACGGTAAGAGAACTTTGGGCGACTTTAACTTCAACAACGCTCGTTGAGAAAAATCTTGGGTGTCTTCTACTGGGATAAGAATCAGGGAGATCTTAGGGTCGATCTGACTGAACCAGAGAAGGCCTTTGACTGGATAAGAATCAGGAAAATCTTAGGGTCGATTTAACTGAACCGGACAAGGTCTTGGAATCTTCAACTGGATAAGCATCAGGGAGATCTTAGGGTCGATCTGACTGAACCAGAGAAGGCCTTTGACTGGATAAGCATCAGGAAAATCTTAGGGTCGATTTAACTGAACCGGACAAGGTCTTGGAGTATCTTCAACTGGATAAGCATCAGGGAGATCTTAGGGTCGATCTGACTGAACCAGAGAAGGCCTTTGACTGGATAAGCATCAGGAAAATCTTAGGGTCGATTTAACTGAACCGGACAAGGTCTTGGAGTATCTTCAACTGGATAAGCATCAGGGAGATCTTGGGGTCGATCTGACTGAACCAGAGAAGGCCTTTGACTGGATAAGCATCAGGAAAATCTTAGGGTCGATTTAACTGAACCGGACAAGGTCTTGCAATCTTCAACTGGATAAGCATCAGGGAGATCTTAGGGTCGATCTGACTGAACCAGAGAAAGCCTTTGACTGGATAAGCATCAGGAAAATCTTAGGGTCGATTTAACTGAACCGGTCTAGGTCTTGAAATATCTTCAACTGGATAAGCATCAGGGAGATCTTTAGGGTCGATCTGACTGAACCAGAGAAGGCCTTTGACTGGATAAGCATCAGGAAAATCTTAGGGTTGATTTAACTGAACCGGTCTAGGTCTTGAAATGTAGTTTGAGAACTTTTAACTGGATCTTTCCTGAAATGTAAAGGTCAGCCATATGCAATGCATGATATGGATCAAGCAATGATGTTCTCAATATATATGAGATTCGTATGATATGATGCGTTTATGCATGCTATAATGATGTTTTATGTATGTTTTTGTCTAGGAAAGTGAATCCTTGACGGGTGCCGGGAAGTCGTATCCTGGGCTGATGTTGAAGAATAGATTTTGCTTCCGCTGGGGATGATAACTGCAAGAATACCGGTAGGAGAAGATGACTCCGTTGCGGAATAAACTTGACAAATGGAAGATTCTGCGGGGAGAAGAGATACTCTAACGACCATGCTGGGAAGCAATACTCTGTGGGGAGAGGGGTGCCTTGCTGAATGTTGATAGTAATTTGCTGGGGATAGGAAGACTTTGTCGACGACGCTCTTTTCGTGGCTTTTGGCTGAGGATAACCCAGTTATATCCTGTTAAGGAAATAACTCTTTAAATAAAGCCGGACGACGCGTTCGTGCTTTGCGGGGGACAAGCTTCCAGAATCTACTGGGGATAAGCTTGCTGCTTGGGGAGATGAGTTCCAACTTTCCTGGGGAACTGGATTGGACTCTCCTGGGGAAGTATTGAACTGCGGGGGAAGTGATCCCTTTGAATGCTTGTATGCCGCCGGGGAACAATCTTTAGACCAAGACTGCCGGGGATGCTTGTTAAGAATATATGTTGCTGGGGAATGCTGAGATCTGCGGGAGGATACCCAACTTCCTTAAGGTTGATAACTGCTTTGTTTGAGGAGAGTATACTGCTTGCTGGCTCACTCTCTGGGGAATTTAAGATGCCTGGTTATGTTCTTTAGCTGAACCTACCTTGGTACTTTGGAGGATAAAACAATTAGATTGCTTAGACAACTCCTTATTGCCCCTGTTTCTAATGTCACCTGTAATTAATCCTTTGTTTTGTATGCAAATACTCATGAGTCAGCAAGCTATTGTCAATGCATATATCACAAATTGAAACTTGGACGTTCTTCGCAAAACAGAAAAAGAAAAACAATTGGCACATTTTAACTGAAAAGTATATTTGTATTGATTTTTGAGTGGCCTGTAAATAGGCGTTTTGTATACAAGAGGCTGACGTCCTGGTAAGAGAACGCCGCCGAGCAAAAGAGTTTATACAAATTTCGTACAAAAGAAAATAAAACAGCTGTGTGAAATGAATGATCCCGCTGGGTTTCAACTCTGCTATTGCCGTTATATCTCCGAGCGTCTCATCTCTTGATGACCTTGGTTGAAGGTGAAGCTGACTGATCGATGCCGTCTGAACTTGGTGTAGATACCAGATTCTGGATGCAAGGTGATCAATGAGACATAGTATTACGCTTTATCCCTAATTTTTGCCTGGACCGCCCTTTCGGGTTTTCAGTCCACCGGGATACCCATTTTTGCCCAAGCCGCCTTTTCAGGTTTTCGACTTGCCGGGTGTACAGATTTTTTTTTATTTCATCCCTTTATTTTGCCCGAAACCTTTTGGTTCGCCGGGAAGCCCTAATTTTTGCCTAGGCATGTCAGCCTAGCGGGTCTTTTTATGCGTAGTATCTTTTTACTATGTCTGCATTGGCGGGGTGAGGAAGGTCGTCACCATCCATATTGGTTAATATCATTGCTCCTCCTGAGAACACATGCTTAACCACAAATGGCCCATCGTACGTAGGGGTCCATTTGCCCCTTGGATCACTCTGAGGAAGGATGATTCGCTTGATTACCAGATCCCCAACTCAATATTCCTGTGGTCTGACCTTTTTGTTAAATGCCCTGATCATTCGTTTCTGATACGTCTGACCGTGGCAGATAGCAGCAAGTCTCTTTTCATCAATGAGGTTGAGCTGATCAAGTCGTGTCTGGATCCAATCATCTTCGTTCAGATTTGCATCCTTCATTATCCGGAGAGAGGGTATCTGCACTTCGATTGGTAAGACTGCCTCCATGTCGTAGACCAAGGAGAAAGAAGTTGCCCCGGTTGACGTCCTAGCTGAGGTACGGTACCCATGTAGAGCGAACGGTAACATCTCGTGCCAATCTTTATAGGTCACTGTCATTTTCTGCACGATTTTCTTGATGTTCTTATTTGCTGCTTCTACAGCCCCATTCATCTTCGGTCTGTAAGGAGATGAATTGTGGTGTTGTATCTTGAACTGTTCGCAGAGCTCAGCGATCATTTTATTATTCAGATTGGTACCGTTGTCTGTAATAATCCGCTCAGGGACGCCGTACC
This sequence comes from Vicia faba, assembly GCA_948472305.1. Lineage (NCBI taxonomy): Eukaryota > Viridiplantae > Streptophyta > Magnoliopsida > Fabales > Fabaceae > Vicia > Vicia faba. The sequence continues at coordinate 1,616,864,695 of OX451736.1, read as the reverse complement.
GACAGATCAGATTGTGTCGAATGAACCGTGCCACAACAGTCTTGGTTACCGTAGCGTAGGAAGCTGCTTCAACCCACTTTGTAAAGTAATCAATCGCTACAAGGATGAAGCGATGCCCGTTAGATGCCGTAGGTCTGATCTCACCGATCATGTCAATGCCCCACATTGCAAAAGGCCAAGGTGCGGTCAGAACATTCAGGGGAACTGGAGGAACATGCACCTTGTCTGCGTAAATCTGGCACTTGTGGCATGTCCTGGAATGTTGGTAGCAGTCAGCTTCCAATGTGGACTAGTAATACCCTGCCCGAAGGATCTTTTTAGCCATAGTGTGCCCACTGGAATGTGTACCAAAGGTCCCTTCATGTAGCTCTTCCATGATCTCTTCTGCTTCCGTCTTATCCACACAACGCAGTAAGGTTGAATCATGGTTTCGCTTGTACAAGATGCCGTTACTAAGGAAGAACTTTGCCGCGAACCTCCTCAGGAACTTCTTATCGTTGACAGATGCACCTTCAGGATACTCCTGAGCTTCCAGATATCTCTTTACTTCATGGTACCAAGGCTTCTCAGTCACCAATTCAGTCTCGAGGTCGCAACAGTATGCCGGTTCGTCCAGTTTCCAGATGATAATCCGGGGAGCCTCATTATCCCATTTAACCTTGAACATAGAAGCCATTGTAGCTAACGCGTCCGCCAACTGATTCTCTTCTCGTGGGAAGTGTTCAAAAGTTATTTCTGTGAAGTGGGGGATCATTGTCAACACACATTCTTTGTAAGGGATAAGATTCGGATGCTTCGTATCCCACTCTCCTTTGATCTGGTTGATCACGAGGGCGGAATCTCCGAAGACACTCAGAAACTTAATCCTTAAGTCAATCGCAGCTTTGAGTCCCATGATGCACGCCTCATACTCCGCCATGTTGTTGGTGCAGTTGAAACATAGCCGGGCAGTGAGTGGAGTATGAGTACCTTGAGGGGATATGATTATAGCGCCAATACCGTTACCCAAAGCATTGGAGGCTCCGTCAAAGTGCATAGACCATCGGGATCCTGGTTCAGGTCCTTCATCCGGTCCAGGTACTTCACAATCAGTCACAATCATGATACTTTCATCCGGAAACTCGAAGTTCATTGACTGATAGTCATCTACGGCCTGATGTGCCAAGTGGTCTGCCAATACACTTCCCTTGATGGCTTTCTGGGTCGTATACTGAATGTCATATTCTGTCAAGATCATTTGCCATCTTGCAATCCTCCCAGACAGAGCAGGCTTTTCGAATATGTACTTTATAGGATCCATCTTTGAGATCAATAAGGTGGTATGAGTCAGCATATACTGTCTCAGCCGGCGAGCCGCCCATACCAAAGCGCAGCAAGTTTTCTCGAGCAGTGAGTATCGGGTCTCACAGTCGGTAAACTTTTTGCTAAGGTAATAAATGGCATGCTCTTTTCGGCCAGACTCGTCATGCTGCCCCAGCACACACCCCATTGAGTTATCAAGTACTGTCAGGTAAAGTATCAGAGGTCTCCCTTCAACCGGTGGCATAAGGATGGGCGGTTCTTGGAGATACTCTTTGATTCTGTCGAAAGCAGCCTGACATTCATCGTTCCAACGTACTACCTGATCTTTCTTCAATAGTTTGAAGATTGGCTCACAGGTAGCAGTCAGGTGTGAGATGAATCGAGCAATGTAATTCAGGCGTCCTAAAAAGCCTCTGACTTCCTTCTCTGTTCTAGGAACTGGCATCTCTTGAATAGCTTTAACCTTGGCAGGGTCCACTTGAATACCCTTGTCGCTCACAACGAAGCCTAGCAACTTCCCAGATCTTACCCCGAAGGTGCACTTGTTCGGGTTCAACCTCAGTTTGTACAACTTTAGACGGTCAAACAGTTTCTGCAGATGATCCAGGTGTTCTTCCTCAGTCTGGGACCTTGCGATCATGTCATCAACATACACTTCTATCTCATGATGGATCATGTCATGAAATAAAGCAACCATGGCACGTTGGTAGGTTGCCCCAGCGTTCTTTAGTCCAAAAGGCATGACCTTGTAGCAGAAGGTGCCCCACTGAGTAACAAATGTAGTCTTTTCCATGTCTTCAGGTGCCATCTTGATCTGATTGTAACCTGAGAAACCATCCATGAAAGAGAACACCTTATGCTGAGCTGTATTATCAACAAGGACATCAATGTGAGGTAGAGGGAAGTCATCTTTGGGGCTGGCCCTGTTCAGATCCCTGTAGTCAACACACATTCTGACCTTTCCATCTTTCTTTGGTATCGGCACTACATTAGCAACCCACTGAGGGTAAGAAGTCACTGCAAGAAATCCGGCATCAAACTGCTTCATAACCTCGGCTTTAATCTTCTCAGACATCTCTGGTCGCATACGGCGGACCTTTTGCTTAACCGGAGGACAGTCTTCCTTAGTTGGCAAGTGATGGACCACAATATCGGTATCTAATCCGGGCATATCTTCGTAGGACCAGGCAAAGATCTCCATATAGTCATGCAGCATCTGAGTCAACCGTTGCTTCACGCTGAGCTCTAGGTTGGCACCAATCTTTACCTCTTTCTTGTCTTCTTCAGTACCCAAGTTTATTATTTCCACTGGCTCTTCATGGGGTTGAATTGCCCTCTCTTCCTGTTGTAACAGTCTTGCAAGTTCGCCAGGCACTTCGCAATCATCTTCACCTTCGTCTTCGGCTAAGTTGATCGGATTTTCGAAGTCATAACTGGCAGTAGCAGAGTCGTTACCAGTGAGATCCATAGTGGATTGAAACCTGTATGAGTGAGTGTGTGTGTAAATACAGCTGTTTTGAAATATATGAAGAAAGGAAAGAAAAGGAGCGCAAAATTTGAAATGTGAAAAACGTCCAATGCTTTTATTTATGATATATGACAGTGACAAACAAAAGCCCTCATAAATAAGACCACGGTGCCCCGGGTAAGACACCGGGCCATAGAGTTTATTATTGTTTATTACAAATACCAAAAACATAGGAATTCATTACTTAGTAACAAAAGAAACAGATAAGTTGTCCTTTGCGCTCCAATTGTTGAGTCCACTGTCGGTTGCCGGGTAGATCCAGCTATCAAACTCAGCCTCATCAACCTCATCCTCGTCTCTGATAGCATTAACTTCATGAGCAGGTAGGGGAGCTGTCACCACATTAGGCTTGTCAGATGCCTCAAACTGTACCTCCTTGGCGTCAATAAGGTCCTGCAGCTTGTTCTTTAACGCCCAACAGTCATCAGTAGAGTGCCCCGGGCTATCTGAATGGTAAGCACAACGAGCATTCGGGTTGTACTTGGGGGATGCATTATTTGGAAACTTCGGCGCCTCCCTGACAGTCACCAAATTGGTGGATAGCAACTGTGGCAGGATCTGAGATAAAGTCATGTTTAAGCGGGTGAATTCTCTCCGGGGTCTTTCAACCTTCTGAGGATTATTTGGCCGGGGAGCGGCAGCAGGCTTAGCAATCATTACCGCACTGACAGATTGGCGGTGCTCAGGTCGCTCTGGTCTCCGGGAGCTATATACAGCACTAGCCTCCTTTTTGAAGGGTTTCTTTTCAGCACTGGAGGAGGCAACCTTCTGTATCTTCCCCGATTTTATACCGGCCTCGATCCTTTCACCAGTCAGGATCAGATCAGTAAACCCAGCAGAGGAATTACCGATGAGATGATTGAAAAATGGACCAGAAAGGGTCCCCAAGAACATATCCACCAGCTCCCGGTCCGTCAATGGTGGCTGCACCCTGCCAGCCAGGTCTCTCCATTTTTGGGCGTACTCCTTAAAACCTTCACCCGACCCTAGTGACATACCCTGGAGTTGGGTACGCGTAGGAGCGAGGTCGGAATTATATTGATACTGCTTGTAAAAAGCAGTGGCCAGATCCTCCCAGTCACGAATGTTGATTCCATCCAGCTGATAGAACCATTCGAGGTGAGTCCCTGAAAGACTCTCCTGGAAGAAGTGGATCCAAAGGTTCTTGTCTGTTGTGCAAGGCTGGATCTTCCTTACATAAGAACGGAGGTGCATCTTGGGACAGGAAGCCCCGTCATACTTCACAAAGGTCGGCGCTTTGAACTTGTGTGGAATCACCACCCCAGTAGACAACCCCAAGTCTCCGAAATCCAGTCCAGGCACACGCTGAACTTCCATAGCTTTTAACCTGTCCTCCAACTGCTTGTACCGGTCTTCAGCAGGAGGGTACTGCTCGTCGTTGAAGTCTGTTTCAGTATCAGAGCCCACAGGAGTAGGGACTTCCCTTTCTTGGTGACTACCTTCCCCCACAGATGGAGTAGTCCTTTCAGCCTCAACCTGTAAGGTGTTCCCGAGTCTGCGCCCAGTGTTAAATAGCACAGTCCTCCTCTTCTTCTTAGTCTTCTTCAGAAGCATGGTCTTCAACTCTTGTTGACCCTGAGCCAAGCCCTTGATCAGCTCCTGAAATTGGGCGTTTTGCGCCTGAAGAGCCTTGATAGATGCCTCAGTTGATGATTCAGGGTTCATGATGCTGAAATAAACAGCGAAGAACGGTAAGCAACCTGAAAAGAAGAGTACTTGTGGTGCATATGATGAATGAGATGCGTATGAATTATGTTTTCAAAGACAATCGGGAATCAACTTTGTAAACAAAAAGGAGCACACTTCATTAGATTCAATTTTGCAGCTTAAATTGTTCAACAGGTTGCCCTTAGGCGTTACATGAAAGGAAATACTGAAAAGGGAAATAAAACTGTAAAAAGAACATCCAGAGCTCCTTATTGATCCCATGGTCTCCTCTTCTCAGTACGGATGTAGGCATTCAGGGCTCGCTCATTCTCCAATTGCTTTGTCAGCTTCTGGATCTTTAATTCCTGCTCGTTGAACTTTTCCCGGTAAGAATCCCGTTCTTCTCGCAGTTGCGACCAAGACCTCTTCAACGTCTCATAATCAGTGGGTACCTGAGGAGGGAGGACAGTTGGAGGAACACCATCTTTGTCAGAAGACTCAAGAACGACAGGTCTGACAGCATCATACGGCATACCTAACTTCTGAGCACGGATGCGAACCCATTTGTAGTAGGCTTCCATAGGTAAAGAAGTCTTTGGCCCTAACTCTTGTGGGTCAGCTTTATGAACTTTGTCCCAAGCCTTGATGAACTTATGACGCAGCTCGTCACTATCCACCTGAAACTCAAAACTGATGTGAGGCACCAACATCTCATGGGGCCCTGCTCTTCTTGCTCTTCCAAACTGACGGAGTGCTAGGCATGGATTGTAAGAGATCCCTCCTTGAGTACCAATAAGAGGAACATTAGGGTATTCTCCGCATCGATCAATAACAGCTATCTCATCCAAACCTCTGCAAGTCCAAATGACGTCTTTATCGGTGAGAGACATTAACCTGTGAGCCCATCCTTTTCCTCCCTGGTTCTTCAGTACGAACTTAGGGAGGTGCGAAATAAACCACCTCACCAACAAAGGGATACAACACCATAGGGTTCCTCGTCTTCGGGTAGTACGAGCATGAAGTTGTTGCAAGATGTCACCCAAGAGAGTGGGTACAGGATTCTGAGAGATAAAGATCCTTATAGCAGTGACATTGACGAAGTTGTCAGGATTGGGAAACAAGACTAACCCATAGATTAAGAGAGCCAAGATGTCTTCATATGCCCTAAATTCCAGGTCATTCCAGAAACTGTTAGCTTTACCCACCAGAAATTTGGCCAAGAAACCCTTAACCCCGCTTCTAGTTACCCAATTGTCTGTTACTTCCTGATGTGTCAAGGGAAGAGCTGCAGCAACATCCTCAAGCCTGAGGGTCTTTTCCCAGCCAGTGAAAGGAGTCTGATCCAAGTTAGGGATACCAAGTAAATCAGAGAACTCTTCCAGGGTAGGGACCAGCTGGAAGTCTTGGAAGGTGAAGCACTGGTACAGAGGGTCATAGAACTGGGTCAGAACACTCATCAACTGTTGATCCTGCTTTGCAGTGACTAAACTGAGAAGAGAACCATGCCTCTGGATGAAGGAGGTGGTATTTGGAATTCTGCTAACCAACTCTTCAAGCAACTCAGGTGAGTGGACAAAGTTGAACCGGATAGTATTCCTTCGCACAGGCATCATGGTGTCCTACAAAATAGAGCAAAGATGAAACCCTCTTGTCTTTGAAACGGTCAGTCCTTATGCAGGATGTATGCAATGCTCATGATGTTATGATGCTATGATAAAGCACACCACAAATAGATACAAAGGCAAACATGGTAAGGTACACAAGTCACACAAAGCAAACCCTTAAAGTTTAGGCCAGCATGAGGTCTAGGTACTACCCTCTTTCAGTTTGTTGGTTCATACCTGTCCTAATCAAAAGTAACCGGGTTCTTAGAGGATCCCAATATCATTGACTACCCTCAATCGGTCATAACTCCAGCATCGCAATCTTTTCTTGCGGCCAGAACCATCACGAGAGTTTAGCCTCAATGGGCGTAGCATACTTCTACTGTTCTAAAAACCAAGTTGTGTCAATTAAGGTTCTAAGGTCTGTTGGTGCTTAATGACTCCTTGGAAGACCCATATTCTCCTCGTTACGACACAAGGGATATCGGTACAGACCAAGGTGCCACACCAACGTAGCCACTGCTTCACCCATGTCGGTCTACGCCGGACAGGTCCCTCACAGCTTATGCTACCTAAACAGGGTATCCCCAGATCCAGGTTAGGATCTATGAAACTCTGATGCAACCCACAATTTTAAAGCAGACAAGGAAAACAATTGAAAACACAGTTATGAACTAGCCCTAAGGTACACCTCACTTTATAAAGTTTCCCCAGCAGAGTCGCCAGTTCTGTGATCGGTGGATCTGGAACTGACTGTTTTAAAGCTGGTTTCGCGAAATGTCGCGGTAAGCAAGAGTCGCCACCGTCTTTTATTTTCTCCAACAAGGAAAGGACAAAAGCACAGAAAAATTCCTTATGAGATTAGCTCTCGGTTCGGGAGGTAGATTATAGAAAGGGAAGGTATTAGCACCCTTTCTATCCATGGTTATCCATGGGCTCTTAGATACTTGCTCATTGTGTTTTCAAAAGGTTTGCTTTTCAATTGTGAGTGGGTTTTGAAAAAGTTTCGTTTGAAAAATTTCTAAGTAACTCTTGTATCTGTCCTCAAGAGTGTATGAAAAATTTGTTTGAAAACTTTTAGAAAGTGTAGGTGTGAAAAGTATTTTGTTTGTTTTTGAAAAGAGCAAGTATCTATGAGAATCTACCTACCCTAAGGAATTCGTCTGTGTAAATGTCCTTATAGTAGTGCCATCCCACTATTGAGAGGTAGGTAGCACTACCGTTGGAGGTGTTCGGGTCAATTCGAGTTTGTAGGGACATGGTGATCACCAGAGCAATAGGAAGATACCTTAGAAGCTACCCTCATGCCAGGTTCCCGGATCATGAGGACTTACTAAGACATCCTCTACTCGACGACCACCTTTCGAGGGGCAAGGCAACAGTGAAGCGTACCCTAGGGGTGGTGTGTGAATTGTGTGTCATTTTCAGTTTATTGTCTTTTGTCATGTTATTGGTGATCTACGTTTTGATTTTATTTTTGGCATACATTCTTTCATGTTATTGTTTAGCAGTTAAAAGTGCGGAAATTTAAAGTGCGGAAAAGATAAATGTCCTACGCTATTACAAGGGCGCGGGTCTACAACGCCAAATTAATCCAGACCCGATTTAAAATAAATTGCAGAAAATAAATGTCTAATAGCTATTACATGGCTTAGGTACAATTACATTATATTTACATCAAAAATAAATAAAATGCGCGAAAAAGGAAAAAAATCGAATGTGAGGGCGTTGGACCCTTTAAGGAATTAAAATGAAATTAATAGAATAATTAAATTAAATAAAAGAAATGACTTATTTTTATGCTTTTTTTGATTTATGACAATTAAAGAAAATTTAAACTAATTAAAAGTCAAGTAATTAATTCTAATTTTAATGGTTTTTAATTTATTAAAGAAAACGCATTAAAGTTAAAACCTAGAATTTAAACTAAATTAATTATGAAATTTATTTACAAAAATTAATGATTAATGACAAAATATTCAATTAAAAAAAAGGGAAAAAGATAGTAAAGACCTATTTTTGTTATTTTTTGGTTTATTATGAAAAAAGAATTAAATTACCTAAAATTAAATCTAAATTAATTACATGGAATTTAATTACAAAAATTAATACTAAAATAAAATTATTTTTTTTATTTTTATCTTTTCTGATTTTTTATGAGGTTTTATATTTTGCAAGAAAAAATAATTAAATTAAAATAATAAAACAAATAAAACAATAATTGAAAAAAAATAAAATATGAAGAAAAGAATTGCAAACCCAGGGGGGGGTTCAGGCCCCAATTAGGAGGTGTGGCCCAGGCAAATTGAGTCCGTTTGACTTTTTGAATCTTATGCTGAAGCGTGGACTAAGGTACAGCGTGCTCCTTAGATCTGTGCCTTGGGTTTGGTCATCAGGGGCACGTGGACGTCTTGATTATGATGGTGTATCATGCGCTTCAGTGTCAATGCTGCATAGGAATTCACATAGAAAAACAATATTGAAATATGCAAGACCTGGGACTTGAACCCAGGTCATGGGGGTTACCAACATCACACCTTGCCAGCTGAGCTATTGAACGCTTTTGATATATTAATAACCAACAAATATTAAAAAAGAAAACAACGCATTAGTGGATTTCTGGCGCGAAACTTTGAATGAGCCAATCCCTGCTTGACAACGAGGTCGTCTTCTTTCTTCTTCCTGAAACACAACTATGAGGCAACGGTTTTGCAAACGTGGGTTTAGAGGTGTTTTGAGAAAATAACGATTAGCCCCTCAACGCTCATAAATTGAGCGCGAGGGTTCCATGTTCTTCGTCCTCATGCGCTGAGTCCAACCATGGTACTGAGGATGTCCAATTTTTCCTCCTTTAAGAAGCCCTAAATTCAAGCTCTGAAAACCCTAGAAAAGTATCAATGGCAAACATCCATATATGGCACGAAAACAAAATTGGGTGACATGGTTAGCTTCAGAACACGTTTATTAGTATGAATGCATCAAAAAAAAGCAATGAAGATGCTTGAAACATGAAATACGATTATGCATTTTTTGCTGTACAGTTCAAGTTCTATTTACCAACTCTTGAGGTTTTGATGGCTATGCTTGATTGGAACGTGATCAGTGACCTCCAAGGAAGCTATTGAGACAAGAATGGAGGCTTGAATCGACCTCTAGAATGCTTTTCAGTTTTGAGTTTTTTGGTTAAAAATGTGAGTTTGGGTGTTGAGTTCTGGCGCAGCTTAGGGTGTAAAAATGCTTCTGATCACTTGTATATAGTTTAGGTAATGTGTATGAATGATGGTTATGGTCCATAAAGCCTTGCTTTGATGATTTTGATTTTCACATAAACCACCATAATCAACTTTCCAATTTTGCTTCATTTTGAATTTTTACCTTGATTAAGCCTTAGCACGAAAAATGGTAGGCACATAATGGTGTTTCAAGGCTAGTTAAGGCCTAATATTCCCTCTTAAATCAATTTTTGAATTTCTTTTGATTTTAAAAGATTTAAAACTAATTAAATCCAATAAAAATCAATAAAAATGAAAAAATTAATAAAAAAATCTGAAATAAAAGGTGGGACACGTGGGAAGCATGACCAAGTCAATTCAAGTGGAAAAAGTGGGCCCCTTTTGTCAAAAATGAGATTTCAAGGATAAATGATTTTGGCCATTTCACAAAAATTTCCCAACTTCTCCAATGCATAACTTGCTCAATTTTTAAGCTTTGCTCATGTTCTTGGACATTTTAGAAAGGTCTTGAAGTCCTCTAAACAATGCCTTTGGTCCCATGTCATTTTGATTTACCAATCTCAAGTTATGGCCTTTGACTTAAAGTCCCTTTTTGTTGACTTTTGAAAATGACCTATAATGTTGAAATTGATAACTTTTTGTGAGAGCATTTCTTGGACTTTAAGTATGAAGATGAGTTGTAGGAAATGTCTTTCTCTTCAAAATGAGCTTTGGATGGAATTTTTCTGATAATCCATGTGGAAGTTATGCCCTGGTCAATTTCAGTTGACTTTTTCAACTGTCCAAAAATAGAAACTTTTGCATCTTGATGATTTTTGAGCCAAGTTTTGAGAATCATGATCAAGCATTGATCAAATGATGTGTGTGGCTTCAAAATGAGATGTTGACCAAAAATTTGAACTTTTGACTGCCAAATGACCATTTTGCCCCTACAGTTGACTGTAGTGCAATTAGGGTTTTGACTGTGCAATTTTGTGCTGAAAGTCTTGAAACTTGATATGAGGACACTTGACCATATTTATAAGCATGTGAGACTTGATTGGGCCCTTGAAAACTTCATCTTCTTGATCAGAACACAAACCCTAATTTTGACTGCTTTGGAGGCTCATACACTGTGCAACCCTTGGGGATTTTTGAAGCATGGCTTGGCAATTTCTTGAAGAATATGGGAGGGCAAATTTTGGGGTACAACAACTAATATTTGTACAAAAACAATAAAAAATACAGAAAATAAATCCTACACTATTACAACCATATTGAATAGCAAGAAATTGTAAAAGACAAAACAAAAATAAAAAGGAAGAAAAAAAATGAGATTTTCGATCTAGGCAGAGACACCCTTCGATTCTGCCCTTCCTAGATTCCTTCTAATTGGGCCTGGAGTCAGTGAGGTCACCCCTTTCGATTTCATTCTTTTCCTACTTCTTTCGATGGCCATCCCTTTGGCTGCTTCTTTTGTTTGAGGCCTGGAGTCAACGTGAAGTGCACTCTTCGCCTCAAGCTCCTTGCTGCCTTCTTCGACTGCAGGAATGCTAGGCCTTCAAGTTGAGATTTGAAAGGCTTGATTATTTATCCAATAGAAGGTTACAGAGAACCTGTTTTAAACTTTTTAAAAAATGCAACATCCAAGTGTAACTTTCGAACGCTACAGGCCAGGGGTTAGTGCAAAATTAATGGGTCTCAAAATCCAAAGCCTAACTAGTCAGGGTTGAGACTTTTAACATATAAGCAGTAAGGATTGAAGGTTAAAGCATGGTCAAACCCCCTATATAAAATATCTGCATTTTCCCTTTATTGGTATGTACACATGATATTTAAATGAAATAGTTCCAAGTTTAGAGAGAACTTACCTCTTGAAGCGCTTAAATCGAAGGAAACTGCAAGTGACTTCTTTGGTGGTAAATGGAAATTCGTAGGGGGCTTCCTGAGGCTAGTTTAGTTACTACCTTATTTGAGCAGTCACTGAATCGAAGGAGGATATGTGATTGAATCAAAGGTTACTCTATAACAGGTAAGGGAGTGAATCAAAAGATTATTATATTGTGGTTGGGGGAATGGATCGAAGGTTAATTATCTGGAAACTTGAGGAGTTTTTTAAAAACGTTGAATCGTGTTTGAGAGTTTTTTTTGAGAGATTTATCACTTTTTCACAACAAGATTTTTCTTGCAACTATCCAGGGGCACCTAAGATGTGTGGTGGAGGCTCATATTTATAGGTGATTTGGCCGATGTTTTAGGAGGGAAAACAAAAGAAATTTGAACAAAAAGGACATGTTGTTCTTATAGCTTTTAAGGGGCAGTATTCGTATGCCAAATTGGTGCAATAATAATGGCAGTGTTACAGGACTGTTGTGCAGCAGTTTTGGAGTGTTATGGCCAGTGTATCAGGCCTGAACTTGGCAGCACATGGGACTCTGGCCAGCAAGTATCTTTGGATATATCAACCTTTTGTTTTGACCCCCCTAACCCTATCCTTCGACCAGACTCCTCAACAACATTTCTTTTCAAATCAAAGTGTCCTTCGAATGGCTCATATGTGTATCCTTTGAAGGGGCCCAAATAGGTGTCTTTCGAATAGGACTTTTGTATGTTCCTTCGAATGGACCAAAGGCATTCCCCTAGAATGGATCACCAAAATATGTCATTCGATTGGGACATCCAGGTATGTCTGGCAAGTCCTTCGAATGTGCCACTATGGTACGTCTTTCGAATGAGACAATGGCTATGTGTCATAGTGTAGAAATTGTATGTTGAAGTAATATATTTCTAAGGGAGATACTGCCCAGTCAAAACTAATATGAAAGTAGCCAATTCTTTGTGGGCGCCATTGCCTTGTGAATGCTAGCCATGGGGAAGTTTTTGCCTTGTGCATTTTGGCCTAAAGGGAGTCCTGGTTTTTGTGAGTCGGGGATCATGCAAAGGATAAATGGCCTCTGAATCAAAGGAAAGCTTTAGGAGGCTATTGCTTTATGACTCCATGCAAGAGGTCTTTGCTCAAACGAAAGCTTGCATGAAGGGAGCCCCATGCCCAAATGAATCGTATAACCAAAACCTGTATTGAAGGGAGCCACACGCCCCAAACGAAGAATGCATGCAAAGCTTGTATTTGAAGGAAACCCCACGCCTCAAATGAAGAATGTATGCAGGGGGTAAAGGGCACAATTGAAGGAACCCAAAAAAGAGGCATTTGCCTCCTGAATCAAAAGAGGCCACAAGGGGGTTTCTTTGCCTTATGCTAGCTGGCCTAATGGGAGCCTCTTGCTTTGAAGCATGCAAGAAGGAAACTACTGCTCAATCAAAGGTTGTATGCAGCCAGCCATTACTTTGTGAATCAAAGCAAACATGGAGACAATTATTTGTCCAATCGATGCAGGCATCAAACATCAAATCGAAGAAGGCATGCAGACCACCATTGTATTGTGAACCATATGAAGCTTACATGCAGGAGGTTATTTCCTTGTGGATCGAATGAGGCATAAAGGATGGATCGAAGGAGGCATGAAAGAGACCATAGCCCAATCGAAGCACGGGGAATCGAAGAAAACTTGTTTCTTCTCCAATTTTGTTAAAAAGATTATTTTTATCTGTTTTCCCCTTTTTTAACAGTTTCCTTTTTAACTTGATGCTGGAAAATTCAATTGTACTTGTGCAAGTTTGAATTTTGAGAATCCTTGTGAGAAATACCTTGAGGGATGAGAGGGAAAATTTTGGGGTACAATACACTCGTCCCGCAGATCTCAACTTCGCCTCCTCGACACATCCCAACATGTGCCGAACAATATGAGGGTCGAGCATACATCTCCACACATGGAAAATACGAACTTTTATGGAAAACTTGTATCGACAACAACGAAGGTCGAACATACATCTCCACACATGGAATATACAAATATTCATGGAATAAATAAGTCAAAAACAACGACTAGCAAAAAATAAGCAAGCATCAGCAAAAATATAAAGACATTAAAGCAAAGTAAAGCATTTATAAATGTCGATCGTTAAAGTCGACGATGTTTGAATGTTACAAATAAATTACGGGCACGCAGACCCAAATACAAATAGCTAAGTTATCTAAAAGATTCTAATCACTCCTCGGAGTGCCCACTTTGACCTCGGGAGAGTCAGGAGGAGGAACCACCCGGCCATCAATCACCTGGGACAGAACCCCGGTTTCTTCGGTGTTTAGCCCAGGGTTCAACACAGACAATTGGTTCACGACATCCTCGAATCCATTGGGAAAAGCATCGATGTAGTCCAACTCGAGGATTTGAATCTGAGCAACAAAATCGGCGCGAGTGCGCTGATAACACGAAAACATATCGCTTTTTAGGCCTAATTTACACGAGTTATTTGTACATTTTTATCGAATAATATGCATCACGAAGGTATTTTTATTTGTTTTCAAGTAAGTTATATTTTCCAAGGCATAAGATGGCAAATAAGCTAAAAGGAGCAAAACAAACTAAGAAATGGCAAGAAGAAAGAATAAAAATGACATTCTGCTAAGAAACTCACACCAGAAGACGTTACGAGCGCAACGCCTAGTGTTATGAACGTAACGCCTAGAGCAAACTATTACGAACGTAACAAAGGGCCTAGCTGTTACGAACGTAATGAATTCCATTACGAACTTAACACCTTAAAAACTCAGTCTATGCAGTAAACCACGAAGCAGCCCACACGAAGTCCACACGATCTCATTCCATCAGTTGAGAATTTAGCGCACGTACTGAAATAATGGAACATGACAGTTACAAGAGAGAGCCTATATATATGTTGAAGATTTCACTTTGAAGGGGTCGGGGAATTTGTTTGAGAACCATAATTTCTTTCTGCATTGCTTTACTTTGTTTTCTTGCTTTCGAACCATTATTTTCCTTTCAAGCCTCTGTAATTTTCCAGTTCCCTAAAGTGTTAATTACATCGAAGGATTAACACACACTTAGTTCTATATTTCAATTAATTGTATCGCAAAAACTACTGTACGAATTCAAGATTACCACGGCAATATAAATTACAGGTTTTTTATGCAATTTGATCTTTGTTGTTTATATTCTATGTTGATTATTTTCATGAACTGTATTTTACGTTGCATGTTTGCTAAATACATTATGTCTGGCTAATTTTGTTTATACCAGTATGTGACTCTTAAGCACAGAAGCAATTCAGTGATAACTTGGCTAAAATCTTTTATAAATAATTTCTGATTTCCAATTTCCATATTTAATTTAACTACCCTTGTCACGAGAGTGAAAGGATATTTAACACGATTTTGCCACGAGAGTGGGAAATTAATTAAGGCAAGAACCTGCATGCGAGAGCTGGGGTTCGACCCGGATAGTGGTAACGAAACATTAATTTTTAAATACATGAGAGTGTTTTAACAAATTAATTAAACTCGAGTTGTTTTCAAAAAGTGTTATTAAATTTAAAGTGCATCCACTAGGTTTAGTAGCATAACTTGTTTCATGAACACGAGAGTGTATGTCTCAGGTTTTTAAACAATTCGTTTTTACCGAAATACTTTATATGCCAAGTGATTCACCGAGTTCCCGAAGTCCGACTATCACATATCGGTATAACTATTACTATTGCTTTTAATTAAAACCTTTTTCCCCTAAAACCAAATATTCATCGCTTAGTTAAACATTTGTAACATTAGATCGTATGCGATTGATCCTCAGTCTCTGTGAGTTCGATAATCATTTAAAACTAGAACGACTAAACTGTACACTTGCAGTTAGTATCCCGATAGGTTCATAAAGTCCCGATCATGCGCAAGTCAGTTACCCCCTCGGGTTCGCCCTCCACGAGAATCATGGCAACCTTCAGGTCAGCGACTTCCCTCTCCAGCCGTTCCCTTTTGCTCTCCCATAATTCTTTGTCGAGCAGGAGACAATCCTTTTCCTCGAGGGCTTTTTCAGCTCTTTCTTTCTCCCTCTCCAGCGCATCGGCATGCTCCTGAAACATCTCTTCACTTCGTTCGAGGGCGATCCTTAATTTCTGTGTCTTCGCCTGAAGAATCACTTTCTCCGACTCTAATTCTTTGACCCGGCCAGAAGAGCTAGCCCCTTCTCCCACAAGGATCACGACCATCTCTGCCACCTTCATCATCCCGACCATACCGGAAACCAGATGCTTCCTTTGACCCTCTTCACCGAGTCGCCTAATGATATCAGACTCATTCTCAAACACAGTCAGAGGGAAGCCCTCGAAGAAATCCTTCTCCATGAAACAAGGCGGTAGGCTGAAGGCTCGTGAGGTCGCCCCTCCCTCAGTTACATCAGCGAGCCCACCTTCTGGGTGACTCATTTTCTTGCTCAATACAGCAGCATCCTGGTCAGCATTGCGGGTGCCCGACAACCCACTTGATCCCTCCTTAACCGATTCGGAAATTGAACCCATGCATGTAGCCTGGTGCAGTTTTACCAACCTCTTATGGCTCTTTTTCTCTTGGGTCAGTTTCAACAATCTCTCACGTTGCTCCGCCAAGTTACCTGCAAAAACAAAAACAGTATCCTCGGGTCAGCCTCGTCGGAAAAACAAAAGAAGTCAAAAAGTCAAAATATATTAAAATCAAGCGAACAAAAACCTAAGAGATTCACGGCTTGCCCGTAAGAACAACACTCGACAAACGCCTTGGTGTTGATCGGGCGCGCTTCAAACATCGACTCACCATCTTCGTCGAGGATGTCATGTACTTCCCTCGTGACCCACCTGGAGGGAAAGAACCCATCGACAAACCGATTAAAGACGCCATATGCCTCTTCGTCCTCAGCGCTCATGCCGTCAGAGGGAGTATGGTAATGCCCGAGACCATGATCGTAGTGGCCCGAACACTAACGGATGGGAAACTTTGAGAGTCGCCCAATCTCTAGCTCGCCTTCCGCATCATAGCATGGTTCACCGTCTTCATCCATAATGGAAGTCGGGTCGAACACGGCGTCCATGATTGCCTGAGAATAAGGTTGCACGACATACCATTTGTTTTTGAAGTCGCGGACAGAGTCCATGTACATCCTGAACAGCCTCTTCGATTGTTTGAGGGAGACCCAACTGTGTTTCCCACCCCGAGACTGCCATTGTAGATGAAAAACCCTGAAGAATAGGGGAATGATCGTCTCGATCCTCAGGAACCGACAAGTAATCTCAAATGCCTGGATGAAGGCAATGGCGTTGGGGTGAAGCTGAAAGGGTGCTAGGTTCAAGTGATTGAACACCCCCATCTAAAAATAGTTGAAGGGAAGGCGAAGCCCCAAGTCTTTGAGAACGACCTCGTACATGGGGAAGCGATCTTCTTCAAACTCTGAGCATATTCGAGCGATGGGCGTCGATCACAAGATCTCGAAGTTCCTTTGGAAACCTTCCTAATTGCCACCATACTCGGTGACAGTATAAGCCCACCTCCTACAATAACTGTATATCGAGGCTATTCCTCGAGGCTCTGCCCCGACCCAAGCCAATGCAGGATCGTCGACCGTGTCAACCAAGTTGACACCCTCCTCGGCTGCGTTAGTCTCTTCGGCGTCCATGTGCTCGTACAATTCGGGAGTGTCGACCATTTTACCTGTAAAACAGGGGAAAAGGTTATGCAGCGCCCATACCAAGTCGACAGTCACTCCTACAAAAGGGGGAATACACGGCCCTCGATCAGGGCATGAAAATCATGCTAGTCTTATAAGAGCACACAACGGTTATAACGAAGAACGCTTGTTTTCATGAACACCCCAGGCACAGGATGAATACAACGAGCAAAGTATGAATTCGTCGGGGATTGCATAAATTTCTTGTGCAAAATTCATGAATTTTGTGGGGACGTGTGGAGACCACGAGGTAAATTCATCTAAGTGTCGGTGAAAAGATGAATATCACGGGCTCAATCACGAATAGTACGCATGAATACCCCGAGTAAAACCCCCCAATTGCAAAATTCTATAACTAAAACATCATCAAAGCCAGTCTAAACAAAGAGTATCACGAAAAATACTTACTTGGACAAGAGTAGATGAAGAATAACGAGGGTGGATGAAGAACACACGACAGATTCTGCGGTGGCGTTAGCAGTTGATGAAAACGGCACGGTGTTGGCATACAGAGAGTGAATAGCGCGAGAATGTAAAGGTGAATAATAGGCCTTAGGGCGCTATATAAAGAGCTGGCATGAAATGCAAAACATTGCGTCGGGAAGTTCACCAACCGCCCTTCTCCTCGATATATACACGCTCAATAAATGATGGCCCCTACTCCCTAGGCCATCATTACAACTCCAAAGGTCACATCACGTGTCTACACCCTGCAGGCTTTCCTTTCCCCGCGAGTCGAGGAACAACTAGAATGATTCCATCTCGAATCCATTTCCAACTCTGCTCGAGTAAACCCATGTACCGACGACCTTCTTCGTCAACACAATGAAAGATCCTCGTCGAGTGACACACCTCGTAAAAGAAAAAGCTGGACTTAAGTCATAACTCCTTCATCAGGAAAACGACTTGTGGGGCTTTTGTTCTGGACTGGGCCTGCCCTTGGCCCAACTCCATGTGAAGCCCAACCCAATTATGTCGGTCAAGTCATGCTAGCAGTTCTGCCCTCGACTGCGTCGAGCAGTAACTTCTACTATCCGCAAGGAGGCAGCCTCACCACATGGGGATAAACCCTGTTAGTCTTAGGAGAATCATCGTCGGTCAGAAGGACCTCGAGATCACCCTCTGATCCTCTCTTCGACCAAGACTGATCCTCCCACATGACTTCGCGTCTGGCGGGGAGCATCTACGACGAGCAGAAGCACCCCACGAGCATCCTCCTCGTATGGCTGACTATCAACGTCTCCGAATATCATGGAGTCTTCGTGGCCCCGGAAAGACCACATTTCATATCCTCCTGATCATGTGGAAGAAGTCATTCATATGAGAGACCACATGCTGGTTCCCACTACTCACGTAGGACCTGACAGTCTCCACTTTGGGTCTGCTTGACCAATCCAATGAGAAGACCTTGGTCCAACGTTGGGGGTTATAAATACCCTCTTTCTTGAGAGAGTCAAATATTGAACATTTCTCACTCTCTTACTTACTTGCACCATTCTATATCTCATTTTTGCATCGAAATGTCTTGCAGGTATCCCACCACCTCACTGTGACGGTCCATTTTATTATGTATTCATTTTTCATAAAGAAAATTTAATATTATTGATTTTTGTTTTAATATGTTACAGTAGTTATAACTTTAGATGATATATTATATTTTAAAATAGAAAAAAAAAAACAAAAATATGATAGATATGGTAAAGAGTTTTAAAAATGATAAGTTTGATGTGTATTTTGATCAGTAAAGTTTGTCTAATAAAAAAAACGCCAAAAACTGAAAGGTTTGTTTTGCATTAAAGAAATTTCGACCATTATTTATAATACGTCAATTTACTTTTAAAAGCAAAAAGTCTGTCTAATAAAAAAAATTTATGAGATACAAAAAAACAAACCTTCGCCATTTAAAAAATAAAAAATAAACTTCGGTCATTTTAAAGAAAAGGGTCTTTTTAACTTTTCTAGAACATATTATATATTATTTTCTTATAGGATAGATATATAGTTATCAATAATACAAAAAGTGTGAGAAAAATATTAACTATAATCTATCATGTAAAAATGTTAAACAAAATATGCTAATCATTTTCCAACTCCACCGTTATCATTCAATTCATTCATTAACTTTAATATAAAGTTAATATGATTAACATTCTTGATATTCAAACTTAATATAAACTTAAAATAAATTATTTCATTGCACGTAGTGCAAGTTTAGTAACAGGACACCTCTTGGCATCTACACACCCAAAATTCATATGTAACAGATAGATGTATTATATAAAAATAAGTAATTTGTGAAAAATTCAATTAAATAGTGGACATGAATCACGATTAGTTTGCTAAAATATTTTCAGTCTATCTATG
This sequence comes from Vicia faba, assembly GCA_948472305.1. Lineage (NCBI taxonomy): Eukaryota > Viridiplantae > Streptophyta > Magnoliopsida > Fabales > Fabaceae > Vicia > Vicia faba. The sequence goes on along the minus strand of OX451736.1, from coordinate 1,616,845,413 downwards.
TGCAATGATTTTCTTATCTATATCCTTTTGCTCCCTTTTTATAATTTCTAAATTCACCAACATATAAACATGTGATTAATGAAACCTAAAATAAAAAGGAAACCTAAAATCATTGAAAATAAAAAACAAATGAGGAAATCAGACATGGTGAGTCGAAAAGAAATAATAAGATTTATATTACAGAATATATTCAAAAAAAAGAAGATTCAAAGTGATAGAAGATGTGGAATAGTTGTTGTTTTTGTTTCAGCCGTATTTGTAGAAGTGTAGAATGACTTGGGGAATCTATCCTATAAGAAGATGAAAGAGCTAGAAGATGAAAGGATTTTTGGTTGGAAAGAACAAAAGAATTTGGTTGGAAAGAACAAAAGCATTGATCATGGTTGCATATCAAGAATTTTTTTCGGTCCAAATGAATAGAGCAATAAAAGATACGTTGTGATTGAACCGGATAGAAAAATTAATTTTATAATGGGTAAGAAAAATCGTCCAATCAAAATATTTGTTGATGCATAGCATTGATTATTTTCATCCAAGACAAATACTTGAAAAGTATTACAACCTTCAACACCTATTATCGGCAAAATCATAGAATCAAATTGAACTGCCGAATCGAATCAAACTAGAGTTAATAATTAAACCATTATTAATGATTAGTGAATTAAATTTATATTTTAATAATGGTTCTAAAACTGAATTATTAGACAAATTAACCAATTTCAAAGTAATTCTGAACCGTTGTTACTTTATTATCTAAATTGATTTTTTTTTTAATTAAAAAAATAGACTTTTTTCTAAAATAAAAGAAAAAAATAATCTTTTTGAAAAAAAAAATAATTAATTTTAAAAAAAAATCAGTTTTTCCGAAAATAAAAAATACTTTTTTTTTCAAAAATAAAAAAAGTCAGTTTTTTTGGAAATAAAAAAAATTGATTTTTTTCAAAAATAAAAAAAAAGTCAGTTTTTTCTAAAAGTAAAAAAAAAAGTTTTTTTCAAAAATAAAAAAATTTTAATTTTTTCCGAAAATTAAAAAATCAAAATTTTCCAAAAATAAACAAAAGTCAATTGTTTTCTAATTAATCGATTTTTCTCAAAAATAAAAAAATCGAGTTTTTCCAAAAATTAAAAAAAAAATGATTTATTTCCAAAAAATTAGAAATGTCGAATTTTTTTCCCAAAAAAAATTAATTTTCCCAAAATAAAATAAAATAATTTCTAAAATAAAACTGTCAATTTTTGGTGAAAATAAAAAAAAATCAATTTTTTCAAAAAAAAAAAGGATTATTTTTGAAAAATAAAAATGTCAATTTAGGCAAAAATAAAAAAAAAAGTAGATTTTAAAAAAACAATTAAATAAGTTCAAGTATAACGTTTCAATTATTTAACAAATGATTTGGTTTTGAAAAAAATTATCGTAAAATGGTTTGGTACAGTTCGGAATTCCGAACTATTGTACCAAACCAAAACTTTTGGTTTAGTTCGATTCTAAAAAAATAAAACGGTTCGATTTGGTACGGACGACCACTATAAGATTTGGTTCGGTTCAGTTTTCTAACACAACTGTATCATGAACAGCAAATGATGGTCAAGTTTAATATCTAATATCAAATTTTAAAACTCAAGAGTTAACTGATTTATAAAATTTGACAAGCTTGTATAAATAAATAAAGAGATCTCAATTGGGGATGAGAATATTAACAAATGATATTATGGTACATTCACAATCTACCGTACTTGTGCTCATATCAGCTATTGATCAAAATCCCTACGATACATATTGGTAAGAACGTCACATGTTGAAAAAGCGGAAATAACATCACATTGCTGGAATAAGACTCGACTCTTAACTAATTTAAGCAAATGAATCCAATGATACATTAGAGTAGAGATGTAGTAGGGTAATGCATAAAACGGAGCAGTGAAAAAAGTTGCAATAAACCCAAGAAATGTTGTATGTTGCCTTTTCACAATGAAACAAGGAACAATATCTACTAGTAAGAAAAATAGAAAATAAAACTGATTCATATAAACAGTTATATCTATAATAATTCGATAGTATTACAAAACTCCTGTCACAGCAGAGCCCAGAAAAAGATCAGACCTATTGCAAATATAATGTAGATATCTGAGTTTTATACATGGTTATAAAACATTTTTAGAAGGCCAAAGCTAACTTCTAAACCTATGACTTAAACTGTGCTGTGCATGGATTTTGCATTGAGAAACCAAACACCCTTCAAATCCACAACTATTTTCTACGCATATGGTGCGCTTTGGACGGCAGGGCCGATGGTAACCCAGCCACTATTAATCATACAGACACTCCAATCGATAGTCCAAAACTCCTACTTCTATATTAACAATCTCTATATAAGGGGGCGTTTGTTTCAAGGATTTATAAAAGATTCACAGGAATAAGTTACCTGGGAATAAAAATATAAAGATTTAATTCCAAGGTATTTTTTTAAAATTGTGTTTGGCATATAATTTGAAGTTCCTTGGAAAATGAGTAGTTATATATTTTTTAAAAAAATTATGTGAAGTTTCATGGGAATAAACATTCCCACCTTCTTCTCATGGGAATAAAACCATGGGAATTATGGAAGTTATGGATGTTATTTCATTCCAAGGAACTTTTATTCTTGGGAATAATTTTTTTTCAACCTTCTACCAAACATAAGAATAACTATTTTCCAACCATGTATTCCTGGAAATATTATTTCTAGACTTGAAACAAACGCCCCCTTTTTTTAATCAATGCTATAGCATTCAGGTCTCTCAAGTGAGACTTTCAATTCAATCAATGCTATAAAGTCAGCTCTCTCAAGTGAGACAGGTTATAAAGAATTGACATCACTCTGACTCTTTATTAAGGGCAATATATTAGAGAACCGATATTGTACCTGTGATAGATATTGGGGATATGATGAATAAGTGAATTTAGGATAGGAATAGAAACGGTAGAATAGAGAAACAAAGCCTGCGGATGTAATTTCCAGCAAGGGAATTATTGATTGACATATAACACATTGTTGTTTACAATCAGCAATTGAACCAATAAACCAACCGCTAATAATTAGAGAGCCTAGTCTATCCCAACCAATCAACCAACAACAAACAACAAAATATGTAATGTCCTCCCTTTTCCCTTTCAACCTATATTTATAATTCTGACTACCTACAAGTCTCTCCGAACGAACCAACCAACAAAATACATAATGTCCTCCCTTTTCCCTTTCAACCTATTTTTATAATTGTGACCACCTACAAGTCTCTCGCAACCAACCAACATACAATATACATAATGTCCTCTCTTTTTACCCTTTCAACCTATATTTATAATTATGACTACCTACAGCAGTTACATAGTAGTTACTGCACTAACAACATTTAATATGCAGAGTAGAATGTTCACACAAATCACAATCCCTTGGAGGAGATTCAACATATTTGAAAATGAGAATACCACATGCTAGAGCAAAGTTTCTAATCTAACCCCTCCTTCCTCCAAGTTATGATGACAATATAATAAATCCTGTAGTACAATGTACAATGATGACAACAACAATTTGAACCTATAAAAATTTCATGCAAAATACTCATCATTTCCACCACTAATATACATTAAATGAAACCTACATCAACAAAGGAAAACATTATGACTTGAACCTTAAACCAAGATCCTATATTCTAGATGATTACTGGACTACAAAAACTCAACATGAGTGGCGATCAAATCAAGAAAATGCTCCATAGCAGTTGAAACAAACTAGCTTACAGAAACAAATAACAGAAGCTATAGACAAAGGATCTCTATTTAATTGTTCACAAGCCATCCTTCTAAACCCACCAAGAAAAGACGGAACCAATTCATAACCATATAATTCCCACCTTCTTAACTAAATCATGATGAATTACAACAATTAGGACCCAACTAAATGAATAAAATCCTATTGGATGGTATATCTTAGCAAACCAACAAATAAAACATTGTAATTAAAACTACATAGTAAAACATTGGAAGAATCAACACAAACAATGCTTCATCAACACGAACTAATAAATATCTATCAATCAATGAATCTATAGATGAAGAGTCCTTTGACAGACCTTAGCTTTCTCAGCATCAATAATCGACTCCAACAACTCCACAGCATTCTCAAGCTTATCCTTAGCATTCACCACAACATAATCAAAATTCCTCACATGCTTCATCTCCTCCTTCGCAGTACTAATCCTAACAAGCAACGACTCCTTGGTCTCGGTATTCCGATCCACCAACCTCTCCACCAACGCAGCCTCACTCTCCGCCACCAGAAACACAAACACAGCAGATTTCCCCAAAATCTTCCTCAACGTCTGCGCACCTTGAATATCAACTCTCAACACAACATCATTCCCTCTCGCCATAAACTCCCTGATCTGCTGCTTCGGAACCCCCTTGTAATCACCGTAAACCAAGGCGTACTCCAGAAGTTCGTCTTTCTCAACCATTTTCAAAAACTCCTCCTTGGAAACAAACAGATAATCTTTTCCATCGATTTCATTCGGACGACGGGGACGAGTGGTTGCCGTTATAACGAAGTGGATTCCCGGACGGGAGTCACGGAGGCGGGAGATTACCGCGTCTTTTCCGACGCCGCTAGGGCCGCTAATTACAATAACGAGAGGGTTAGGGTTTGGGATGAGGGGATCGGAGGTGAAGGAAGAACCTAAGGAAGCTTCTAGAGCGCGGAGGAGTTCGGAGCGATCTGCATTTTCGAGAGACGGAATGGGGGTTGGGGAAGGGCGGCGGCCATCGCCCATGTGGGCGGTTGAATTGTGGATGCGGAATGAGAAGTTGTTAGGTTTTGGTTTTGGGAGTGGCGGCGGCGGTGGGAGAGAAGTAAATGGGAGGCGAGTGAGAGAAGGGTTCAGCAGCCTACGAATCATGGAGGAGATTACTGTAATTAAGATCGAAGATAAGGGTTGGTCAAAGATTATAAATCTACTCCTACTTCTATAAATATATCAACAATCCTTCGCACTCATTTCCTACACCAATACATATAATATCTACACAATGGTTGTTATTAGACTTGAATATCTCATATTCACCCGAAAACCGGATTGGTAGAATTGGTTCACTGGATCGACTAAAACGTGACATAGTTTGGCCATGGATAATTTTTTAATCTGATTCTCGATTCAAGAACTGACTAAAGTATCTAATAAGTGGTCGAAGATAATAATATAAATTCTGTTTTTATTTTATTTTCTCATTTTTTTCTCTCTCCTTCAGTCATTCTCTCCATGTTTTCTCACTTCTCTGACTCCGACAACCTCCTCTTTCCCTCTCTTTTTTCGATCAAGTCAAAATGTTTAAATTGTTGAGTGTTACGTGACTGATTTTATGTGTTCTTGAATCTTGAGTGTTACTTGTGATATTATCTGTTACTCTGTTAGAGACTTACTGAATCGTTCAAGGTTTCAACCTATTTGTAATGTATTCAATCTATCTTTTTTTTTATGTTATTCGTTATATTTACCATGTTTGCATGTATGAGTTGATGAATCGTTCTTTACATTCTTTCAATTTTGACCTGAAATATTATTTTACATGTTCTGACCTAAATATGTTTTGGTTGTTGTGAGTTTGTAAATGCATGTTTCAATTTTGACCGGAGTTTTGAGTTTCGCATTTGATTAACATCAATAAAGGGGTTGTCTTCTGTTGTTGAGTTTTGTTCTTAATAAAGGTTTGACTAGGGTTTTGAATTGGGTTTTTTTTAATAATAAGTGTTTGTTTTATGTTCTTATTAAAGAGTAAGGCTTCTGTTGCTGAGCTTTATTCTTATTTTATATTATATTATTGTTTGATTGATATTGTATTTTCTTCCATGTCTTTTCAAGATTCTTCATTGACTCTAACCATGGCTGATCTTATTGATATTAATATGTTGCTTGATGGGATTGGGGAAGAGGAGACAATGGATGGAGCAAACATAAAGATTGATGAGATGATTGATTTCGAGCTTTCAGTTCCAATTGAGAACACTACTCAAAATACTACTACTACTACTCAAAATACTACTGTTATTGATGGGTCAACCCCTCCAGGTGACCAAGATCAGAGTTAGAGAAATGCCTTTGGTAAAGCTCCTCGTCCCAAAAAAATATATTGTTCATATTGAAATGCTACTTGTTGAATAGCCTGGTGGCATTAAGAAGTGGAAGTGCAAATAGTGTGGTAAGCTTTATACTTATGATGCAAAGTGGAAAAAATACTTCTAATGGTAAGAAACATTTAGAAGCTTGTATTCAGAGAAAGTTGAGGTTGAAAGGTAATAATAGCAAAGAGGTTGCACAGTCTAGGTTAAATGTAGGTGGTTGTGATAGTACTCCTAGTTTGGCAACTTGGACATATAATCATGCTAGGGTTAGAGAAGTTGCAGCACATATGATTCTAGGTCATGAATTTCCTTTTTCTGTTATGGAAGGTGTTATATTTAATGAGTTTCTAAGAGAGGTTTATCCATGGTACAAGAAGATTACTAGGCAACAAGTTAGGTTTGATTGTGAGACATTTTATGAGGCTGAGAGAGTTAAGATGAAAAAGTCTATGTCTTTTATTAACAGGATCATTCTTACCACTGACTTGTGGTGGTCTGGTGAACAGAAAATAGGTTATATGATCGTGACTGGTCATTTCATTGATTCAAAATGACAGCTTCACAGAAGAGTTTTATCTTTTAAGAGTGTGTCACCACCATATTCTGGGGAGGTTCTGTGTATGGAGTTAATTAAGGTGATGGATGATTAGGGAATAAGGGATAAGGTTGTTTCAATTTCAGTAGATAATGTTAATGTCAATGATAATTGCATTGCTAGATTGAAGAAAGATTATTCTGGTAGGAGAAATTTACCATTAGATGGTAAACTGTTTCATGTGAGGTGTTGTGCACACATCTTAAATTTGTTGGTGCATGATGGTCTTGATATGATTAAGGTGATTGTTGATAAGATTAGAAATGGTGTGAAATACTTGATGAATTTAGAAACTAGATGCAAATCATTCAAAAAAAATTGTTGATGAGTTACAACTTGAAGGCAGAATACAAGTGTTGGATACTAAGACAAGGTGGAACTCAACTTAGTTGATGTTGTCCACTGCATACCACTACATAGAAGTGTGATGCGTCCGCAAGTGCACGGAAATATCGAAGTAATATAAAAGATTATCGAACCACAGAGATCAATGTGAACCTACTGCGATCTATCGCTACTTTGTAAAGCTAAGGCTAATGAATAATTGGATTTTTGGGGGAAATTAAGAACTAAAACTAAAAATGACTTTAGAAAATATAATAATGAAGAGATACCGGAATATGATTTCCGTGTTCCTGAAGGACTTATAGAAAAGGGTACTAATAACGACTATAACTTAGTTCCGTAGAATATACTAACTTAAAGACCCAGTCTCACGCTCTCGCGTTATTAACTAAAGCCATACTTCATAGTCTCAAGATTTTGCTCTCGCCCGCCCGGTAACTAAAAAATATATTTTAAAAGCCAATTATATCTTAAACACGTCTAAAGCGCTCTCGTTGTATTTAGATTTGTTGCCTAATTTCCACTATCTGGTTCGATCCCCACGCTCTCGCAGTGTCGGCTTTGACCTTAATTGATTTCTCACTCTCGTGACAAAATCGTGTTAAATAATCTTTCACTCTCGTGACAAGGTTATTTAAATCAGACTTGGGAATTAAAACCAAAACAGAATTCTAATCATAAATTTGCACCTATTATTTTCTACCGAGTCTGTTGGCAACAACGGTCCTCATACACTGGACTCAAGAATATTTAACCAGACATGTTACTAATTAAAAATGCATGAATAATTATAGTTACGATGAAAAACGACATAGAAATTAAATTTGACAAAAAAAATAGTAATAATAATTAATGCAATAAAAAAGAATAGGAATGATAATAATAATAATAATAATAATAATAATAATAATAATAATAATAATAATAATAATAATAAAGCGGTAAAATAAAGAACCTGTAAATGCAGAAAATGGAAACAAAGAAAACTTGAATTGAAATAGCCGACAAACTCAGATCTGATACATAAATTAAACGGTAGAAATAAATCCTAAAACTAATTTGGTAATAGTCCCCCGACGTGGAGAACTATTACTTTTACATTCTAAGAAAAAGCTATGAACGAAAAATGGTGGAAAAATGGACGAGAGAGAGAGCCTCCTTTGTTGCGGTAACTGCTTTCCAATATATACTCCTCTGATAACTTCTTTTGGTGAGAGAAAATAGGAAGACTTGGTGTGGTCATGTGTGGAGAAAAAGTAAGAGGAAGTGGTTCAATTGTTGCAAATGAAGTTACTTGGTTGAAAAAGTCTTGTGACGAGGGGCCAGACATGTGACGTGGGGCGCACATGCATTAAGCATGCCGACCGTCAAGGGTAGGTGACGACCGTCACCCTTTCCTTTTTTTGCTTCTGCCGACTGTCACGGTGGGTGTGACGAGCGTCACACCTTGCACACGTGGGCCACGCGCTTCTTTCTTTGTGGGCCTTGGGTTCTTCATGGGCTTTTTTTCTTTTCTTTTTATATTATATGCATTTTTACTTCACTTATTCTCATTTTTACTCCTTTTCTCAAGCAGGCTTTGTAAACATTAAATTCCTGAAACACATTAAAATACCAGCATAATACCCACATAAAGCAACATAATTAAAATAAAATAGAGACATAATTAATGTTAATCAAGCCAAATATACTATACATTTTCGTGTTATCAAAGTGCAGCCTAGATATGCTTAGGAAAATGATGCATTTCTCAACTTTTTTCCTAAGGAAAATGATTGGGAAGATGTTCATGATATTTGCAAGTTTTTGGAGATTTTTGCTGATGTTACATCAATTATAAGGGGCACCTCTTACCCTACGGCTAATATGTTTTTGGTTGAGCTTTACAGGGTGAAGGTTCTACTTGATAAACCTTCAAGCATCTCAAATAATTCTTAGCTACAAGCGCTTGCTAATTAAATGAAGTTGAAATATGATAAGTATTGGCCAGAGTCTAATACATTAATTTCTATTGGTGTTATTCTTGATCTAAGGTATGTACAAGTAGATATCTAATTAAGTTTTTGTTGCATTGTACATTAGGTAGCTAGTTTTCTGCTTGATATGTTGCCTTGTGATTCAATTTTGCCTATGATGATTTCTGTTTAATAAGATATATATCTGAGGCCAATTATGTTTGATCTACTTCATATGTTTCCTTGTGATTCAATTTTTCCCATGATGATTTCTGTTTGATATGATATATGTATGAGTCCAATTCTGTTTGATCTCATGTTGTGCCTTAGTGCCTATGATGATTTATGTTTGATATGAAATAGTATATGAGGCCAGCTTTGTTTGATCTTCTTGTGAAATATGTTGCCTTGTGAATTTTGTTTGAACAATTGTGAATTATATTGCCTTGGGAGTTGTAACTCAATTGTGCCTATGATTCAATTATGTTATCTTGTGAGTTGTGATTTAATTGTGCCTATGATGAATTTTGTTTGATTTGCTTCATATGATTCTAGTATCTAAGGCCAATTCAGTTACATGCTTATGAATTTAATTGTGTCTGAGTCCAATTCTGTTACCTCCTTGTGAATTATGTGCCTATGATGAATTCAGAAATTAAGGCCAATTTTTGTTACCTTGTGAACTTTGTGCCTATGATGAAAATTAATTTTGAGGCCAAATATGTTGCCTTGTGAATTATTCTGAGACTAATTTTGTTACTATATACTCTACTTGATCAAATAGGTATAAGATGATCTTCATTAAATAGGTATACCCCTTATTGTATCCAAGTCTTAATCAAGTAACTGGCTATGAACAAGACTTGTCAACAAACTTAAATTTCATCTTCCAATTGTATCAAGATACATATGGAACCAATGATGAGATTGCCTCTGTAACTAAAACTCCAGAAGTAGTATCTAGTTCTGGGTTGGGAAAGAGGAATTTTGAGACGTTTTTAGAAACTGTTGTGGGTAATAGTAATTCAAAATCTGATATTGAATTATATCTTGAGGAGTCTCCCTTGAAAGTTACCCCTAAAGCTAAGTTTGATGTTTTAACATGGTGGATGGGGAATGAAGCCAAGTATCTTATTCTTAGTAAATTGACAAAGGATATCCTAATTGTTCCAATTACTGTTAGAACAAGATTTTGTTATGCGTACTGAGTTTTGATGATAATAATACATATATTTTATATGTAAACATTTTGTACTCTAATTGTTTCTTGAGTGTGCAGATGAAATATTTTAATTGATTAAGGATTATTGTCTCAAGAGTCATCAGAATGTGTTTGGCACGCCTCATAAAGACCATTTCATCTGTTTCTGAAGAAACATCAGTAGTTCTGATGAATGGTGAATATTCTCCAGAAAAGAATCCACGTGTACTTCTCCATATAAGTTGTTGTTTCAGAAGTCGCGAGTGTGTCTAGAAAAGGATCTCCTGAGAAGATCAGATATCAAGCTTTTGCTTCAAAGATCATATATCAAGCTTTTGCTTCAAAGATCAGATATCAAGCTTTTGCTTTGAAGATCAGATATCAAGTTTTTGCTTCGAATATCAGATATCAAGTTTTTGCTTCAAAGATCAGATATCAAGCTTTTGCTTCAAAGATCGGAAATCAAGATAATGTGCTTCTCAGATAAGATTTTGCTTCTAGCTCAAATATCAAGAATTGTTTGTCAGATAAGTTGTTGCTCCAAGTCTGAAGACAAAGTTCTGATTCTGAAGACTCTGATACTTTTGAGAACATTACAATGAAATGTCTTATGGAATATTTATCACTTTAAATCTGGAATAGTTCTTCAGAAGATTAAGAATAAAGACGTGATCTCTTCTACACTCTATCCACTACTTCATATAAGAAGCATTTCATTAGAAGAAAAGATCATAAACTTGCACAAGAAGAATACAGTACAATAGTACATGACCTATTCCACTATGGCGAAGACTACGTTGTACGGACGAAAGGGATGTGTCTCCCATGTTTTGATGTTAACATTATAGTAGCTGGTAAATGGTAGTGATATTTTGTATTATCCAACTGTCCATTTTTCTCAACCTATATAAAGGGGTGACTACTTCATTTAATAACAACAAGTTTTGCAAAAACGACAGTGGCATCAAGCAATTGAAAAGTAAAGTTACTATGAAAAGAAAAAGAAAGAGAAAATATTTAAGAGAAATTCAAAAACACAAAGAGTCGTTGCTCATATTTGTATTAACTTTTGTTCTATATAACACAAAAGTTGTTGTTTATTATTGTGTTATTATCATTGTTGTATTCACAAGAGTTGTTGCTCATATTTGTGTGTAAACATTTGTTCTTCATTCTAGTATTAAATCTGTTTTTTAGAAGCATGGTTGTAAATACTGTTTGATTGTAAATCTTTCAAGATTTATTTTCCTCAAGTGACTAAGTTATAGTTTGTATACTTGAGAGAGCTAAGTTGTTTTTTTAAACTCTTAGACGTTGATTGTAATATTTCTAGATTATTGGATTAAGTCCTTTTCTAAGTCAAAATCACCCTGGTGAGTGGACAAGAGTATATTTTTTCTAAGGTGAACTTGTATAAACTGATTGTGTCATTTTCCTTCTAGTCTGTCTATCATTGTTCGTTTGTGAGAAGCGTTTGCAAAAGAATTTTTTTTTGAAAACCCAATTCAAACCCCAATTTTTTGTGTTTTTCTCAACTTTCAGTTACTATTGTTGCTTCAGAAGTAACTTTTTAGTGCTGGAAAAAGGGTTATTGATCCGAAACGATCATCTATGAAAACTAAGAAAGTTGAAACGGTAGTTTGTGAGGGTGATTGGGTGAAGGATAAGTATGAAATTAACAAGGATTGCACTACTAGTGTTGTAAGTAACTTTTGCTTATTTTCTTTTTTAATTTAATATGTATATTGCTTAATATGTTATCTCACTTTATGCTTTTACATTTATAGCTTGAAGAACCACAAGATGAACCTATGACATATCATTTTGGTGAAGATTCGGGTGTCACTTCTTCTACAACTACAACTTGAATATTTGTATTTGCAATGCCAATGATGAGATTGTTCAGAGGAATCATTAAAAAATTTAATGTTATTTTGTACTTTTTTGAAAACATAAGTTTCATAACTTATGTTTTAATAAGTTTTTTGAGGTGTTCTAATGTCCTTCCTTTCAAATTCAATGATGCAATGTGAATTAAGAATCAAAACTATGAACAATGTAATGTAATGTCCTTCCTTTTCAATATTGTCGAGAGTCAAGATTATGCATAGTAAATTAAACAATTATGTTATGTGAATCAAAGAATCTGGAAATTCTGGAGCTTTAAAATTTAATTTTTGTCACTCTATTTCGGGTGGTCCGGGTATCCGCACGAAAAGTATCGGCCCGTTCTCGGTTCTAATAAAGCAAGTAACGATATTTTGGTTCGGTCTCGGTTTACCCGAACGTACCGGACCGGTTTCGGTCCAAAAAACAATCCATCACTGTTATGGTCCAGTCTCGATTTACCCGATTAGGGTTTCGGTCCACCTCTTGGGAGTCCGAACCAAAAATAACCCTAATCTACACTATACATTATTCATTGTATTTATATGGTAAGTAGTATTTTTTATAAATAAAAAAAAATTTAAGAACGGTGACGTGAACACTTACATAACGTGAACAATACATGAATAAACGTCCAGATATTAAAAATAATTTAGTGTAAAATAAAATTGGTTAATGAAAAGTAAAATATTGGTTAATGAAATGATATAGGTTAATAAACGTTCAGATATTAAAAATAATTTTTAATAATAAAACAAAGTTGGTTAATGGAAAGTGAAATATTGACTAATGAAGTTGGTTAATAAATGCGCATATATTAAAAATAATTTTAATAATAAAACAGAATTGATTAATAAAATATAAAATATTGGTTAATAAAATTATAAAATTGATTAATAAACGCATAGATATTAAAATTAATTTTTTGTAGTAAAATAAGATTGGATAATAAAATATAAAATATTTGATTAATAAAGTTATGAAATTGGTTAATCACACAATTCTATACCGATATCCCTTAATCTAAAAAAAAAAAAAAACTTTCTATATTTTAAAAAAATATATTATTATTATATATATGTAAAATACGGTTCAAGTGTAATTTTTTAGTGTCAAAATAACATTTTTATCATATATGGCCGCAATTTCGTATATACGATTTGTTAATACAGTAATACAACTAGTATTTTGATATTTATAAATTTCATACCTATTTAGATAAGATTCACAACTAACCGTTCTATCCAAAGAAACTAATCTCATCAATTTTAGTGTAGGTTTGATTTTCATTTTGGAAGAGATAGAAACAATTTTTGAAGTGTAATATTAATTTTGATATGTTTGTTTTTTAAAAGTAGAATGGTTTTGGTTGTAGAATTAATTCTAGTTAACGTTAGTATTTGTAGTTTTTTTAATTTAAACATAATTTTATATTAATGTTTATATTGAAAAAATACAATGAAGGTAATAGAATATGTATTTATTTTGTATTTATTTGTAATTATGCATGTAATTATGTCAAATAAGGTTAACTCTTGATCAGTGTTTTTTCCATCATAATTTACAGTTGATTTTAGTTATAGTTTCTTTATTTTGTCAAGTATTTTATTTTATTCTTCAATGTTTTATGTGTTGGTTGTGTATTTTGTTGTTTTTCGGCTCAGAGGAAAAAAATTAGAAAAATCAATGCAAAAAGTGCAAATTCGGAGTTTCGGAGGAAGTCTAAAAAACTGAACTATAAGGTGCCTGACACGGCCACCCGTGTCACCTGACACGGGCCGTGTCAAGAGAGGATACACAATTGCAGTTTGAGAGAAGAAGGCAGAGGCTGACACGGGTGTCCGTGTCAGAAGGTCTGGGCGAGAGGTTTTGTTGTAGCAATGGACAGAGGCCAACACGGATGCTCGTGTCAGGTGACACGACCCGTGTTGGCCAGGACGTTGATTTTGAGTATTTTTATGATTTTTTATGATTTGGGACCCAGAGGGGCGTTTTGGGCAGTTCCGACCGAGACAAATGGATTATGCACTATTTAGCCAAGTTTGAAAGAGAATTAGGGGACCTTTGTTACAGAGAACGAATTCCAGAGTTTAGGAGTGAGGATATGAGATTCTTGAAGAATGGAGATTTTGCATGAGTGGACGCGATTGAAGATCAAAGTTCCTTCATCATCTGTAATGTCTAATTCTTATATTTTTATAATTCTCGTGAACAATATGAATGGCTATACCCCCAATGCTAGGGGGTATCCCTGATTTGAATCTGTAATGATTATGAATTCTTGAGTTCTTTAATAAATTTGTTTTCTTATTCAATTTAATCGTGCAACGTTTTCATGCTTTCCTGGTCATATCAATTAGGATTGATTTACGATTAACAACCAGCTGGAACGTGGTTGTTAAGGTTATTGTATGATTAGGCTATAGTAGATATCACATAGGACTAGAGATACCCTATAGTTACCAGATCACTCTTGATAAAATAAAGGCTTGACTCCATCAGATATCTCTAACGACTTAGGATTTAGGATAAATGGTTAAAGATTTTCTCACTAAGGACTTAGGGGAAATAATCTAAAGGGCTGGTAGTTGAATGTTATAAACTTGTTGAAGTAATCAGGATTCAAGGTCATTATAAGGCAAATTACACACCACACCCTAACATGTTCATCATATCTGAAAAAACATATTTATATTTCTGCTTATTCGTAAGTGACAATTTCTAAAACCAAATCCCCAAGTTAAGTTTTTGTTTAATTGAACATGAATTAAACTCGATAATTGTATGCAGTCCTTGAGATCGACATTCGGGGAATTTTCCTATTATTACAAGGGGCAAAAATAGTACACTTGTTATTTTTCCTATCAAGTTTTTGGCACCGTTGCCGGGACGACCTAGTTATTGGGTGTAATTTGAGTTCAATTAGAATTTTGTTGTTCTGCAACTAAAATTTATTTTCTGTAAATTTTATATTTTTGTTATTACTGGTTTTTCCTAACCTTTGCATGCGAGGAAAACCCTCAGCTAAATTTCCTTTTGATATACAGACTCGGGTTCAGAATCAGAACCCGAAGTTATGGGTGAAAACCCATCACCACCAGAGAGACTTCTTGGGGATTATGGAGGAGCAAATGCTCCAGCAGGTTGGTTGACTATTGTGAATCAACCGGTCAATGTTGTAAATTTTCAAATGCATCCTTCAACCATCCGCCATCTTGAAAACAAATCTTTCACCAGAAAGATCAATGAAGATGCGAATAAGCATTTGCAGTGATTCCTCACCATGAGTACTACTTTGAAGATTGTGGGGCACTCTGAAGAAGCCAGGAAATTAAGGATGTCCCCGTTCATGATGTCTAAAGATGCTGAAGAGTGGTCTTACTCATTGCCTGCTGGAAGTATCACCACTTGGGAACAAATGGAGAAGACGTTTCTTGATGAATACTTTCCTACTTCTGTTTACATTCGCAAAAGATATGAAATTGTGAATTTTAAGCAGAAAGAAGGAGATTCACTAGGTAATGCTTATAAGAGGTTCAAGAGGTTACTGGTAGTCTATCCCATGCACAACATGAGTGAAACTGAGCAAATGCAGATGTTTGTAAATGGCCTCCGAATGAAAGCAAAGCAGCTTATTGATATAGCAGCCAATGGCTCATCCAACTTTACAACAGCCACTGGTGTGAAGAAGATTATTGAAGCCATTTTTGCAAATGAGCATCTTGGGATATATGACAGAGTTGTAAGCAAACCAAAGGGAATGATTGATTTAAAGTTAGAAGTGAATAAGCAACTAAAAATTGAAAAGGCTATTTCTGTAGAAGTGGAGAAAAAAAATCTGAAAGCAATGAACATGGGTACTCAACAGGTAGCTCAGGTTCAGCAGGTACAAAAGGTTGTTTGTGAAATTTGTAGAGGACCACACCTTACTGTGCAATGTCTTGCAACTCCACAACAAATTGAGGGGATAAAATTCTCGAGGAAAAATAACCCATATTCTAACACCTATAATCCTGGGTGGAAGAATCATCCTAAATTCTCTTGGAAAGATTAGCAGCAACAAGCTCCTTAAAAGGCAGGGTGGGAGGTGGCTATTGAAAATATGGCTGCCCACACTTCTCAATTTCAAGAAGAGGCAAGGAGCAATCACATAAATACCACTGCTGCAATCAAAAAATTGGAAGTTCAAATGGGACAGATTACATAACAGGTAGCGTTGCAAGTATAAGAAAGACATAAAAATTATGAGAATGTTAATGTTGTCACAACAAGGAATGAGAAAGCTACTGAAGAGAAGAAAGATGAGGTAAAATTTGATGATAGTCATAGAAGTAGAATTGGAAGTGAGAGAGAACAGGAAGAAGCAGTATCACTTGTGGAGCCAGTTGAAGAGAAGACTAAACCAGTGATCAAGTTACCGTATCCATCTCGAGTGGCAAAGAAGGACATAAAAGAGAAAAGTTGATAAATTTTTCTAGTTGTTCAAAAAGTTAGAGATCAATATACCATTCTTTAAAGCACTCGAGAAAATGCCTTTGTATCAGAAATTCACGAAGGAGGTATTATCAAAGAAGAGATCAACAGGAGAGGGATCAGCACCCTGTTATGAGAAGTTGTGTGTAATTGCACCCGAGAGGAAAATACCTATCAAGCAGAAGGATCTGGGGTCAATTGCATTACCATGCACCATAAAAGACAGAACTTTCAAGAGAGTTTTGGTTGATTCTGACTCTAGTGTTAGTTTAATGTTATTATCGATTTTCAAGAAGCTCGATATTGAGAAGATAAGCGGGAGTGGGATAAAATTGAAATTTGTTGATCACAACATCAAGCAGTCATACGGGATAGCTTAAGATGTATTAGTGGAAATTGACAATTTTGTTTTCCCAGTTGATTTTCGGATCATGGACATACTTGAAGATGAAGAGACTCCTATCATTATTGGTCGATCATTTATGCTAACTAGTCGATGCAATTTTGATATCGAGACATGTAATATGACACTAAAATCATTTGATGAGGAGATAACTTTGAATGTGTTGGAGATCAAAAAGCAGGGTGCAGGTGAAAAGAATCAAGCTTCAGCTGGTATGATCAAATTAGCAGGAGACAACAGAAGTTTGAAACTACCCCAAAAAAAGTCTCCAACATAAGCTCTCAGGTGGCATCAGCTTCAGCATTTGTCAAAATTCCTAAGTTCATTCAAAAATCCAAGAAGAAAAAGAAAAAGGAATATCAAGGAGTAGAGGTGGAAGATGGGAGCGACTTGAGGGAAGGAGTGGTTCATACGTATGAGCTAAATGGATTCTGGGTTGCAGAAAGGGCAAGTAACAAGGTGTGGAAGAGGAAATACTCCCCATAAGGGGATGAATTGTTGAGCCATGCGACGTTAAATGAAGTGCTTCGTGGGAGGAAAACTATGCTTTTATTAAATTAGTTTTTCTTTTTGTGTTTGTTTTATTTTGTCTGCGGGTAATAAAAAAGGAGTCTTACTGGTGAAAGCTAGAAGGAAGCAACATGTGTTGCATTTCCCTCTGTGAGTCACCTTCCTCGAGCTTGTTCTGAACATTAGGATCAATTTTTAGTTCAAGTTTGGGGGGGGGGGGGGTTATTCTTTTCTGTTTCGAATTATTTGTTGGTTCTATGCTAATTGCTTTGTAAATCCACGAGTTGAAGTCCTTCCCAAATTTCGGAATAATGTGACAGTTATACGATTCTAACGTGTAGATTTGTATCATAGTGCTTGAATCCTAAGAAGTACTCCTGAAGTAGTTTATCCTTATAGTCTGGCATAATATAAATTCACATGCATGTATAATTGATGGAGAAATAAATAAATTTGTCACCAAATGATGAAAAGGCGATAAAAGGCAACTGACTCGCTAAGTTAGATAGCTCTCACCCGATTATTCAGCCCAAAGGGGGTTGATCCCTGTAGCAGTAGAAATGTTTAAGACTAAGCCATTGGATTTACTAGACTTATACAGATCAAAATAAAAATCGCCACCTCACTTTATTGTTTCCAAAGGAATTGGAAAAGAGCGAATAACCCAAAAAAGGGGAAAGATTCAAGGTAAGGGGGTTGGTTATGCAAAGGAAATGTATTAGCACCCTAAACATCTACGGTACTCCGCAGGAACCTCTTTGTAAAATCTGTATATTTTGGCTATAAAATGTTGTATAAAAAACAGATGGTGGAGGTGAGAAAAGAAATATATTTTTTTAATGATTTTTTCACCCGCCACGGTTGTGAACCTTTAGTGCCTACGTACCATCTTTTGTGCAATAGGGGATCAGAGTACACGTAGTTCCTCTTTAAAAAAAACAACACAAGTGTGTTGGTTGATTTTATGAGATAAGACATCATTGTCATTGTCCGTATGGAAAACATACTTACTACCCACAATCAGGAGAAAAGAGAATTTGCATCATCTCAAAGTGGAGGATATGCCTTAGATTTTAAAATCAACAATGTCTCACTCAACACCCAAGTGAAAAATATCTCTATTCACTATATATTGTAGAAGTATAGTTGTTTGCATCACTACAAGGATTGACAAGAGTCTAATATTTTGAGAAAAGTTTTAAAATAAAAAGCCAAAGTGGCAAAATGGTTTGAAATAAGATTGATTGACTTTTAGTCGTCTCACAAAAAAAATGTCAAGGTATTATTAAGTTGATTGAAGTTTATTTATGAAAAGGTTTTGAAAATGCATGGACCTAAGTCCAAGTTTATTATGAAAGTGGTTCAAGTTTAAAAGAACAAGAAGAATTTTCAAAGGGAGGAAGATGATTTTTGAAATTAAAGAAGATGGGAGGAGAAGAAGGGACTATCCTAAAGCATAAGGTAAAAGATAGGGATAAAAACAATCTAACCAACAAGAAACAAATACTTTATATTATGAGTCAAGATAGAATTATCATTCTTTGGATTGAAACCAAGCAAGCAAAGATACTAGACCTCTCGAGAGAACTAAACTTCAAGTGTATTAAGTCTTCACAAAAATTGGGCAGAGTAACGGCTGTATACGGGTGAATTACATATTACAAACAAAGTATGTAATCACAATAACCTGCGCACAAAACAAACAAACAACCCAATGTCTTGAGGTAAACCTCAAGAACTCCAGACAAAATATCAATTAAGGTCACAAGGTCACCAACATAGGCCAAAGCTTCTAATCCTAAGTCCAAGAAGTCCCATACTCCATAATGCTAAGGATAGTAACCAAATAGTCCAAGTATCATTAAAGGTTTTTTATGGTTCATGTTGATTATTAGATGTCTTCAAAAAGAAAAGCTCAAGTGAGCAAAGTAAAAAAAATGACAAGAATATAAAGGGGCTCAAGTGAGCAAAGATGAAAAACAACATGAAATGAAATGCTTAAAGTAAATGATACATAAAACATAAAAATAAAAGCATAAAGTAAAGACAATCGTTGATAATTAGTGATTAGTTGGATGGCCATCTTGAAACTTGCATTTGGAACTCATTAAAGGATTGGTAGAACCAAATCCTTCACACAACAAATTGCATTTGCTTTTTATCAAATATATCATCCATTTTGGAGTCCTAAAAAATAACATTTAATGATCAATGATGTTTAAGTGATCCGCGTTGACCAAAAGTGATATAGATCCATTATAGGATTGGTAGAACCAAAGCCTCCACACAATGAATCTCAAGGTTATTAGATCAAAGAGATGAAATTAACATACTTGGGCTTGCAAACATAGGTTTGGGCCACGAATGATCATTTATTCGAATCGAGACAAAATTTAGCACTATGTTAAGCAATCGTAAGTGGACTTATATAGAAGTCACACCTATTTTGAGGCTGGTCAATAGCAATTTATGCACCATTTGTTTTGAGACATGATATAGAGATCATGCTTCAATAACAGTTAGTGCAATAAGAAAGGGATAAGATGAAGAGGGGTGAGAAAGAATATACAAACCACATTTGAATTAAAATTTAATCAAACTATTATTAAAATCATTCATCCATTTTTGTGGAGTTAGACTCAATACCATGGATTCAATGATGTTAACAAAGTTTATGATCAAAAATTCAATGCAAGATCAGCCAGAAAATATACAAAAATTAAATTGTATTTTAAAATAAAAGAATAAAGGTTTAAAAATGGTTTAAAAATGAAAATAAGAGAGAAAAATATCAACTATGTTCAAATTAATCAATAAAAATTAAGTAAGACCATAGAAAAATCAGAAATGAACTCAAATATTTTTATAAAATTTTTGGTAATTTTATAAAGTCAGAAACTATTTTTAAAATTAAAATAAATGAGTAAAATAAACCAAAAATGATAAAAAATAACAAAGTCAAAAATAAAAAATAAATGAGGTCACCAATATTTGTCACAATATCATTGGATCATTTTATATTTATTTTAGAATTTAAAAATGCATAAAAGTATTTTTAAACATTTAAAACAATTCAAATAAACTGAAAATTTATAAAAAAATATCAAAACACAAAATAAAATTGTAAAAAAATAAAAATCAGAAAGAGAAAAATCAAAAGTATTTTTCGTAATTTTTTCAGATTTTTGGACTAAAAATGAATTTTCTATGATTTTTTGAAGTTTAAATCAATTAAAATAAAAATCAGAAAATAAAATATCAAACCAAAAAAAAATGGGACATCTGATCATTGTCAAAACGCGTTAGTAAACAGATCAAGTGGACTTGGCGTGCTGTACATGTTATGGACTTTAATGAATAAAACACTAGATCACTAATTAAATCAGAAATTCAAAAAGAATAAATGGCACGCCATCATTGGTTGGAAGATGACACGTTGGTCATCTTCAACCTCCAGCCAACGTGAAATGCGGGTCTCTCAAACTGTAAAATCAGAAGCTCAGACCTATGCCATTCGCTTCGTCTCATCAAGGCGAAGACAACCACACCTTCGCGAAAAATTTATATAAAATGTAGCTCAAGCAATTTGGAAGGAAAGTTTTGAAAAGGAATTTGAAAATTCATGGCCAAAACGTGTTTCCATTTAAAAGAAAGTGTTGCGACTAGAACCAGGGTAATGAGAGCTTCACAATGATATCAAAGTTTGGAAGAATTGATGGAGAAATCTACCTATTAAATTTGAGTTGCAGAGCTCTAAAACTGGACTTCTATGGATCAATATAGGACACGATTCTTGAAGGTAATTATATGGTTAGCTTCATGGAAGATCAAGGAAGGTGAATTGATAGAAAAAATGGATTGAAAAAGGCTTGAACACTGATTTCGAAGTTGCAGAAAAGTGAGTTATGAAATGAGTTTGGCAGGGTGATTTTGGAAGTTCAAGCTTGAGAAAGTGAATGTGTTGTACCCCAAAATTTGTCCTCCCATATTTCTCAAAACATTTCAAGTAAGATCCTCAATTTGCTCAAGGAAGTCTAAGGGTCGACCAGACAAACTCTCTCCTAAGACAGTCTACCTCAAATTAGGGTTTCATGTTGCATCAAGATACTTGAGTCCAAGGGATCCCAAATTCTCACCATTGTTCTAATATGTTCTCAAGATCATCCATGTCAAGTTTCAAGCCTTGCAGAGGAAGTTTGCTCAGTCAATTGCTCAAAGGCCTGAAAGTCGACAGTGCTAGGGCAAAAGTCAACTGTGGCCCACATACAATCAAACTTCAAGATTTTTGGTCAACATCCTCATTTTGAAGTATTATTCATCATTTGATCAAGGTTTGATCATGATTCCTCAAGGATTGCTCACAATTCATCAAAACCCAAAAGTTGCTAAATTAGGGTTTTGCAGGAAAAGTCAACTCAACTTTGACCAAGCATAAATTTCTCATACTTTATTAGAAATGACCCATCCAAAGATCATTTCGAAGAGGATTCAATTATCTACAATCCATCTTAATCTACCAAGTTTAAAATATTCACTCACAAGAAGTTATGGATTTGGACATTATAGGTCATTTTGAAAAGTCAACAAAAACACCTTTTTTGTCAAAGCTTCATACATGAACATGTAAGACTCAATTGAAATGAGACCAAAAAGGTTGCTTATAGGACATCTCAAGCTTTCTAAAAAGTCCAAGAACACCTTCAAAGAGTCAAAATTGAAGAAGTTATGAATTGGTGAAGTTGACCTTTTTTGCAAAATTGCCAAAAGTCAAATATGCCTCAAATTGCAATTTTTGTCAAATGCGCCCAACTTTTTGTACTTGTTTTGAGTTTGTAACATGGTCCACGACCTATGATCCTTCCCACTTGCCCTTATTTTATTTTTTCCATTTATTTTGATTTTTTATTTCAATTAAATCAAATTAAATCAAAATAAATCATGGAAATATCAAAAACATTTAAGCATTGAGATTTTGTGCATATTTCAGGTCCCTTATACAGCTAGAAACAAAATCAAATCGTGCAAGGCATGTTTGTGCATAAAAATATTGATTTTCAGCTTATTTTGGAAAGATCTTCATGGGAATCAAATCATGATCAAAGACCATAATTGAAAAAGATTGGAGGCATATTTGTAAACCTAATTCGATCATTGGTATATAGTGGACAAAGGCAGACCAAAAGGACAAGGTTTTGGAGGCGTGTAGAGAGAAGAACAAACTTGGAAAAACTCAAGAAAAGTGGTTGTTGTACCCCAAAATTTGCCCTCTCATATTTTTCAAAGTCTCCCCCCTGCATGGTTGACCAGAAACCCTTGCCTAAGGAAAAAGAAAATTTTTTAGTGGTGCATTAAGTACCTTTCGATTGGCATTCTAATTAGTACCCTTCGATTGGTATCTGAACAGTACCTTTCGATTGGCATTCTGAAAGACCCTTCGATTGGTATTCTGAAGGAGCCTTTCGATTGGCATTATGGACAAGCACTTCGATTGGCATTATGTCAAGGCTTTCGATTGGCATTCTGAAAGACCCTTCGATTGGTATTCTGAAGGAGCCTTTCGATTGGCATTATGGACAAGCACTTCAATTGGCATTATGTCAAGGCCTTCGATTGGCATTCTGAAAGACCCTTCGATTGGTATTCTGAAGGAGCCTTTCGATTGGCATTATGGACAAGCATTTCGATTGGCATTATGTCAAGGCCTTCGATTAGAATTCTGAAAGACCTTTTCGTTTGGCACCCTGGGCCAAGCCTTTCAATTGGCATGCCAAGGGATCCTTCGATTTAGCATTGTGTCAAGGCAGCTTCGACAGGCATGTTAACCATGTCCTTCGATTAGCATGAACAACACCTTTAGATTGGCCTGTTAACAAAGCCTTTCAATTGGAATTTTAATTAGGACCCTTCGATTGATATTTGGACAAGGGGCATTTAAAGAACTCCTTCTAGGCCATTCGAAAGAGGCCATCAAGAGGGCACTCAAAAAACATGTCCAGGTACACTGAACATGAGAAAATGGCATGTTTTCCTTGCAAATATGGCAATAACTAAATGTTGATTATGGATTCAATTCTTGAGTTAAATGCCAAATTCTTGCCTTTTCTGTTCCTAACTCCACAAGAGCTGATTCGACCAGAGTGATTCTTTTCAAATCAAGCAGTCGAAGCAGAAGAAATCCATTCGAAGGAGGCAAATCAAGACCAATCGAAGAGCAGGGCCTGAAGGCATTCGAAAATCAAAAGTGTCCAGGTTCATTCAAGATTCCAAAGAGACATGAATATTTCAAAAAAGGAAATCTTTTAATGTGTCTGATTCTTGTCTCATGGCTTTAAAGGCCTGGTTAAATGGCTGTCCCTTGACATTTTCATGCATCCTCACACTCCTATAAATACGAGGCCAGTGACACATTACAGAGGACGAACAAAGACAGAAAAGAAACAGGGAGGATTTGGAGATACGCTGCCCACAAACCCACCAAAGGTTATCAACATTTTCATCTAAGCCAAAGCAGCCATTCAGCAAACATCTCCACACCCAGTGCCACAGATCATACATCTTTAATTGGTAAGGGTTTGCAAAACCAAAATTGCACCTTCATGACATTTAAATACACATTGCATATGTATTCCTATTATTACTGATTATGTTGCATGTAAGCTACAGCGCAAAGATGAGATTGTGCCATTGCTTGGGCACGATCTGAGTTTCTCCTTCGAATCTCAGGATAAAACAAACCCAGATCCAGATTCAGCAGGTTCAAATTGAGGAAGGATCCGAATTGGGAGGAGATTCGAATCAGGAGGGGTAAAATCCCCCCTGGACCTTTTAACATTTGTCTCGTTTTGCAGGAAATATATTCTCAGAATCCTGTTCAGAGTTTCGAAGCTTAGCAGCTTAGTTTCAAACTGGATCCAGGATTTCTAGATCGAAGGATGACATATCCAGATCGAACACCCCCAAAGTGCAGCCCGTCATGCACCTTCGATCAAACCTCTTCACTGGGTCGAAAGACAACCCACACCTCTTTCGATCCAGGCCTCCAAAATTATACCTTTCTTGATTTACTGCCTGTTCCTTCGATTTCAGCTTTGTTTTGACTATTTTATTTCTTTTTTTAATCAACATAAAATCAATTAAAGAAAAACCACAAAAACATTAGGCTAGTTTTTTCTATTAAATTAACTTTGTTAATTAATCTTTTAATTATCTTAACATTTTCTCAAAACTAGAATTAAGTAGATTTAGATCATTTTCCCAAAATAAAATAAAACAATAAAAAGATTTTATTCTTAGGATTTTTGGAGGTTATTTTCAGATTCACGCGCGTTTATTTTATTGTAACTGCCTACTGGTTTGTAATAGCTTAACTAATACTTTTACACTTTACTGCTTTATTCCCCCAATTTTGGACATGTAAATAATCCCCCTCCCCGAAGCCTTGTAATAGCGTAGGATTTACAATTCCCGCACTTTAAATTCCTGTACATATATTAACTGTTTAGATGTATGCTAACTAGGATTGCATGACAAGATCTAAAAACAAATGGTAGAACACCTAAATATACAAAGATAATATAACTGAAAAACAATACACTCGCACATGCCACTCTTAGGGTACGCCTCACTTGGTTGCCTCGAACGTGGTCATTGAGTATAGGATGTGTTAGAGGTCGTCCTTTTGTCCAAAGATCATAAGTTGCCTCGAAACGGTTGCCTCGGATAAAATGATCTAAGACATTAGGGTTACCGCTAAGGCGTCCTAACGTTGCTTTAGTGACCACACGTCCCTTAAATCGAATTGACCCGAAAACTCCAACGACGATGCTACCTACTCCTCAATAGTGGGATAACATTGTCTAAAGAACATTTACACAGTTTAATTCCTTTTTGAGTAGGTAGAGGTTCTTAAGTACTTGCTCCTTTTAAAACAAAACAAAACTTTTCGCACTTACACTCTCTTCAAAAACAAAACTCTTTTCAAAACCCACAATCACAAAGAAAAGCAAACTTTTGAAAACATAGTGAGCAAGTACCTAAGAGCTCGTGGATAACCACAGATAGAAAGGGTGCTAACACCTTCCCTTTCTATAATCTACCTCCCGAACCCGAGAAACATCTCGAAAAGGAATTTTTCTGTGCTTTTGTCCTTTCCTTGTTGGATAAAATAAAAGACGGTGGCGACTCTTGCTTACCGCGACATTTTGCAAAAACAAACGCAAACGCGAACCAGCATTCCAAAACAGTCAGTTCTCATTCCCACCAATCACAGAACTGGCGACTCTGTTGGGGATTTATTATAAGTGAGGTGTACCTTAGGATTAGATCACTTGTGTTTTCAATTGTATGCTTTGTATGCTTTAAATTTTGTGGGCTTGTATCGGAGTTCTATAGATCCTAACCCGGATCTGGGGATACCCTTTAGGTAAGTAGCAATAAACTGTGAGGGAACTGTGTGGGGTATACCGACATGGTTGAAACAGTAGCTACGTTGATGTGGCACTTTGGTTGGTACCGGTAACCCTTGAGTTAAGTCAAGGAGAGTACGGGGCCGCCGCGTGGTGTCGTGAAACATCAATTGACTTTAGAACCTTACTTGACCATCTTGGCCTTTTTTAGGGGTAGTGAGATAACCTACTTTGGTGCAGTCCAAAGTTGGTAGATACTCGATACTACACTCATTGAGGATTGTTTTCTTGGAATATTTTGGTCGCCAGTTAAGTGGCTAAACCAAAACGATGAACATAGAAAACAATCCAATGATATTGAGCTCCTTAGAACCCGGTTACTATTTTTAGGGCAGGTTTAAACTAACTGAAATTGAAAGAGGGTAATACCTAAACTCCATGCCAGCCTAAACTTAAGGCTATATGTGTGACTTGTGTGCCTTCAAACTTTAACTACTTGCACATTCTTGTTATCTGACAACATGAGTTCCTTGCAGGTTTTGTTTACAGTCCTTATCCAACAATTTGGATTTATTGTAGGGCTTACTTACATAACCTCACACTTTTGCTTAAACGCATAGCATACACATCATAACATCATGCCTTAACATTTCTTTAACCATTTCAAGGATCTCAAGGGTCTGTGATGCAGGTTATGGTAAATAAAATGGCTAGCAAGGGGCAAAGGGGATTTATTTTCCTCTAGCCAAGGTTGTCTAGAAATCCAAGCACGATAACTTGAGTCAGGGGCTATGACCCACTTGATATGGTGAGCTTGACTCTTAAAGAAGGACTCTTAACAACATGAAGTTTCTTCAATCAAAGCTGCAAAATTCAAATTCTAACAAGTTTCTTGTTTACCCCGCGAGATCCTTGAAAACATTGCATACATATATCATACATATCATTGCATAACAGGTCTCCCAATACAGGTCTCTCATGTTCTCGCTGTTTATTTCAGCAATGGCTTTCCAACCAGACAATCAAGATCTTCAAACTCGAGAGACTCGGTTCAGGGAAATCTTCCTAAACCTATCCAAGGGGCAGGAAGAGTTGAGAACACTCCTCATGGGGAATTTGGTCAAGAAAAGTCCTGAAGACAATAAGGAAGAATGGCTGGAACAACTACAAGCTGAGTTCAGTGCCATGAAAACCCAGATGCTGGGGCAGATGGCTCTTATCCAAGGCTTAGCTCGGGAACAAGAAGAGTTGAGAACTATTATCAACCAGCTTCATCAAGACAGATACAACGACATGAAGCAAACAATCAAGGCTGGGGATCAAATCATTAATTAGCCTCCAAGAAGACAAGAGTTTGGTATGGTGAAGAATGGACCTCTCCAAGTTGCTACTACCTCAAGGGTCTAACAACAACCTTGCCATAAACAACGGGTTAATCAGAGGCAATTTACCAAGCTCAACATGCCGCTGTCTCAAGCTTTACAACACCTGTTGAGATTGAATCTGGTGACATTGGTAGGACCTCATCTGAATCCTAAGACTTCTTCACCCAACTACAATCCTTATGCAAGGTGTGCATACCATTCTAACAGCCCAGGACATGATACTGACGACTGTTGGAAGCTGAAGTGCAAAATTCAAAACCTGATTGATGAAGGAGCATTAGAATTCACACAAGATGGTCAGGCTGAGTTCTTCTACCATCCCTCCAAGGTTCACCATTTGAAGTGACAAGTACTGAGACGAGAAGACTTTTGTTCATTAGAATTTTCAATTTGTAATTTTCTTTTGATTGTTCGAACATTTATTCATGTCAAACTTTGTTACTTTATCAATGCATTGCATATGTCTGTTTTGAATCAGTTCATTCGTATTCACTATATTCAAATTGCTTTCATTTTTGTGATGTTCAACTCTCGATTAAAAAATTCTAAGCCTTTTGAGGGAGGATGACGAAAACGATACCACGATCTTTACAATATGCTTTTGAATAGACCCCGCTGATGAGGTATAGGCATTGTTTCAAATCCTAAACAGTGGAGTTATAAGGAAGATAATCCCTAGTCAACCCCTTTAAGCCAAAGAAGTTGGAGTTTTTCTTTTCATAAATTAAAACCCTTAATTATAACCTGGGGCATGGTAGTTCTCTCAGTTGATCCAGGTGCGTAATGAATGGCATCAAAGAAGTCCTTCTGAAACAAAAGACAGTGTTGGTTCCGTATAATCGTAAGGACAGACAGTCATTATCTCTCAAAATAAAAGCCCATCAAGTCAAAACCTATGAAAGAGACTTACAAAACTGGGGCATCCCGCTGACTGTAATTACAAAAGAAACAGTTCAGGCAAAAGACAGGGATAATAAAATCAAAAAGAAAGAGGTCCTACAAACTCTCAACAAAAATGACTGCCTGTTCAAAATAAACTGTAAGTATCCGAACCATCACCGGAATATCAGAGCAAAGACTCAAACGAGATCTAAATGCACGATTAACTGAGTTTAGGATCGAAGAACATCACGAAGATCGGGTGGGTACAAATAAATCTTGAGCCTTTATCCTTTGTTTCTTAAACCGTGAACCAGGCCAC
Source organism: Vicia faba (assembly GCA_948472305.1). Lineage (NCBI taxonomy): Eukaryota > Viridiplantae > Streptophyta > Magnoliopsida > Fabales > Fabaceae > Vicia > Vicia faba. The sequence goes on along the minus strand of OX451736.1, from coordinate 1,616,816,901 downwards.
GTTATAACCCTTAAAAGTCTTAGCTGAAGCATGGGTTAGTCCGAAAGCATACTGTTATAAAGGTATCCTGACTCCTGTAGGGCTTGCTGTAAATCCTGAGTTGACGTCACATTTTACAAAATTTTCCTATCTTACTGAAAAAATGCATTTTCAAAAACTTCAAGACAGACATAAGCTTTGCATTCTTAAAATAACATTGTTTGCATATGACTATTTGTTCAAATAGCAGAGAAATCCGCACGACGAATATCTAGTGAACAAAAACCTTTTCAATAAAAAAGGATCACCTCAAGTGGAAAAAACACTTCCAATCAAGGGGCACGGCATGATCATTGTCCATCATCTGGGGCAGTCAAGTCAAGATTCAAGGAATCTCTCAAAATGCCAAATAGCCAGGGGCAAATCTCCATCAGAATCAATTAGGGCATTGGACGTGAATTCCAACAACGAATCTTGCATGATCAAACGAAGATCTTCTGGTAGTATGGTAACACAACACTACCGACAGTGACACCTCTCTACATCCTGAGGGAATGGACATAGTCAAAAAAGTACTATGCATAATCAAAGACCCGCTAGGTTGACCGACCTAAGCAAAAATAAGGGCTTCCCGGCGAACCAAAAGGGTTCGGGAAAAAAAATTAGGGATAAAAATGGAAAAAATCTGTACACCCGGCAAGTCGAAAACCTGAAAAGGCGGCTTGGGCAAAAAAGGGTATCCCGATGAACTGAAAACCCAAAAGGGTGGTCCAGGCAAAAATTAGGGATCAAAGCGTACGACTATGTCTCGTCATCTCGTCACTGGCCTACCAGAAGAAGACTTGTCATTTTGACCGAAAGATACCAAACACCTCATAGGTGGGGATAATACTCGATCCACAGGGCCTCCGCAGGCACCTTCTCCCGCAAAAAACAGGGGCAAATAAGAATTGTCCGAACTGTACAAGTTGCTCTGTCCACCAGGTACCAAGGTATATATTCAGCTGAAGAATATGGCTAAGATACTTTCACTCCCCGCAGAGTAAGACAGTAATGATGGCTCTCTCAGCTGATACTTGCAACTATGAACGAATCAGCAATACTCTCCCCAAGCAGAGTTGGTCTACCATCAGCCCTAAAAAGGGTGGGTATCCCCAGAAGGTCTTAATATTCCCCAACGGAGTATAAGGATATTCCCCAGCAAGCATAAGAGTATCCCTGGCAGTCTTAATATTCCTCAACGGAATATAAGAATGTTCCCCGGCAGAATGCAAGATACCCCCAGTGGAGCCATTTCCCCAGCGCAGTCTAAAAAAGTTTCCCCAATGGAGTTGAATCATCTTCCCCAGTAGATTATGGAAGCTTATCCACTGCGAAGCACAAATAAGTCTCCCCAGCCAAATTCATAGGTTATCCTCATAAGAGTCTAACTGGGTTATCCTCAGCAAGTTGCAACTGAAAGATCATCCCCATCGAAGTTCTTTCTATCCCCAGCGGAGTTCATCATCAAAATCCCCAACAGAGCTTATCAACGGAATCCCCAGCGGAGTTTATCATTAAAATCTCAGCAAAGTATCTCTTCCCCACAGAGTAATTCCCCGCAGAGTAATCTCTTCACCATGTTTATTCCCCAACGGAGTTATTTTCTCCTACAGGTTTATTCTCACAACCATCTTCGTTCGTCCTCCCCATCAGAAACATTCTAAACAAAGTTTAGAGACACACATACTCTTCAACAACAGTCCAGGATTTAACAAACTCCCCGACATTTGTCAAGGATTTATTTTCCCAGACGAAAATACATTCATAAACATTTCACATTTCATACCTCCTATTTACATACATGATAAAGTGCATACGACACGATCTCATTTATTTTTGAGAACATCATAACATCATGCATTTCATACATCATGACATTGCATACAGCTAACGTTTTAACTTTTTCAAGAAAAGGTCAATCAAAAGATGGCTACCATCAACCTTTTCAAGTCCCAGTTTAATACCTGTAGCAAGCCAGGGAAATATTTGTGGACGACTGATTGTAGATTAATACCTGTAACAAGCTAGGAAAATTATCTACATGAATAGATTGAAGATTAATACCTGTAACAAGCCAGGAAGACCTTTCTTTCTCAAGTCAGAGATTAATACCTGAAACCAGCCAGGACAGATATCTCCTCGACCAACCTTTTCAAGTCCCAGTTTAATACCTGTAGCAAGCCAGGAAAAATATCTATGGACGACTGATTGTAGGTTAATACCTGAAACCAGCCAGGAAAATTATCTACATGAAGAGATTGAAGATTAATACCTGTAACAAGCCAGGAAGACCTTTCTTTCTCAGGTCATAGATTAATACCTGAAACCAGCTAGGACATATATCTCCTCGACCAACCTTTTTAGGTCCCAGTTTAATACCTGTAGCAAGCCAGGAAAATATCTGTGGACGACTGATTGTAGATTAATACCTGTAACAAGCCAGGAAAATTATCTACATGAAGAGATTTAAGATTAATACCTATAAAAAGCTAGGAAGACCTTTCTTTCTCAGGTCAGAGATTAATACCTGAAACCAGCCAGGACAGATATCTCCTCGACCAACCTTTTCAGGTCCCAGTTTAATACCTGTAGCAAGCCAGGAAAATATCTATGGACGACTGATTGTAGGTTAATACCTGAAACCAGCCAGGAAAATTATCTACATGAAGAGATTGAAGATTAACACCTGTAACAAGCCAGGAAGACCATCTTTCTTTCTCAGGTCAGAGATTAACACCTGAAACAAGCCAGGAAAACTATTTTTCTTTCTCAGGTCAGCGATTAATACTTGGAACCATACAGGACAAGTTCTATAACCTCCACGGTATACTCCCGGTGAACACGAGTCAGTTCCTAAATCTCAACAAAGTTAGACTTCCCCAGCGGAATCTTCTACAAACAACGGGTATGCAAGTTCTCGCTAAGAAATCTCTTATGCGATCGACGCTCCTGCAGATGGCATCTGTAAGCCCATCCTCCTATCCATCATCTCTCCAAGTGGCATCTGTAAGCCCATTCCCGACATCACAATGCTGATACTACACCATGCGAGTGCAAATTTCTGGGCACTCTAGTGTTCAATCATCTTCCACCTTCGGATCACGAAAGGCACGCAAGCCAATCTACATCCTCAGGTTTAAGAAGATTGAATAGGGGCAACTGTTGTACCCCAAAATTTGCCCTCTCATGTTTTCCAAAGTATTACCCCTGCATGGTTGACCAGAAACCCTTGCCTAAGGAAAAATAAAATTTTTTAGTGGTGCATTAAGTACCTTTCGATTGGCATTCTAATTAGTACCCTTCGATTGGTATCTGAATAGTACCTTTCGATTGGCATTCTGAAAGACCCTTCGATTGGTATTCTGAAGGAGCCTTTCGATTGGCATTATGGACAAGCACTTCGATTGGCATTATGTCAAGGCTTTCGATTGGCATTCTGAAAGACCCTTTGATTGGTATTCTGAAGGAGCCTTTCGATTGGCATTATGAACAAGCACTTCGATTGGCATTATTTCAAGGCCTTCGATTGGCATTCTGAAAGACCCTTCGATTGGTATTCTGAAGGAGCCTTTCAATTGGCATTATGGACAAGCACTTCGATTGGCATTATGTCAAGGCCTTCGATTGGCATTCTGAAAGACCCTTCGATTGGTATTCTGAAGGAGCCTTTCGATTGGCATTATGGACAAGCATTTCGATTGGCATTATGTCAAGGCCTTCGATTAGAATTCTGAAAGACCTTTTCGTTTGGCACCCTGGGCCAAGCCTTTCAATTGGCATGCCAAGGGATCCTTCGATTTAGCATTGTGTCAAGGCAGCTTCGACAGGCATGTTAACCATGTCCTTCGATTAGCATGAACAACACCTTTCGATTGGCCTGTTAACAAAGCCTTTCGATTGGAATTTTAATTAGGACCCTTCGATTGATATTTGGACAAGGGCCATTTGAAGAACTCCTTCCAGGCCATTCGAAAGAGGCCATCAAGAGGGCACTCAAAAAACATGTCCAGGTACACTGAACATGAGAAAATGGCATGTTTTCCTTGCAAATATGGCAATAACTAAATGCTGATTATGGATTCAATTCATGAGTTAAAGGCCAGATTCTTGCCTTTTCTGTTCCTAACTCCACAAGAGCTGATTTGACCAGAGTGATTCTTTTCAAATCAAGCAGTCGAAGCAGAAGAAATCCATTCGAAGGAGGCAAATCAAGACCAATCGAAGAGCAGGGCCTGAAGGCATTCGAAAATCAAAAATGTCCAGGTTCATTCAAGATTCCAAAGAGACATGAATATTTCAAAAAAGGAAATCTTTTAATGTGTCTGATTCTTGTCTCATGGCTTTAAAGGCCTGGTTAAATGGCTGTCCCTTGCCATTTTCACGCACCCTCACACTCCTATAAATACGAGGCCAGTGACACATTACAAAGGACGAACAAAGACAAAAAAGAAACAGGGAGGATTTGGAGATACGCTGCCAACAAACCCACCAAAGGTTATCAGTATTTTCATCTAAGCCAAAGCAGCCATTCAACAAACATCTCCACACCCAGCGCCACAGATCACACATCTTTAATTGGTAAGGGTTTGCAAAACCAAAATTGCACCTTCATGACATTTAAATACACATTGCATATGTATTCCTATTATTACTGATTATGTTGCATGTAAGCTACGGCGCAAAGATGAGATTGTGCCATTGCTTGAGCACGATCTGAGTTTCTCCTTCGAATCTCAGGATAAAACAAACCCAAACCCAGATTCAGCAGGTTCAAATTGAGGAAGGATCCGATTTGGGAGGAGATTCGAATCAGGGGGGGTAAAATCCCCCCTGGACCTTTTAACATTTGTCTCGTTTTGCAGGAAATATATTCTCAGAATCCTGTTCAGAGTTTCGAAGCTTAGCAGCTTAGTTTCGAACTGGATCCAGGATTTCCAGATCGAAAGATGACATATCCAGATCGAACACCCCCAAAGTGCAGCCCCTCATGCACCTTCGATCAAGCCTCTTCACTGGGTCGAAAGACAGCCCACACCTCTTTCGATCCAGGCCTCCAAAATTATACCTTTCTTGATTTACTGCCTGTTCCTTCGATTTCAGCTTTGTTTTGACTATTTTATTTCTTTTTTTAATCAACATAAAATCAATTAAAGAAAAACCACAAAAACATTAGGCTAGTTTTTTCTATTAAATTAACTTTGTTAATTAATCTTTTAATTATCTTAACATTTTCTCAAAACTAAAATTAAGTAGATTTAGATCATTTTCCCAAAATAAAATAAAACAACAAAAAGATTTTGTTCTTAGGATTTTTAGAGGTTATTTTCAAATTCGCGCGCGTTTATTTTATTGTAACTACCTACTGGTTTGTAATAGCTTAACTAAGACTTTTACACTTTACTGCTTTATTCCCCCAATTTTGGACATGTAAATAATCCCCCTCCCCGAAGCCTTGTAATAGCGTAGGATTTACAATTCCCGCACTTTAAATTCCTGTACATATATTAACTGTTTAGATGTATGCTAACTAGGATTGCATGACAAGATCTAAAAACAAATGGTAGAACACCTAAATATACAAAGATAATATAATTGAAAAACAATACACTCGCACATGCCACTCTTAGGGTACGCCTCACTTGGTTGCCTCGAACGTGGTCATTGAGTATAGGATGTGTTAGAGGTCGTCCTTTTGTCCAAAGATCATAAGTTGCCTCGAAACGGTTGCCTCATATAAAATGATCTAAGACATTAGGGTTACCGCTAAGGCGTCCTAACGTTGCTTTAGTTACCACACGTCCCTTAAATCGAATTGACCCGAAAACTCCAACGACGATGCTACCTACTCCTCAATAGTGGGATAACATTGTCTAAAGAACATTTACACAGTTTAATTCCTTTTTGAGTAGGTAGAGGTTCTTAAGTACTTGCTCCTTTTAAAACAAAACAAAACTTTTCACACTTACACTCTCTTCAAAAACAAAACTCTTTTCAAAACCCACAATCACAAAGAAAAGCAAACTTTTGAAAACATAGTGAGCAAGTACCTAAGAGCCCATGGATAACCACGAATAGAAAGGGTGCTAACACCTTCCCTTTCTATAATCTACCTCCCGAACCCGAGAAACATCTCGAAAAGGAATTTTTCTGTGCTTTTGTCCTTTCCTTGTTGGATAAAATAAAAGACGGTGGTGACTCTTGCTTACCGCGACATTTTGCAAAAACAAACGCAACCGCGAACCAACATTCCAAAATAGTCAGTTCTCATTCCCACCGATCACAGTGGTGATCTGATTTCATACTTCCAAGCATTTTCAAGACTCCCAAGCCATCTCATTCGCTTCTTGGGAGTGCAAGGAGCCTATACCAATCAAAAGCAAGCGTTTTTGTGCCCAGAAACGCGAAGTAAGTGCTTCACGACCTCCCTCTCTTTTCGAAATCCAATATTGTTATTGTGGCATTTGTGGCATGAATCATTTACATATTTTGAATCTTTGAAGCATTTGTAAGCTAATGGTAACAATTAATTGTATTTTCGCTAACTGTACAGAAATCCACCATTGTTAGGGTTTCTTGTTTTGTTTTGGGATTTTCTTGTACAGGTAAAATTGGCCTAAAAGAAAGGTGCCATGATGTTCACAAGGCCAAGACGAATTGGTCTACAGCATTAGATTTCATTTATCGTGCATGTATGTGATTTTGAAATGTGCAAGAGTTATAGCGACAGACTTATGTCTGTAGATAAAAGTCCCTGACTTTTACCAACGGAGAAGGGAAGAAGAAGGTGGCGTGGCACCACCCCATTTACCCATTTGAAAATTCGCGTGTTGCTTTATAAACTGATTCATTTTTCCAATATAATAATTGTTTGCTTCTCTTTGTACAACAAGAAACGCCAGCTCAGTTGGTCAGTGGGAGAGAGAAAAGGCTGAAGGGCCTGGGTTCGATCCCCAGGTCCCCTTGGTCTTCAATATTATTTTTCCATACACATTACCATGCGCAGACTTCTATGATGTCCACCATGAGTCTTCAAGGATCAACCAGCCAGATGTCCAACCAATCCAATCCAACGCTTGGCATGGGAAGATCCATGATACGCCCTAGTCAAACATGCATCATTGAAGCATAGAAGTCAACGTGGACCAGGATTCTTGAGCCCAGAAGCTGCTAATGGCACCCCCCAAACTGCTGTTTACCAGGCCCATTTTCTTTTTCTTTTCCCTTTTATATTTTCTTTATTTAATTCATTTAAATTATTTTACTAACACAAATTAATTCTTTTTTTTATAAAAAATCATAAAATCAATTTTCACCAAATTAGATTTAGGTTTTATTTTTTTATCAAAAATTAATTTAATTAGTTTATTTAATTTTAGGATAACTTTAATTTATATTTGTAAATAAATTAAAACAAATTAGAAATTAAGTTTTTTTGTTTAATTTAACTTCTATTTTCTTTTCTTAAAAAAAACGAAAATACAAAAATAGGTCAAATGTAATTAACTTTCCTTAATTTAATTTAGTTAGTAATTAGGTTTGCATTTAATTTAAACCTTATTTTCTTAAAAATAATCAAAAACAAACAAAAATAATCTTTTCTTTTAATTAGGGTTAGACGGGGTCAAAACCCTAATATTACTCGTCCTTGATTCATCGCGCGTGTTTACTTATTTTTACAATATTGATGTAATTGCTCATGGGATGTAATAGATTTAATTAGGACCTTTTTTCGTTTATTTATCGTTTTACGAGTTTTTGGCTATGTAATTAATCCCCGAAGCCTTGTAATAGCGTAGCTTTATTTTCCGTATTTTAATTTTCGCAAATATTAACTGTTAGATGTATGATAATAGGGTTGCATGACAAGAATGTATGTTAATTTTTAAAATGGTTAGAAAAACCCTAAATGTGCAAAGATAATAACTTGAGATTGAATCACTCGCACATATTCACTCCTAGGGTATACTCTCACTTCGGTTGCCTTCGGTAAACGGTCATTAAGTATAGGGTATTTTAGTGGTCGCTCTCTTGTATAAACAAAGATAAAAAGTCCCGTTCGAAAAGGTTGCCTCGGAAAGGTTGCCTCGGAAAGGTTGCCTCGGAAATGTTGCCTCGAATATGATCTTAAGACATTAGGGTTATTACTAAGACGTCCTAATATTGCTTTAATGATTGTACGTCCCTTTCGAATTGACCCTTACAAATCCAACGATGGTGCTACCTACTCACTAATAGTGGGATAGCGCTGTCTAAAGGAAACAAGAACAAAAAAAATTCTTTTTTCGAGTAGGTAGATGCTAGTAGGTACTTGCTCAAAAAAATCAAAATTTTCTTTACCACACTTACACTCTTTTCAAACAAAGTTTTCAAAAACGACTTCGTAACACTCTTGAAGACAGAAGCAAGGGTTAAATCGAAGTAAAACAAAACTTTTCAAAATACACAAACACGAAAGCAATTTTTAAAATGATGAGCAAGTACCTAAGAGCCCGTAGAAAACTACGGATAGAAAGGGTGCTAATACCTTCCCTTTCTATAATCTACCCCCTGTACTCAAAATCTCGAAAAAGGAATTTTTCTGTGCTTTTGTCCTTTCCAGTTGGATAAAATAAAAGTCGGTGGCGACTCTTGCTTACCGCAACATTTTGAAAAATGCAAAACACAAACCAGTATTAACAGTTCGGTTCTGCCACTGTATCACAGAACTGGCGACTCTGCTGGGGAGAAATAAGTGGGGCATACCTTAGGATCTAGTTAATCATAAATTGCTTCTTTTGTTTGTTTTGGTTGCTTTACTTTTAAAGGTTTTGTTTGGGAGTTACTATAGATCCTAACCCGGATCTGGGGAACACCTGTTAGGTAAGTAGCAATAAACTGTGAGGGAACTGTACATCGTAGATCGATACGGTTGAAGCAGTAACTACATTGATGTGGCACATTGGTTGGTACCGGTATCCCTTGTGGAGAAACGAGGAGAATACGGGGCTTCTATATGGGTCGTTAAGCATCAACTGACCTTAGAACCTATAATTGACCAACTTGGCAATAGGAAGTAGTGAGATAGCTGGCCTCAGTGTAAAGTTGAGAACTGGTTGATACTCGATGCTACACTCATTGAGACCATACTCTCGAGATAGTTCCGACTGCAAGAAAAGATTGCGTGAGCTGAAACCATGACCGATAGAGGATGGTCAGTGATATTGAGAACCTCTAGAACCCGATTACTATTATTAGGACAGGTTGAAACCAACTAAACTTCAAGAGGGTAATACCTAGACCCCATGCAAGCCTGAAACTTAAGGGCTATTGTGTGACTTGTTTTCCCTTACCATGTATGTTATCTGCTATACCTGTTGTGTGTTTTACCATGACATCATGCATCATAACATAGCATGCATACCTCATTATACTAACCATTTCAAAGACCGAGGGGATTTATCTTTGTTCTGTTTTGCAGATTATGACTTCCTTGCGCAGAAACACCATCCGAGTTAACTTTGTGCAAATACCTGCCCAACTCAAAGAGTTGGTCTCAAGAGTTTCTGATACTTCTTCATTCATTAGGAGACATGGTCAGCTTCTTAGCTTGGTTACCTCAAAGTTTGATGAGAAGATTATGAGTGTGCTCTTCCAGTTCTTCGATCCGGTGCATCATTGCTTCACTTTCCCGGATTATCAGCTAGTTCCTACTTTGGAAGAATTTTCTCACTTATTGGGTGTATCCATCCTCGAGCAGATGCCTTTCACAGGTTTGGAAGAGGATCATAGACCAGAGGACATTGCTTCATCTTTACATTTGAAAAGGGCTGATGTAGTATCCAACTGGGAGACATGAAGTGGGGTTAAAGGTTTCTTAGCCAAATTTCTGATAGATCAAGCTCAACTGTTCTGGGATAGTTTGGACTTTCAGGATTTTGAAGACATCTTGGCTCTCCTTATATATGGTTTGGTTCTCTTCCCGAATCCAGATTCCTTCATAGATGTGAATACGGTTAAGATCTTCTTGTCTCGCAATCCTGTGCCTACTCTTCTAGGTGATATTCTGCATGCCCTATATACTCGTACTGTGCGAAGAAGAGGGACCCTCATGTGTTGCATGCTGCTGTTGGCAAGGTGGTTTATTTCTCACCTCCCTAAGTCCGTGTTGAAGAATGAGGAAGGTTTAGGATGGTCTTACAGGATAATGTCCCTTGCCCATACATACATTCTTTGGAGTTCTAAGGATATGGAAGGCGTTGTTGTCATTGATCGATGTGGGGAATACCCTAATGTCCCGTTGCTTGGAATTAGAGGGGGAATAACCTACAGTCCTTGTTTAGCCTTACGACAGTTTGGTCGCGCTCGGAGAGACGGTCCTCATGAGCTACTTCTTACATATATTTTCTTTGACTATAAGGAGGACATTGAAGAGCATCGCCGAAGGTTTATACGAGCTTGGGGCATGGTGAACAGGTCTGACCCTCAAGAACTAGGACCAAAGACTTCTCTCCCTATGCAACCTTACCTCCAGTGGATCCGAGCTTGGGCTCAGAAGCTTGGGATGCCTTATGAAGCTGTGTTGCCGGTGATTATGGAGCATACTAATGAAGAAGGTGTTCCTTATACAGTCCTTTATCCCTACATTCCTACTGATCTGGGGGCATTGAAGAGATCCTGGATTCAGCTAAAAGAGGAGAGGGATACTTACCGGGAGAAGTATCATGAGCAAGAGAGGAAGATCTTGAAGCTCACGAGGCAACTTGAGAATGAAAGGACGATCAATAACTACGTCAGCACGAAGGGAAAGCGTCCATGGAATTTCTGATTTTTTGGCTTTTTCTAGTTTAGATTTGTTTTCAGTCTATTTATTTTGTAATGCCTTAAAGACATTGTTAAACATTCTTACAAGTTAAATCTAATAAAGTTTGTTTATTTCTTGGTTTGAAAATTTAAATCTCCCAAAGTCTTTGAAATCATTTCATACGCATTCCATTATCACGCACCTCATTACAGGTATCATTACAGGTTTCTCATCTTCTTCGCTGTTTATTTCAGCACAGAATGTCTTATGAAATACCTACCGACCAAGCCATCAAAGCTCTTCAGGCACAAAATGCCCAATTCCAAGAGTTGTTCTTGAACTTGGCTAAGGGGCAAGAAGATTTGAAGACTCTCATCCTAAAGGAGAAGAAGAAGAAGAAGAAGAAGGTGGTTCTTCTGAATATGGGTCACAGATTTGGGAATAGGTTGCGACAGGAAGCTGATCTGTCTCATTCATCTAAAGGAGGAGAGAATCAAGAGGAAGAAAAGGGTCCTAGTCCTGTAGTCTCTGATAATGACACTGATTTTGATGAAGAACAATATCCTCATGCTGAGGATATATACAAACAACTTGAAGACCGTTTGAGTGCTATGGAGATTCAAAAGATACCTGGTTTGGACTTCAGAGATCTGGGACTAGCATCTGGGGTGGTGATCCCTCATAAGTTTAAAGCTCCGGTCTTTGCCAAGTATGATGGAGTATCCTGTCCAAAACTCCATCTCCGCTCGTACGTCCGAAAAATCCAACCCTACACTGCTGATAGAAATCTGTGGGTTCATTTCTTTCAAGATAGTCTGTCAGGGACTCAGCTTGAATTGTTTTATCAATTGGAAGGAGCTAATGTCTGAAACTGGGAGGACCTTGCTGCTGCTTTTTACAAGCAATACCAGTATAACACCGACCTTGCTCCCACGCGTACTCAGCTTCAGGGTATGTCAATGGGTGCAAGCGAAGGCTTTGAGGACTATGCTCAGAAGTGGAGAGATCTAGCTGGAAGAGTCCAACCTCCTTTGTCTGACAGGGAGATGGTGGATATGTTTCTGGGGACCTTGTCTGGTCCATTTTTCAATCATCTGATCAGAAGTTCATCATCTGGGTTTACTGAATTGATTTTGACCTGGGAGAGAGTAGAGGCTGGTATCAGAAGTGGTAAGATACAAAAAGGTGCTTCATCAAGTACAGAAAAGAAGCCTTTCACCAGTAGGAAAGAAGCTAGTGTAGTATACGGCTCGAGGAGCCAAAGCAGACCCGAGCGCCGTCAAGCAGTAAATGCGGTAGTAATATCAAGACCCACTGTTGCTCCACAATGCAACAATCAGCATAGAATGGAGAGACCGCAGAGATAGTACACTCGGCTTAATATGACTTTGTCTCAAATTCTACCGCAACTGTTGAAGACCAACCTGGTAACTCTGAGGGAAGCCCCGAAGAATCCCAGCACCACATCTCCGCTGTATAATCCGAACGCCCGCTGTGCCTATCACTCCGATAGCCCAGGGCATGATACGAACAATTGCTGGGCCTTGAGGAATAAGGTGCAAGATTTGATCGAAGCTAAAGAAATTGAGTTTGACGCTTCGGAGAAGCCCAAAGTCATAACTGCGCCCATGCCCAAGCATGACTCGGGAGTTAATGCAATCGGGGATGATGAAGAAGAGTCAGATATCGATAGATGGATCTACCCGACTACCAACGGTGGATTGAACAACTGGATGGTGAAGGACTTCGTGCCCGTTTCATTTATTACACAGTAATAGACTTTTGTTTTGAGATTTGTAACAAACAGTTTAAAACTTTACGGCCCGGTGCCTTGCCCGAGGCATTTTGGCTTTGTTTGTGAGGGCTTATTATTTGTCATTTTCATATACCATCAATAAAGCATTGGACGTTTCTTGCATTACAAATTTTACGCTCCTTGTTTTTCTTTTCTATCTTGCACTTTATTAAAACAGCTATTGTCTTACACACACTCACATATCATAATGCAGATCCACATCCACTCTGGATCCCATTGATAACGAATCTGCTACTGCCAGTTATGACTTTGAAAATCCGATCAACCAAGCCGAGGACGAAGGTGAGGATGATTGTGAAGTGCCTGGGGAACTTGCTAGACTGTTACTACAGGAAGAGAGGGCCATACAGCCTCACGAAGAGCTAGTGGAATCAGTGAGTTTGGGAATAGAGGAAGACAAGAAAGAGGTCAAGATCGGTGCAAATCTGGAGCCTAGTATCAAGCAACGGTTGATACTGATGCTACGCGACTATGTCAAGATCTTCGCTTGGTCTTATGAAGATATGCTTGGTTTGGACACCGACATTGTGGTACACCGCTTTCCAACTAAAGAAGACTGTCCTCCGGTAAAACAAAAATTTCACCGTATGCGCCCTGAGATGTCTGAGAAAATCAAAGCTAAGGTCATGAAACAGTTTGATGCCGATTTTCTAGCAGTTACTTCTTACCGCAGTGGGTTGCCAACATTGTCTCGGTGCCTAAGAAAGATTGTAAGGTACGAATGTGTGTGGACTATAGGGTTCTGAATAGGGCAAGCCCCAAAGATGATTTCCCACTACCTCACATCGATGTTTTGGTCGACAACACCACGCAACATAAGATCTTCTCCTTTATGGATGGTTTTTCTGGTTACAATCAGATTAAGATGGCTCCCGAGGACATTGAGAAGACAACCTTCGTTACGCAGTAGGGCACCTTTTGCTACAAAGTCATGCCGTTCGGACTAAAGAATGCTGGGGCAACGTATCAGCATGCCATGGTTGCTTTGTTCCACGACATAATTCATCATGAGATTGAGGTTTACGTTGATAACATGATTGCAAGGTCCCAGACTGAAGAAGAACATCTTGACCATCTCCAGAAACTGTTCGACAGGTTGAAGATGTACAAGATGAGGTTAAACCCGAACAAGTGCACCTTCGGGGTAAGGTCTGGTAAGCTACTGAGTTTCATCGTCAGTGATAAAGGTATTCAGGTGGATCCTGCAAAGGTGAAGGCTATACAGGAGATGCCGGCTCCCCGAATGGAAAAAGAAGTCAGAGGCTTTTTGGGACGTCTAAACTACATTTCCCGATTCATTTCACATCTGATTGCTACTTGTGAGCCAATCTTCAAGCTGCTGAAGAAAGATCAAGTGGTAAGGTGGAATGATGAATTCCAGGCCGCTTTCGAAAGGATCAAGGAATATCTGCAAGAGCCCCCTATTCTGATGCCTCCAGTTGAAGGAAGACCTTTGATCTTATACTTGACAGTACTCGACAATTCGATAGGGTGTGTGTTGGGACAGCATGACGAGTCTGGCCAAAAAAGCATGCTATTTACTATCTTAGCAAAAATTTTACCGATTGTGAGACCCGATACTCACTGCTTGAGAAAACTTGGTGCACTTTGGCTTGGGATGCTCGCCGGCTGAGACAGTATATGCTGACTCACACTACCCTATTGATATCAAATATGGATCCAATCAAGTATATCTTCGAAAAGTCTGCCTTATCTGGAAGAATAGCAAGATGGAAGATGATCTTAACTGAGTATGACATCTAATACACAACCCAAAAAGCAATCAAGGGGAGTGTGTTGGCAGATCATTTGGCACATCAGGCCGTGGATGATTACCAGTCTATGAATTTCGAGTTTCCGGATGAGAACATCATGTTGGTGACTGACTGTGAAAAACTTGGACCGGATGAAGGACCTAAGGAAGGATCCCGATGGTCTATGTGTTTCGACGAAGCCTCAAACGCTTTGGGTAATGGCATTGGCATCGTGATCATATCTCCTGAGGGCTGTCATATTCCGTTCACCGCCCGATTATGTTTTAACTGCACCAACAATATGGCAGAGTATGAAGCATGCATCCTGGGCCTTCGAGCAGCTATTGACCTAAGGATTAAGTTCTTAAGTGTATTCGGAGATTCCGCTCTAGTGATCAGTCAGATCAAAGGCGAGTGGGATACGAAGCACCCAAATCTTATTCCTTACAAAGAGTATGTACTGACGTTGCTCTCGCACTTTGAGGAGATAACCTTTGAACACTTCTCGAGAGAGGAGAATCAGTTAGCGGACGCGCTAACTACCATGTCTTCTATGTTCAAGGTCAGGTGGGACAATGAGGCTCCCCAGATTACCATTGAGAGGTTGGACGAACCCATACATTGCTGTGACATTGAGACTGAAGAGGTAGCAGATAAACCTTGGTTCCACGAGGTAAAGAGGTATCTTGAGGCTCAAGAATACCCCGAGGGTGCATCTGTTAATGACAAGAAGTTCTTGAGAAGGTTCGCTGCATAGTTCTTCATCAGCAATGGTGTCCTTTACAAGCGTAACTATGATTCAACCTTACTGCGATGTATGGATAAGAGCGAGGCAGAAAGGATTATGGCAGAGTTACATGAAGGTATTTTCAGAACTCATTCCAGTGGACATACCATGGCAAAGAAAATCCTACGGGCATGATATTATTGGTCTACTATGGAAGCCGATTGTTATCAGCATTCTCGGACCTGTCATAAGTGCTAAGTCTATGCTGATAAGGTGCACATACCTCCAGTTCCTCTAAACATCTTGACATCTCCTTGGCCTTTTGCAATGTGGGGGATCGACATGATCGGCGAGATCAGACCTACTGCGTCCAACGGGCATCATTTCATTTTGGTGGCTATTGATTATTTCACGAAGTGGGTTGAGGCAACTTCCTTTGCTACAATAACCAAGAATGTCGTGGCACGGTTTATTCAGCACAATTTGATCTGTCGATATGGTGTACCAGAGAGGATCATTACGAACAACGGTACAAATCTCAATAATACAATGATCACCGAGCTCTGCAAACAGTTTAAGATACATCATCACAATTCTTCTCCTTACCGGCCGAAGATGAATGGGGCTGTTGAAGCAGCTAATAAGAACATCAAGAAGATTGTGCAGAAGATGACGGTGACATACAAAGACTGGCATGAGATGTTACCATTCTCTCTTCATGGGTACCGTACCTCAGCGCGAACTTCAACAGGGGCAACACCCTACTCTCTGGTGTATGGCATGGAGGCAGTCTTACCCATTGAAGTCCAGATACCCTCTCTCCGGATTATGAAGGATGCAGGTTTGAGCGAGGATGATTGGATCCATACCCGGCTTGATCAGCTAAATTTAATCAATGAGAAAAGACTTACTGCTATTTGTCATGGTCAAATGTACCAGAAGCGAATGATCAAGGCATTTAACAAGAAAGTCAGACGACAAGAGTATCAAGTCGGGGATCTGGTGATCAAGCGCATCATATTACCGCAAGGTGATCCTAGGGGCAAATGGACCCCCACGTACGAAGGGCCATTTGTGGTTAAGAACATTTTCTCAGGAGGAGCTATGATTCTAACCACCATGGATGGTGACGACCTTCCTCACCCCGTCAATGCAGACATAGTGAAAAAATACTACGCATAATCAAAGACCCGCTAGGTCGACTGGCCTAGGCAAAAATAAGGGCTTCCCGACAAACCAAAAGGGTTCGGGCAAAAGTAAGGGATGAAAATGAAAAAATATGTACACCCGGCAAGTCGAAAACCTGAAAAGGCGGCTTGGGCAAAAAAAGGTATCCCGGTGGACTGAAAACCCGAAAGGGCAGTCCAGGAAAAAATTAGGGATCAAAGCGTAACACTATGTCTCATTGGATCATCTTGCAACCAGACTTCGGTATCGACTATCAAACTCGGACGACACTAATCAATCTGATCTACCTTCAACCAAGCAACGAAGTGATGAGACGCTCGAAGATATAGAGGCAGTAGCTGAGTTGGAACCCAGTGGGGTTGTTTCACATAGTTGTTTTTCTTTCTTTTACACAAATTATATAAACTCTGTTTCTTTCGGCGGCGTTCTCTTACAAGGACGTCAGCCTCTTGTACAAAAACGCCTATTTTTAGGCCAACTTCAAAATCAATACAATCCATTTTTACAATAATTTCAAAATTTTTTTTCTTTTCCTGTTTTGTTTTGCAAAAAGTCCAATGTTTCATGTTGATATATGCATTCTGACAATAATTGCTGCTCATAAATATTTACATGCGAAACAAAAGACGATTACTGGTAATTTCAGGAACAGGAGCAAACAGAAATGTCCAAACCTTACAGTTTCTCTATCCACCAGGTACAGGGACAGAGCCAGCCTGAGAATGTGACTAAAAGTGCATACACTTCCTGCAGAGTAGGAATACCCAAGACAATGGTATTAATTCTCCCTAAGCAGAGTTCATCTATCACCAACAATAAAAGATTATCCCCCAACGAAGTTTATTTCTTCCCCAAGCAGAAATTCTCCCCAAGCAGAGTTCATCTATCACCAACAATAGAAGATTATCCCCCAGCGGAGTTTATTTCTTCCCCAAGCAGAAATTCAATCCCCGACAGAGTTCGTTATCGCCAGCAATGATAATTCATCCCCAGCCGAGGTTATCTCTTCAAATCAGCAGATCTTCTAGCAGAGTCTCTCTTCCCCATAAAGTTATTCTCTCGCCAGTTCATTCTCCAGCAGAGTTATTCTCCCACCAATTTATTCTCAAATCATCTTCGATCGTTATCCCCAGCGAGAATGAAGAATTCAACTCTTTATATTCTCCAACAGCAGTCCGGGATTTATTTTCCCCAGTTAGAGAATATCATAAAAACATTACATATCCATACATCATGACATGTGCATAAGCATCATACAACACAATCTCATTTATTTTTAGAACATCATTGCTCAATACATCTCATACATCATGGCATTACATACGACTAACTCTTTACCTTTCAGGAAAAAGATACAATCAAATTTTCACAAAGTTCAAGTTGTGAAGCCCGGAGAACGACCGAATAATAGCTCAGCAAGCTATTGTGAAGCCTGGATTACGACCAGATAGCAATACAAGTTACTGCGAAGCCTAGATTACGACCAGATAGCAGTACAAGATGCTGTGAAGCTTGGATTACGACCAGATAGCAGCCAAGAATACTACGAAGCCTGGAGTCGACCAGATAGTGGTATATCTTTAATGCAAGTTATGAAGCCCGGATTCGACCGGATAATATCTTGATTTCTCCAAACACCATGAAGCCTGGATTCGACCAGATAATGGTATGAAACATCGTGAATCCTGGATTACGACCAGATAGCGGTAAAAGACACTGAAGCCTGGATTACAACCAGATAACAGTATAAGACACTACGAAGCTTGGATTTCGACCAAATAGCAGTTTACCTGGACAATTACTAAGAAGCTCGGAGTCGACCAGATATTAGTGTGCCCTAAATTCAAGTTGAAGCCCGGATGTGACCGGATAACAACTTAATTCCTCCTGAAGCCTGGATTACGACCAGATAAGAATCGAGAAATTGCGAAGCCTGGTACGACCGGATAGCAAGTTTAATCTCATCTCCCCAGTAAGTCACTGTAAAGCCTGGAATACGACCAAATAGCAGTCGATCTTATCACTACGAAGCCTGGATCACGACCAGATAGTAGTTCATTTTCACCTCTTCAACTAAGAGACGATTTCCCAGTAGAATAACGGACGACTGAAGCTCCTAAAATTCAACTTTTCTCAAGACATAGACCAACATTCCCCAGCGGAGTCCTCCTCAACAACAGGTATACCGGCACCCATAGAGGAATCTCTCATGCGATCGACACTCGTTAGGATGGCATCTTTAAGCCCATCCCCTGTCATCAATCTCCAGATGGTATCTATAAGCCCATTCCCGGCATCACAAGACAAGTACCACTTCATGCGAGTGCAAATTTCTGGGCACTCTAGTGTTCAATAATCTTCCACCTTAGGATCACGAAAGGCAAGCAAGCCAATCTACATCCTCATGTTTAAGAAGATTGAATAGGGGCAGCTGTTGTACCCCAAAATTTTCCCTCCCATATTTCTCAAAACATTTCAAGTAAGATCCTCAATTTGCTCAAGGAAGTCCAAGGGTCGACCAGACAAACTCTCTCCTAAGGCAGTCTACCTCAAATTAGGGTTTCATGTTGCATCAAGATACTTGAGTCCAAGGGATCCCAAATTATCACCATTGTTCTAATATGTTCTCAAGATCATCCATATCAAGTTTCAAGCCTTGCAGAGGAAGTTTGCTCAATCAATTGCTCAAAGGCCTGAAAGTCGATTGTGCTAGGGCAAAAGTCAACTGTGGCCCACATACAGTCAAACATCAATATTTTTAATCAACATCCTCATTTTGAAGTATTATTCATAATTTGATAAAGGGTTGATCATGATTCCTCAAGGATTGCTCACAATTCATCAAAACCCAAAAGTTGCTAAATTAGGGTTTTGCAGGAAAAGTCAACTCAACTTTGAACAAGCATAACTTTCTCATACTTTATTAGAAATGACCCATCCAAAGCTCATTTTTAATAGGATGCAATTCTATACAATCCATCTTCAGCTCCCAAGTTCAAAATATTCACTCACAAGAAGTTATGGATTTGGACATTATAGGTCATTTTGAAAAGTCAACAAAAACACCTTTTTTGTCAAAGCTTCATACATGAACATGGAAGACTCAATTGAGATGAGACCAATAAGGTTGCTTAGAGGACATATCAAGATTTCTAAAAAGTCTAAGAAAACCTTCAAAGAGTCAAAATTGAAGAAGTTATGCATTGGTGAAGTTGACCTTTTTTGCAAAATTGCCAAAAGTCAAATATGCCTCAAATTGAAATTTTGTCAAATGGGCCCAACTTTTTGTACTTGTTTTGAGTTTGTAACATGGTCCACGACCCATGATCCTTTCCACTTGCCCTTATTTTATTTTTTCCATTTATTTTGATTTTTTATTTCAATTAAATTAAATTAAATCAAAATAAATCATGGAAATATCAAAAACATTTAAGCATTGAGATTTTGTGCATATTTCAGGTCCCTTATACAGCTAGCAACAAAATCAAATCATGCAAGGCATGTTTGTGCATAAAAAGATTGATTTTCGGCTTATTTTGGAAAGATCTTCATGGGAATCAAATCATGATCAAAGACCATAATTGAAAAAGATTGGAGGCATATTTGTAAACCTAATTCGATCATTGGTATATAGTGGACAAAGGCAGACCAAAAGGACAAGGTTTTGGAGGTGTGTAGAGAGAAGAACAAACTTGGAAAAACTCGAGAAAAATGGTGATCTGATTTCCTACTTACAAGCATTTTCAAGACTCCCAAGCCATCTCATTCGCTTCCTGGGAGTGCAAGGAGCCTATAACAATCAAAAGCAAGCGTTTTTGTGCCCATAAATGCGAAGTAAGTGCTTCACGACCTCCCTATCTTTTCGAAATCCAATATCGTTATTTTTGCATTTGTGGCATGAATCATTTACATATTCTGAATCTTTGAAGCATTTGTAAGCTAATGGTAACAATTAATTGCATTTTCGCTAACTGTACAGAAATCCACCATTGTTAGGGTTTCTTGTTGTGTTTTGGGATTTTCTTGTACATGTAAAATTGGCCTAAAAGAAAGGTGCCATGATGTTCACAAGGCCAAGACGAATTGGTCTGCAGCATTAGATTTCATTTATCGTACCTGTATGCGATTTTGAAAGGTGCAGGAGTTATAGCGACGGACTTATGTCTGTAGGTAAAAGTCCCTGACTTTTACCAACGGAGAAGGGAAGAAGAAGGTGGCGTGGCACCACCCCATTTGCCCATTTGAAAATTCGCGCGTTGCTTTATAAACTGATTCATTTTTCCAATATAATAATTGTTTGCTTCTCTTTGTACAACAAGAAACGCCAGCTCAGTTGGTCAGTGGGAGAGAGAAAAGGCTGAAGGGCCTGGGTTCGATCCCCAGGTCCCCTTGGTCTTCAATATTATTTTTCCATACACATTCCCATGCGCAGGCTTCTATGATGTCCACCATGAGTCCTCAAGGATCAACCAACCAAATGTCCAACCAATCCAATCCAACGCTTGGCGTGGGAAGATCCATGATACGCCCTAGTCAAACATGCAGCATCGAAGCATAGAAGTCAACGTGGACCAGGATTCTTGGGCCCAGAAGCTGCTAATGGCACCCCCCAAACTACTGTTTACCAGGCCCATTTTCTTTTTCTTTTCCCTTTTATATTTTCTTTATTTAATTCATTTAAATTATTTTACTAACACAAATTAATTCTTTTTTTTATAAAAAATCATAAAATCAATTTTCACCAAATTAGATTTAGGTTTTATTTTTTTATCAAAAATTAATTTAATTAGTTTATTTAATTTTAGGATAACTTTAATTTGTATTTGTAAATCTATTAAAACAAATTAGAAATTAGGTTTTTTTGTTTAATTTAACTTCTATTTTCTTTTCTTAAAAAAAACGAAAATAAAAAAATAGGTCAAATGTAATTAACTTTCCTTAATTTAATTTAGTTAATAATTAGGTTTGCATTTAATTTAAAACCTTATTTTCTTAAAAATAATCAAAAACAAACAAAAATAATCTTTTCTTTTAATTAGGGTTAGACGGGGTCAAAACCCTAATTTTACTCGTCCTCGATTCATCGCGCGTGTTTACTTGTTTTTACAATATTGATGTAATTGCTCATGGGATGTAATAGATTTAATTAGGACCTTTTTTCGTTTATTTATCGTTTTACGGGTTCTTGGCTATGTAATTAATCCCCGAAGCCTTGTAATAGCGTAGCTTTATTTTCCGCATTTTAATTTTCACAAATATTAACTGTTAGATGTATGATAATAGGGTTGCATGACAAGAATGTATGTTAATTTTTAAAATGGTTAGCAAAACCCTAAATGTGCAAAGATAATAACTTGAGATTGAATCACTCACACATATTCACTCCTAGGGTATACTCTCACTTCAGTTGCCTTCGGTAAACGGTTATTAAGTATAGGGTATTTTAGTGGTCGCTCTCTTGTCTAAACAAAGATCAAAAGTCCCATTCGGAAACGTTGCCTCGGAAATGTTGCCTCGAATATGATCTTAAGACATTAGGGTTATTACTAAGACGTCCTAATATTGCTTTAATGATCGTAGGTGCCTTTCGAATTGACCCTTACAACTCCAACAACGGTGCTACCTACTCACTAATAGTGGGATAGCGATGTCTAAAGGAAACAAGAACAAAAACATTCTTTTTTCGAGTAGGTAGATGCTAGTAGGTACTTGCTCAAAAAAATCAAACTTTTCCTTACCACACTTACACTCTTTTCAAACAAAGTTTTCAAAAACGACTTCGTAACACTCTTGAAGACAGAAGCAAGGGTTAAATCGAAGTAAAACAAAACTTTTCAAAACACACAAACATGGAAGCAATTTTTAAAATAATGAGCAAGTACCTAAGAGCCTGTAGAAAACTACGGATAAAAAGGGTGTTAATACCTTCCCTTTCTATAATCTACCCCCCGTACTCAAAATCTCAAAAAAGGAATTTTTCTGTGCTTTTGTCCTTTCCAGTTGGATAAAATAAAAGTCGGTGGCGACTCTTGCTTACCGCGACATTTTGTAAAACGCAAAATGCAAACCAGTATTAACAGTCCGGTTCTGCCACCGTATCACAGAATGGAATAAGGTCCTCTATTTATAGGAACACGAATGGCAATGAAAATTGGAGAAAATAAAGAAGTTTGGAGGGAAATTGAGTGGAGATTGGACACGAGTGAAGTGTGATCTCATTTTCACCAAAACTCGTCCAATCTTTGCGTTTTGAGGTGCTAAACATTTTTGGCAAGTTTGTTAATCAAGTTTAAATCAAAAACATGCACAAATCTTGTGATTAGAGGCCACATTATGGATTTCAAAATTCTGACTTGGTGAGAAATTCAGTTTCAAGTTACTAATTTCAAAGCAATGGCATTTTCAATTCAAGGGGTCTTAGGACATGATTCTTAATGCTTTATAAAGATGATATTACAAGCTTTGAAATGGGAAAAGAATGGAACCAAATGGATGTTTGAGCTGAAAGTTAATGAGTCAAAGTTGGGAAAAAGAGGCTGACTTTCCATACTTAGAAATATTTCAAATTTTTCTTTAAAAGTGACCTATAATGTTTTGCATCCAAACATGGCCTTCCTCTTGGAATTTGCTCTTGATAAAAAAATATGGCATGAAATAGACCTCTTGAATGACATTTTGAGACTTGAACCATTCAAAATATCCAAAAAATGAGAGAGTTATGAATTGTTGAAGTTGGCAAAAAATCATGAGATGACCTATAATCTTTTATATACTTAGGGAATCTTCCATCCATTTTCTCACTTTGCATATTAAATAAGGAATAAATTTCACATCCTCAAGATCATTGTGGAAAAAGAGTGGGATCAAGGTGATAACAATTGACCAAGTTATGATCATTTGAAGTCACACATGGGAAATTGGGGGTTCATCTGGAGGACTTGTAATCTTTCTTCATCATCAAGTTTCTTCCACATGAAAACTCCTTGAAACTTTTGAAGTGATTTTTTAATAACCCTTTGAAGAGAAGGATGTTTTGGAATCACTCAAAAATACCAAAAGATGAGAAAGGTATACTTCTTTGAAGTTCAAAACCCTAGCTCCTAGATCAAGAAAATGCTTTGAGGAACTTTGACAATTTTAAACAACCTTCTTGTACCAACACTTTTGCTTTGTAAATAGAAGTTGTTGAGGATGATAATAAGAACTCATAGCAACCAAAACCACTTCCATATCTTGAGAATTGATAGAAATGTGCACTTGTGACCAAAGGGAATAAGGCCTTATCCAACCATGACAACTTCTTCAATCAACCCCTTGTACTTTTGAATCAATCTTGATAAATTTGAAATGTGGTGAACCAAAATAAACCTTACCATGACATTTCTTCCAAAACAACTTCAATGGTGAGGTTTGAATTTCTCAAGCTTTATTAACTAGGACATGGAAATAAACTCATGAACCCGTGGATCAACTTGCTAAGCCACATTGCCTTTACCTACATTATTAAAAAGTAAGACAAACCAACATTGCATTTTATTAATTAAAAGGAAAGTAAAAAAAACATGCATGATCACAAAATAAAAACAAGTCAAGGTGCTTGGTGATTCGTCAAATAGCAAAGCTAAAGATAGGGAGGAAAACCAAAAGCCCTAATATGATCTTGTTGTGATTGAATCAATATGGTATGATGAAGGGATCTTAGGGGCAAAAATTGGGGTACAACAATCCCCAAACATCATCCAAAAAGACAATATATAAATGCTAAGTTTGAAATTTTCATCGGTAATTAAAAGTAGCCAATGCTGCTTATTTGGTGCCTAAACAAAAGTTCTTGATTAGTCTTGTGCATGTGATGATCATCATAACTCTCATTGCCTTAATTTGATTGTCCGAATGAAAAAGGAGGAAAATCAGAAAGAGGCTTAAGTACAAAGCATAGTTAGATAGGTATCTAAAGATGAAGCTCAAGATTTAAAGGTTCTTACACAAACTCTTCGCTTCATATGAACATCAGAAGAACTGCTTTTTGATCAATTAGAATGAATGTCTCATGTATGAGTACTGGGCTGCTGTGATATTGATGAGTTCTTGTAATGGTATCTTAAGGTCAAGCAATGGTTTAAGTTTGGGGGAGTGTGATCAGTGGTTTTTCCACCGTAATTTATAGTTGATTTTAGTTACATTTTCTTTATTTTGTCAAGTGTTTTATTACATTCTTCTATGTTTTATCTGTTAGTTGTGTATTTTGTTATTTTCAGGATCAGAGGAATAAAACCATGAAAATTAGTGCAAAAAGTGAAAATTCAGAGTTTTAGAGGAAGTCTCAAAAACCAAGCTACAGAGTGCCTGACACGGCCACCTGTGTCACCTGACACGGGCCGTGTCAGGAGAGGATGCACAACTGCAGTTTGGGAGAAGAAGGCAGACGCTGACACGTGTGCCTGTGTCAGAAGGTCTGGGCGAGAGGTTTTATTGGAGTAATGGACAGAGGCTGACACGGGTGCTCGTGTCAGGTGACACGACCCATGTTGTCCAGGACGCTGATTTTGAGTTTTTTTTTATGATTTGGGACTCAGAGGGGCATTTTGGGCAGTTCTGATCGAGACAAATGGATTATGCACTATTTAGCCAAGTTTGAAAGAGGAATTAGGGGATCTTTGTTACAAAGAACGAATTCTAGAGTTTAGGAGTGAGGATATAATATTCTTGAAGAACGAAGCTCTTTCATGAGCGGACGCGATTGAAGATCAAAGTTCCTTCATCATCTGTAATGTCTAATTCTTATATTTTTGTAATTCTCGTGAACAATATGAATGGTTAAACCCCCCCAATGCTAGGGGGTGTCCTTGATTTGAATCTTTGATGATTATGAATTCCTGAGTTCTTTATAAAGTTGTTTTCTTATTCAATTTAATCGTGCAATGTTTTCATGCTTTCCTGATTGAACCGATTAGGATTGATTTACGATTAACAACCAGCTGGAACGCGGTTGTTAAGGTTTTTGTACGATTAGGCTATATTAGATATCATCTAGGACTAGGGATACCTTGTAGTTACCAGATCACTCTTGGTAAAATATAGGCTTGACTCCATCAGGTATCTCTAAGAACTTATGATTTAGGATGGATGGTTAAAGGTTTTCTCACTAAGGACTTAGAGGAAAATAATCTAAATGGCTGGTAGTTGAATGTTATGAACTTGTTAAAGAAATCAGGATTCAAGGTCGTTATAGGGCAAATTACACACCACACCCTAGCATATTCATCATATCTGTGAAAAAGCATATTTATATTTCTGCTTATTCTTAAGCGACACTTTATAAAACCAAATCCCCAAGTTAAGTTTTTATTTAATTGAACGTGAATTGAACTTGATGATTGTACGCAGTCCTTGAGATCGACATTCGAGGAATTTCCCTATTATTACAAGGGGAAAAATAGTACACTTGCTATTTTTCCTATCAACTCTTGTATATACTTTTGATCAATAATGAGAAACCACACATAAAACCAATTATCTTACATCACATTCTTAAAAGGTCTTAACCTAATTCTCCTCAAAAGTCGATGTCATCGTGCCTCTTCCCTATGCACCATCACCATCGCTTTCCCTCCCTTCCGTGATCATCTCCTCGTTCCCTTCCTCTGACCGCGTTGCTGATGGATCTCTTTCCCTCCCTCCGATCACACAGCCCGTATGCAGCCCTACCATCAACACCACTTCTCCATCAGCTTCGGCCGATCCGACCCCTTCGACCTCTCATACGACCACTTGTCCGCTCCATCCTCCCCTCCTAAAACATATCTTCCTCCTCCAATAATGACAACAACATGGAGATTCCTCCTCCCAAGGTTGAAACTCCTTCACCACCTCCATCATCCTCTTCCAAGTCAAAATTTCATCCTACTCTCGCTATTTCTAAAATTAGAAATAATATTCCTATTGTGTTTGACATGGAAACTAATCGCTAAAGCATACGAGGGAGCTGTTTTAAATTCATATCTTCTCTCACCGGATCATGCCTCATATTGTGCCTTCAGACAATAAGCCTCCACCATTTGTCATTGACCCCAATTATGACCAGTGGACAACCTTGGATGCAGTCGTGCTTTAGTGGATTTATTCCACTATTTCTGTTGACTTGCTAAGCACCATAACAGAACATGGCTCCACAACTTTAGATTCCTTGAAGCATTTGGCTGACCTCTTCCAGGATAATCAGAACTCACGTGTTGTCACTCATGAGCAGGAACTCTCTGAGGTTCGCATGAATACTTTTTCAAATGTCTCAACTTATGGTCAATGTCTGAAGACACTTTTTGACCAATTACAATTTGTCGCTGCTCCTATGAACAATCATTATTTGATCCTTCAACTTACCTTCGTCCATATTGATGCCTACCAAGATGTTTCCACCTTGATTCGACAGAGAAATTCGCTTCCCTCTTTTCATCAGGCATGTTTCATGCTCACATTGGAAGAAACCAATTTAGCTAAGTTAACGCCCACTGAGTCTCTTGTCGCTTATCTTACCATCCATCAGAGTCCTTTTAACGACTCATCCCAGAGTACCATTCATCGCTCTAACAACAGCTCATGTCCTTGAAACAATCAGAATCAGGGCGGTAATCGTCATAACCATGGCGGTCCTTGCAATAGCAACACAAAAGGTTCTCCTTTTTGGCATGAGCAGTTGCAACAATATCCATTTTACCAACAGTGGGGTTGAAATCCTCCATTGTGGGCCATGCCTTCATGCTCGTATCCTACTTCTCAATTTACTCACCCTTCTGCTCCTCCCCATCAATAGGGCATTTTGGGTCAGTGTCCTCGTGCTTACGCTGCCACGGTTTCACCATCCCCCATTGAAATCACAGGTGTTATACACATCATGTCTCACACTCCTTTGGACAACACATGGTACATGGAAACGGGTGCCTCTTCCCACATAGTGGCGTCACAAGGTAATCTCACGTCTTGTTCTAATTTGAATCACTTAAATCAGAAACAATTTGTTGGTAGCAGACAAGGCATTCCATGTTGGTGTAAGCTCTAGAGGCCAATACTTTTGGTACTTGTATCAAATTATTTGTTAATAATAAAAGGAATTTATTTATTATGTTTGTTTTTCCAAAATTATAAAGTCCCTAGAATAGTTAGTTTGTTTAATGAAATGTTAAATGTGACTTAATCATGAGATCCCATTAAACATAAAGACACTATTCTTAAACAATTTGTAGTCAAGCTTTATTGTGAAGCGGGATAACATTAAAGCATTGAGATTATTATGAAGATAGACTGATGATCACATCTCATGGATCATGGATAAGGAGTTATCAAGTCTTGACATGGGTATGAATATTAGGAGTAATATTTATACTAGATTGACCTGCTATGAGAATACTACATAAAATATTATGCAAAATTTCATAAGTTATTCTCATGTTGATAAGTGGTGTATACCACCCTTCGACCTGAAACCACTATGGACCCTATATGTAGAGTTAAGGGCTTTATTGTTGATCAAACGCCATCTGTAACTGGATAACCATAAAGACAGTTGATGGGTACTACACAAAGCATGTTGAGGGACATGAGTGATCTATATTGAATTTCCCCATTCTGCGTAACAGGATAAATGTTTAAGGGCCCAATATTAAACTCGACAAGGGTGACACGATATATGCCTTGTGTTCAATATAGACATGAGGGTGTAATACGGTGGGAGAACTGACTTTACTGGTTTTATCCAAAATGTGTGGATAGATAGAGTCGCCACCGAATTTTCTTTTATCCAACAAAGGAAAGGTTGAAAAGAACAGGAAAGACCTTTGAGAATTTTTTGAGTTCGGGGGGTAGATAATGAAAAAGGAAGGTGTTATCACCCTTTTCATTCGTAGTTATCTACGGGCTCTCAATCGCTTGCTCACTTTATTGCTTTGTGTGTGTACTTTTTATAAGAAAAAAAGTTTTGAAATGCCAAATAGCGAGGTAGTTTACTTTATGATAACTCTTGTATCAGTCCTCAAGAGTGTTGATAAGTGTTTTGAAAATGTTTTCGAAAGTGTGAGGTGTGAAAAGAAATGTTTTAAGTTATGAGCAAGCGATTAATAGTAACTACCATTACTCAAAAGTCTTTTGCGTTATTTTCCTCTTCCTTTGGATAGTGCCATCCTACCATTAGTTGGTAGGAAGCCCTATCATTGGATGTGTGAGGGACAGGCGTAAGGTCATCGTATAGTCATGAAAACACTCATAAGGTACTTTAGCAATTACCCTAAGGTTTTAAGATCTTTTACCGATGCAACTTCGAAAGGATCATCGAGGGAGTTATGATATTATAACCAAAGGGACACTGCTAAATTCTCTTACATTCGAAAGACATGACTATTTACTTTTCTAAGGAAACGGGAGGGGTTAACCCTAAAGGTGAAGTGTGCACGTGATTCAATTCAGTTCATTTGTCTTGAGATTAGGGTTTGCTAATTATTTCTTTTATGTCTTGCCATATAATCCTATTAATCTAAGCAATTAACAGTAACCATAAAGCAATAAAGCAAAAAGAAACACCCTACGCTATTATATCGCTTCGGGAAGGGGGTATAAACCATAAAAAATTTGGGGATAAAGGAGTAAATAACCCTAGTTTAAATCTATTACAAACTGTATACAGATACAATATTTGGAAAAATATTACAGAAAATAATGAACACGCGAATATTGAAGCGGGAATAAAGTTGAAACCCTAAAATCTAATTGTATTAAACAAAAATAATTTTGGTATTTTATTTGAGAAAAAGATTTGAAATGATTAAACCCAATTCTAATTGATTTTAAATTGATGAAATAAAGTCAAAGTAATTAAATTAATTAATTTTAATTCGCCAAAATTAAATTAATTAGAAAAAATCCTAAAACTATCATTTTTTTATGATTTTCTGATTTTTTTATCATAAAAATAAAATTTGGTTTTAAAATAATATAAAACAATTAAAAAAGTAAGGCTAAAATAAAGAAAAATAGAGAAATAGGCCTGATGTATGAAGCAATTGAGGGGGGGGGGTATGCGCCTAAAATTGCTAGACCCATAACCAGAGCAAGCCCAAACTCCTGCGTATGATCCAATAGTGCTTCTCCTTGGGAGATCTATCGTGAGCGTCTAGATCTGGAACATTTGATCTGGCCTTGATGGGATCCAATGGTGATGATGATGGAACGCATGGTACGCACGCTTGCCTCTGTAACACTGGATCTGTAAGAATGAATTAGAAAAATAATAGGCAAGAGGCAAGGATCGAACCCCTGACCTTGCCCATAGTAACCCCTTAACATGCACTGCCTCTACCGTTGGGACAACTTTACTTCCGTTAACGTAAACACAATAATAAATATATAATGTAAATCTAGTCTTTAATGCTGACTGTACAATTCATGCGTGCCAAGTGGGTCCCCTGATATTTGAATAAACCAATCATATTTTCCCTTTCAGCTACACATTCGTCAACACCGGTAAAGCCACCATGGGCGGTGGCTCCGGTCATCCCTCCCGTTTGCTAAAAAATCCAAACCTGCCAAAATCAATCATAACAAAAACAATAGGGACCCTACCCCCTAATTTGGGTTCTACGAATTCAGTGGTGGTTCTCATTTGTCCTGGGAGTCCCTGTATCATTAAAAACGAAGCTCATCTGAAGCTTTGCCCTAACAATGACAAATCTTCATCCTAGCGTCATACCTTACATGTAATGGTTCTAAACATACATAAACATTAGTAGAAATACAAACATATGCATGGAATCCATTTATATTACACAAAATAAAAGTTTGAGATCATAAAAATATACCAAATGGTGCAATGATGATAAGCTCGACCCAGACGTTGAAACACTTGCTTGAGGACTGGGCTGGGTTTCTGGAAGCCTCAGGGAGGTGTTTGAATGCTTGAAAGAGTCTAACAATGGATGGAACACAAGATATGTGTTTGCGATATTCTTTAAAAATTTTGAAAGTTTTTAGGGTTATGCTTGAGGCTGGCTGCATGTCCCCTTGTGGTCTGGCTCACTTGTGTTTATATGTGGTAGGAATTAGGTTAGCAAAACTTGTACAAAATCCCTATGGTTTATGACAAAATATGAGATTTGAAAATTGTATCCAAAGTTACCATTTTTGCCTCAAACCTCTTCCATTCTATTTTTTCACATTTTTGACATCTATTCATGAGCTTCTTGGGCCCTTGACTGATGCAATTGAAGCCCATCTACATCTTAATCCATTTATTTAATATTTTAACTTAATTCTTTTACAAAAATTAAATAAAAATTGGAATAAATAGAATAAAAGTCATGGTCATGAACCAATGGGTTTTGAAGTCTTCTAACATGTTATAAACATGTTTGGGTTTAAAAAAATAGGCCCACAAGCTTAGAAATTCAAAATTGCTCAATATGGACTTTGTGCATTTCACCAAAATTTCCCAACTTGCACTGGTCATAACTTGCTCAATTTTCATATTTTGAAGATGATCTTTGACTTTTTGGAAAGCCCAAGAAGTCCCCTAAAATATATCCTTTGATCATTTTTGCCTTTGGAGAATTTATATTGATGTAACTTGCCTTGATAAAAAATGCGTTTTTGTTGACTTTCAAAAAGACTTGTCATGTATTGGCTCACATCTTTCCAATGATGCATTTTTTGGACTTAAGAATACAAACAAAGTTGTATAGAATTGGATTCTATTCAAAATTAGCTTTTGTTGGGGCAAAATGGATGAAGCATGTGAAAGTTATGCCTGGTCAAAGTTCAGTTGAGTTTTCCTAGGAAACCCTAATTTAGTAACTTTTGATTCTTGATGATTTGAGAGCATTCCTTGAGGAATTATGATAAACCCTTGATTAAATGATAAATATTACTTCAAAATGTTGATGTTGACCAAAAATCTTGAAGTTTTACTGTATATTGACCACAATTGACTTTTGACCTAATACAATTAATTTTCAGTCATCTGAGAAATTGACTGAGCAAACTTGTGATGCAAGGCATGAAAATTGGTATGAGAATTCTTGAGGACATATTAGGAGCCATGGAAATTAGTGGAGGCCTTTGAAACCTAAACCTCTTTGTGAAAAGTGAAACCCTAGTTGGAAGTCTATTGCTTAAAAGGAGAATTTGTCTGGTCAATTCTTGGTCAACCTTGAGTATTTGAGGATCTCTAGGAGTATGTTTTGAATGAAACAAGAGGGAAAATTTTGGGGTAAAACAACTGCCCCTGTTCAATCTTCTTAAACCTGAAGATTTAGATTGGCTTGTCTACCTTTCATGATCTGAAGGTGGAAGATGATTGAACACTAGAGTGCCCAGAAATTTGTGCTTGCCGGTGCACGAAGTAACGTTGTCTCTTGATGGTATGATTGAATGGCCTTAAAAGATGCCACTTGGAGAGATGACTAAGAGTCGTCAGAGATGGGCTTATAGATGCCATCCAAAGTAACTGTTGACTTCAAACTGGAAAAGTATCAGAATAAACCTACAATTAGTTTAATCTGAGCCATAAATGTTTCTTTTGTCCTTAACTGGAAGAAGTATCAGGATAAATCTTTGGTCGATTTAATCTAAGCCAGAAAAAGGTCTGCTGGAAGAAGTATCATAATAAATCATTGGTCGATTTAATCTGAGCCAAGAAAAGGTCTGCTAGAAGAAGTATTAGAATAAATCATTGGTCGATTTAATCTGAGCCAGGAAAAGGTCCACTGGAAGAAGTATCAGAATAAATCATTGGTCGATTTGATATGTGCTAGGAAAAGGTCTGCTGAAAGAAGTATCAGAATAAATCATTGGTCGATTTAATCAGATCCAGGAAAAAGTCCGCTGGAAGAAGTACCTGAATAAATCATTTGCCAATTTAATCTGAGCCAGAAGAGGTCTGTTGTCTTTAACTAAAAGAAGTATCAGAATAAATCATTGGTTGATTTACCATGATCTAGAAAAAGGTCTACTGGAAGAAGTATCAGAATAAACCATTAGACGATTTAATCTGAGCCAGCGACTATCTACGACTGTCTTCAATTGGAAGAAGTATCAAAATAAATGTTTGATTGATTTAATCTGAGCCAGAAGAGGTCTCTGTTGTCTTTAACTGGGAGAAGTGTCAGAATAAATCATTGGTTGATTTAATCTGAGCCAGGAAAAGGTCCGCTGGAAGAAGTATCAGAGTAGATCTATGTTTGATCTAAGATGAGTCAACATATATTTATGTGTGATACGGTGGCAGAACCGACTATTTTTACTGGTTTGCGTTTTTTGTTCGCAAAATGTCGCTGTAAGCAAGAGTCGCCACCGACTTTTATTTCATCCAACAAAGGAAAAGGAAAAAGAACAGAAAAAACCTTTTTCGAGATGTTTATGAGTAAGGGGGGTAGATTATAGAAAGGGAAGGTGTTAGCACCCTTTCCACCCATGGTTTTCCATGGGCTCTTAGGTACTTGCTCATTTTGAAATTGCTTGAGTGTGCTTGCTTTGAAAAGTTTTGTTTTACTTCGTTTTAACCCTTATTTCTGTCCTCAAGAGTGTTACGAAGTTGTTTTTGAAAACTTTGTTTGAAAAGTGTTTGGTGCAAAAAAATTGGTTTGTTTGAGAAAGTACCTAAGAACTAATCTACCTACTCGAAAAAGACTGTTTGTTTTCCTTTAGACAGTGCTATCCTATTATTAAGGAATAGGTACCACCGTCGTTGTAATTTTAAAGGGACTATCGGAAGGGATGAAATGGTCATTGAAGGCAACATGTAAGGATACCTTAGCAGTTCGAAGAGACTGTCATCATATATTCGTAGGCAACATCGAGGGACAAGATCATTTCTCGTAGGCAACTCGAGGGACGTTAAGAGACTATGATCTTTATAATGACTTTTAGATTGAGGGTCTTTTGCTAAGATATCCCTCTGTTCGAGGGACACGACCATTATTTCCGAGGCAACCAAGTGAGGAAAACCCTAGGAGTGAGCATGTGCGAGTGTAATTTTCTGTTAATTTATCTTTGCACATTTAGGGTTTTCTACCGTATTAATTTTCAGTTTGTCTTTCCATACAATCCTATTAACATATATATAAGCATTTTATAGTTTGCGGAATTAAAAGCAAGAAAGTTTAAAGTCCTAGCTATTACAAGGCTTTTGCAGATACATAATTATTTTGGACTGAAAATAAAAATGCAGAATTTAAACCCTAATTACTATTACAACCTCGAAACAGTTACAATAATAATAAAAGGAAATTAAAAAATGCGCACAGCGAATTAAATGCAAGAATAATTTAGGAAACCTAAAAAATCTAATTGAAAAAATATTTAGGTTAGTTTTTTTTGAGAAAAATTAATTAGGTTATGTACAAATTAAAACCCTAATTTCTAATTAATTTAAATTATAAAAAGGAATTAAATTTGCCCTAAATTAAATTAAACTAATTAATTAAGGAAATAAAATATTTTTATGAAAAAAAATGATTATTATGTTTTTATTTTATTTTTGATTAAATAAAAAATAATGATTTTTTGGTGTTATTTTAATAAAGGAAAATAATTAGTAAAATAATTAAAAAAAATTAAAATAGAAAAGAAAAGAATGGGCATGTGTTGTGCCAGCCTGAGAGTGCACCATAGTCCTTCATTGGTTGAGGTGTTGGATCTGAATTATTGATACATCCAATGGCCAAATGGTGGTAGCGCATGGTAGGCGTTTTGGATGATGATGCATTGAATCTGTAGAAACAAAGTAAGAAAACAAAATTTGCTGGGATGGTTAGTTGTATATATAATAACATAAATAAAATATAAAGGAAATAAAGTGGTCTTTCCCAAACGCGTGCGTGATTCAAATCACCCAATAAGATTCTGCCACCTAATTGTCTTCTTCCCCATAACTGTTGTTTTTGGCCACACTTTTACCTACAGTCATTTCCGTCACTAAAGGCTATAGTGACGAATTTTGTTCGTAGCCATAAACCTGTAAAATTCAAAAAAACGCAGAACAAGCAAAATAAATTCAAACCAAAGACACGAATCAACTGCAAATCATCTCCTGAGCATGATAGTACCCCTAATTTTGTCCAATTTTGGCTTTATATAGAATTCCTAATTTGGGACCTCAAAACCCTAACATTGGCATCGTGCCATTCCTGCACTTAAACGTGGCACTATGAGGATTGATTTCTGAAGATTTTAAGGCTTGAGGATGATTAGAATGGCTTCAGAACACGTCCAGGAACAGATTGTTGGCTTTGGAATTACTTGAAATGGCCTATGGAAGAGAATACGGTCTGCACTTTTTCTTCCAAAATTTGCAATTTCTTCCCCTTGTTTTCACGACCCCAAACCCTCTTTTATGCTTTAGAGATGTTAGGTATATATGATAGAATGATTTAGGTCAACAAAAACTGATTATATCTTTGCAAATTATGGAGATTTGATTTCATTCTTTTCCTTGTATGATTTGTTTCCAAAATAGACCAAATTAAGATCTTTTCCAATCAATTGTCTCTTTCACGAATTTTTTGATTTGCTAGCTGTTCATGGACTCATAATATGCTCATAAAATCAAATCTTTGTTTTTATTTGATTACTCTACTATTTAAATTGATTTATTTTGATTTAAATGGATAAAAAATCAAAATAAATAATAAAAATAATAAAATAATAGGTGGATAAGCTCAGAGGTCGTGGGCCATCTTAGGAACAAGTTTCAAACAAGAAAACATGGGCCCATTTGGAAAAAAAGTCATTTTTATCAATGTTGACTTCATGCACATTTCCAAAAATTGGTCAACTTTGACAATACACATCTCTCTCATTTTTAACCCTAAGAAAGTGTTCTTGGACTTTTTAGAAAGCTTAGTATGTCCCCTAAACAACCCTTTTGGTTTCTCAATTGGGTCTTCCATGTTCATGTAAGAAGCTTTGACCCAAAAGGTGTTTTTGTTGACTTTTCAAAAGGACCTATAATGTAGAAATTCATATCTTTTGATGAATGCATATTTTGAACTTGTGGGATGAAGATTAGTTGTAGGGAATTTCATCCTCTTCAAAATGAGCCTTGGATGGAAAATTTCTGATAAAGTATGAAGAAGTTATGCTTGGTCAAAGTTTGGTTGACTTTTTCTAAGAAACCCTAATTTAGCAACTTTTGAGTTTTGATGAATTTAGGGCATTCCTTGAATAATCATGATCAACCCTTGATCAAATTATGAAATTCACTTCAAAATATGGATGTTGACCAAAAATCTTGAAGTTTGACTGTATGTGGGCCACAGTTGACTTTTGACCTAGTTCAGTTGATTCTCAAGCATCTGAGCAGTTGACTGAGTAAACTTCTTGTGCAAGGCTTTAAAATTTGACATGGAGAATCTTGGGAACATATTAGGACCTTGGAAAGCATTTGGGTCCTTTGTGATCCACACATCTTGATGAAAGTGGAAACCCTAATTTGACACACACTGCCTTAGGAGAGAGTTTGTCTGTTCAACTCTTGGGAAAACTTGAGCAAATTGAGGACCTTTAGGAGTATGTATTGAGTAAAATGAGAGGGAAAATTTTGGGGTACAACAGCTGCCCCTGTTCAATCTTCTTAAACTTGAGGATGTTGATTGGCTCGTCTGTCTTTCGTGATCTGAAGGTGGAAGATGATTGAACACTAGAGTGCCCAGAAATTTACACTCGCATGAAGTGATACTTGATTTGTGATATCAGAAATGGGATTATAGATGCCATTTGGAAGTTGCTATAGATTTGTCAGAGATGAGCTTAAAGATGTCATCCAAGACATGATGGAGTACCGTCAGAGATGGGCTTAAAGATGCCATCTAGAGGATGTTGATTTCCTGAGATATTCCTTTGATGAGAATCCCTGCTCCCATCGTTGAGGAGGAATCTGTTGAGGAACGTTGGTATCTGTCTTGGGAGAAATATAATTTTAGGAGCTTTAGTTGTCCGTTACTCTACTGGGGAATTAACTCCGGGGGTGAACTGCATATCTGGTCAGTGTATAGGCTGCATCGCGACCTACTGGGGAAAGGTGAAACCGATCGTGTTTGATCAGGTCCAGGTCTTACAGTGTTGTGGACTACTATTTGGAGATAAGAGAAAAGAAACCTGGATGGTAAGGTTATGAGAAGGAACCTGGATAATAAGGCTTATGTCAAGGAACCTGGGTAAGGTTGCTTCATGAGGAGTTTGGGTAAAACTGCATCTGAACCGAGAAGGAACCTGGGTAAGGTTGCTTTGTGAGGAGGTTGGGTAAAACTGCATCTGAACCGAGAAGGAACCTGGGTAAGGTTGCTTTGTGAGGAGTTTAGGTAAAACTGCATCTGAACCGAGAAGGAACCTAGATAAGGTTGCTTCAGGATAAGTCTGAGTGAAACTTCAGAAGGAACTTGGGTAAGGTTGCTCATGATGAGTCTGTGTAGGGCTTTAGGAGGAACCTGGGTAGGGCTACTTCAGGATAAGTCCGTGTAAAACTTCGACAGGAACCTAGGTAAGGTTACTTTGGGCTAATTCCGTGTAAGACTTCAAGAAGAACCTGGATAAGGTTACTTTGTGATAAGTTCGTGTAAAACTTCAGAAGGGACCTGGGTAAGGTTACTTTGGGATAAGTTCGTGTAAAACTTCAAGAGGAACCTGGGTAAGGTTACTTTTGGATAAGTTCGTGTAAAACTTCAGGAAGAACCTGGGTAAGGTTACTTTGTGATAAGTTTGTGTAAAACTTCAGGAGGAACCTGGGTAAGGTTATTTCGTGATAAGTTTGTGTAAAACTTCAGGAGGAACCTGGGTAAGGTTATTTCGGGATAAGTCCGTGTAAAACTTCAGAAGGAACCTGGGTAAGGTCACCTTGGGATAAGTCTGTGTAAAACTTCAAGAGGAACCTGGGTAAGATTACTTTGTGATAAGTTCGTGTAAAACTTCAGAAGGAACCTATATCCATAATTTTGCTCGAACCCTTTTGGTTTTCCGGGATCCCGTTATTTCTGCCTAGGCCAATCAACCTAGCATGTCTCTTTTTATGTGTAGTATCTTTTAACTATGTCCGCGTTTACACGGTGCGGAAGGTCGTCACCGTCCATGGTGGTTAATATCATAGCTCCACCGGAAAATATACTCTTGATCACAAATGGTCCTTTGTATGTAGGAGTCCACTTTCCCCTGGGACCATATTGTGGCAGGATGGTGCGCTTGATTACTTGGACACCGACCTGATATACCCGACGTCTAACCTTCTTGTTAAAAGCTTTGATCATACGTGTGGTACAGTGGCAGAACCGATTGTTTAATACTGGTTTGCATTTTGTATTTGCAAATGTGCGATAAGCAAGAGTCACCATCGACTTTCCTTTTATCCAACAAAGAAAAGGGTGAAAATAACAGAAAAAGACCTTTTCGAGATGTTTTCTGAGTAAGGGGGGTAGATTATGGAAAGGGAAGGTGTTAGCACCCTTTCCATCCGTAGTTTTCTACGGGCTCTTAGAGGTTTTCTCATTTTGAAATACCTTTGTGCTTTGTGTGTCTGAAAGTGTTTTTTAAAAACGCCTTAGTACGGCGAACTTTGTAATGTTTCTCAGGATAGTGGAGAAAGTATACAAAGTGTTTTGAAATTGTTTTTGAAAAGTAGTTTTTTGTGTAAGTGCAAAATGTTTGAGCAAACTTCTAACAACTATCTGCTTTGTTAATAGAAAAGGGTCATTCTTTTCCTCTTTTCCTTTAGACAATGCTATCCTACTATTAGTGAGTAGGTAGTCTTATCGTTGGATGTTGAGGGACAATCGAAGGGACGCTTTACAGTCATAAAGGCAACATATGGAGACACTTTAGCAATTTTGTTTAGGGACTAGATCATTTACCGAAAGGCAACTGTAGGGTCATCGAGGGACTATGATCTTTTTAATTTACGGGTCTTTGCTAAAGTGTCCCCTTTCCGAGGGACATGACTATTTTCCGAAGGCAACCAAAGTGGGCGTACCTTAGAGGTGCATATGTGTATATGTGTCGAGATTCAGCTATTTTTTTTGTCTTTTTTGTTAGGTTAGCTAACATTTTAATTTACAGTCTTTCCATACACACCTATGCAGAAAAATAATAAAGCAATAAATATGCGGAAAATAAAATGCAGAAAAATAAATCCTAAGCTATTACACGGTTTTGGGAGAGATACATTATAAGTGTAAGAAATAAAGTGCGGAATTTTAAATCTAAAACTATTACATCCATAACCAGTTACAATTTTTATGTAAAATGCGAGAACAAAAGTAACTCGCGCGAAATAAAATATTACATCTAAGAACCTAAGGATAATTCTAAGTAAACAAGGAAAATATTTTTTTTGTTAAGAAAATAAATAGCTCTAAATTTAATTGATAAAAATAAATATTAAATGGAAATTAACCTAGTTCTAAAGTTTTTTTTTTGCATTTTTTATTTAAGAAAATATTTGGATGAAGATAATCTAAGTCTAATTGATTTTAAAACTAATAAAATAAAATAAAAATAATTAGTATAATTAAATTACAAAATTAAAAATATTTTAAGAAACAAAACTAAGTCTATTATATTTTTTGGTTTTTTTATTAAGAAAAATAATTGAATTAAATTAATCTATGTCTAGTTGATTTTAAATTGATGAAAATAAGTCAAGATAATTAATCTAATTAATTTACAAACTTAAAAATAATCCTAAGTCTAATCATTATTATCATTTGTTTTAGGTTATTATAAAAAAGTTAAATGGGGAATATAAAACAAAAAAGAATAAGAAAACAAAATAAAATGGGATTGGACATGCAGAAGCAAAACGGGGGTGTGCTGTTTGAAAAAAAACGTTGGACCCAATAGAGAGCCCATGCCATCTTGGGATCCTGTGGAGACAGCTTCTGAGTGTCCATGATGGTCTATGCGTTTGGATGTCTTAGACTTGATCTCTTTATCATCAATTGGCTGGAGTTTGAGGGCGTATGATAAGTGCTTGAAAGGCAAAGCACTGGATCTGCAAGAGAGTAGTTAGAAAAAATCAAAATGCATGACCTGGGTATCGAACCCAGGTCCTTCCCATTCACACACACACATGCCTTACCACTCAGCCGCTTGTCCATTCGTTTATATAAACAAA
The DNA here is from genome assembly GCA_948472305.1 of Vicia faba. Lineage (NCBI taxonomy): Eukaryota > Viridiplantae > Streptophyta > Magnoliopsida > Fabales > Fabaceae > Vicia > Vicia faba. The sequence continues at coordinate 1,616,777,475 of OX451736.1, read as the reverse complement.
ACGACATCATTATATTAGAAAACATTATTCAAATATAATTGAAAACCAAAAATGCGCGCGTTGACCAAAAGGACCAATAGAATTGAGACGTGTAGTGCCAACAGAGTCAAAGTTTCAGGGATGCCGGAGTAAAACTCTAGTCACCTTCTCCGGCTACCCCAAAACGTTGAACCTGCAAAAAAATCAAAATCAAGGCTAGAGCTTAAGGCTACCCCCTATTTTGGGGTCTGCAAATTCAGTCATGGGGTTAGTTTCTCTTAAAACAGCCTGCATCTATGAAAACAAAGATCGTCTGGAGTTTTGCCCTAAAAATGGCAAAACTCCATTCCCACACAAAAACCTGCATGCGATGGATCTAGAAATTCACGAACATCAGTATGAATACATGTATGTACATAGAAACCATTTATATTACATGTAAAGCAAGTTTGAGATCACGATAAATTACCCAATCAAAGTGACTGAAATGAGGGGTTCCCGTGGGTGTTGGGCTCGTGTAAAGGGTGGAAACGATCTTGGAGATTTTTAGAACACACTTAAGCACTTGGATCAGACTGAAAGTGGATGCGAATCAGTTTTGGAAATTAGCAATTTTGTGATTTTTTTAGCAATTTTCGTGTGGCTTCTTGCTGGCTCTGTCAACGCCCATTTGGCTTGCTCAGGGCTTGTACTTATAGTGGAGATGGATGGGACACAATTGAATGGAAATGATCAACCCATAATGCAATGGTTTAAAGCCATGATCACAAATTTGAAAAGTTGCCAAAATGAAGATTTCATGCCATTTTTGATGTTCAATGAATCTGGACACTTGTGCACGAATCTTTGGGCCTTTAAGCAAGCCAAAGCATCAGCCCAAATGCCTAAGCCCATCTCCATTTATTTTATATAATTTATTTTGTATTTATTTGAAATAAATCAAAATAAATAAGAATAAAATAGATGAAAATGGTAAGGCAATGCAAAAATGATATTAGAGGTCCTTCATAAGCTTAAGAAAATATTTGAACTTTAATAAGTTAGGCCATTGACTAAAAAATTCAAATTTGCTCAATGCACCATTCTTGAAATTTCCAAACTTTCCCAACTTGGGCAAGCCATAACTTACTCAATTTATATCTCATGATGATGATCTTGGACGTTTTGGAAAGCCCAATATGTCCACTTCAATCTCTGTTTTGATCAATTTTGCATTTGAAGATTTTATCTTGATGTAAAAGGTCTTGGCAAAAAGTGGCTTTTGTTGACCTTTTGAAAATGACCTGTAATTTCTGAGCTTATATCTTTTAAATGGTGAATCTCTTGAACTTGTAGGCTGAAGAGAAGTTTTAGGGAATTAGATTATCTTCAAAATGAGCTTTGGTTGAATTTTTTTTGATAAAGTATGAGAAAATTATGCTTGGTCAAAGTTTGGTTGACTTCTCCTATAGAAACCCTAATTAGCAATTTTTGACTTTTGATGAATTGGGAGCATTTCATGAGGAATCATGATCAACCCTTGATAAAATGATGGATATCACTTCAAAATGTTGACGTTGACCAAAAATATTGAAGTTTGACTGTATATAGGCCACAATTGACTTTTGACCTAATATAGTTGATTTTCAGGCATTTGAGCAGTTGATTGAGCAAACTTGTTGTGCAAGGCATGAAATTTGGCATGGATAATATTGAGAACATATTAGGACCATGGAAGATATTTGAGACCTTTGGAGCTCACACATCTTGGTGAAAAATGAAACCCTAGTTGGAAGGCCAATGCTTAGGAGGAGAACTTGTCTGATCAATTCTTGGTCAACCTTGAGCAATTGAGGACCTCTAGGAGTATGTCTTGTGTGAAAATGGGAGGGCAAATTTTGGGGTACAACAGCTGCCCCTGTTCAATCTTCTTGGACCTGAGGATGTAGATTGGCTTGTCTGCCTTTCTTGATCTGAAGGTAGAAGATGATTGAACACTAAAGTGCCCAGAAATTTGCACTCGTCTGAAGTGATACTATTGGTGAATAATATCGGGAATGGGCTTACAAATGCCATTTGGAAAAGATGACAGAAGACTGTCGGAGATGGGATTAAAGATGCCATCCAAGGAATATGTCGGGGAGTCATCGGAGATGGGCTTAAAGATGCCATCTAAAGTAGATGCTGGCTTCATAATAAGTCTCTTTGTGGGGATTCCTGTTCTTGCTGTCTGAGGAGGAGTCCGCTGGGGAATGTTTTAGGGGAATAGAGCCTAGGAGCTTCGGTTGTCCATTACTCTATTGGGGAGTTATCTCTTGAAAGCGATTTTTTATCTGGTCAGGATCCAGGCTTCACGACGACTTGTTGAGGATAATAAGACTGACTGCTATCTGGTTGTATTCTATCCTTCACAGCGACCTATTGGGGAATATGAAATTAACTGCTATCTGGTCGGTTCCAGACTTCGCAGTAATTGTAAACATTGAACTGTTATCTAGTCGTATCCAGGCTTCAGCGGTTTGAAGAAATTAAGCCGTTATCTGGTCGGGTCCAGGCTTCAACTTGAATCTGAGGTATACTGTTATCTGGTCGAGTCCAGGTTTCGGTGTCATAGGTTATACTATCATCTGGTCGGGTCCAGGCTTCATAGTAATTTATAAACTGCTATCTAGTCAGACTAAAGGCTTTACAATATCTTTAACTGGATAAGAATCATAAAATCTTAGGGTCAATTTAACTGAACCAGAGAAAGTATTTACCGGAAAAGAATCAGAATAAACCATTGGTCGATTTAAACTGAACCAGCAGAGGTCTTGAGTTATCTTTGACTGGATAAGAATCAGAAAAATGTTAGGGTCGATTTGACTAAACCAGAGAAAGGTCTTGAATTAAATTTAACTGGAATAGAAATCAGAAAAAGCTTAGTGTCGATTTAACTGAACCAGAAAAGGTATCTATCAGAAAAGAATCAGAATAAACCATTGGTCGATTTAAACTGAACCAGCAGAGGTCTTGAGTTATCTTTGACTGGATAAGAATAAGAAAAATCTTAGTGTCGATTTGACTGAACCAGAGAAAGGTCTTGAATTAACTTTAACTGGAATAGAAATCAGAAAAATCTTAGTGTCGATTTAACTGAACCAGAAAAAGGTCCTGGATTAACTTTGACTGGAAATCAGAAAAATCTTAGTATCGATTTAACTGAACCAGAAAAAGGTCTTGATTTGTCTTCAACTGGAATAGAAATAAGGAAAATCTTAGTATCGATTTAACTGAACCAGAGGAAGGTCTTTTGAGAATAATCTTTCTGAGGAACATGCTGAAATAACCCTTCGTCAGACGTAGCCTTTGAGAAGACTGCCAGGTTATATAAGTGGTCAATGGTATTTGTTGATTTGATCTTTCCTGAAAAGGTAAAGAGTTATTCGTATGCAATGTCATGATGTATGAAATGCATTGTGTAATGATGTTCTCAAAATAAATGAGATTATGCTGTATGCGATGTGTATGCGTAAGCCATGATGTATGAATATGAGATGCTGTTGCGATATCTCCTAGTCTGGGAAAGTAAATCCATGACTGCTGCTAGAGAGTACTGGGAAGTTGAATCCCGGACTGCTGTTTGGTAGATGAGGAAAGTGATTCTTTCATTCCCGCTGGGGATGATGAGCGGAGATGATTTGCCGGGGATTTTTGAGTCCTGCCTGAGAATGACTCGGTGGGGAGCAAGATGCTCTGTTGGAAGATTTTACCAATGCAGGGAGATAAACTCTGTTGGGGGATAAACTTCCGCAGCTAGAGAAATAAACTCTACCGGGGATGAGGTTTTATAAACTGTTTGAGATTTTCAAACTCAGCTGGGGAATACATATTTCAGCTCTCTGAGGGGACTTTGCTGGAGGAGGTAATTCCTGTTTGGGGAAGAAAAGATCCAAATTTTGGTTGTTTCCACTCTGTGGGGAACATAAACATCACTGGGTCGTATGATGTAGTGGTGACTTCGTCTCACGATGTCTCTGCCCCCGTACCTGCTGGAAAGAGTAATTGTCGGGACTACAAATGGCTTTTTTAGACCTTGCCCCGTTTCTTAAAGTCATTAGCAACTGTCTTTCTGTTTCTTATGCAAGTAATTGTAAACAGTAATCATATTCAAATGCATATGTCAAAAATAATTACTGGACGTTTTTGCAAAACAAAACAGAAAGAAAACAAATAGTTTTGTACTTTTAAAGAAATGATTTGCATTGATTTAGAAGTTTGCCTATAACAAGCATTTTTGTACAAAGAGACTGATGTTCTAGTAGGATAACGCCGCCGTGAAAACGAAAATTATACAAAATAGTGTATAAAGAGAAAACAACTATGTGTAATAATCCCATTGAGTTTCAATTATGCTACCTTATGTCTTTGAGCGTATCATCACATTACTACTTGTCCGAAGCTGACTGGATTGATCGGTGCCGTTTAAGCTTGACAGTTGATACTGAAATCTGGTCGCAAGGCGATCCAATGGGACATAGTTATACGCTTTAAATCCCTAACTTGTGCCTGGACCGCCCTTTCAGGTTTTCAATCCACCGGGATACCCTTTTTTCCCAAGCCGCCTTTTCAGGTTTTCGACTTGCGGGTGTACAGATTTTTTTTTTGTATTCATCCCTAACTTTTGCCCGAACCCTTTTGGTTCACCAGGATGCCCTTATTTTTGCCTAGGTCAGTCGACCTAGCGGGTCTTCATTCATGCGTAGTATATTTTCACTATGTCCGCATTTACAGGGTGCGGAAGGTCGTCACCGTCCATGGTGGTCAGAATCATGGCTCCACCAGAAAATATGCTTTTGATTACAAATGGCCCTTCGTACGTGGGAGTCCACTTGCCCCTGGGATCACCTTGTGGTAGTATGATGCGCTTGATCACTAGATCACCCACTTGATATACCTGACGTCTGACCTTTTTGTTGAAAGCCTTGATCACCCACTTCATTTTTTTTAAAAGATTGAATTACTTGTGATTATGACTTGTTAGAGATTATTTGATGTCATGCAAAGCTCCTTTGATCCTTGGTTAGCATTCCATTGTTAATTCAACATGGTGATAAGAAAGGAGCAATAGTTCTTTAGCTTTGACCTAATTGTTGTCTGTGCCTACTTGATGCTTCTTACATCTAGTGCTTGGATGTATTGCCAACATGTTCTTACATTACCTTGTCATATCATCATCCTTACCTTATTGGTTCATCATTTCTCTTTGAAATCACTAATTTGTATGTTAAGTGTGTGAGGTACTCTGAGGAAAGTTTTCCATTTTGCCTTGATGCTGTAGAGTTCCACTTTATTTGTGGAATACAATTGGTTGTGTTTGCACCATTCTTGTACTTTGTATATTTGTTATTCTTTTACAGGATATATATATATATATATATATATATATATATATATATATATATATATATATATATATATATATATATATATATATATATATATATATATATATATATATATATATATATATATATATATATATATATATATATATATATATATATATATATATATATATATATATATATATATATATATATATATATATATATATATATATATATATATATATGATTGTAACTACTATACATCACATGTGGTATATGTTCATATTTGAAGCCTCAATGCTTATATTTGATGGTGTGATTTCTGACTTGATTTTTTACTGATGCTAGCTTGCTTGAAGTTCTCTGGGTTTCATTCTCTCATTTAGTTACTACAGACAGTTATCCGTTTGGTATTACACTACTACCCTCTTATCTTGCCATTTACTACTTTCTAAAGATCCTGAGAAGTAGGGTTTTCATCGCTTTCCTTGCCATGTCAAGTAGGAATAGAGATGTATGACGGGGACTTCCGTTGCTGATCATGTCAGGAATCCCTCTGGTTTATTTAAAGACCTATTTAATGAAATTTTGTTGGTATGCTAATTGTGATTGTTTAAAATCTTACCTTTGAAGTAGGTATTATGCAAGCATGTTTATATTTGTGCCCGCATTGTATTACAGGTGAAAAAGTCCTCAAAAGGAGGCGAGCAGAAAGGGTTCGTAATCGACTTTCGCATATTCCAGTCCATGTCGTTCCTATGCTCACTTTCTACAAGTAGATGCTCTGAATATGTGCCCAAGATCCGAATAAAATTTAAATCCTTTAAAGGCAAGTGAAAAGGGTTCCCACAATCGGATCCCCACGCTTTCTTTAGCTTGTGTTGACCAAAACTGATTCTTAGTGTACACATGCACTTTGTCTTTCCCCCCCCAGATCTTTCTTGCCCTTGTAATTGATACCACGGTTAAGGACCCTTTTTCATTCCTATAGTTCTAGAGCTTGTTGACTCGGGTGATACGCTCCCCTTGGCTGTGGCTTGACCCTCGGTCTGATGCTTGGTTGCTTGTCTATGGCGGGACCTCTTTTTCTACTACTAGGCATGTGCCTTGTAGGTGTTTGATGTTCGAGTGGCACTCGAGCTATTATTTATCCAGATGTTTCGCCATCTGCTTGCTTGTTTTTGTTGCAGGATCTGTGACATTTTTACCATCTTCCCCTAGGATTGCTCGTGTAGGTTTAGTCCTCGAGTTATACCTTAGGATAGGAATCCATGCATGCTAACATAAGGTAGAAACTTCCCTTTTTCATCCTCGACCTTAGGGCCAATCATTGTATGATAACATTAGGGCTAGAGATTAGGATAGTCTCCCTTAGTTGTTTCCTTTTTCTTTGCATGTTTCATCTTAAAACTAAAACTTCTTGGAAAATCATAAAATATCTCTAATGAACCTAAACCATTCTTTAAGGTAAAAAAAATATAAACCAATCTTAATTGCTTGTGCGCCTTCCTGTTTTATTCTAAAGTCTTGCCAGATTGATGTTTTGCCATCCTTGCCATGACTTTTTGTTATCTTTTAGCCGATGTTTCACCATCGCATATTTGTTTGAAGCCGATGTTTCGCCATCACATATGTTTGTTATCCTACTTTGATTCTCAATATCATGATAGGTGTGATGTTTTATCATTTGGTTTATTGATGTTTCGCCATCTTTGCCATGATACCCTGTTATCTTTTAGCCGATGTTTCGCCATTACATATTTGTTTGAAGCCGATGTGTCGCCATCGCACATGTTTGTTATCCTACTTTGATTTTAAATATCATTGTTAGGCGTGATGTTTTATTTTCTGGTTTATTGATATTTCGCCATCTTCGCCATGTTTTTTTCCTATCTTTTAGCCGATGTTTCGCCATCGCATATTCTTTTAGCCGATGTTTCTCCATCGCACATTCTTTTAGCCGATGTTTCGCCATCGCACATGTTTGTTATCCTACTTTGATTCCCCATTTCATTGTTAGGTGTGATGTTTTATCATCTGGCTTGTTGATGTTTCGCCATCTTTGCCATGTTACTTTGTTATCATTTAGCTGATGTTTCGCCATCGCATTTGTTTGTTGTTTTATCTGATGTTTTTCCATCTTGGCTATTTCCTTTGTCTTTCCTTAACTAAAAAACACAAACCAACCAAAATATATAAGTCGAACTACGGCTGCTCTGATTCCTTAAAAGGGATACGTAGGCACTAGGGTAGGGCCCAAGCGAGCACTTTTTTTATTTTCCCTACATTATCTTCTCTTTTCTTTTTCATGCATTCCCTATTCGCATTTTATTTTAGCTATTAACCTTTAGATATATATTTACACACCCTTAGATTAGAATAAACAAGAGTGGATACCGTAGAGTACTACGGGCGTGTGGGGTACTAATAGCTTCCCCTCACGTGACAAACTCCCTTACCCGATATCTCGGTCGCAAGACCGTGATTTCACCCTCTTCGGGTTTTCTCGATGTTTACCTTTCCCCTCTCGGCGGGATAAAAGACGTTCGGTGGCGACTTCATTGATTTTATGATCAGATGACAGTTCGGCCAGGTTGTTTCACTCACCGCGACGACATCAGCCTAACCTTCTTCGCCGTAACCCAATCCCAACACCCCTCAATCAAAACCAAAAATAAAAAAGCTGAGTTTTTTTATTTACCCTTTCGCGAGTTCGTGTTCAGAGTTCTTCTAGTTTTTGATTCGCTAATCCTTCCTCTTCCTCTTGTTCGTAGGTTACGGTGGAGATGGAAACGACGGAGTGTTGGGATGGCCAGCGGAGGCGATGGTAGCGGCTAGGGTTCCAGATATTGGAACCCCAGTTGCTTTATTGTTGTTCGTCTTCTATGTTGTCTAGAAAATCTTCCCAATTCAGGCCTTTTTCTTCTTCCCTTTTCTGTATATCTTGTACAACATATATAGGGTTCGATTACTGGGCTTGGATAGTTGCTTGTTAGCTTAGATTTAGGTTTTTTAAATCAATTAGGGATTTGCCATTCTGTGTAATTGATTCAAATCGTAATTGTAATTGATTTATAGTTTAATTGGATTTGATTCTATATTATTTTGTTTGTACTGATTATGGGCCTCATTTTATATTGATTTGATATTGATTATGTTATAACTTTAGTTTTGAGTTGTAAAAAAATATGAGATTTGATTTGTAATATCTATTTGATTTTGTTTTAAGATTTGATTTGGTGTTAATATGAACAATACCTGTTTATTAAAAAAACATGTGCAAATGTCTTCGTTGATTTACACAGTAGCAGTTAGTGATTTGAGCTTCCTCAGCTTAGCAAATTTGGGCATGCGTTAGTTACTACTTCTTTGGTCCAGCATATGTAAAAAATGTTGCTTGGGCCCCATGTTATTTGCTTCAGCTTGCGTTATCTTTATTAATACAACAAGGAAATGGTTCAATTTTCAAACCAGGCCCAATTGTCCTTTTTTCCAAAATAACAAAATATAAATTAAAACAAATAACAAAACTAGTTAAGTAAATTATCAGAATTAAACTTACATTTTTTTTCCTTTTCTTAAAAACAAATATGTTACTTATTTAAAATAATAATCATAAACAATTTTTTTTATTAATAATACTTCTCTCTATTTCTAAAAAACATAAGATGGGCCATCTTAACGGGCCTTAACCACACATTCTTTTTGCTAACAACAACCAAAATGTTAATGGACCCAATTCTAATGGGCTTGTATATTGCAATTTCAACCTCCCCTTTTACTAATGACATTAACACTAAAATGTGTTTATGATTTAAGAACTTAATAATTATTTGAAATGATTTTCCATTTTCTAATCGCATGGGTCGTTGGCCAACATGCTTCGCGAATAGGTTCACGGATACACGAGTCTTTCTGATTTAGAAAGCCCCGCTTTCCTGAATTAAAATACACCCCTAGTCTTGGATAAAGATAGGCTATCAGATATTGTTGTACCATCTTTAATTAAACATTTCTTCTATTTTAAATCTTGAAATGATGATCGTAGGGGTAGGGAAAATTTGGGGTACGACAATACCCTGGTCATGCTTGGGCATTGGTGCAGTTATCACATTGGGGGTTTCAGGAGGGTTAAATTCAATCTCCTTTGCGTCAATAAGATCCTGAACTTTATTCTTCAGAGCCCAACAATCATGTGTATCGTGCCCTGGACTGTTGGAGTGGTAGGCACACCAAGCATTTGGATTATAACGGGGAGATGTAATGTTTGGATTTTGAGGAGGCTCCCTCAGAGTGACCAAGCTAGCCTTCATTAGATGTTGTAATACCTGAGATAATGGCATGTTGAGTCTGGTGAATTTCCTTTTAGGCGCGTCCTGCCTGCACTAATTGTTTTGTTGTTGAGTTGATGCAGGGTTGGAGATCATTACAGCCCCTACCGTCGAATAACGTTTATCTTTACCCTGATTTCTCTGGCCATAGGCAGCAATAACTTTCTTCTTCCCACTGAAAAGCTTCTTCACAGAACTCGAAGATGCAACCCCTTGAATTTTGCCACTTTTGATGCCATCTTCTACTCGTTCTCCTGTCAATATCAGCTCGATGAATCCAGATGAAGAGCTTCTGATCAGATGGTTGAAAAATGGGCCTGACAAAGTACCCAAGAACATATCTACCAGCTCTCTATCAGACAGAAAAGGCTGGAATCTTCCTGCAAGATCTCTCCACTTTTGGGCATAATCTTTGAAACCCTCACTAGAACCCATAGACATGCTTTGAAGTTGCGTAAGGGTTGGAGCGAGGTCCACATTGTATGGCACTGCTTGTAAAAAGCAGCAGCCAAATCTTCCCAATTGCGAATGTTGGTTCCTTCCAGTTGATAGAACCATTCCAATCGTGTCCCTGGCAAACTCTCCTGGAAGAAATGAACCCATAAATTCCTGTGGGGTTAGATCTTCCTGACACAAGACCTTAAATGCAGCTTGGGACAGGAAACACCGTCATACTTTACAAATGCGAGAACTTTGAATTTCTGCGGGATGACCACCCCTGAGACCAGTCCTAACTCTTCAAAATCCTAACCAGGTACCTTTTGAATCTTCATAGCATTGAGACGATCCTCTAGCTATTTATACTTGTTATCAGCAGGAGGATATTGCTCTTCAGCATAGTCTGCTTCCCCTTCATCAGTCCCTGGGCTGTTGTCTTCTTCTTTTGTCTTCTTGTCGTCATATTCCTGATTATCCCCCTCATTTGATGGAGTTGCTAATTCTAGAGCTCGCTTGGCTGCTCCCCTAAATCTTCTTCCCATATTCAGGACGCCAGCCGATTTCTTTGCCTTCTTTTTCTTTTCTTTAATGATGAGAGTTTTCAGATCTTCTTGTCCCTTAGCCAGAGCCAGGAACATCTGTTGGAATTGAGCATTCTGTGCTTGAAGATCCTTAATTGTTTGTTCAAGAGCCATTTCTTTTTGCTGAAATAAACAGCGAAAAGATAAGAAACCTTTCTTGAAATACCTGCTTATATAATGATATGCATGACATGTTTATGTGATATTTTCAAGAACCTCGGGAAATTTAAATTTGCGAACCAAAATGAAACAAAGATTTTATTAGTAAAAATTCAAATTACAACTGCCTTTTAGGCTTACAATTGAAAATTTAAAAAAACTCTTAAAATCTAAGAATCAAGTCTCCCATGGGCGCTTCCTCTTCGTGCCGAGGTAGACATTAAGACTTTTCTCTTCGTGAAGTTGTTTCGTGAGCTCCAACACTTTCCTCTCACTGGTGTAGAATTGATCTCTAAAGGTATCCCGTTCCTCCTTCATCTGAATCCAGGACCTCTGCAACTCTTCAAGATCGGTGGGCATATCAGGATGGAGAACTGTATAAGAAATATCTTCTTCGGTGATAGGCTCCACAATCACTGGCAAGATGGATGTATATGGCATCATAATGTTTTGGGAGCGAGCTCGTACCCATTTGAGATAAGGCTCCATAAGAATGGAATTCTTATGCCCCCAACGTCTTGCTATCAATCTTATTTACCATAGGAATGAACCTTTGACGATACCCTTGAACATCATCCTTGTAGTTCAACATAATGCCTTGGATAAGCATATCATGGGGACCATCCCTTCGAGCATAACCAAACTGTCGTAGAGCCAAAGAAGGATTATAAGTGATACCTCCCCCAATGCCAAGGAGTGGGACATTATGGAATTCCCCACAGCTGTCAATGATAGAGACATCTACCATAAACCGGGAGTACTAAAGAATATCCGAGTGAGAAAGTGACATTATCCTTTGTGATCAACCCAAACCTTGTTCGTTCTTCAATACTGATTGAGGGAGGTGCAAAATAAACCACCTAGATAGCAATGGTATACAACACATAAGAACCCCTCTTCTCTTCATGGTACGAGTGTGAAGGGAATGAAAAACATCTCCGAGTAAAGTAGGCACAAGGTTATGAGAGAAGAAAACCTTAACAACATTCACATCGATGATTAAGTTTGGATTAGGGAACAATACTAACCCATAGATTAGAAGATCCAGGACTTCTTCGAAAGCTTGGAAATCCAAATCATCCCAAAACAATTTAACCTTTTCTAATAGGAACTTGATTAGGAAACCCTTGACTCCGCTTCTTGTTTCCCAGTTGGATATAACGTCGGACCGTTTCAGATGCAAGGCTGCTGCAATGACCTCTGGCCTTGGAGCTTCCTCTAAACCGGTGAAAGGCACTTGATCAAGAATATGTACACCCAATAATTGAGAGAACTCTTTCATGGTGGATACCAACTGATAATCAGGAAATGTGAAGCAATGGTGTTTGGGGTCAAAGAACTGAAAAAGTACACCCATCGTCTTCTCATTAAAGCTTGAGGTAACCAGGTTGATAAGTCAACCGTATTTCTTAATGAACGAGGAAGTCCCAAGAACCCTTGATACTAGTTCTTTGATTGGAGAGGTATTTTCACAAAGCTGATTCAGATGGTATTTCTACGAACAGAAGCTATGATTTGCAAAACAGAACAAAGATAAATTCCCTTGGTCCTTGAAATGGTTAGTGAAATGAAAATGGATGTTACGATGCATGATGTTATGTTTGAACAATTTAATCGTACACAAACAAAACACGCAAGACCTTAGATTTAGGCTCGCATATGGTTTATAGGTAAATACCCTCTTGAAGTTTAGTTGGTTCAACCTGTCCTAGAAAAGTAACTGGGTTATAAGGAGTCTCAATATCACTGGTCTTTCTTTATCAGGCATTGTTTCAGCTCAAGCGATCTTTTCTTGCGGCCGAAATATCCCGAAAGTACGATCTCAATGAGTGTAGTATCGAGTATCGACCAATCCTCAGCTTTATACTGAGGACGGATATCTTACTACTTTTCTAATGGCCAAGTTTGTTCAACTAAGGTTCTAAGGTCAGTTAGTGCTTTATGACACCACATAGTGGCCCCGTATTCTCCTCGTTTCAACATAAAGGATACTGGTACCAACAAATGTGTCACACTAACGCAACCATCGCTTCAACCATATCATTCTATGTCGTACAATCTCCACGATCTATTGCTGCTTACCTAAAAGTGCCCCAAATCTGGGTATAGAATCTTTAACAGTAAACCCAACAAACCCTTTAAAAATAAAGCATACAAAACTCACCAGGAAAGCAATTTGAAAATGATCTAACTCTAAGGTAACCCCACTTTTTTATATGTCCCCAGCAGATTCGTCAGTTCTGTAATACGATGGGAGAACTGACTGTTATACTGGTTTTGCATTTGTATTCACAAATGTTGCAGTAAGCAAGAGTCACCACCGACTTTTCTTTTATCCAACAAAGGAAAGGGTGAAAAGAACAGAAAAAGACCTTTTGATATTATTTCTGAGTAAGGGGGTAGATTATGGAAAAGGAAGGTGTTTCCGTAGTTGTCTACGGGATCTTAGATGCTAGCTCATTTGAAAATACCTTGTGTTTGTGTGTTTCAAAAAAAGTATTTTGAAAATACGCCTTAGTGCGGCGAACTTTGTAATGTTTCTCGTATTGTTGAGAACGTATACAAAGTGTTTTTGAAAATATTTTTGGAAAGAAGTGTAGGTGTGGAAAATGTTTTGTTTTGAGCAAGCATCTAAAAACTATGTATCTACTCGAAAAGGTTTGTTCTTTTCCTCTTTTACTTTAGACAATGCTATCCTACTATTTGTGAGTAGGTAGCCCCATCTTTAGATGTTTGAGGGACAATCGAGGGTCATCATACAGTCACAAAGGCAACTGGGAAAGATACTTTAGTAACTACCCTAGGGTTTTAAGATCATACCGAGGCAACGTCGAGAGGGTCATTTTTGTGATCTTTAAACCAAAGGGTAGCCACTAAAATATCCCACGTTTCGAGAGTTGTGACTGTTTTATTCCGAAGGCAACTGAAGTGGGGGTACCCTAGAGGTGCGCATGTGCAAATGCGTTGTATTTTAGTTATTTATCTTTGCGTTAGGTTTGCTAACATTTTGTTTTTTTTAATTTCTTGCCATGTGTGATATGGTGGCAGAACTGACTGTTTAATACTGGTTTTACATTTGTATTCGCAAATGTCGCGGTAAACAAGAGTCGCCGCCGACTTTTCTTTTATCCAAATTAAGGAAAGGGTGAAAAGAACAGAAAAAGACCTTTTAGAGAGTTTTCTGAGTAAGGGGGTAGATTATGGAAAGGGAAGGTGTTAGCACCCTTTCCATTCGTAGTTTTCTATGGGCTCTTAGTTTCTTGCTAGTTCACTTTGATTTTGTTTGAAAATATGCTTGTGGTGTGGGTTTGCAAATATTTTGAAAACGTCTTTGTAATGATTCTCGTTTCTATAAGAATGCGTACAAAGTGTGGTTTTGAAAATAGTTTAAAGAAGTGTTTCAGGAAGATGTTTTTGAAAGGGATTTTAAAAAAGTGTCTTTGTAATGATCCTCGTCTCTATAAGAATGCGTACAATGGACTTTGACTTTTGAAAATGTTTTAATTGAAAGTGTATGTGTGAAAAATGATTTTTTGTTGTGAGCAAGCGAGCAACTATGAGCATCCTACCTACTCAAAAGGTCTAATGTTCTTTTCCTCCTCCTTTAGATGTTGCTACCTTACCATTGATTGATAAGAAGCCCCATCGTTGGATATGTGAGGGACATTCGAAGGGACGTTACGGTCACGAAGGCAACTTGGCAAGGAGTTTTAGTAACTGCCTTAAAGTTCTAAGATCACTTTTAACCGAGGCAACGTCGAGAAGGTCATCGATGGACTTGTGATCTTTCAAACTAAAGAACAACCACTAAAACTTCTCACGTTTCGAGAATTGTGACCGTTTTCTGAAGGCAACCGAAGTGGGGTACCTTAGAGGTGTATATGTGCATGATGTGTTATGTTCAGTTATTTTAGTCTTGCACATTTAAGTTTGCTAGGGTTTTAATTTTCAGTCTTTCCATACAATCCTAATTACTAGCAGTGGTATATACAGTAATTTAAAGTGCAAAAATGTAAAGTGCGGGAATGTAAATCCTACGCTATTACAATGTTTTGGGGAGGGGGTATTTACATGTTCAAATGGGGAAAAAATAAAGAAAGCGATAAAATCCTATTTTAATCTATTACATACTGTCAGCAGATATATTATTATAAAAATGCAAAAGTAAAATAATGCACGCGAAATAAAGAAACGTCTAAGAAAACCTAAGATTTAAGCTAAACAAATCTAAAGAAATCTTTTTTTTTGTTTGTGTTTATTAAGAAAATACTTCAAATTTAAGTGAGAAAAAATATGATCCTAATTAATTAAATAAGAGAAATATGATTGTTAATTAATAAAACTAATTCTACTATTTTTTGAGTTTTCATTAAGAAAATATTTGAATGAAATAAATCTAAGTCTAATTGATTTTTAATTAATAAAAATAATGTCAAAATAATTAAATTAATTAATTTACAAAATAAAGGTTAATTTAAGAAAACCTAAGTCTATTTAATTTTTTTTATTTTTATGATTTGTCAAAAAAATAATTAAAGAAATAAATAATAAGACAAATAAAAATAAAGAAAAGCAAATTGGGCCTGGAGATAATTAGTAAACAGGGGGTGAGAAGATAAAAAAAATGCTTAGGCCCGAGTTAAGGAGTCCAAAGGCTGTATGGATCCAGTGAGAGGATCCTTTGGATGTCCATGATGGGGACGCATGCTTGCTGCACTTGGATCTGGCTGCATTGTCATTGGAGGGTGTAGATTATACGACCCATGTTATACGTGCATGGCATGGCTGTGTGGAATCTGCAAGAGAATGTTAAGAAAAATAAAATTGTGAGGCTTGGGTATCGAACCCAGGCCCTTTCTATTTCCCATATTCCTTCACCATCTGAGCTATATTTGAGATTCGAAGGAATCCACCTCACATGTCTTAGTGATGGTATCCTGTTACTTCAGACTTTACATGTAACATATTAACTATCATGCAGCATAAATATGCAGTCGAAATTAAGTTACATGGGAAATGAAATTGAGATCGAAGGTTCGTTACCAAACTTTGTTTGAATTTTGGAAGTTTTGTGGAGCTCTTATGGGGAAGCTTGTGCGTGTGTATGTATATGGTCTCCTCTCTCTCTCTCTCTCTCTTCTTTTTTCCCTCTTTGAGCTTGCTAGTGTGCTCCTTATATAGAGGGGAAGGAGTGGACAAGGTAGAAAGGTAGTAAACAGCCATAAACATGTTCTTTAAGTCCATGAATGAGAATTTGAAACGTTGCCAAAGACATGGTTTCTTGTCCCTTTTTTAATTTGAATGAACCTGAACATTTGACTTTCAAATGCCCTCCTTCGAATGACTCTGATTGCCTCCTTAGAATGACTTTGATTACCTCCTTCAAATGGATCTAATTCAGCTCATCTGAATGGCTCTGATGACCTCCTTCGAATGGCTCTGATTGCCTCCTTCGAATGGCTCTGATTGCCTCATTCGAATGGCTCTGATTCAGCTCCTTCGAATGGCTATGATTGCCTCCTTCAAATGGCTCTGATTGCCTCCTTCGAATGGCTCTGATTCAGCTCCTTCGAATGACTCTGATTGCCTCCTTCGATGGAGTCCATCCACATCAATTTGAATTGCTCAGATCTTTGATGACTCCGAATTTAGAGTTTCTCTTATCAGAGTTTCTTTAATTAAGTCAATATCTGTATCAATTTGAATTATTCAGAATTCAAATGCATTTGTCTTTTTTGATGACTCTGGATTCGAATCTGTTCAGAGTTTGCTTCATCAGAGCTTCTTCGATAGAGTCTACTTGCCTTTTCTACTTGATCTCAAACGAAAACTTTCAATCTGGCCAATCGAAAACCTCTTTTGTCACCACCTTCGAATGCTAATGCACAAGAGGTCTGGGCTTGGCCACATGTAAGACCAAGACTCATTATAAGATAAACTTGCATTCAGTGATTGTGTGTCTCTTTCGAATGGCCAGTAATATGTGTTCTTCATTTTGAACCAATGTGTGTGCTCTTTTGAAGGGACCACATGCATCACTTGTATGCATCATTTGCAATTCCTTCGAATGGGCCAACAAAATAAATCCTTCTAATGGAACACCCACGTATGCCCCTTTAAATCCATCAATACATGTTCTTCGAATGGGGCAAATAAATGCCCTTCTAATGGACCATGCGTCTGTCCTTCGAATACGCCTTTTGTGTACCTTCTGAAAGGGGCATCCAGGTATGTCATAATGCAAAAACTATGTGTGTTGAAGGTTTTCAAGGGTGGAATCGAAAATTGCATGCAGGAGGTCCCTGCCTTGTGAATGGAAGTAAATCTTTCAAAAGGCTCCAGTAGGAAGCCAACACCTTCTGAATCGAAAGAAACCAGTAAGAATCCAACACCCTCTGAATCGAAAGAAGCCAGTAGGAAGCCACTAACTTTTGAATCAAAGGACACCAATAAGAGGCCCTTCCCTTTTGACTCGAAGGAGGTTGTTTTAAAGGAAACAAATGCCCAGTCGAAACTTGGATACAACAAACAAGCAAAAGGCCAAGGCTTCAATCGAAGCTTTAAAATTTGAAGAAAGCTTGAAGGAGGTTAGGTTCTCAATCGAAGCAAATTTTGTGCAACCTTGACTTAGTGGAAATTTTTGTAAGAAAAATCTTTGAGAGATGGGAGGGCAAATTTTTGAGTACAACACCATGCAATCCTATTACCATATATCTAAATAGTTTAAATATTAGTGCAAGAATTTAAAAATGCAGAAATTAAACCTAACTATTACAAGGCCTCGGGGAGGGGGATTTACAGGTCCAAAATTGGGGGATAAAAAACAGTAAATGTCCTAGTTATTCTATTAAAACCCATAAGCAGATACACTAATAATAAAATAAAAGTAATAATTCTAAAATAATAAATGTGCGTGAATTAGAAAGGACATCTAAGACTCTAAAATATTTCTAAGTAAAAGAAAATTCTTTTTGTTGTTTTGTTTATTTTAAGAAAATAGTTTAAGTAAAAATTAATTAACTAACTAGATCTAAAAAAACGATTAATTATTAATTGAAATTAAAACTAATAAAAAGAAAACTAATTCTATATTTTCGTATATATTTTTTATTATGAAAAAGAATTGAAACTAATTAAATCCTAAGTCTATTGATTAAATGAAAAAAGGTTAAGATAATTATAAATTAATTTACAAAAATTTGATTTAATTAAAAAAAAAACTAAACCTAATATTTTTTATGATTTTTTTGTTGTGATTTTCTCATTAAATAAAAAAAGTATTTTAAAAGAATTAATTAAAACAAATTAGTTAAAACAAATAATAAAAATAAAGAGAATGGGCCTGATGTAAGCAATGAGGGGGTGTGATTTGGAATTTCGCTAGGCCCAAATCTGAGAGCACATGCTTGTGCTGGATTCAGTGAGGGAAACCCTTTGAGGGTGCTGCATGGAATGTGTGTTTGAGGCCTTCAAATTTGGCTTAATGAGATCCGCTGGTGGTAATATGACGGCACATCATATGCGCGTTTGGCCAGAATGTATGGGATATGCAAGGAAACAATCAGAAAAAATTATGCAAGAGGCAGGGATCGAACCCCTGCCCTTGCACATCACAAAGCCTTAACACACGCCGCCTCAACCGTTGGGACGATCATATATCTGAGAGTATAAACCAAACAATAATAATATATTTGAAAAAGGAAACTAATATTAGTTAATCAGAAAACACGCGCATAGTGGACCCCTGGGGTTTTGAAACAACCAATCACGAAATGGCACGCCAGGCTACCGGAGTGAAATGATAAGGCCAGGCCGGAGTCAAACCTCCAGTTATCTTCTCTGATGGCCTCAAAACCCAAATCTTACGAAAATCAATGAAAACAAACAAAAAGATAACCCTACGAGACTAATTAGACCCTTGTGAATCTGATGGTGGGGTTTGTTTCGTCTGAAAGTCCCTGTATCCTGGAGAACGAAGCTTGACCGAAGTTTTGCCCTGACAATCGCAAATCTTGCGTTAAACTTCACATGTAATGATTCTAAGAAGCCATAATCATTAGTATGAACACATATATGTATGTGAAATTCATTTATATTGCATGATACAAATATTTGAGATCAACGAAATTTAACAAATCGGTGGAATGGCGTGAGGGAATTCTAGGGTGCGTTGGGCTTGGTTCTAGACCCTGGGGGACTCCTGGGAATCTTAGGATGATAATTGAACGCTTGGAATGGACTGAGGAAGGCTGGATCGTGCGATATGAATTTCACTTTCTTTGAATTTTTTTTGGAAATTTTCTCTTAGGGTTTGGAGGAAGCTGCGCATGTTTTTCCACTTCTGAATTGTTATGTATATGTGAGGGCAAGATTAGGTTAAAAACATGGTATAAATCTTTGTAGATTATGATGAAAAGATATGATTTCAATCTTGCATAAAACTTTCTATATTTGATCCAATCATGTACCAATCTATTCCATGCATTTTTGCCAGCTATCCACGAGCTCTTTGGGCCTCCAACATGATCAAATCGCAAGCCTTACATGTATTATGCATTAACCTTGTATTTATTTAATTTATTTTGAATTTATTTTGAATTTATTTGAATAAAAATCGAAAATAAATAAAATAAAAATCAAGCTCATGCATGGATGGGTTTATAGGTTCTTAGATATGTCTTGAACACGTTTGGACCCTAAACGTTAGGTCCATCAACTTAAAAAAGTGATTTTGTCCAAATTTGACTTTATGCATTTTCACAAATTTGCCCAACTTGTGCAAACCATAACTTGCTCAATTTTTATTCTTTAAATATGATCTTGGACTTTTTGGAAATCCCAATATGTCCTCTATAAACTCTCTTTTTATTAATTTTCCTTTTGAAGACTTTATATTGATGTAAATGGTCTTGGCAAAAAGTATCTTTTGTTGACTTTCTGAAAAGTGACCTGTAATGTATGAGCTTATATCTTCCAAATGATGTATTTTCTTGAACTTGAGGACAAAAGAAAAGTTGTAGGGAATTGAATTTTCTTCACAATAAGATTTGGTTAGGTCAAAAATTATGAAACATGTGAAAGGTATTCCTGGTCAAAGTTCAGTTGACTTTTCTTATAGAAACCCTAATTTAGCAATTCTTGACTTTTGATAAATTAAGAGCACTCTTTGAGGAATCATGATCAACCCTTTATTAAATTATGAATATCACTTCAAAATGTTGATTTTTACCAAAAATCTTGAAGTTTGACTGTATATTAGCCACAGTTGATTTTTGACCTAGTACAATTGATTTTGAGACATTTGAGCAATTGACTGAGCAAACTTATGATGCAAGGCATGAAACTTGGCACGGGCATCCTTGAGGACATATTAGGGACCATGGAAATTACTTTAGGCCTTTGGAAACCAAGCTTATTTGTGAAAAGTGAAACCCTAGTTGGAAGTCCATTGCTTAGGAGGAGAATTTATCTGATCAATTCTTGGTCAACCTTGAGCAATTGAGGACCTCTATGAGCATGTCTTGAATAAAATGATACGGAAAATTTTGAGGTACAATACATATGTTATGATGAATGAATGTTCAATGTTGTTGAATTGCATTTGTATTGGAAAATGAATCCCTATCTATTATTGGGGATGGAGAGTATGTGTATCTTCAATCTTGTCTAGAATGCTTCCGTTGGGGATTCCTAGTTACTTGTTTGAGGAAAATCTGTAGGGGATGTATTGATTTCTATTTGGGGAGTAGAGTTTAGGAAAGTTGGTCGTCTATTGCTCTATTGGGGAATTTATTTCTTATATACCCTGACTGGGGATAAAAGAGATGGTTAAACTTCTGACTTGTTTGGGGAAGATAATTCTTATATACCTTGGCTGGGGATAAAAGAAATGGATAATCTTCTGAATTGTTTGGGGAGGATAAAGTAAACTGGTATCTGGTCAGATTCCAAGCTTCACAGCAACTTTCTGGGGATAGTGATGACTTTAATGGGGAGAGGAATTTTGTCAGTGAATTGTAGTAGTCTGAGTAATAGACTCGAGGTAGGGAATTTATAGTCTGTTGGGGAAATAAACCCTGTTGGGAAAATAAACCCTTGTTTGATGGAGAAGTGCTTTGCTGAGGAAATCAACTCTCTTGGGGGAATTCAATTTACCAAAGAGAGGAATTCTTCTAGAACTTTTCAGTTATGGAGGACCAAACTCAGTTGGGGAAGAGAAATTCCATGCATTGTACTGATTGGAACTCCATAGGTTGGTGATATTACTGGGAACGAGATTATAATCTTTTATCTGTTGGAGTGATTTGCCGGGGATATTATGGGGAATGTACCTTATTTGTGAAGACTACTCTGTGGGGAATAATTTTATAGAAGTGACTCTGACGACTTCACATGGGGTAACCTTATGAAAGGGATTCTGTGGGGATTTGTGGACAGCTTGAGTGTCATCCCAACTCCTAGAGTTTTGAGTAAAGGTTTATTCATGTTCTTATGCATATATTTGTTAACAGTTAATCATGTTCATATTCATATGTTCATTCAATTTTAGTCATTGGACGTTTGTGCAAACAAAATAGAAAGAACAAAAAGTTTGGACTTCAAAGTATATTTGTATTGAAAATTTGCCTATAAACAGGCGATTTTATACAAAGAGACGGAAATCCTTGTAAAAGGAAGTCGTCGTGAAATGAAAGAGTACAAAGTGAAAACAAACATATATAGCCATGTGGAAGTTATCTCATTGGGTTCCAACTCCGTTATCGCCCCTATGTCTTTGAACATCTCATCCCTTGTCGTCGGAAGAAGTTGATTGAACCATCTGAACTTTTAACCTTGGTAATAAAGCTGGATGTAAGTGATCCAACAGGACATAGTTGTACGCTTTAATCCCTAATTTTTTCCTGGACCGCCCTTTCAGGTTTTCAGTCCACCAGGATACCCTCTTTTGCCCAAGTCGCCCTTTCAGGTTTTCAACTTGTCGGGTGTACAATATTTTTCATATATCCCTAATTTTTTCCTGAAGCCTTTTGGTTCGCCGGTATGCCCTTATTTTTGCCTAGGTATGTCAACCTAGCGGGTCTTTCTTATGTGTAGTATTTTTTGACTATGTCCGCGTTCACAGGGTACGAGAAATCTTCGCCATCCATAGTGGTTAGCGGCATAGCACCGCCCGAGAATACTTTCTTAACAACAAATGGCCCTTCATAGGTGGGAGTCCATTTTCCCCTTGGATCGTGTTGTACCCCAAAATTTGCCCTCCCATAATCTTCAAAGTTTTGCCAAGCATCACCTCAAATGGTTCAAAGTCTATTCAAGGGCTACACAGTCAACCACTCTCCTAAGCCAGTCAAATTAGGGTTTTGGTTCTTGCAAGGAAGTTGAGGTTTTCAAGGGCTCAATCAAGTCCCATATGCCCATACACATTGTCAAGCACCTACATGTCAAGTTTCAAGGCTCACAAGGTCAAATTGCACAGTCAAAAACCCTAATTGCTCAACAGTCAACTACAGGGGCAAAATGGTCATTTGGCAGTCAAAAGTCAAAAAATTTGGTCAACATCTCATTTTGAAGCCACAATCATCATTTGGTCAAGTCTTGACCATGATTCCACAAGAATGGCTCAAAAATCATCAAGATGCAAAAGTTTCCATTTTTGGACAGTTGAAAAGTCAACTGTAACTTAACCAAGGCATAACTTTTTCATGGTTCATTAGAAAAATCCCATCCAATGCTCATCTTGAAGGGGAGGACATTTACTACAACTCATATTCACACTCCAAGTCCAAGAAATGCTCTCACAAAAAGTTATCAATTTCAACATTATAGGTCATTTTCAAAAGTCAACAAAAAGGGACTTTAAGTCAAAGACTATAACTTGATATTGGTAAATCACAATGACATGGGACCAAAGACATTCGTTAGAGGACTTCAAGACCTTTCCAAAATGTCCAAGAACATGTTCATAACTTCAAAATTGAGCAAGATATGCATTAGAGAAGTTGTGAAATTTTTGTGAAATGGCCAAAATCATTTATCCTTGAAATTTCATTTTTGACAAAAGGGGCCCACTTTTTCCACTTGAATCAGCTTGGCCATGCTTCCCACGTGTCCCACTTTTTATTTCAATATTTAAAATTAATTTTTTCATTTTTATTTGATTTTATTGGATTTAATTCATTTTAAATCTTTTAAAATCAAATGAAAATCAAAAAGATTAATTAAGGGACATATCTTGCTTTGATTAGCTTTGAACCACCATTATACACATCCCAAATTCGTTCAAGACCTATTTCAAGCAAAAAAATTCAAATTTGGAGCAAATATGGCAAGTTATTTCAATGGTGATTATGGAGAAAATCAAAACTTCATTGCAAGGCTTAAAAGCTCCTTAATGTGACTGATTCTCATCCAAGCCTATATATACAAGCCTCATTCAGAACCTAGAAAAAAAGGAGAGTGTGCACAAACGGCCAGAGGAAAAGTTCAAAATTTGTCCAAAAAAGTGAGAGATCTAAAGTGGTGTTGCAAACATTTTCAGATCAAAGCAAGCACGTGGCTTTCTTCCTTGCCACTCCCTGAAGCCAAAGCAACCACAAACGCGTCCTAAGGTCCACTACCAAGCGCTGTAAGTTGTCTCAAACTCACCCCTATACACGAAATCATGTTTCTCCATTCTTGCACTTTTTCTGGAAAATAATAGCATATTCATACTCCATGCCTAATTTCCAATGTAACTGCTATATTCGATTTCATTTTTAGGCTTCGTATAACAATACCCGTGCCTAGGGTTCGTTGGTTTTGTTTTTAGGTATTTTGTCTACAGGTGAAATTGGGACAAACTATAAGCATAGACGTGATCAGGAGACATGGACGATCACAACCATGGGCTTAGATGAAATTTTTGATGCCTAAGGATGATTTTGAGTAAAACCTCCAAAATCCGGCCTTCACCTCCTTGGTTTAGCATTTCTTTTCTTATTTTCTTTCCTTTTATTAATTATTATTATTATTTAGTTAGTTCACAAATAATTATTTTCATAAATTCAGAAAAAAACAAAAAAAAATGTAATTATTATTATTAATTTCACTTTAGTAATTATTTTTGTAAATAAAATACTAACAAATTAATTAGTTTAATTAGTTAATTTTAACCTTTTTTCACAATAAATAAAAACAAATTTAGAATTAGGATTTCTTTCAATATTAATTTCCTTTATTCTCTTTAATTTCATAAATACAAAAACATCAAAAAAAATAAGTTCTTTTCTTTATTTAATTATTAGTTAATTTCTTAATTTCAATATTTATTTCTTTAAAGGGTCCAACGCCCTTGCACTCGATTCTTATTTCCTTTCGCGCATTTATTTTTTATTTCTTTAATGAATGTTATGTAATTTCCCCAAGGCCTTGTAATAATAATTAGAGACTTATTTACTTTCCGTACTTTTATTTCAAATCGGGTCTTGGTTTAATTTGGCGATGTAGACCCGCGCCTTTGTAATAGCGTAGGACTTTTATCTTTTCCGCACTTTAAATTACCGCACCTTTTAACTGTTAATAATCACATGAAAGAATGTATGCTCAAATAAAATCAAAGCGTAGAACACCCAAATGCATGACAAGACAAATAATAACTGAAAATGACACACAATTCACACACCACTCTTAGGGTACGCCTCACTGTTGCCTTGCCCCTCGAAACGTAGTCGTCGAGTATAGGACGTTTTAGTAAGTCCTTATGTCCATGACCCATGGCATAAGGGTAGCTTCTAAGGTGTCCTACTGTTGCTCTGGTGACCACATTGTTGCCTTGCCCCTCGAAACGTGGTCGTCGAGTATAGGACGTCTTAGCGGTCCTTATGTCCATGATCCAGTTGCCTCGAAACAGTTGCCTCGGAACAGTTGCCTCGAAACGGTTGCCTCGGATTAAAAAAAAGGATCAAGGACATAAGGGTAGCTTCTAAGGTGTCCTACTGTTGCTTCGGTGACCACACTGTCCCTAAACTCGAATTGACCCGAACACCTCCAACGGTGGTGCTACCTACCTCTCAATGGTGGGATGACACTACCTAAAGGACACTTACACAGCTTAATTCCTTAGGGTAGGTAGATGACTCATGGGTACTTGCTCTTTTCAAAAACAAACAAAATACTTTTCACACCTTACACTTTCAAAAAGCTTTCAAAACAAATTTTTCAAACACTCTTGAGGACAGATACAAGAGTTATTCAGAAATCTTTCAAAGAAACTTTTTTTCAAACACACACACTTGAAAAGCAAACAAATTTTGAAAACATAAGAGCAAGTACCTAAGAGCCCGTGGATAACCACGGATAGAAAGGGTGCTAACACCTTCCCTTTCTATAAATCTACCTCCCGAACCGAGAAACATTCTCGAATAAGGAATTTTGCTGTGCTTTTGTCCTTTCCATGTTGGAGAACATAAAAGACGGTGGCGACTCTTGCTTACCGCGACATTTCGCAAAACCAGCTAAAAAACAGTCAGTTCTATATCCACCGATCACAGATCGCCTTCTAGCAGAATGATGCGCTTTATTACCAAGTCACTAGTCTGGTATACCCGATACTTGATCTTCTTGTTGAATGCCTTGATCATACGTTTTTGATACATTTGACCATGAAACATAGCAGCCAGCCTCTTTTCGTCAATCAAATTCAACCTTGTCTGAATCCATTCATCTTCGTCTAAATCTGATTCTTTCATTAATCTTAGAGAAGGGATTTGAACTTCGACAAGAAGGACAACTTACATGCCATAGACTAAAGAGAAAGGGGTTGCCTCAGTTGATCTTCATGCCGAAGTACGATAGCCATGAAGAGCAAATGGTAACATCTCATGCCAGTCCTTATAGGTCACCACCATCTTTTGCACAATATTTTTTATATTCTTGTTGGCGGCTTCCACAATGCCATTCATCTTAGGTCTGTATGGAGAAGAGTTGTGATGCTTGATCTTGAATTGCATGCAGAGTTCAATGATCATGGTATTGTTCATATTGGTACCATTGTAAGTGATGATCCTCTCAGGGATACCATACCGACATATGAGGTTATGCTTGATGAATTGGGCCACGACTTTCTAGGTAACTGAGGAAAATAAAGCTGCTTTAACCCACTTGGTAAAGTAGTCAATGGCGACAAGAATGAAACGATGTCCATTCGAGGAAGTAGGTTTGATTTCTCCAATCATATTAATTCCATACATTGCAAATGGCCAAGGGGTAGTCATGACATTCAAAGGTATTGGAGGCACGTGAACCTTATCAGCATAAATTTGGCACTTATGGTAAGTCCTCGAGTGGAGGTGACAATCGGTTTCCATGGTCGACCAATAGTAGCCAGTTCTCAGAATCTTCTTAGACATAGTATGTACACTAGAGTGAGTACCAAAGGTACCTTCATGCATATCCTCCATGATCTTTTCTGATTCTTTCTTGTCCATACAGTGGAGCAAAGTTGAATCATGGTTGCGCTTGTATATAATTTTGTTGCTTAGAAAGAACTTGGCAAAGAACCTCTGTAGGAACTTCTTGTCGTTGATTAACTCCCCTTCAGGATACTCTTGAGTTTCAAGATATATTTTCACTTCGTGAAACCAAGGCTTCTCCTCTACTCCATCAGTTTCAATCTCATAGCAGTGTGCTAGTTCGTCAAATATTTCGATAGTAATTCTGGGAGCTTTGTTGTCCCATTTGACCTTGAACATGGATGACATGGTAGCTAAGGCATCTACCAACTGATTTTCTTCCCTCTGAATGTGTTCAAAGGTAACCTCTTCAAAGTACAAGATTAAGGTTAGCACAAGTTCTTTATAAGGGATAAGATTTAGATGTTTTGTATTCCACTCTCCTTTAACTTGACTGATTACTAAAGCTGAATCTCCATGGATGGCATAATAACAAGGACAACATGGATATCTTTGAGGGTGTCTACCCCAGTTGCTCAACTATTTTGTAATCAATTTTCTGGATGATCTTCAGGATTTCTTCCATCTCTTATCTAGACGGGTCTTCAATTGTCACTTCTTTTGAGGGTGCCTCCGTTAGGGAAGGCTCGTTAACTTTCTCTTTACCCTGGGTATCAGCAGTTGGTCTAGCAGCAGGAATACGAACAGGTGTTGTAGTAGTTATTGGAGGAGAGATCTCCAGAGAGAAGATCCTTCATGTCCCAGTGACCTTACTAGTTCCGACAATATTTGTAATTTCAAGATCTTCACTTTTATTAATCCATGGCTCTTACTTGACACCATGATAATAAACTTCTGCCCTATAGTTCCAAGGCACAGCTGTGTCGGAGGAATATGGGACTGGACCTGGTGTAGTAATGATCAGGGGAGCCACTCTTGACTCAATAGGAGTCCTTATAGGGCCTTTAGAGGTGATCCTAATAGGAGTCTTTGGAATGGTGATTATGGAAACGTCTTCAAGTCTCAAATCTTGAGATATACTCTCAGGCAAAATTTTCATGGACAGAGTTTTCTCAAACAGAATTTCATGGCTATCAATCAGGCATTGAATACCTTTCTTTAGACACATACAACCATTGGTTTGGGAAGCACAATGGTAACAATTTTCAAGGCAGCCAGGAAATAAACTGGCTCTTAACAGATTCTTCTTAACAGTCAATAAGGGAGTAGTCAAATCACTGATGGTGGATACAAAGGAGTCGTTGTTAATGGCATTGACACATTTACCATGACTGGGCATGGGTGCAGTAATCATATTAGGGGTTTATGGAGGGTCAAACTCAATCACTTTGTTATCAATCAAATCTTGGACCTTGTTCTTCAACGCCCAACAGTTGTTGGTGTCATGTCCAGAACTATTTGAATGATAAGCGCATTTCACATTCAGGTTATATTTGGGAGAGGCAGTATTTGGATTTGGAGGGGGATCTCGCAGCGTTACCAGATCTGACTTCAAAAGATGTTGTAGAGCTTGAGACAGTGGCATGTTAATCCTAGTGAATTGCCTCCTCGAGGCGTCTGGCCTTTGTTGATTGTTTGATTGTTATGGTCGTTGAACTAGGGTTGGGTTAGAAATTAATATTGCACATACTGACTGATAACGATCATTCTTGACATGGCTCCTTTATCCATAAATAGCATTAGTCTCTTTCGTACCAACAAATGGTTTCTTTACAGCAGCAGAGGTTGAGGCCGTAGGGATCTTTCCACTTTTCGTTCCACTTTCAACTCGCTCGCTGGTCAACATCATCTCAGTAAACCCTGACGAAGAACTCCCAATCAACAAATTAAAGAATGGACCAGTCAAGGTGCCCATGAATATGTCCACTAATTCTCTGTTAGTCAAAGGGGATTGCACCCTTCCAGCCAGGTCCCTCCATTTTTTAGCATACTCCTTAAAGCCTTCGCTTGAGCCCATAGTCATATTTCGTAATTGCATACGAGTTGGTGCAAGATCAGCATTGTATTGGTATTGTCTGTAGAAGGCAGCAGCCATATCCTCCCATGTGTAGATATTTGTCCCCTCAACTCGATAGAACCATTTCAAATGTGTTCAAATAAGCTTTCTTGGAAGAATTGCACCCATAACTTCTTATCGGCGGTGTGTGGTTGAATCTTGCGGACATAAGACCTCAGATGCATCTTGGGACAGGAGACCCCGTCGTATTTTGGCAAGGACAGGGACCTTGAATTTGTGGGGAATGACCACCCCAGGGACAAAACTTAAATATCCAAAGTCCAAAGCAGGCACTGTTTGGGTCTCTACAGCCTTAAGTCAGTCTTCTAGTTGTTTGTATTTTTCCTCTGCCGGTGGGTACTGCTCATCAGAGTAGTCTTCGTCCTCAGAAATCTAGTTATTTCCACCCCCAGCTCTAGTGCTTCTAACTTCCTAGTCTTGATTGTTTTCCTCAGAAGAAGCCTCTTCTATTTGAGCCATTCGAGCGGGTCCCTTGAACCTTCTTCCCATGTTGGGGATAACAACTCATTTCTTGGTCTTATTTTTGGTAGCAAGGAGTGCCATCATTTCTCACTGTCCTTTAGCTAAGTTGAGGAGAGTCTCTTGGAACTGTGCGTGTTGAGTTTGCAGTCTTTGACGGTTTTCTCTAGAGCCATCTTATACTGAAATAAATAGTAAAAAGATGAGGAAACATGTATCAAAAAACCTGCTTATGATATGATGCATGCTATATGGATGCAATGTTTTCAAGAACCTTAGGAGATTTAAATTTGCTAGCCAAAAAGGAAACAAAAACAACAATTTCATTAATAAGTTCAAGAGTTACAATTGCCCCTTGGGCTTACAATAGGAAAGAAAAAAGGTCTCAAAGAGACAACAAAATGAACTCCTAAAACAAAAAACTCAAGTCTCTCACGAGCGTTTCCTCTTTGTGTCGAGGTAGGCGTTCAGGCTTTGCTCCTTGTGAAGTTACTTGGTGAGGTCCAACACTTTCTTCTCACTTGCATACAATTGAGCTTTGAAGGCGTCTCGTTCCCCCTTGAGTTGAATCCACGATCTCTGCAACTCTTCGAGGTCGGTAGGCATGTCAGGATGGAGAATGGTATAAGGAATATCCCCTACATCAAAAGGCTCCACAACTATTGGTAGGATGGCTGGATATGGCATCATGAGGTTTTGAGTGCGAGCTCGCACCCATTTAAGATAAGGCTCCAAAGGAATGAAGTTCTTATGTCCCAAAGTCTTTCTATCAACCTTGTTCACCATGCCCTAAGCTCGTACAAACCTTTGATGATAAACTTGGAAATCGTTCTTGTAGTCGAATATAATACCAGGGATAAGTGCATCATGAGGACCATCTCTTCGAGCATAACCAAACTGTCATAGATCCAAAGAAGGGTTATAAGTAATACCTACCGTAATGCCCAAGATTGGAACATTAGGGAACTCCCCACAA
The DNA here is from genome assembly GCA_948472305.1 of Vicia faba. Taxonomy (NCBI): domain Eukaryota; kingdom Viridiplantae; phylum Streptophyta; class Magnoliopsida; order Fabales; family Fabaceae; genus Vicia; species Vicia faba. Next base: position 1,616,747,738 of record OX451736.1, on the reverse strand, counting down.
TGGCCAATGATGGTAATGTCCTCTTGAGACCGTGAACACCAAGAGATATCAGAATGAGAGAGAGACATCATCTTTTGAGACCAAATCAAACTTTGTTCATTCCTCACTACTGTGATACGGTGGCAGAACTGACTATTTTTACTGGTTTGCGTTTTGCGTTTTGTGTTTGCAAAAATGTCGCGGTAAGCAAGAGTCGCCACCGGCTTTTATTTCATCCAATCATGGAAAAGGAAAAAGAACAGAAAAAACCTTTTTTCAAGATATTATGAGTACGGGGGGTAGATTATAGAAAGGGAAGGTGTTAGCACCCTTCCTATCCATGGTTTTCCATGGGCTCTTAGGTACTTGCTCATCTTTTTAAAATTGCTGGTGGGTGTGCTTGCTTTGAAAATGTTTTGCTTCATGATAACCCTTGTATCAGTCCTCAAGGTGTGACAAAGTTGTTTTGAAAATTTATTTTGAAAGGTGTTTGTGTGAAAAGTTTTTATTGAGCAAGTACTTAAGATTCCACCTACTAAAAAAAATATTGTTCATTCTATTTCCTTTAGACAATGCTATCCCACTATTAAGGAGTGGGTAGCACCATCGTTGGAGTTGTAAGGGACGTTCGAAAGGGACAAACACAATCACTAAAGCAATAGTTAGAAAACCTTAGTAGTAACCCTAGAGTCTTAAGATCTTTTCGAGGCAACGTTTCCGAGTCAACATTTCCGAGGCAACATTCGAATGGGACATTTGATCTTTTAGATAGAAGGGCGACCATTAAAATTTCCTATGCTTAATGACTGTTTACCGAAGGCAATCATAGTGAGGCAAACCCTAGGAGTGAACATGTGCATGTGAACTTTTTTCAGTTATTTAGTCTTTTCACATTAGGTGATCTACCATTTTAAATTTCAAGCATTCTTTTCATACAATCCTATTAGCCATGCATCTAGACAGTTAAAGATTGCAGGAATTTAAAGTGCGAAAAATAAACCTAGCTATTACAAGGCTTTAGGGAAGGGAATTAATTACATGACCAAAAATCGGGGATTTAAACAGTAAATAAAAACCCTAGGTTAACTATTACAAACCCTGAACAGTTACAATATAATGGACAAATAATTAACAAGCGCGCGGCAAATTAAATGCGAGGACGATTGAAATAACCTAAAACCCTAATTGAGAGAGAAAATATTTTTTTTGTGGATTTTTATTTGAGAAAACATTTAATTGCAAATTAATTAAACCTAATTTCTAATTGTTCTTTAAATTATGAAAGAAATTAAATTATCCTAATTTTCTAACTAAATTAATTAATTAAATAAATAGATATTTATGAGAAAAATGATTTTTGATGCATTTTTTAAAGAAAATTAATTAAGTTATGTATAATTTAAAATCCTAAGTCTAATTATTTTTAATTATAAAAAGAAGATTAAATTACCCTAAAAATAATTAAACTAATTAATTAAAAATATTTATTAAAAACAAAGATTTTTGTGATTTTGATTTGTTAATTTAATAAAAAATAATTTTTTGTATTAATTAAAAAAGGAAAATAATTAAAGAAAAGAAATCAAAGAAATCAAAGAAAACAATAGAAAAAAAACCAAATGGGCTTGTGTTATTAGCAATTCTGGGGGGGTGAGAATCTGAATTTCCAAGCCCATTAAGCTGAGCCCAAGTCAACCATGCTGGATTAGGTGTAGCGTTGACCTGGAGGTGTATCATGGACCTTCAGGCTGGAAGCGTTGGATCTGGGTAGAAGTGCATCCAGTGGTCAGGAATTGCTAGCACATGATGGATGGTTGAGAGAGCACTGCATGTGATCTGCTGAATGAAAATAAAATAAATGAAGCGCTGGGACCTGGGATCTAACCCAGGTCCTTATGCCTTGAATCAATGTTGCGCTGCCAGCTGAGCTGTTGTTGTTAGTTGTTATTACAATAATACTAAAACATAATATAATGAAAATAAAAGAGTTGATCCCAAAGCGCGTGAAATTCAAATCAGCCAGTCATGGGCTGCCACGTATCATCTTCTTCGCTACAACCGTCGTCTTATGTGATTGACCTATACCTACAGACGTTTGTTGTAACTACAGCCCTGCAAAACTCAAAAATCTCATACGAGCATGATAAATTAATTGTGATGGTACCAATCAACTCGTCTTGGCCTCACGAGCATCATGGTACCTCATTCATAGCCTAATTTTACTTGTACCAGAAATCCCCAAATCGTGACCCCAAACCCTAACAATGGTAGATGCGTGTAAAGGTCCCAAAAATGCAATTAAACTATGTGGTAAGCTTGAAAACATGATAATGATTACAAATATAACAATTAAAGGTGCTAATGATGCGTAAATTGTAATAATCGAATTTGAAAAAAACTTGCAAACCGTGATGTGTCTAGGCGATGGTTCTTGACGTTTTGAAGGCTGCAAATGATGTTGTTGACTTTAGGAGATGGCCAGGAAGTGATTAGGGTCTTTGAATGGCTTGGAATCGTCCTCTAGGGCAGAAATCAAATGCACACTTTTTATCCAATTTTGAGTTTTTGTTCTTGCTCCCTACGACTGCAAAAACCTGTCTTTTGATCTGCAACTGATCAACATATATCATAGGATGAATTAGGGTTGTAAAAACAGATCACATCTTTGAAAGTTTTGAAGATTTGATTTGATCTTCATGGCATATGTAAACTTGCTATAATGAGCCAAATTATCCCTTTCTTGTTCCAATTAGCCTTGATTCGAATTGATCATGATATCCTTGCATTATTTGATTGAGATCCTGTCCAAAAATCAAATCACAACATATCTTTTCCATTATTCATGAATTATTTGATTTAATTGAAATTTTAATTAACAAAAAATCCAAATAAATTTAAAAATGAAGCAAATAACATGAGGTTTGATTTTTGGGTCGTGGACCATGCTATAAGTGAGGTGCAATCATGAAATGCTAGGCCCATTTGGTAAAAAATGCACTTTTGAGCATATTTGACTTTTGGCAATTTTGCAAAAAAGGTCAACTTTGACAAGGCATATCTCTTCCAATTTTAAACCTAGAGAGGTGTTATTGGACTTTTTAGAAAGCTTAAGGTGTCCCCTAAGCAACCCTTTTTGTCTCATTTCAATTGTATCTTCCATTTTCATGTATGAAGCTTTGACCCAAAAGGTGTTTTTGTTGACTTTTCAAAAGGACCTATAATGTAAAAATTCATATCTTTTAGTGAGTGCATATTTTGAACTTGTGAGATGAATATTAATTGTAGGGAATTGCATCCTCTTCAAAATGAGATTTGGATGGAAATTTTTTGATGAAGCATGTGGAAGTTATGCTTGGTCAAAGTTGGGTTGACTTTTACTAAGAAACCCTAATTTAGCAACTTTTGGGTTTTGATGAATTTGGAGCATTCCTTGGGGAATCATGGTCAATCCTTGATCAAATGATGAAAGTCACTTCAAAATGTGGATGTTGACCAAAAATATTGAAGTTTGACTGTATGTGGGTCACAATTGACTTTTGACCTAATATTGTCGATTCTCAAGCATCTGAGCAGTTGACTGAGCAAACTTCTTGTGCAAGGCATGAGACTTGACATGGAGAATCTTGGGAACATATTAAGGCCTTGGAGAGAATTTGGGGCCTTTGTGATCCACCCATCTTGATGAAAATGGAAACCCTAATTTGAGATACACTGCCTTAGGAGAGAGTTTGTCTGGTTAACTCTTGGACAACCTTGAGCAAATTGAGGATCTCAATGGACATGTATTGAGTAAAGTGAGAGGGAAAATTATAGGGTACAAAAGCTGCCCCTGTTCAATCTTCTTAACCCTGAGTGTGATACGGTGGGAGAACTGACTAGTGTTTTGCGTTCGTATTCGCACTTGTGCGGTTGAGCAAGAGTCGCCACCGACTTTTAATTTTATCCTAAAGGAAAGGTTAAAAAAGCACAGCAAAAACCTTTTGAGATTATTTCATGGGTTCGGGGGGTAGATTATGAAAAGGGAAGGTATTAGCACCCTTTTCATCCATGGTTATCCATGGGCTCTTAGTTACTTGGTTTTTTAGATCACTTGCCTTGATTTTCGATTGCTTGAAAATGGTGTGTGTGTGGGTGCTTTTGAAAATGTTTTGGAAAAAAGATGCCTTGTCTTAGGCAACTAATGTATTTGACTCGTGATTGAGTGTTTTACAAAAGTGTGGATCTTTTTGAAAAGATGTTTCAAATGTTTTGAGAGTTTGTTTGAAAGTGTTGTGGATTGTGGTTTTTGAAAAGAAGGCAAGTGTTTTTGCAAGTCGATCTCAAGTAACTAAGAGTTTATCTACCCTATTGTACTCAAAGGTTTTTGTTATGTTTTAACCCCTTTTTAACAATTTTGTTCCACCATTGAATTTGATGGGCAATCTTGCGTTTAGGAAGTTTATTCGGGACGGGCGCGGGTCATCGTATGGACCATGAATGCAATGGTGCCAAGTGTCTTTGGCAATTTGCTTTGAAGGGACTATGATCATTCCGTTTAGGCAACACTTTGAGACTTATGATCATTTGATCTTGTTTTGCCAAAGATACTCGACGTGCAAGCATGGCCCATTTTGGAAGGCAACATGTGGGATTACCCTAGGGGGTGCAAGTGTGATTGTGTATTGATTACATGTATTTGTCTTGTATTAGGTTATCTAGCATTTGATTTTATGTACATGCAAACCCTAGGTCTAACCATGGTATAATTGGAAAACTGTAAATTGCGGAATATAAAATCTACGCTATTACAACATAGTATCCGGGAGTGGGGGTACATGTGTACGAATGGGGATGAGACTTATAGTATCCAATAAGTTACAACCAAATCGAATTTGCGATCAAAATGTAAATATCGAATATACAAATATAAGATAAAGAAATGTGTACAAGGTAATGTGAATGGATTTGCATTGTGTAAGTGTAAGTGTGAGATGTATATGTATTGTGTAATTATTTACAGGCGCGACAATATGAAATTAAGGCGAGATTAGGGTATTTGACCTAAATATGTGTTTTAAGGAATCTTTGATTTGTATATTTTTAATATGTACAAAAGAAAATGTTTTTAATTAAATCGTATGTTCAAGTTCTAATTGAAAAATGTATAAGATGCATCATTGTTTATTATATACAAAAATGTTTTAATTAAGTGTTTAAGAGTTTAATGTTAAAAAAATGTATTTTATCAATTATGTACAAAATATATTTTAATTAAAAGAAGATATTTTCAAATTTAATGATATTGTATAAAAATAAAATGTATCTTATGTGTATGTACAAAATTAATGTTTTAAAATTTATGTACAAAGTATATTTTAATTAAAAGGATAGAAAGTCATTTTCAATTTTAAGTATATGATATAAAAAATGTATTTTTTTATGTACAAAAGTATATTTTCTTAAAAGAAAAGGAAAAGCTTTTTATATTTTTATTGTGTTGTACAAAAAAAACGTTTTATAAGTAATAAAAAAAGAGTTTTGTTAATTTAAAAGTAAAAAAGGAAAATGAATGTTTTGTTTTTTTAAACAATTTACAATTAAAACCAAAACAAATCAGGAATGGGCTTTAGACAGGGCATTGAGACGAGGCCCATTCGTTTGAGACGAATTTTAGGGTTTGAGAACTGTTGTTCATTTGATAACGCGTTAGGGTTTGGGACGGCGCCGTTCGTACTTTTCGTTCAACGTTCTTCTTCATCTTCATCTTCCTGGGCGATTCCTTCATCCGGCCACCAGCGTCACCCCCCGCATCTCTCTTCCCTCCAGCTCGAGTTCAAAGGTTTTATTACAGTAAGGTTTGCTTTAGATGCTTGTTTATACTCCTTCTTTACGAATTGCAATATTTATTCTCTTCGTTCTAAAACCTTGATCTTTTATTGTTATGAGGTGAAGGAGAAAAAGAGAGGGAGAAGAACGTGCTACCTGACCTTGGAGAAGGAGGAGAGAAAAGGGGATGTGGCGCTCAGGAGGCCTGGACGGCGAGAGGAACGTGACGAATCTTTGCTTCTTGGTGACCCTGGTTAGGTTTTATGATGATTTGTATTTGCCCTGAAAACCTTATCTTGAATTTGCCTCTTTCTTCTTCTTCTTGAACACTGTATACTTGTTGCCTTAGATTTGTTTGACTATACTGGGATTGACGCCTTGTTTGATGCCTGTTGAAATGTGTTTCTGTTGCCTATTGCATTTTGGCCTGTGATGAAGATTTCTGAGGCCACTTCTTTCCTCTTCTCTATTGCTCACTTTGCCTTTGGATGTGTTTGTGGCCTATGATGAAGAGATTCTGAGGCATTTGAATTGCCTTATGAGATTGATGCCTTTGGAATGTATTTTGCTTATGATGAAAAGCTTCTGAGTTCACTTCTTTCCTCTTCTCTATTGCTCACTTTGCCTTTGGATGTGTTTGCCTATGATGAAGAAACTCTGAGGCCTTAATGCTTGATGTTGTTTTGAGGTTTTTTGTTGGTAACTGGACAGGTTGGGTTCTTGAGGCCTTTTGACAGGTATGATGCTTGGTTGATAACTGTTTTTTGGTTTTTGATGGATAGGCTTTAGCAGGTTTGGATGAAGTCTTGATGTTCAGGCCATTGTTTGGCTTGTATGGTTATGAGGTCTGGTTTGTTGTGAGGCCTTAATGGTACAGGCTTGGTATGGTTCAAGTTTTGCCTTTTAACATGTTTGAATTTGTTTGAGGTTATGACAGTAGGTTGGTATGCTGGTATGGTTTTTGTACAGGCTATGTGTTTTTGGTTCAATCTGTTTGATGCTTAAGCTTTGACAGGTTATGATTATCACAGGTTTTTGGGTTCATGGTTAAGGCCATTACAGGTTTAGCTCCAATAGGTTTTATGGCTTGAGTTTTGTATATACAGGTTATGCTTGGTTTTTTATGTGTATAGTTTGTATGTTGAGGCAGGGTTGTGTATGAACTTGAGCAGTTTCTTTCTATGCTTCAGGTTTTGTATATTTTTCTTCCTCCTTCTCCTGCCTAAGCCTAAAGCCTGACTCTGCTTCTTATCTCTCTTCTTTTCTCTCTATAGTACAGTAGGACATTATAATATGATTTATGCTGTACTTTTTTTGTTCTGAAGGGGCCCCTTCTTGTTGGGAAATGATGATAAAGATTTTGCTTGCATAACACGTTACTTCTGCATATTCTTTATCTCTTTTTGACAGCTTTGGTACTTTTCTTTGATATCTTTTCCAAATCCTTTTTATTGACAGCCTTGAGTAGACTTGTACTTTGACAGTAAATTGCTCTTTTTGATTTTTTCAGTTTGGTTGAACTTGAACTATGCGGTTTGAACTTTGGAATTTATGCATTTGACATTTTGCATTTATGAATAAAATTCTTCCCTCTTTGTGAACCGGGAGAAATCCCGTGATTTGCAGAGAGGGTTAACTGATCCCAATCAGTGGCCTCTAATGATGAGCAAATCTTATCTGTCTTTAATTAATTATCAGTCACTGATTTTTCTTCTTTTTTTTTCTTTTGCAGATGAAAAATGGAACACCGGAGCGAAGTGAAGAATGAAGAGATTAGGGACTTAGAAAATGTTTAGAAAAAATAGGATAGTTTTTATTTTCAATTTAATTATTGTAAACCTTTATTATTTTAAATACTTTGTAATAAATACTTGTATCCAAATAATAATTGTAACAACTATTAAATATGAAATAAAAATTCCATTGATTCATTTAATTCTTTTCAATTCCCTTTCTTTAATTATTTACTTGTTATTTATAATTCCTTAAATTAAATAAAATGAAAGTTAAATTTCAAATATTTAATTCTTAGAACCATAAATAATCAACTAAACCTTGTTGATCAAAATAAATGAACTTGACGTCTCCATCATCAAAACAACGCACAGTCGAACACAAAAACTGATCAGACGCAATCCTTTCTTATTGATTTCTTACCAAGCACTGTAGATCCAAACTGCCTATTTCTTTTGACTGGCTCAAACAAACCAACGTGAATTCAAACCAACTGTATCAAAACAATGCGAATTTAACCCGAATCTCGGAATAACTGCCAAGTGCTGTGGAATTTAAATCCTTCTGAGAATATGCCCATAAAACCTTAATTCCTGATTAAATGCCAAATAACGTTCGCCTGATCAAAATGTGCCAGAATCAACCAAAACCCTAAGCCAACTGTGAAACAATCCAGAGTCCTGAAAATCAGTAAAAACCCTAATTTCGCTTGACTGACAAGAAAAGTCCGTTTGTCCGATTCTTGAGCCAGTTTAAAAAAATCAGGAACTGCTTGAAGCTGAGATTTCTTGGGGAAAAATGCGAGGGCAAATTTTGGGGTACAACAGTTGCCCCTGTTCAATCTTCTTGGACCTGAAGAGTTAGATTGGCAAGTTTGCCTTTTGCGACTTGAAGGTAAAAGAAGATTGGACACTAAAGTGCCCAGAAAATTTGCACTCGGCGATATGATGGTGGAGGTGAATGGGCTTAAAGATGCCATTTGGTGATGGGCTTAAAGATGCCATCTGGTGATGGGCTTAAAGATGCCATCTGGTGCAATAGAATTTTGTCGGGGGATGGGCTTAGAGATGCCATCTGGTGACTGCTGGTAGGAGGATGGGCTTATAGATGCCATCTGGAAATGTTGAACTGTATGTCAATGGTGAGTGGACAAGTATCAGAAGGGCCTCCATGTTTCGGAACATCTCTGAATCGGGGTCCGAACAAGCAACAGATTGACGTCCATGTCTGGAGAATCTGTAAACTATTTTCAGGAGTTGGGATTGAATAAGCAATGGAGCAGCATTCGTTGTTGGGAAGCGTCCGTAAACTATCTTCAGAAGTCTGAACAAGTTGGTAGATTGACATCCGTTGTTGGGAAGAATCCGTAAACTGTTTTAAAAAGTTGCACCTGAACAAGTTGGTAGATTGACATCCGTTGTTGGGAAGAATCTGTAAACTGTTTTCAGGAATTGAGAAGAGTCTGAACAAGTTGGTAGATTGACATCCGTTGTTGGGAAGAATCTGTAAACTGTTTTCAGAAGTCTTGAAGTTGAAGAGGAACCGGTGTAGGGTTTCCTGCTGATGCGTCTGAATGAATCTGGAATAGGTATCGGAATGTCGCCGTGTCCGGGTCACATCTGAACTATTTCTGGATGAATCTTGGGAGATGATCTGTGTCTGTCGACTGCTCTTACCTGAAAAGTAAAGGGCTAACCGTATGCAATGTTATGATGCATGATGCAATGTATGTGACATCAATGTTTATGATATGGATGTGATGAATGCACATGTAAGCTGATGAGCTAATCTTGCTGAGGATAAATGAATCCGAGATGGCTGAAGATAAAAGCATCTTGACTGCTGCCGGGGAAGAGAATTCCTGATGACCTTTACTGGGGAGTTCCAAACTAGTAGGCTCATGCTGGGGAGGTAAGATTGGGAATCTTCAGCTTGATGGGAAGTAACTCTGGCAACGTCACTGGGGAACTCAAGGTTTTCCCTCTCCAAAACTCTGTGGGGAGAAGGTTCAATGGTCTGGCTCCGCTGGGGATACTGAAGCTTAAACTCTGAGGGGAATTGAATTCCGGAGGATTCTCTGGCTGGGGATTTGCAAAGATAAGTTACTGCTGGGGAATTTTGATGAACTCCGCTGGGGATAGGGAGAATTTTGGCGAGCGCGATCTTCCGTGGTGGTTAGCTTGAGAAGAATCTGAACAAGCGATAGGTTAACATCTGTTACTTGGAGAACCCGTGAACTATTTTCAGAAATCTTGAAGTTGAATCAGCAATAGAGCCGCATCCGTTGTTGGGAAGCGTCCGTAAACTAATTTCAGAGGTTGCATCTGAACAAGCTGATAGATTAACATCCGTTACTTAGGAAGAATCCATAAACTGTTTTCAGAAGTCTTGAAGTTGAATCAGCAATAGAGCTGCATCCGTTGTTGGGAAGCGTCCGTAAACTAATTTCAAAGGTTGCCTCTGAACAAGCTGATAGATTAACATCTGTTACTTGGGAAGAATCCGTAAACTGTTTTCAGAAGTCTTGAGGAAGAATCTGAACAAGTGATAGGTTAACATCCGTTTACTTGGAGAACCCGTGAACTGTTTTCAGAAATCTTGGAGTTGAATCAGCAATAGAGCCGCATCCGTTGTTGGGAAACGTCCGTAAACTAATTTCAAAGGTTGAGAAGAGTCTGAACAAGTTGGTAGATTGACATCCGTTGTTGGGAAGAATCCGTAAACCGTTTTCATACGTCTTAAAGAGGAACCGGTGTAGGGCTTCCTGAAGATGAGCTTGTGTAAAACTGCATCGGGTTTTGAACACTTTTGACATTCGAATGCCCCAAGTGGTGATGTAGATAAACTCCTGGCTTATTACAGGTGTTGGTCTATGATCGGTCGTTCACAGATGTTTCCTGGGTTGTAGCAGGTGTTGATCTGGAATTCTTCAGACATGCCCTGGCTGGATACAGGAATCGAATCTGGAAAGGTGATAGTTGACAGATATGCCCTGGCGGGATACAGGAATCGAATCTTCAAACTCTTCAGACGTGCCCTGGCTAGATACAGGAATCGAGTCTGGAAATGTGGTCAACAGATATGCCCTGGCTGGATACAGGAGTCGAATCTGGAATTGAGATAGTTGATAGATATGCCCTGGCTGGATACAGGAATCGAATCTTCGAACTCTTCAGACATGCCCTGGCTAGATACAGGAATCGAGTCTGGAAATGTAATAGTTGATTTGTTGAACACTTTTAACATTCGAATGCCCCAAGTGGTTGTGAAGGAGTCTTGAATCAGATTACTCTGCATATTGAGAGATTTCTTGAAATCTTGACTGGACTGCCCCAGGTTAACTGAACTTTGAAAGATCTGTTGGACCTTGACTGGACTGCCCCAGGTTAATTGAATTGTGACATGCCATGCCCCTTGTTGATAGGAGATTTGATGGAAGTGTCATCCTCTTGAAGTGATTCTGACTTACTGAGAGAGTTTTCGTTCCTCCGAACATTCGCTGTATGAATTTCTTCGCTGTCAAACAAAAAGGTCAAATGCAGACAGTGATATTCGAATAATGCAAAGTTTATGTTTGTCTCGAAGTTTTGAAAAATGCGTTTTTAGCAGAAAACTTTTCATAAGACAAGTCAACACAAGATTTAGAGTAAAGCCCTACAGGAGTCAGGATACCTTTTGTAACAGTATGCTTTCGAACTAACCCATGCTTCAATTAGGACTTTTAAAGGGTCATAACGTGGCCTGGTTCACGGTTTAAGAAACAAAGGATATAGGCTCAAAGTATATTTGTACCCACCCGCTCTTCGTGATGTTCTCCAACCTAAGCTCAGTTAATTGTGCGTCATGCTCTGCTTTGAGTTAGGAACGACTTTTGGGCGATGGTTCACCAGTTGAATTTGGGGAGACAATCATCATCTCCTTTTCTTTTTCAACACTTTTCATGTTGTTGAGGATTTTGTAATGACCTCACTATTTTGATTTTGATTTGTTATCCCTAACTTTTGCCTGACTGTTACCGTTTTCCGGGATTACTGTCAGCGGGATGCCCCAGCTTTCTTAAGCCTCCTTTATAGGTTTTGGCTCGGCGGGCTTTTCTCTTTTGAGAGATTGACTGTCTATGTGATAGGGAACCACCCTTGTCTTTTGATTCCAAAGGAATGCTTTCTTTTTTGACGTCGTTCGTTGTATTACGAACTGAGAGTTTGTGACTTCAATGCGCGTTTCTCTTGAATTAACTGAGATACTACCCTGCCTCGGGTTTATATCAAAGGTTTTGATTGTTTAGAACAGAAAACTCCTACTTCTTTGGCTCGAAAGGGGTTGACTAGGGATTAACTTCCTTATAACTCCAGTGTTTGGGAATTGAAAGAAACGCCTGTACATCATCAGCAAGGTCTGTTCAAAAGCATACTGTATAAGATCATGGTATTGTTTCGTCATCCTCCCTCTAAAGGCTTACAGCTTTTTATCAAGAGTCAAATATCATAAAGAAGAGCATAAGAGTAGTGAAACGAATGGATGGATTCAAGACAAACATATGCAATGCATTAATGAAAACAGAGTTTAACATCAACAAATAATTGTCTGACAGCAAAAGAAATTACAACTTTGAGAATTCAAAAAGAAGCAAAAGTCTTTCAGCTCGAGCTTCGTCACTTCAAGTGGAGAACCCTTTAACGGAAGATTTTCATCTCACCGTCTGGCATGAATTCCAGCACCCCAATGTGGATCAGATCTTGAATCTTGTTCTTCAAGGCCCAACAGTCGTTGGTGTCGTGTCCCGGGCTGTAGGAGTGGTAAACACAGAATGCGTCGGGATTATAGTGAGGAGAGGAGGTATTGAGTTTCTGAGGAGGGTCCTTTACGACAAGTAAGTTGACCTCCAACAGGCGCTTCAGTATGAAAAATGATGGTATTTCAGTCTCCGTGAACTGTCTTCCCGACTTTTCTTGTTTACGCCGATTGCCCCGTTGACGCTGGCGAGGTTGTTGATGGGATTGTGACCCTGAAGCTAGCAAATGAGCTTTCCCCTTGTCTTCTTGAGTGGATGGAGGCTGAGCGGTGACTTGCTCCTCAACCTCAGATGTTTGCCCCAGTTGGTTGTTTGGAAGCAGTTGGCGGACAAGAACTCTGAGTTCCTCTTGTCTTTGAGATAGGTCTTGGATGAGAGCCATCTGGCCCACCAACTGTCCCATCACTTGAGTCCTCAGTGTTGTCAGATCAAACTGCAGCTCTGCAAGCTGGTCACTCCTGGCATTGTTAGAATTCCCCAAGCCCTTGGTGAAGAGAGCTTTCATTTCTTCTTGCCCCAGAGACAAGTTCAGGAACATCTCCTGCAGCTGAGCAGTCTGGTCTTGGATGTCTTTGACAGACCGTTCTAGAGCCATCTCTTGCTGAAATAAACAGCAGGAGAGTAAGGAAACCTGAAAAAAAGGAAAAATTTGTCAAAATGCAATGCATGATATGTGGATGCAATGCTTTCAAGGATCTCTTGGGGTAAACACAAGAAAATGTTAGAGGTTGAACTCTGCTCTTGGATTGGGGATCTCTGCACCGGTGGACGTCCTTCCACGAGAATCAAGCTCACCATGTCGAGTGGGTCATAGCCACTGATTCAAGTTGTTGTTCTTGAACTTTGATTGGAGAGCTTTGTATCGGTGGATGTCCTTCCACGAGAATCAAGCTCACCATGTAGAGTGGGTCATAGCCACTGATTCAAGTTGTTGTTCTTGAACTTTGATTGGAGAGCTTTGTATCGGTGGATGTCCTTCCACGAGAATCAAGCTCACCATGTCGAGTGGGTCATAGCCACTGATTCAAGTTGTTGCACTTGGACTTTGACTGGATTGGTTAGAGGAGAAACCCCTTGCCCCTGGATAGATGTCTGGTTCAACGTAACCCTGCATCAAAAGAACCCTCGAGATCCTTGAAATGGTTATTGAAAATGCTATGGTATGATGTCATGATGTTATGTACATGTATGCACGAGCAAGTGAGTGTATATACAGGCAAACATATTCACACAAAGCACACAAGGCCTTAGGTTTAGGCTTGCATGAGGTTCAGGTACTACCCTCTTTCAGTTTGTTGGTTAAAACCTGTCTTATCAAAAGTAACCGGGTTCTAGAGGATCTCATATCATTGGCTACCCTCAATCGATCATAACTCCAGCATCGCAACCTTTTCTCGCGGCCGGAACCATCTCGAGAGTTTAGCCTCAATGAGTGTAGCATACTGCTACTGTTCTAATGGCCAAGTTGGTCAATTTAAGGTTCTAAGGTCGGTTGGTGCTTAATGACTCCTTGGAAGACCCATATTCTCCCCGTTTCAACACGAGGGATATCGGTACAGACCAAAGCGCCACACCAACGTAGCCACTGCTTCACCCATGTCGGTATACCCCGGACAGGTCCCTCGCAGATTATGCTACCTAAAAAGGTTTCCCCAGATCCGGGTTAGGATCTATAAAACTCCGATACAAAGCCCACAAATGTAAAGCAAACAAAGCAATCAATTGAAATTAAAGGTGATCTAAACCCTAAGGTAACCCCACTTTTAAGTTATCCCCAGCAGAGTCGCCAGTTCTGTGATACGGTGGGAGAACTGACTAGTGTTTTGCGTTCGTATTCGCACTTGTGCGGTTGAGCAAGAGTCGCCACCGACTTTTAATTTTATCCTAAAGGAAAGGTTAAAAAAGCACAGCAAAAACCTTTTGAGATTATTTCATGGGTTCGGGGGGTAGATTATGAAAAGGGAAGGTATTAGCACCCTTTTCATCCATGGTTATCCATGGGCTCTTAGTTACTTGGTTTTTTAGATCACTTGCCTTGATTTTCGATTGCTTGAAAATGGTGTGTGTGTGGGTGCTTTTGAAAATGTTTTGGAAAAAAGATGCCTTGTCTTAGGCAACTAATGTATTTGACTCGTGATTGAGTGTTTTACAAAAGTGTGGATCTTTTTGAAAAGATGTTTCAAATGTTTTGAGAGTTTGTTTGAAAGTGTTGTGGATTGTGGTTTTTGAAAAGAAGGCAAGTGTTTTTGCAAGTCGATCTCAAGTAACTAAGAGTTTATCTACCCTATTGTACTCAAAGGTTTTTGTTATGTTTTAACCCCTTTTTAACAATTTTGTTCCACCATTGAATTTGATGGGCAATCTTGCGTTTAGGAAGTTTATTCGGGACGGGCGCGGGTCATCGTATGGACCATGAATGCAATGGTGCCAAGTGTCTTTGGCAATTTGCTTTGAAGGGACTATGATCATTCCGTTTAGGCAACACTTTGAGACTTATGATCATTTGATCTTGTTTTGCCAAAGATACTCGACGTGCAAGCATGGCCCATTTTGGAAGGCAACATGTGGGATTACCCTAGGGGGTGCAAGTGTGATTGTGTATTGATTACATGTATTTGTCTTGTATTAGGTTATCTAGCGTTTGATTTTATGTACATGCAAACCCTAGGTCTAACCATGGTATAATTGGAAAACTGTAAATTGCGGAATATAAAATCTACGCTATTACAAAATAGTATCCGGGAGTGGGGGTACATGTGTACGAATGGGGATGAGACTTATAGTATCCAATAAGTTACAACCAAATCGAATTTGCGATCAAAATGTAAATATCGAATATACAAATATAAGATAAAGAAATGTGTACAAGGTAATGTGAATGGATTTGCATTGTGTAAGTGTAAGTGTGAGATGTATATGTATTGTGTAATTATTTACAGGCGCGACAATATGAAATTAAGGCGAGATTAGGGTATTTGACCTAAATATGTGTTTTAAGGAATCTTTGATTTGTATATTTTTAATATGTACAAAAGAAAATGTTTTTAATTAAATCGTATGTTCAAGTTCTAATTGAAAAATGTATAAGATGCATCATTGTTTATTATATACAAAAATGTTTTAATTAAGTGTTTAAGAGTTTAATGTTAAAAAAAAATGTATTTTATCTATTATGTACAAAATATATTTTAATTAAAAGAAGATATTTTCAAATTTAATGATATTGTATAAAAATAAAATGTATCTTATGTGTATGTACAAAATTAATGTTTTAAAATTTATGTACAAAGTATATTTTAATTAAAAGGATAGAAAGTCATTTTCAATTTTAAGTATATGATATAAAAAATGTATTTTTTTATGTACAAAAGTATATTTTCTTAAAAGAAAAGGAAAAGCTTTTTATATTTTTATTGTGTTGTACAAAAAAACGTTTTATAAGTAATAAAAAAAGAGTTTTGTTAATTTAAAAGTAAAAAAGGAAAATGAATGTTTTGTTTTTTTAAACAATTTACAATTAAAACCAAAACAAATCAGGAATGGGCTTTAGACAGGGCATTGAGACGAGGCCCATTCGTTTGAGACGAATTTTAGGGTTTGAGAACTGTTGTTCATTTGATAACGCGTTAGGGTTTGGGACGGCGCCGTTCGTACTTTTCGTTCAACGTTCTTCTTCATCTTCATCTTCCTGGGCGATTCCTTCATCCGGCCACCAGCGTCACCCCCCGCATCTCTCTTCCCTCCAGCTCGAGTTCAAAGGTTTTATTACAGTAAGGTTTGCTTTAGATGCTTGTTTATACTCCTTCTTTACGAATTGCAATATTTATTCTCTTTGTTCTAAAACCTTGATCTTTTATTGTTATGAGGTGAAGGAGAAAAAGAGAGGGAGAAGAACGTGCTACCTGACCTTGGAGAAGGAGGAGAGAAAAAGGGATGTGGCGCTCAGGAGGCCTGGACGGCGAGAGGAACGTGACGAATCTTTGCTTCTTGGTGACCCTGGTTAGGTTTTATGATGATTTGTATTTGCCCTGAAAACCTTATCTTGAATTTGCCTCTTTCTTCTTCTTCTTGAACACTGTATACTTGTTGCCTTAGATTTGTTTGACTATACTGGGATTGACGCCTTGTTTGATGCCTGTTGAAATGTGTTTCTGTTGCCTATTGCATTTTGGCCTGTGATGAAGATTTCTGAGGCCACTTCTTTCCTCTTCTCTATTGCTCACTTTGCCTTTGGATGTGTTTATGGCCTATGATGAAGAGATTCTGAGGCCTTTGAATTGCCTTCTGAGATTGATGCCTTTGGAATGTATTTTGCTTATGATGAAAAGCTTCTGAGTTCACTTCTTTCCTCTTCTCTATTGCTCACTTTGCCTTTGGATGTGTTTGCCTATGATGAAGAAACTCTGAGGCCTTAATGGTTAAGGCCATTGCAGGTTTAGCTCCAATAGGTTTTATGGCTTGAGTTTTGTATATACAGGTTATGCTTGGTTTTTTATGTGTATAGTTTGTATGTTGAGGCAGGGTTGTGTATGAACTTGAGCAGTTTCTTTCTATGCTTCAGGTTTTGTATATTTTTCTTCCTCCTTCTCCTGCCTAAGCCTAAAGCCTGACTCTGCTTCTTATCTCTCTTCTTTTCTCTCTATAGTACAGTAGGACATTATAATATGATTTATGCTGTACTTTTTTTGTTCTGAAGGGGCCCCTTCTTGTTGGGAAATGATGATAAAGATTTTGCTTGCATAACACATTACTTCTGCATATTCTTTATCTCTTTTTGACAGCTTTGGTACTTTTCTTTGATATCTTTTCCAAATCCTTTTTATTGACAGCCTTGAGTAGACTTGTACTTTGACAGTAAATTGCTCTTTTTGATTTTTTCAGTTTGGTTGAACTTGAACTATGCAGTTTGAACTTTGGAATTTATGCATTTGACATTTTGCATTTATGAATAAAATTCTTCCCTCTTTGTGAACCGGGAGAAATCCCGTGATTTGCAGAGAGGGTTAACTGATCCCAATCAGTGGCCTCTAATGATGAGCAAATCTTATCTGTCTTTAATTAATTATCAGTCACTGATTTTTCTTCTTTTTTTTTTCTTTTGCAGATGAAAAATGGAACACCGGAGCGAAGTGAAGAATGAAGAGATTAGGGACTTAGAAAATGTTTAGAAAAAATAGGATAGTTTTTATTTTCAATTTAATTATTGTAAACCTTTATTATTTTAAATACTTTGTAATAAATACTTGTATCCAAATAATAATTGTAACAACTATTAAATATGAAATAAAAATTCCATTGATTCATTTAATTCTTTTCAATTCCCTTTCTTTAATTATTTACTTGTTATTTATAATTCCTTAAATTAAATAAAATGAAAGTTAAATTTCAAATATTTAATTCTTAGAACCATAAATAATCAACTAAACCTTGTTGATCAAAATAAATGAACTTGACGTCTCCATCATTCAAAACAACGCACAATCGAACACAAAAACTGATCAGACGCAATCCTTTCTTATTGATTTCTTACCAAGCACTGTAGATCCAAACTGCCTATTTCTTTTGACTGGCTCAAAAAAACCAACGTGAATTCAAACCAACTGTATCAAAACAATGCGAATTTAACCCGAATCTCGGAATAACTGCCAAGTGCTGTGGAATTTAAATCCTTCTGAGAATATGCCCATAAAACCTTAATTCCTGATTAAATGCCAAATAACGTTCGCCTGATCAAAATGTGCCAGAATCAACCAAAACCCTAAGCCAACTGTGAAACAATCCAGAGTCCTGAAAATCAGCAAAAACCCTAATTTCGCTTGACTGACAAGAAAAGTCCGTTTGTCCGATTCTTGAGCCAGTTTAAAAAAATCAGGAACTGCTTGAAGCTGAGATTTCTTGGGGAAAAATGCGAGGGCAAATTTTGGGGTACAACACTGAGGATGTAGATTGACTCGTCTGCCTTTCATGATCTGAAGGTGGAAGATGATTGAACACTAGAGTGCCCAGAAATTTGCACTCGCATGAAGTGGCACAAATATCGCATGAACTGGCACTCGACTTGTGACATCGGGAATGGGCTTACAGATGCCATTTGGAGGTTGATGATAGAAGATTGTCGGAGATGTTCTTAGAGATGCCATCCTAGATGCGACGAAGAATTATCGGAGATGGGCTTAAAGATGCCATCTAGAGAATGTGGATTTCCTGAGGTATTCCTTTGACGAGAGTCCCTGTTGCTGTTGTTGATGGGGAATCTGCTCAGGAATGTTGATATCTGTCTTCGGAGAAATAGAATTTTAGGAGCTTCAGTTATCCGTTACTCTACTGGAGAAATAACTCCTACTTGAGGAAGCGGAAGTGAACTGCATATCTGGTCAGGGTACAAACTTCACCGTGACTTACTGGGGAAATACGAAACCAATCGTGTTTGATTACGTCCAGGTCTTACAGTGTTGTGGACTGTTGTCTGGAGATGAGAGAGAAAGAACCTGGATAGTAAGGTTATGAGAAGGAACCTGGATAGTAGGTTTACTTCGAAATGAAATCCTGGATAGTAGTTGTTGTACCCCAAAATTTGCCCTCTCATTTTATCAACATTTCTCATCACAAGGCTCTTTGAACTCAAGACCAAGCTAGGGTTTGCACTGCTCAAGACATCTCCTTGCACTAATGACCTAAATTAGGGTTTGAGTTTGCACAGGGATTTTTGGACTTTCAATTCTCAAATTGACTTTCATACTTCATGTTGGACTCATAAGTTTGTCCATACCAAGTTTCAAGCCTTGAATCAAATTTTTTCCCAGTAAATTGGACAGTTGACCTAGAAATCAGCTGTATTGGGGAAAAAGTCAAATGTGGCCAATTTACAGTCAAACCTCATGGATTTTGACCCACATCAACATTATGAACTCATATGAACCATTTGATCAAGTTTGGACCACAACTCCACAAGAAATTTGATCAGATCACCAAAAGGGCAAAATGGTCATTTTTAGGGTTTTGACTGCACAAAGGCAATTTCTGACTTTTGACCTAGCCAATGGAAAATCAGACTCAAGCATGGACTCAAGGACTCAATGGCATCATCCTGACCTATTCAACAAGTTCAAAATACCTCAATTGCATTGGATTGACAAATGACTTTTTCAGTCAACTGATCAAAATTTGACTGTACACTGAAAAGTCAAACTTTGACTTTTTGGTCAAAATCATGTGACAAGGGTCATTTTTCATCAATATGTGTCAAAACATGAAACTTTTTCATCAAGAAACCCAAAATTGCAAATTAGGGTTTAAAGTTGAAAAATTTCATAACTTAGAATTTTTCTAAGTTATGAAATTTTCTTAATTTTTCCTAACTGTCCAACATTTTCACCATTATGCAAATGGATTCAAACAAAACCTCCAACATGAAAGTTGTAGTACTACACAAAGTCTACAACTTTTATTCACAAAGTTTTCTCAAAACAAGCTTGGATCTCAAGTTATGAATTTTGGAACAAGGGTCCTTAAAACTTTTAACAGTGAAATTTTGCCCTAGTTTAGGCAAGTTTTTGACCTATCTTCTTGGCCATTTTTCACATAGTTCCACTTGGAATCTCAAGTTTCATTTCAAAGATGGATTGTAGATCATGTTGCAAGCTTTCCAAAATGTCCAAGAACTCCTCAAACACATTTGTGGTTAGGGAGAATCGAAGGCTTGAAGTTGGCAAAAACTCACTTTTCATCCATGGCAAATTCATGTTCATACAAGTTTCCATTTCAAGTCAGCATGCCTTACACTAGTTTACAGGCCTCTAAACCACTTCACACTCAATAATTAAATGCAAATCCATCAGTCTAAGCCATTGTTTTGGTCATTTGGACATTGTACACAAAATTAAGCCCTAAGTAGAAAAAGGCAAATTTCCATTTTTGCTTAAATCATGCTTTATGTCAAAACTGATTTCTTGAGCATTGCTCCAAATCTTATGCAGCTAATCAAATCCACAAGTTGGAGGGGCCAAGGGCAAGGTATGCAAGAATAAGGATAGCCTGTACAGGCCTGTTTTCAATCACTTCCACATTTTACTTCAAAAACAAGAAACTTGTCCAAAACCTTAGAACTGGAACACCAGCCAAGATAAACTTATGCAAACAGTTTGAACATCTTTCTCACACCCCTTTAAGCTAGAAACACGATTGCTTGAGCCTCTAAACATCCCATAGCCAGAAATCACATTCCCTTGGTAAAACAGGGCAGAATCTGCAAGTTGAGTTCCATAGCTCATTTGGCTCGTGCGTTTTGCCCCAAGTTGCTTCAAACACCTTCCATTCAACTCACCCAAGCTATCCCAAACCTCAAACACCAACTGTAACTCCATTTACAGTGTTTGCCATTTTCATTTTGAGCTTGTGCAGGTTGAGTTCTATAGGCTGATTAAAGGACATTCAAGACAAGCAGGCTATTGGAGAAGGTCAAGTGAAGTTCAAGCAAGCTCCCAGACATCTCAAGCCTTGTTGAAAAGCACTACATTGCCCTACACGAAGTCAGCTGAAACAGGTTTTTGTCCACTTCCTATCTCTCTATTTAGGAACATTTAGCTTTAGGTTTGTGAATAAAAAATGTAGTATTCATTGCCATGAAGCTGTACATATGCTCAATTTTCATTTATATTAAGCATGCTAAGAGAATTTCATCCATGAACATACTGAAAAAACTAGGTCAGATTTTAGGGCCATAAAAATTCTCTCTGGTCTTTGAGAGTTAAGACAAGTTGTTTATATGGTTGGAATCGTCTTGAAATTCTCTACAAGTTTGATGTTATGTGTTTTTGCAATAGAGCTCATATACAGGATCTGATAGTTTGTACAGGGCATGCGCGCGTTTTTTCAAAAGCCAGAGGTTGAAGATGAAGTTTTGGGCTGGGCTTGGCCTGGCTGCTTTTGACACCCCCATTTTTCCTTTTTGCACCCCCTGACCCAATTTCTTGTACTTTTATATTTTTGAATTTTTATTTTTATTTCTGACTTTATTTATTTATTTCCAAATATAAAAAAATGCTCAAAAATATTTTCATAATTTTTTCACATTTATTTTGCATTTTATTTTTATTTTTCTAACCTAAAAAACAATTTAAATACGTTTATCTTATTTATTAAAACTTGAAAATAATATGTAAACTATACTTTTTATTTCTTATTTTTATTCACACTAAAAATATTATTATAAATATAATTTATTTTTGTACATATTTTATTTTTATATTGTACATATTTAATATAATTAATATACATATATATATATATATATATATATATATATATATATATATATATATATATATATATATATATATATATATATATATATATATATATATATATATATATATATATATATATATATATATATATATATATATATATATATATATATATATATATATATATATATATATATATATATATATATATATATATATATATATATATATATATATATATATATATATATATATATATATATATATATATATATATATATATATATATATATATATATATATATATATATATATATATATATATATATATATATATATATATATATATATATATATATATATATATATATATATATATATATATATATATATATATATATATATATATATATATATATATATATATATATATATATATATATATATATATATATATATATATATATATATACTTTTATTTTATTAGATATTTTAGAATAAAAATATAAAATATTACACTTTTATTTTTATTATTAAATATACTTAATAAATACCCTTTTTTTTTTTTTTTTTACTTTTTTACATATAATATATTATTTTTATTGTATATAAATAAAATAATATAATGTATTTATTTTCTTAAAGGAATTAGGGTTTTACCCTTAAACAAATAAATTAATCTTTTTTTTATTTCTCTATTTTTTACATTAAATACTTTTACATACATAAACAAACAAAAACCTTTTTTGCATAATTCATATTATTTGATATATTTATTTATTTTGTTTATTTAAATATTGTCCATTTAATATTTATGCATTGTGAATTCAATTTGGATGTAATAGTTAATTAGGGTTTATATTTCTTGTCAAATACCCCATTCAAAGATTGTACCCCCATCCCATAATCATATTGTAATAGTTTAGACTTTTAATTCTCGCACTTTACGCTTTCAATTATGCCATGATTAGAGAATTACGGTTTGTATGCAAAAAAATCCAAATCAACAAGTAGCTTGACCTAATCAAAGACAAAAATGCATGAAAATCAAACACAATACACACTTGCACCCTTAGGGTTACAATCCACTTGTTGCCTCAAATGGGCCATGTTATGCATGTTGGGTACTTTGGCAAAACAAAAGCAAAACAAAAGATCATAGTCCCTCGATGACGCTATCTTGGTTGCCTAAACAAAATGATCAAGTCCCTCAAAATTTTTCCAAAAATACTTAACACAATTGCTATCATGGTCTACACGATGACCCGCGCCTGTCCCGTTTAACATCCTAATACAAGGTTGTTTACCAAATGCAATGGTAAAACAACACTGTCAAAAGGGTTAAAAACACATAGGAAAGATCTTTGAGTAAAATAGGATAGATAACTCTTAGTTACTTGATCAAAACTTGAAAAACATCCTTGCTATTTTCAAACACACTTCACAACACAATTTCAAAACATTTCCCAAATCAAACTTTCAAACATTGAAACATCTTTTCAAAAGACAAACACCTTTGTATATATTCAAACAAGAATCATTACAAAGGTTGCCACAACGATGGCCTCTTTTCAAAACATCTTTCAAAACCACACACAAAGCACCATTTCAAACAATTTAAAAGCAAAAGCAAGTGATCTAAACAAGTAACTAAGAGCCCATGGATAACCATGGATGAAAAGGGTGCTTGCACCTTCCCTTTTCATAATCTACTCCCCGAACCCAAGAAAACATCTCAAAGGTCTTTCATGTGCTTTTTGACCTTTCCTTAGGATAAAATAAAAAGTCGGTGGCGACTCTTGCTAAACCGAAACATTTGCGAACACAAAACGCAAAATCTCAAGTCAATTCTCCCACCGTATCACAGAACTGGCGACTCTGCTGGGGAAAACTTTAAAAGTGGAGTAACCTTAGGGTTTAGATAACCTTTGCATGCTTATATTGTTTGCCTTGATTGCTTTACATTTGGTTCTATTGTTTGGGCTTGAAATCCTCTACCCAGATTTGGGAAACATTCATAGGTAAATAACAATACGTTGTGGAAACTGTGCGGGGTATACCGACATGGTTGAAGCAATAGCTATATTAGTGCGACATATTTATGGGTACCAGTAGCCTTTGAGTCAATCAAAGAGAATACGGGGCCGCTGAGTGATGTCATGAAGCACTAATGAACTCTTAGAACCTTACTTGACCATCTTGGCCTTTTTTAGGGGTAGTGAGATGACCGGCTTTGGTGCAGTCCGAAGTTGGTAGATACTCGATACTACACTCATTGAGGGTTATTTTCTTGGAATATTTCGGTCGCCGGTTAAGTGGCTAAACTGAAACAATGAACACAAAAAATAATCCAGTGATATTGAGCTCCTTAGAACCCGATTACTATTTATAGGACAGGTTGAGCCAACTAACTTCAAGAGGGTACTTACCTATGAAACCCCATGCAAGCCTGAAACTAGGATCTTGTGTGATTTTCTTGTACATATACTTGTGCATACATCATGAACATCATAAAGCATCATATGCATCCACTAACCATTTCAAGGGTTTGGATCTTCATCTTTGTTCTTGTTTTGTAGATAATGGAATCTATTCGCAGAAAAACAATCCAGGTCAACCTTGTGAGGATCCCTCCTCAACTCAAAGAGCTTACTTCCAAGATTCCAGAGAATTCTCTCTTCAGTGAAAGACATGGTATACTTCTCAGCTTGATCAACTCCAACATTGAAGAAGACATGGTGAAAGTTCTCTTCCAGTTCTTTGACCCCCTACACCACTATTTCACATTTCCTGATTATCAACTAGTACCTACTTTGGAGGAATTTTCTGAACTCCTGAGGATTCCTATTCTCCATCAACTACCCTACAACGGTACGGAAAGAGAACCAAAACATGAAGATGTTGCTCAAGCCTTACGCTTGCAACCATCTGATATCAAAGGTCATTGGGAAACCAGAAGTGGTGTTAAAGGTTTCTTGGCAAAGTTCCTGTTTGAGAAGGCATAAGACTGCTGGAATTCTCTAGATCTACAAGCTTTTGAGGAGATTGTAGCACTTCTCATCTATGGGTTGGTCTTATTCCCAAACCCTGATCAGCTTATAGATGTGAATGCTGTCAAGATTTTCATATCTCGGAATCCTGTGCCTACATTGCTTGGGGACATCCTACACTCATTTCACACATGAACAATGAGGAAAAGAGGTGTTCTCATGTGCTGTACTCCTCTTCTAGCAAGGTGGTTTATTTCTCACCTTCCCCAGTCAGTTTTGAAGAATGAGCAGGGTTTAAGGTAGTCACAACGGTTGATGACCCTCACACATTCTGATGGTCATTGGTGTTCTTGGTCCAGAGAAAATGTCATCATCATTGATCGTTGTGGAGAATTCCCTAATGTCCCACTACTTGGCATTAGGGGAGGCATTACCTACAACCCCTGTTTAGCTCTGAGACAATTTGGGTATGCCCGAAGGGATGGCCCTCATGACATGCTGATTCCTGACTTGGTTTTTGACTTCAACAATGACGCTCAAGGACTTCGACAAAGGTTTATCCGAGCTTGGAGGATGCCCAACAAAGTGGATAGTAAGACACTGGGACACAAGAATTCCATCCCTCTTGAGCCTTATCTCAAGTGGGTACGAACCCGCTCCCAGAGTCTTATGATGCCTTACCCCTACATTCTGCCTATGATCAAAGAGCCTGTTGAGGAAGGAGAGGTTCCATACACCCTCCTACATCCTGACATGCCAACATCATTGGAAGATTTGCAAAAGAGTTGGATACAGCTCAAGGAAGAACGAAATACTTTTGAAGCCAGCTTCTATGCCAGTGAGAAGAAGGTTTTGGAGCTTACCCGTCAACTCCATGAAGAGCAGAATCTCAACACTTACATCACGCCAAAAAGGATGCGCAATGTCTTTTTACATTAAGAATTTTTGTAATATTTTGCCCATGGGGCATTTATGTACTAACAATTTTCTTCTTATTAATATGACGTGTGTTCTTTTTTTTGTTTGCAACAAATTTGAATTTCTGAATCCTTGAATGAATTACATGAATAACATATCATTCATCATATGCATAAACAGGTCTTCACACCAGGTTTCCTTATCTCTCTGCTGTTTATTTCAGCAAGATGGATATAGAGCAGACGGTCAAAGATCTGCAAGCACAAAATTCGCAGTTCCAACAACTCCTCATGACCTTGGCAAAGGGTCAAGAGGACCTTATAGCACAGTTAGAGAAGGAAAAAGAAAAAGAGAAAAAGAAGAGTAAAAGAGTTTGTGTGGCTACTTTGGGTAGGAGGTTTGAAGGTCAGACTAGAAGGGCCCTTGATTTCCCCTCATCATCTGAAGAAGGGGCAGGAAAGGGAGCTTGCAGTACAACCTGAGTCTTAGGAAGAGGAAGAATAAGAGGATGAAGATTACTCCGAGCAGCAGTATCCACCTGCGGATGACAAGTATAAGAATCTGGAGGAGCGTCTGGCCGCCATGGAGGTACAAAGAGTGCCCGGGTTGGATTTCGAGGAACTAGGGTTGGTTGCTGGATTGTCATTCCTCCCAAGTTCAAAGTGCCTACATTTGCTAAATACGACGGTTTGTCCTGTCCGAAGATGCATCTGCGGTCTTACGTCAGAAAGATCCAACCTCACTTTTCTGATAAGGACCTGTGGGTCCATTTTTTTCAAGATAGTTTATCGGGTACGCAATTGGTCTGGTTCTATCAACTTGAGAGATCTGATGTACATAACTGGGAGGATTTGGCTGCTGCTTTCTACCGACAATACCAATATAACACAACTTTAGCGACTACTCGTACTCAATTACAGAGTATGGGTATGGCCTTTAATGAAGGATTTAAGGAGTATGCCCAGAAGTGGCGAGATTTGGCTGAAGGGTGCAACCACCATTATCAGATAGAGAGCTGGTTGATATGTTTTTGGGGACCCTGTCAGGTCCATTCTTCAATCACTTTATCGGGAGCTCATCTGCAGGGTTCACCGAATTAATTCTGACCGGTGAAAGGGTCGAAGCTGGCATCAAGAGTGGTAAAATTAAGAAGGATGCCTCCGCTTCCACTGCTATCAAGAAGACCTTCCCAGCAAAAAAGGAAGTTTTTGTTGTTCACACCCAGAGAAATCAAGGGAGAATAGAGCGCCGACCAGCGGTGGGGGTTGTGATGATCCAGAGCTCCTCAGCCGATCAACCTCGAAGCAGTCAACCCAGAGCTAACCAGCAAAGGGTAGAAATGCCACAACGACAATTCACCCGAATCAATATGACACCGGTTCAAGTCCTCCCTCATCTATTGAAGTTAAATCTTACCAGCTTGAAAGAAGCGCCAAAGAATCCAAATACATCCTCTCCCTATTATCATTCCAATGCAAAATGTGCATATCATTCGAACAGTGTGGGGCACGACACCAACAACTGCTGGGCCCTTAAAAACAAGATCCAAGATTTAATAGATGCCAAGGAGGTAGAATTTGATGCACCTGAAAAACCTAATGTGATATCCGCCCCTATGCCAAAACATGGTCATAGTGCCCATGCTATTGTGGAAGAACTTCATGTTACTACTGTTGATGACTTAATGACTCCGTTGCCAATGATCAAGATGAATCTGTTGAAAGCCGGGATTTTCCCAGCCTGTGAAAAAGATTGTTACTTCTGTTCAACCTTGCAATCTGACTGTCCGCTATTGAAGTCAGGCATCCAACGCTTGATGGATACTCAAGAGATCCTCTTTCAGAAAACTCCTGTTGCTGCTATTATTCATGTTACTCCTGTTACTCCAATCAAGGATGTTGCTATAATTACCATCTCCGAAAATCTTTCCAAGACCTGCAAAAGGCCTGTTAAGATTATGCCCGATCCAAAGTTTGTACCGTTGAAGATTAATATGTCGGGGCCTATCCCATATAAGTCTAACAAGACAATACCATGGAATTATGGAGGAGAGATCTTCTATCACGGCGTGAAATAGATTGAATCAGTCAAAGAAAATTCCAATGAAGAGACTCCTGATGTGGGGAATATTGCGGGGACGAGTAAGATCACTCGTAGCGGAAGAATCTTCTCTCCGGAGATTGCTCCTCAATGGGCAGTCTTCGGACCCTCAAGTGCTCCTGTTCCTGTCAAGATATCTGTGCAAAGTCCAGTGATTGAAGAAATTGTTACTTCCGAAGTTATACCCTCTGTTGTTACTGTTGATAAAGGTAAGGGGATCCAAGAAGCGCCCGTCAGGACGAGGGCTCAGACTTTGGTTATCCCCGAGACCACCCAAAAGGAGATGGAGGAGATTTTAAAGATAATTAAGAAGAGCGACTATGATGTCGTAGAGCAGCTGGGGCAAACCCCTTCAAAAATCTCTATGCTGGCTCTATTGCTCTGCTCCGAGGCTCATGCCAAAGCCTTGATCAAATTTCTAAAGACGGCGCACATGCCTCAAGAAACTTTTGCGGATCAGTTTCAAGAGTGCGTGGCTAGCCTTACAGCCGACAATGGTCTTGGCTTCTCTGATGCCGTTCTGACGTCTAAGGGAATAAATCATAATGATGCGCTGCATGTCTTGGTAGAGCGCAGAGGGACCACACTTGCTCATATTCTGGTTGATACCGGTTCATCTCTAAATGTTCTACCAAAGAAAGCATTGGACAGATTGGACTGTGAAGGTTTGACCCTAAAGCCCAGTAATATCATTGTTAGAGCCTTCGACGGTTCTAAGCGGATAGTTCATGGAGAAGTGGACATCCCAATTAAGGTGGGAACGGAAATTTTCAACTCTACTTTTTATGTGATCCTTCATATTCATGCTTGTTGGGAAGGCCATGGATCCACAACGCTGGGGCAGTCACTTCTTCTCTACACCAGATGCTAAAATATCCAGTCCAGGGTAAAATCATAACAGTTCATGGTGAGGAGGAATATATGATAAGCCACCTTAACTCTTTCCGCTACGTGGAGTTAGATGGTGAATTCATAGAAACACCTTTCCAACACTTTGAAGAGGTTTCTCCTGAAGTTGCGGTAGCCAAGACAATGACTGATGTGCCCATCATTACCAAACCTGTGTCCCGGATGTCATCCCTTAAAGATGCGGAGGTTGTGATCAAGGAAGGAGGAAGTACAGTGTGGGGTCAGCTGTCAGATTTTCCTTACAAGACAGACAAGTTCGGATTGGGTTTCACTGCTGCTAGCCAGAAAGCTGTGCGTCGCTCCCCGGGCTGGAGGACCGCCACTAAAAATCATTCATCATGGAGTTCATGCCTTAGAGGATGATGAAGAAGGAAGCAATCTTGAGGACTGGATCTTTCCAACCATTGAAGGAGGACTGAACAACTGGGAGGCGAAAGACTTCGTTCCCATTACTTTCATCAATCAGTAATTTATCTTTTGAACATTTCCTGTTTGGTCTATAATAACTTTTAAACAATTCGTACACTTTTTGCCTTATGCCTTACCCGGGGCATATATGTCCATTTGTAAGGGCTTTGATTCTTCATTTTCATATGCCATTTTTAATGAATCATGGACGTTTTCATCTATAAACTTTTGTGCTCATTTTCTTTCTTTTTACATTTCATTTTGTTTAAAGGTGGCTATCTCTTACACACACCCATACTCACAAAATGCAGGTACCCATCCACTCCGGATTCCATGGGTAACAATTCTGCTATGGCCTTCAGTGACTCTGAAGATCTGGTCAATCATGCCGAGTACGAAGGTGATGAAGACTGTGAAGTGCCTGGAGAGTTGGCTAGACTTTTGCAACAAGAAGAAAGGGCTATTCTGCCCCATGAAGAGTTGTTAGAGACTATCAATTTGGGAACAGAGGAGGACAGAAAAGAGGTTAAAGTGGGTGCCAACCTGGAGCTGAGTGTCAAAGAGCGCTTAGTTCAGCTGTTGAATGAATATGTTGAGATCTTCGCCTGGTCCTATGAAGACATGCCGGGACTAGATGCAGATATTGTGGTTCACCGTCTCCCTACAAGAGAAGACTGTCCACCAATCAAACAGAAAGTCCGTCGGATGAGGCCCGATATGTCTGAAAAGATCAAAGCTGAAGTGATGAAGCAGTTCAACACTGGCCTTCTGGCTATTACTTCCTATCCATAATAGGTTGCTAACATTGTGCCCGTACCTAATAAGGACGGCAAAGTCAGAATGTGTGTAGACTACAGAGACTTAAATAGGGCTAGCCCTAAAGATGATTTTCCTCTACCACACATTGACATATTGGTTGACAACACAGCTCAACACAAGGTATTCTCTTTCATGGACGGATTTTCAGCGTACAACCAGATCAAAATTGCCCCCGAAGACATGGAGAAGACTACTTTTGTTACGCAGTGGGGTACCTTCTGCTATAAAGTGATGCCATTCGGACTGAAGAATGTCGGGGCAACCTATCAGTGAGCCAGGGTAGCTTTGTTTCATGACATGATACATCATGAGATTGAAGTCTACGTGGACGACATAGCCCGTTCACAAACAGAAGAAGAACACCTCGACCATCTGCAAAAGCCGTTTGTCAGGTTGAAGGAGTATAAGCTAAGACTGAACCCTAGCAAGTGCACTTTCGGAGTCAGGTCCGGTAAACTTCTGGGATTCATCGTCAGTAACAAAGGCATCGAAGTCGACCCTGCCAAAGTCAAAGCTATACAAGAAATGCCTGCCCCTCGCACTGAGAAGGAGGTCAGAGGCTTCTTGGGACGCTTAAACTACATCGCAAGGTTCATCTCTCACCTAATATCTACCTATAAACCAATCTTCAAGTTGTTGAAGAAAGATCAGGTGGTTGAATGGAATGATGACTGTCAAGTTGCTTTCGATAAGATCAAGGAGTATTTGCTGGAACCTCCTATCTTGATGCCACCCGTCGAAGGAAGGCCTTTAATCATGTATCTGACTGTCTTAGATAATTCAATGGGGTGCGTATTGGGCCAACATGACGAGTCTGGCCGAAAAGAGCATGCCATTTATTACCTTAGCAAAAAGTTTACCGACTGTGAGACTCACTACTCACTGCTCGAGAAAACTTGCTGCGCTTTGGTATGGGCTGCTCGCCGGCTAAGGCAGTATATGTTGAAACATACCACTCTGCTGATTTCTAAAATGGATCCGATCAAGTACATCTTCGAGAAGCCTGCTTTATCTGGAAGAATAACTAGATGGAAAATGATCCTCACCGAATATGACATACAATACATAACCCAGAAAGCTATAAAGGGGAGTGTGCTGGCCGATCATTTGGCTCATCAAGCTGTCGAAGATTACCAATCTATGAGGTTCGACTTTCCTGACGAGGATATCATGACTTTGGACAACATTAAAGGTAACAGACCGTATGAAGGACCTGAACAAGGATCCCGATGGACTCTGTACTTTGATGGTGCCTCCAACGCACTTGGGAACGGTATTGGCGCGGTACTTATCTCTCCAGAAGGTTGCCATACACCTTTCAATGCTAGACTCTGCTTCAGCTGCACCAACAACATGGCCGAGTATGAAGCTTGTATCTTTGGTCTCAAGGCCACTATTGACTTGGGGATCAAATCTTTGGTTGTTTTTGGGGACTCAGCTTTGGTTATCATTCAAATCAAAGGAGAGTGGGATACTAAACACCCTAACCTCATCTCTTACAAAGAACATGTCCTGACATTGTTACCACACTTCGAGCAGATTACCTTCGAGCACTTCCCGCGAGAAGAGAATCAGTTGGCAGATGCGATAGCTACAATGTCATCCATGTTTAAACTTAACTGGGATAATGAGGCACCTCAAATCACCATTGAGCGAATGGACGAACCTGCTCATTGTCACGAGATTAATACCGAAGAAGTGGTGGACCGACCTTGGTTTCATGACATCAAAAGGTATCTCGAAGCACAAGAATACCCTGAAGGAGCTTCAGTCAACGACAAAAAGTTCTTAAGGAGGTTCGCGGCCAAGTTCTTTCTGAGCAATGGTATCCTATACAAGCGCAATCTTGATTGTGTCCTACTCCATTGTGTGGACAAGATTGAGGCGGAGCAGATCATTGCTGAACTACATAATGGCACCTTTGGCACCCACTCGAGCGGTCATACGATGGCTAAGAAGATTCTACGGGCAGGCTACTACTGGTCTACCATGGAAGATGATTGTCATCAACATTCCCGTACTTGTCACAAATGCCAAGTCTACGCTGACAAAGTACATATTCCTCCAGTTCCTCTAAATGTCTTAACAACTCCTTGGCCATTCGTGATGTGGGGTATCGACATGATTGGAGAGATCAAGCCTACAACATCCAATGGACACCGTTTCATCTTGGTGGCCATTGATTACTTTACCAAGTGGGTCGAAGCAGCTTCCTTCGCCTCCGTTACAAAGAATGTGGTTGCCCGCTTCATCAAGCAGAACCTCATATGCCGGTATGGTATCCCCGACAGGATCATTACGGACAACGGTACAAATTTGAACAATACTATTATCACTGCTCTGTGCGAGCAGTTCAAGATTCAACACCATAATTCATCTCCCTATCGGCCAAAGATGAACGGTGCTGTTGAAGCTGCAAATAAAAATATCAAAAAGATCATTCAAAAGATGACAGTCACCTACAAGGACTGGCATGAAATGTTACCGTTTTCTCTGCACATGTACCGTACCACGGCACACACTTCAACTGGGGCAACCCCCTATTCTTTGGTATACGGAATGGAAGCTGTTTTACCTATCGAGGTTCAGATTCCCTCCTTGAGAATCATGAAGGATGCTGGTTTGAGTGAAGACGATTGGATTCAGACCCGACTCGATCAACTTAACTTGATTGACGAAAAACGACTTACTGCTGTTTGTCATGGTCAGGCGTATCAAAATTGTATGATCAAGGCTTTCAACAAGAAAGTCAAGAGACAAGTATATCAAGTCGGGGACCTTGTAGTCAAGCGGATCATCTTGCCGCAAAGTGATCCCAGGGGCAAATGGACTCCTACTTACGAAGGACCATTTGTGATCAAAAACATATTTTCTGGTGGGGCAATGATTCTAACCACCATGGATGGCGACAACCTGCCGCACCCTGTGAACACAGACATAGTTAAAAGATACTACGCATAAACAACCCGACAAGTCGAAAACCCAAAAGGGCGACTTGGGCAAAAATGGGCATCCCGGTGAATCGAAAACCCGAAAGGGCGGTTCAGGCAAAAATTAGGGATAAATATAAAAAAAAATCTATACACTCGGCAAGTTGAAAACCCGAAAGGGCGACTTGGGCAAAAAATGGTTTCCCGGTGGTTCGAAAACCCGAAAGGGCGGTCCAGGCAAAAGTTAGGGAATTAAAGCGTATGACTATGTCTCGTCGGATCACTTTAAGGACAATCTATTCACAAACAAGCTCCAAGCTTCTGATCAATCCAATCATCTGCGGGCGAGGCAACGAATGGACAAGATACTCAGAGTTGTGAAGGCTATAGCAGAATGGGAACCCCATGGAATTGTTACACATAGCCATCTTTCTTTGTATAAATTTTTCTCAATTTTACGACAACATTCTCTTACTAGGATGTCTGTCTCCTTTGTACAAAATACTTACAAAGTTAATACAAAGATACTTCAAAGTGCAGAAATTTGCTTGCCTTTTCTTTCTTTTTACACTTGTGTTTTATTTGAAAACGTCCAATGATTTGTTGAATGAGCATATGCATTTGAATATAATCACTGCTTACAAATAAAACGAAATGAGAAAGGATAATTACTGATAGTTTGAAAGTATAGGAAAACTGTCTTTAGGCTATTCCAGAAGAAATCCCTTGCAATATGTCATTCGGATCTAATACGCATCCCCAACGGAGTTAAGGTTCAAGATCCCCAGCGGAGTTAAATACATATCGCCATCAAAACTAAGTTTCCAAACTCCCAATGCCCAGCGGATCCAGAAGACTTTGAACTACAAAATCCCCAGTGAAGATGAAGCTTTCTTCCCCAACGGAGTCCAAGACTTCAACCTTTAAAACACAGTGGAAATCATCCGGTTTCTCCAAAATTCCCCAGCAAGTTATCTTAAAATTTGAAAATCAATCAGTTAACAGTTAACTTTTATCCCCAACCATCCTTAAAATCCCATTAGATTGGAATACAACCCAAGCTCTTTAGAACTCTCCAAAGGAATAAGTATTCTCCCCACAAAGTTATTTCCCAGCAGAACGAAGATTCTTGTTCTTATTTCTCCAGTGGAAGCCTCCCAGGTTTTAATTCCCCAGTAGAGATCGTCAGAGTTGTCCTCATTTTCCCCAGAAGGTCGTGAAGGATTCCCTATTCCCCACAAGTCACCAAGGATTTTCAATCACCAGCAGTAGTCCAAAAGGATTTCTCATTCTCAACAATCAAAGATTTTTGAAATCCCCAGCATCGATCAAGGATTTACTTTCCCCGACAGCAGTCAAAGATTTCATTATCTCCAGCTATCAAGGATTTATTTTCCTCAGCAAGACAGCTAATCAGCTTACACGCGCATGCATTACATTCATGTATCATAGACATTGATAGAAAATGTTTTATTGCATCATACATATCATGCAATATAATTTTGTGTTTTGGCTAACATTTTATCCTTTTCAGGATAAGATTAAAAGTTATCATTAACAACTATTCAAAGATTTCAGATACAGTACAAATACACTCCAAGACATGGAAGCCATTCTGCTACTCATTCAGATCTCTTATTTCAGATACAGTACAGATACACTCCAAGACATGGAAGTCATTCTTCTACTCATTCAGATCTCTTATTTCAGATACAGTACAGATACACTCCAAGACATGGAAGTCATTCTGCTACTCATTCAGATCTCTTATTCAAGATACAGTATGGATACACCCCAGACACGACGGTCATTCTACTACTCATTCAGACTTCAGCAATCAGATACAGACTAGATACGCTCCAGACACGTAAGCCATTCTATTTTCTCATTCAGATTCAACTATCAATTTCAAGGTTCAGATACACTCAAAGACATGGAAGTCATTATGTTTCCTTTTCAGATCCCAGTTACAGTACAGATACACTCCAGACACGAAAGTCATTCTGCTACTCATACATATCTCAATTTCAGATACAAACTAGATACGCTCCAGACGCGGAAGCCATTCTATTTCTCATTCAGATACAGTCTAGATACGCTCCATACACGGTTGCCATTCTATCACTCATTCAAAATTTATTCCCCAGCCCAAAGATGCTCCATACACAGATGTTTCTCTGTTGCCCATTCAGAATTCAGATACAATACAGATACACTCTAGACACGAAAGTCATTCTGATATTCATTCAAGAATCAAATACAAATACAGACTAGATACGCTCCAGACACGGACGCCATTCTTTTGTTCATGCGAATCCAATCTCCAGATACAACTCAAATACGTTCCAGATGCGGATACCATTCTGATGTTCAACCAACAGTCTTGGATGGCATCTTTAAGCCCATCTCCAGAAAGATTCTACCATCTCCAAATGGCATCTTTAAGCCCATTCCCTCAGCTACATTTTGACGAGTGCAAATTTATGGGCACTCTAGTGTCCAATCATCTTTTACCTTCGAGTCACGAAAGGCGAACTCGCCAATCTAACTCTTCAGGTTCAAGAAGATTGAACAGGGGCAGCTGTTGTACCCCAAAATTTTCCCTCTCATTTTATCAACATTTCTCATCACAAGGCTTTTTGAACTCAAGACCAAGCTAGGGTTTGCACTGCTCAAGACATCTCCTTGCACTACTGACCTAAATTAGGGTTTGAGTTTGCACAGGGATTTTTGGACTTTCAATGCTCAAATTGACTTTCATACTTCATGTTGGACTCATAAGTTTGTCCATACCAAGTTTCAAGCCTTGAATCAAATTTTTGCCCAGTCAATTGGACAATTGACCTAGAAATCAGCTGTATTGGGGGAAAAGTCAACTGTGGCCAATTTACAGTCAAACCTCATGAATTTTGACCCACATCAACATTATGAACTCATATGAACCATTTGATAAAGTTTGGACACAACTCCACAAGAAATTTGATCAGATCACCAAAAGGGCAAAATGGTCATTTTTAGGGTTTTGACTGCACAAAGGCAATTTCTGACTTTTGACCTAGCCAATGGAAAATTAGACTCAAGCATGGACTCAAGGACTCAATGGCATCATCTTGACCTATTCAACAAGTTCAAAAGACCTCAATTGCATTGGATTGACAGATGAATTTTTCAGTCAACTGATCAAAATTTGACTGTACACTAAAAAGTCAAACTTTGACTTTTTGGTCAAAATCAAGTTCCAAGGGTCATTTTTCATCAAGATGTGTCAAAACATGAAACTTGTTCATCAAGAAACCCAAAATTGCAAATTAGGGTTTAAAGTTGAAAAATTTCATAACTTAGAATTTTTCTAAGTTATGAAATTTTCTTAATTTTTCCTAACTTTGTCCAACATTTTCACCATGATGAAAATGGATTCAAACAAAACCTCCAACATGAAAGTTTTAGTCCTCCAAAAAGTCTACAACTTTGATTCACAAAGTTTTCTCAAAAGAAGCTTGGAACTCAAGTTATGATTTTTGGAACAAGGGTCCCTAAAACTTTTAACTTAGTGAAATTTTGCCCTAGTTTAGGCAAGTTTTTGACCTATCTTCTTGGCCATTTTTCACATAGTTACACTTGGAATCTCAAGTTGCATTTTAAATATGGATTGTAGAGCATGTTGCAAGATTTCCAAAATGTCCAAGAACTACTCAAACACATTTGTGGTTAGGGAGAATCGAAGGCTTGAAGTTGGCAAAAACTCACTTTTCATCCATGGCATATTCATGTTCATACAAGTTGCCATTTCAAGTCAGCATGCCTTACACTAGTTTACAGGCCTCTAAACCACTTCACACTCAATAATTAAATTCAAATCCATCACTCTAAGCCATTGTTTTGGTCATTTGGACATTGTACACAAAATTAAGCCCTAAGTAGAAAAAGGCAAATTTCCATTTTTACTTAAATCATGCTTCATGTCAAAACTGATTTCTTGAGCATTGGTCCAAATCTTATGCAACTAATCAAATCCATAAGTTTGAGGGGCCAAGGGCAAGGTATGCAAGCATAAGGATAGCCTGTACATGCCTGTTTTCAATCACTTCCACATTTTACTTAAAAAACAAGAAACTTGTCCAAACCTTAGAACTGGAACACCAGCCAAGATAAACTTATGCAAACAGTTTGAACATATTTCTCATACCCCTTTAAGCTTGAAACAAGATTTCTTGAACCTCTAAACACCCCATAGCTAGAAATCACATTCCCTTGGTAAAACATGGCAGAATCTGCAACTTGAGTTCCATAGCTCATTTGGCTCGTGCGTTTTGCCCCAAGTTGCTTCAAACACCTTCCATTCAACACACCCAAGCTATCCCAAACCTCAAACACCAACTGTAACTCCATTTACAGTGTTTGCCATTTTCATTTTGAGCTTGTGCAGGTTGAGTTCTATAGGCTGATTCAAGGATATTCAAGACAAGCAGGCTATTGGAGAAGGTCAAGTGAAGTTCAAGCAAGCTCCCAGACATCTCAAGCCTTGTTGAAAAGCACTACATTTCCCTACACGAAGTCAGCTGAAACAGGTTTTTGTCCACTTCCTATCTCTCTATTTAGGAACATTTAGCTTTAGGTTTGCGAATAAAAAATGTAGTATTCATTGCCACGAAGCTGTACATATGCCCAGTTTTCATTTATATTAAGCATGCTAAGAGAATTTCATCCATGAACATACTGAAAAAACTAGGTCAGATTTTAGGGCCAGAGAAATTCTCTCTGGTCTTTGAGAGTTAAGACAAGTTGTTTATATGGTTGGAATCGTCTTGAAATTCTCTACAAGTTTGATGTTATGTGTTTAGAGCTCGTATATATGATCTGGTAGTTTGTACAGGGCATGCGCACGTTTTTTCAAAAGCCAGAGGTTAAAGATGAAGTTTTGGGCTGGGCTTGGCCTGGCTACTTTTGACACCCCCATTTTTCCTTTTTGCACCCCCTGGCCCAATTTCTTGTACTTTTATATTTTTGAATTTTTATTTTCATTTCTGACTTTATTTATTTATTTCCAAATATAAAAAATCCTCAAAAATATTTTCATAATTTTTTCACTTTTATTTTGCATTTTATTTTTATTTTTCTAACCTAAAAAACAATTTAAATACTTTTATCTTATTTATTAAAACTTGAAAATAATATGTAAACTATACTTTTTATTTCTTATTTTTATTCACACTGAAAATATTATTATAAATATAATTTATTTTTGTACATATTTTATTTTTATATTGTACATATTTAATATAAGTAATATACACACACACACATATATATATATATATATATATATATATATATATATATATATATATATATATATATATATATATATATATATATATATATATATATATATATATATATATATATATATATATATATATATATATATATATATATATATATATATATATACTTTTATTTTATTAGATATTTTAGAATAAAAATATAAAATATTACACTTTTATTTTTATTATTAAATATACTTAATAAATACCCTTTTTTTTTTACTTTTGTACATATAACATTCTATTTTTATTGTATATAAATAAAATAATATAATTTATTTATTTTCTTAAAGGAATTAGGGTTTTACCCTTAAACAAATAAATTAATCTTTTTATTTATTTCTCTATTTTTTACATTAAATACTTTTACATACATAAACAAACAAAAACCTTTTTTTTTTGCATAATTCATATTATTTGATATATTTATTTATTTTGTTTATTTAAATATTGTCCATTTAATATTTATGCATTGTGAATTCAATTTGGATGTAATAGTAAATTAGGGTTTATATTTCTTGTCAAATACCCCCCATTCAAAGATTGTACCCCCATCCCATAATCATGTTGTAATAGTTTAGACTTTTAATTCTCGCACTTTAAGCTTTCAATTATGCCATGATTAGAGAATTAGGGTTTGTATGCAAAAAAATCCAAATCAACAAGTAGCTTGACCTAATCAAAGACAAAAATGCATGAAAATCAAACACAATACACACTTACACCCTTAGGGTTACAATCCACTTGTTGCCTCAAATGGGCCATGTTATGCATGTTGGATACTTTGGCAAAACAAAAGCAAAACAAAAGATCATAGTCCCTCGATGAAGCTATCTTGGTTGCCTAAACAAAATGATCAAGTCCCTCAAAAATTTGCCAAAAATACTTAACACAATTGCTATCATGGTCTACACGATGACCCGCGCCTGTCCCGTTTAACATCCTAATACAAGGTTGTTTACCAAATGCAATAGTAAAACAACACTGTCAAAAGGGTTAAAAACACATAGGAAAGATCTTTGAGTAAAATAGGGTAGATAACTCTTAGTTACTTGATCAAAACTTGCAAAACATCCTTGCTATTTTCAAACACACTTCACAACACAATTTCAAAACATTTCCCAAATCAAACTTTCAAACATTGAAACATCTTTTCAAAAGACAAACACCTTTGTATATATTCAAACAAGAATCATTACAAAGGTTGCCACAACGATGGCCTCTTTTCAAAACATCTTTCAAAACCACACACAAAGCACCATTTCAAACAATTGAATAGCAAAAGCAAGTGATCTAAACAAGTAACTAAGAGCCCATGGATAACCATGGATGAAAAGGGTGCTTGCACCTTCCCTTTTCATAATCTACTCCCCGAACCCAAGAAAACATCTCAAAGGTATTTCTTGTGCTTTTTGACCTTTCCTTAGGATAAAATAAAAAGTCGGTGGCGACTCTTGCTAAACCGAAACATTTGTGAACACAAAACGCAAAATCCCAAGTCAGTTCTCCCACCGTATCATAGTAGGGCTGTGAGAAGGAACTTGGATAGTAGGGTTACTTCACTATGAAAGCCTGGATAGTAGGGCTGTGAGAAGGAACCTGGATAGTAGGGTTACTTCGATATGAAAGCCTGGATAGTAGGGTTGTGAGAAGGAATCTGGATAGTAGGGTTACTTCGATATGAAATCCTGGATAGTAGGGCTGTGAGAAGGAACCTGGATAGTAGGGTTACTTTGATATGAAAGCCTGGATAGTAGGGCTGCTTCGATATGAAAGTCTGGATAGTAGGGCTGCGAAAAGGAACCTGGGTATTAGGGTTACTTCGATATGAAAGCCTGGACAGTAGGGCTGTGAGAAGGAACCTGGATAATAGG
Source organism: Vicia faba (assembly GCA_948472305.1). NCBI lineage: Eukaryota > Viridiplantae > Streptophyta > Magnoliopsida > Fabales > Fabaceae > Vicia > Vicia faba. Next base: position 1,616,707,911 of record OX451736.1, on the reverse strand, counting down.
GTTACTTCGATATGAAATCCTGGATAGTAGGGTTGTGAGAAGGAACCTGGATAGTAGGGTTACTTCGATATGAAAGTCTGGATAGTAGGGCTGTGAGAAGGAACCTGGATAGTAGGGTTACTTCGATATGAAAGCCTGAATAGTAGGGCTGTGAGAAGGAACCTGGATAGTAGGGTTACTTTGATATGAAAAGCCTGGATAGTAGGGCTGTGAGAAGGAACCTGGATAGTAGGGTTACTTCGATATGAAAGCCTAGATAGTAGGGTTGTGAGAAGGAACCTGGATAGGGTTGCTTTGTGAGGAGTTTGGGTAAAACTGCATCTGGACCGAGAAGGAACCTGGGTAAGGTTACTTTGGGATAAGTTCGTGTAAAAATTCAGAATGAACCGGGGTAAGGTTATAAGTTTGTGTAAAACTTCAGGAAGAACCGGGGTGAGGTTACTTTGGGATAAGTTCGTGTAAAACTTCAGAATGAGCCGGGGTAAGGTTATAAGTTTGTGTAAAACTTCAGGAGGAACCAGGGTAAGGTTATAAGTTTGTGTAAAACTTCAGGAGGAACCGGGGTAAGGTTATAAGTTTGTGTAAAACTTCAGGAGGAACCGGGGTAAGGTTACTTCGAGATAAGTTTGTGTAAAACTTTAAGAGGAACCGGGGTAAGGTTTCTTTGATATGAAAGCCTGGATAGTAGGGCTGCGAGAAGGAACCTGGGTAAGGTTGCTTCGAAGCGATAATGCAGATTAGTTGACCCGTTTGATTTTGGGAACTGAGTTTCCATTAGTCGTTTGTAGATATGATCTGTATAATTGCTGGATTTGTTAAAGCTAATCGTCTCTTCCTGCAAAAGATGTCAGGGTTAGTTATATGCGATGCATGAAATGCAAGGTGAGATGATGTTCTCAAAATAAATGAGATTATGCTGTATATGATATGTATGCGTATGTTCATGAAATTCTGTCGGGGTATGCTCGTGTCTGAGACAATAAATCTCTGACGGTTGCTGGAGATTTGCGAATATTCTGTCGGGAAGAGATGCCGGAGAAATAACTCTGCAGGGACCAGACTTTGAGGGAGGAGATACTCTGTTGGTAGACCCGCTGATCTGGAGGAGTAAACTTAGTTGGGGATGAAATTTCGTTCTCGGAGATGATGAGTTATGTTGGAGAAATAAACCCCGCTTGGGGGATGAAATTTACTGACTCGCCCGCGATTATGAACCTTGGCTAGGGATAATTATGTCCTGTTTCGGGAAAGCTGACATCAATGCCTTTGGATACATTTACTCTGTGGGGAGTGTATGTATCAACAATTATGTTCCCAAGCTGACTCTATCTCGATACCTACTGGGCAGAGGAACTGTCGGGTTTGGCACTTCTTGTTTTTTCATTATTCTAGAATTACGAGTAATTGTCTTTTGTTTCTTATGAGCAGCAATCATTTTCAAATGCATATATAAAAAAAATCATTGGACGTTCTTGTAAAACAAAACAGAAAAAGAAAAACAAATTGAAGTTTTTTGTGAAAATGACTTGTATTGATTTTGAAATTGGCCTGTAATAGGCGTTTTGTACAAAGAGGATAACGTTCTAGTAAGAGAATGCCTCCGAAAGATAGAAATTATACAATTTGTGTAAAAGAAAGAAAAACAGTTATGTGAGACAACCCCATCGGGTTCCAACTCTGCTATTTCCTTTATATCTTCAAGCATCTCATCACTTTGCTACTTGGTCGAAGGTTGCTTAGATTGATTGGCACCGTCCGAGCTTGATAGCTGATACCGAAGTCTGGTCGTAAGATGATCCAATGAGACATAGTGATACACTTCAATCCCTAACTTTTGCCTGGATTTCCCTTTCGGGTTTTCAATCCACCGGGATACCCTTTTTTCCCAAGCCTCCCTTTCGGGTTTTCGACTTGCCGAGTGTACATATTTTTTCATTTTCATCCCTTACTTTTGTTAAAACAAAGTTTGAATCTACTACCCTATGTTTAAGTTTTGATGATAACAAAGTGAAAAGATATATTACTTATATGATTCATGTATGAACTATATGCTGCCTAATTTATTACGTTCTGATTTGCAGATACTCTGATTGGTATAAGCAAGATCACACCCAATCAACATCAGAAATTTGGTTCCTGACATCAGCATCAGAAGTTGCCATATCAGAATGTCAGAATCAGAAGATTAACTCACGTATATGCTGAAGCCTGATGAACAAAACTGCGCTCAACACTCTGATAAAGAAACACAACAGTTCATCAGCAGCTAAGCAGAGTCAGAATGAGCCAAGCCAGAACTTGCATTAAGTAAGCAACAGTATTGTGCATTGAAAGCAAATTAATACCAACGACCTCATTCCAGACAAGATCTGCTCGATAAGGAAAGTTTGTTATTAGCATTGAATCAAGAATATTGCTCCAAACGTTCAATATCTCAGTGCTATATAAACAAGACTTTGAAGATTGAATTGGCTAATGCTCTCCAAATCTTTACACGCATAAAAGCTGGTCAAAATCTTCCTTCTCTCAGTTTGCTAAACACTACACATTCTCATATTCAATCATTGTTTAGCAATCTAGTTTCTAAGCTTTAAGTTGTGTATACATCACAGTTGTGATACAGTTTTGTAGAAAACATTCACACACTTAGATTTATCTTCTTTGTAAGAAAGTGTTTCCTTGACAAACCGGGTTGTGGTTTGCATCAAGAAGGCTTTAGCAGTTGTTAAAGCAGTCTGTAATATTCAGTTGAATATAGTGGATTAAGACCTCGTTGGAGAGAGGCGAAATCACCTTGACGGGTGGACTGGAGTAGTTTGAGATCAAACGAACCAGGATAAAAATATCTTGTTCATTGCATTTATTTTCAGTTTTACAATTCAACCCCCCCTTCTTGTGTTTTTCACTACTTCAATTGGCATCAGAGCGCCTGGTTCTGAGCTAAAACACTTAACCGTGTCAGTACAAGATCCAGCGTCAGAAAAACACAATGGCAGGAAACTATTCTCACACCAGCAATGACAACAATGAGGACATAGACAGATTCAGCGGCAAACCTCCAGTCTTTGATGGAGAAAACTTTGATTACTGGAAAGACAGAATTGAAAGCTTCTTTCTGGCACATGATGTTGATCTGTGGGATATGGTGACAGACGGATACACGCACCCTGTGAATGCAAGCGGTCAGAAGATTGATAGAAAAACAATGTCTGACCAACAAAAGCGTGACTTCAAGAATCACCACAAGGCCAGAACCATCCTCCTCAGCGCCATCTCCTATACTGAATATGAAAAGATCTCCAACAGAGACACGGCAAAGAATATTTTTGAATCACTCAGAATGACGCATGAGGGCAACGTTCAGGTCAAAGAAACTAAAGCTCTGGCGCTCATTCAGAAGTATGAGGCGTTCAAAATGGAAGAATCTGAATCCATTGAAACAATGTTCTCAAGATTCCAGATTCTGGTAGCTGGTCTCAAGGTTCTGGACAAAGGATACTCTACTGCTGACCATGTCAAGAAAATCATCAGAAGCTTACCCAAGCAGTGGAGACCAATGGTTACAGCTCTGAAGCTAGCTAAAGATCTCAACAAAATCACTCTGGAGGAACTTATCAGCTCCCTCAGAAGTCATGAGATAGAGCTAGAAGCTGACGAGCCTCAGAAGCAAGGTAAGCCTTTAGCATTAAAATCTAACAAAAAATTTGAGTCTAAAGTTTTGCAGGCAGTTGAAGAAATATCTGATGGATCCTCATCAGAAGAAGACGAACTCTCCCTCCTTTCCAGAAGAGTAAATCAACTGTGGAAGCAAAGACAAAGGAAGTTCAGGAATCCCAGAAGATCTGATCAGAACGAGTCTTCTTCCAGATACAGAAGGACATATTCTTCCTCTGGATACAGAAGATCTGAAGGCTCCTCTAGCAGCAAAAAGCCAAACACCAAGGACATCATCTGCTATGAGTGCAATGAGCAAGGACACTATAAGAGTGACTGCCCAAAGCTTCAGAGGGAAAATCCCAAAAAGAAGTTTGGAAGAGAGAAGAAGAAAAGTCTCATGGCTACATGGGATGACTCTGACTCGTTTGAAGCTGACTCAGAATCAGATGATGAGAGGGCAAACATAGCTCTCATGGCTAACATCTCAGAAGATAGTGAAGCTTCCGAATCAGACTCAGAATCAGATACTGAAGAGGTATTTCCTAACTTTGCTGTTAACTTTACAAAGGCTGAACTTGCTGAAAGCCTTAATGAGATTCTGGAACGGTATCAGCAAATTAGAGTTAAATTCAGAGACCTGAAAAGGAATCTTGAATTTGACTCTAATAAGACTGAGAGTCTCAAATTGGAGAATTCTGAGCTGAGAAATAAGATTTCAAAATTAGAAAACACTTTACAAAACTCTCAGAAGGAACCAATTTCTGAAACTCCCAACAACGCTGATGAGATCATCAAGGAGTATGATCACAGTTTCCAGAAGTTCCTCGCTAAAAGCATAGATAGAAGCAAAATGGCTTCAATGATCTATGGAGTTAGCAGAAACAGCAGGAAAGGAATAGGATACCAAGGTAAGGTTCCTACACCAAAGAATGTCATGGACTTAACCATTAAACACACTCCTCTGAATTCACATTTTGTGTATGGTCACACACATGATATTAAATACACTAGCAGTAAGCACTCTGTGAAACCAAAATTCAACCAGAGTTTTGGTAAAACTAACAAATCAGGACCCAAGAAAATCTGGGTACCTAAGGATAAAATAATACATGTTGCAGATATCTTTTGCAGCAAGTCAGAAACACCAGTCATGGTACCTGGACTCTGGCTGCTCGCGACACATGACGGGAAGAAGGCATATGTTCCAAAGCCTGGAGGCCACGTTGGTTTTGGAGGCAATCAGAGGGGAAAGATAATTGGCTCTGGAACTGTAGGTAATGGAAATCTTCCCTCTATTAATAATGTTCTGCTAGTAGATGGATTGATGCATAATCTGTTATCCATAAGTCAATTAAGTGATAACGGTTATGATATAATCTTTAATCAAAAATCATGTAAAGCTGTTAGTCAGAAAGATGGGACTATCCTGTTTAATGGTAAGAGGAAAAACAACATCTACAAAATCAAACTTTCTGAACTAAAGAGTCAGAATGTAAAATGCCTTCTGTCTGTTAACAACGAGCAGTGGATCTGGCACAGAAGATTGGGGCATGTTAGTATGAGAAGAATATCTCAGATTAACAAACTCAATCTGGTCAGAGGACTTCCTAATTTGAAGTTCAATTCAGATGCTCTGTGTGAAGCATGTCAGAAAGGCAAGTTTGCAAAACCTTCTTTTAAATCCAAAAATGTTGTTTCTACCTCTAAGCCATTAGAACTTCTGCACATTGACTTATTTGGACCAGTTAAAATTGCTTCAGTCAGTGGTAAGAAGTATGGGTTAGTAATCGTAGATGACTATAGCAGATGGACATGGGTAAAGTTCTTAAGACACAAGGACGAGTCACACTCTGTGTTTGTTACCTTCTGTAACTAAGTTCAGAATGAAAAGGATCTTAGAATCGTTAAAGTCAGAAGTGATCATGGTGGAGAATTTGAAAACAAAGATTTTGAGTCATTCTTTAATGACAGAGGCATTCTGCATGATTTCTCTTGTCCTAGAACTCCCCAACAAAATGGAGTTGTAGAACGAAAGAACAGAACATTGCAAGAAATGGCCAGAACCATGATCAATGAGACAAACGTTGCTAAGACCTTCTGGGCAGAGGCAATAAACACAGCGTGCTACATTCAGAATAGAATCTCAATAAGACCTATTTTGGAAAAGACTCCATATGAATTGTGGAAGAACAGAAAGCCCAACATTTCATATTTTCATCCATTTGGATGTACTTGCTTTATATTAAATACAAATAATTATTTGAACAAGTTTGACTCTAAAGCACATAAGTGTATCATGTTAGGATACTCTGAACGCTCAAGAGGGTACAGAGTATACAATACAGAAACACAGATTGTGGAAGAATCAATCAGTGTTCGTTTTGATGATAAGCTTGACTCTGAAAAGTCAAAGCAGAATGAAGTTTTTGCAGGTATGGAAATTGAATTTACAGGTTCTGAAGACAAGTCATCAGAAGCTCTCAACACAGACACTCCTTCAACGTCTGAAAGGAGCACTGCTAGCAATCCTACAACAGCTGCTGATCAACCTCAGAAGAGATTACCCAGAAGCAGCTTGGATCACCCAGAAGAGACTATCTTAGGAAGAAAGGAAGATCCAATCAGAACAAGAGCAAGCTTCAGAAACTCTTATGGGACTTGTGTCTCTGATTGAACCTTCTTCTATTGATGAAGCACTTCTGGATAATGACTGGATTCTGGCAATGCAAGAAGAGCTGAATCAATTCACCAGAAACGACGTATGGGATCTCGTTCCCAGACCAAAAGGATTCAACGTCATTGGAACAAGATGGGTGTTCAGAAACAAGCTAAATGAACAAGGTGAAGTCATCAGAAACAAGGCACGACTGGTTGCACAAGGTTATAGTCAGCAAGAGGGGATAGACTATACAGAAACCTTTGCCCCAGTCGCCAGGTTAGAATCTATCAGACTTTTAATTTCATTTGCTGTTAATAGAGGCATCACTCTGTATCAGATGGATGTCAAAAGTGCATTCTTAAATGGTTATATAGAAGAAGAAGTCTATGTACACCAACCCCCTGGTTTTGAAAATACAAAACATCCAGAACATGTTTTCAAACTAAAGAAGTCACTATATGGTCTGAAACAAGCTCTCAGAGCTTGGTATGAAAGGCTAAGTAACTTTCTATTAGAAAATGAATTCACCAGAGGGAAAGTGGACACTACTCTATTCTGTAAATCAGTTAAGAATGACATCTTAGTTTGTCAAATTTATGTTGATGATATTATCTTTGGTTCTACTAATCCTTCTCTTGGAAGAAAATTTGCTAAGTGTATGCAGGCAGAATTTGAGATGAGCCTCATGGGGGAACTAAAATTCTTTCTAGGAATTCAGATCAATCAAACTCCAGAGGGAACTTACATTCATCAGAGCAAATACATCAGAGATCTTCTGAAGAAATTTGACCTCTCAGAATGTAAGCCATCAAAGATTCCAATGCATCCCACGTGCATTCTGGAAAGAGAAGAGGTAAGCAAAAATGTAGAACAGAAAGTCTACAGAGGTATGATTGGTTCTCTCCTCTATCTGACTGCTTCAAGACCTGACATATTATTCAGTGTTTGTATCTGTGCTAGATTCCAATCAGATCCTAGAGAATCTCACTTAACAGCTGTTAAGCGAATTTTCAAGTATCTGAAAGGTACTGCTAATCTGGGTTTGTTTTATAGAAAATCTAGTAATTACAGCTTAGTAGGCTACTGCGATGCTGATTTTGCTGGAGACAGAGTGGAACTTAAAAGTACTTCTGGAAGCTGCCAGTTTCTGGGAGAAAATCTGATCTCTTGGTCCAGCAAAAGGCAATCAACAATTACGTTATCAACAGCAGAAGCTGAGTACATAGCAGCAGCAGGATGTAGCACACAAATGCTCTGGATGAAAAGTCAGCTTGAAGACTTCCAGATTTTTGAGAGTAACATTCCTATACTCTGTGATAATACTTCTGCTATTTGCTTAAGTAAGAATCCCATTTTACATTCTAGAGCTAAGCATATAGAAATAAAACATCACTTCATTAGGGACTATATTCAGAAAGGAATTTTGAACTTAAAATTTATAGATACAGACCATCAATGGGCTGATATCTTTACTAAACCCCTTTCAGAAGATAGGTTTAATTTCATTCTGAAATATCTCAGCATGAAAGTCTGCCCAGAGTGAAAATGTTTTAATTCCATATATTTACCTTCAGAATGTAATTGTTTTACTGTGAACTTCTGATCAAACTTCTTTCAGAAAGATAGAACATGCAGATTGTATCAGATGCAAGTCTAAAGATCTGAGAGTCTAAGCTCAAAGACAGACGTGCTGATCACTACATCAAACAAGTGTCATCCAATCATCAGCAAATCTCTGAAGCAGAACGTGTGCACGCTTCTGAGAATGCAAAACGCTGATTGGGTGCATTGAGACACATGTCTGGTAACCGTTTTTAAGTATCTTTCTCAAATCCCCCAAAATCAGCAAGCATTTAATAAAAGTAATCATGCTTTTAAAATGCAATCATGATTTTTCTTTTTCTTAAAAACGTTTATTTTTTCAAAATATTCTGAAACTCTATTTAAACACAGTAACCGCTCATTCTAATTCTTTACAGTTTCTCACTAATTCTCAAGCATTCTCTGCATTTTTCTGTGTTCATCTCTTGCAAAACCCTTTTTCCCAGTTTCTTCTCAAAATCTTTTAGTGTGAACATGGCAACCTCCAGCAGTGCTTCTGCAGGTCCTCAGAAGAAAGCATCATTTGAACAGTATCAAGTGCCATTCAGAACACTCCTCACTCCTGTGAAGAATCTTGAAGTGTTATCTGAATTGATCATTGATTTTGGAAGCTTGAAGGAGAACGGTTTTGACCTAACAGAAGAAGTTAGGGCACAGAAATGGGAAAGGTATTTTGACAGGTTGGTTGGACCAACATTCCCTATGTTAGTCAAGGAATTCTGGATTCATGCGAAGGCTTCAACGCATCTAGTCACCTCCTTCGTTATGGGTAAGAAGATTGTGATCACTGAGGATCACATAGCAAGGTTAATCGGTTACAGTGGCGGTGGCGTCCGCTGTGTTGATATGGCTGAGAGATGTGCTGACGTGGGCGTGATAGCTGCAAGGATTTTCACCCATGGGGTGCCCAGCAGCAAGATCAAAGATCTGAAGGATCATCACAGAGTTTGGGCTAAGATAATTCTGGGGTGCTTCAACCATAGGAAGCCAACCAGTTCACCTGATTACATAAATGTGGATCAGCAGTTTCTGATCTACTTTATTGATCAGAAGGTAAAAATCAACTTGGCTCATCTTCTGTTCAACCACCTCAGAACAAGTGTGAAGGAAACCAGGGAAGAAGAAAGAACAAAGAGGGATTGGATACCCTTTGGAAGGTTGATATCAGATATTCTGACAGAGAATAGGCTGATAGAGCATCTGATAGAAGCTCAAGAGTTAAGCACCATTGAACCAACAGTTGGGAAGCCTCTGAACGCGAAGAACTTGAAGAAAATGAAGTTGATAGAGAATATCAAAAAGGAACCCAGAGCTACTCCTATTGCTGATATCACCAGCAGAAGAGTTCCACTGAGTGACTTTCCTTTATTTTCTGAGATAGAATCTAAACCAGAGGTGGTTCTCAGATACTTAGATGCGTGCAAGGCAGATGGTACAGATCCAAATCTGATTATCAAAGCTCTGCATCAACCTCAACAAGAAGTGACTCTGAAGAAGATGAAGAAGAGGAAGGCACCTTCACAAGGATTATCCCTACAGACACCCAAGAAAAGAGGTAATTTATCTGCTGCTTCTGTTTTAAATTCTTCTACTATTCCAGTATCTATTCCTCCTCCAACCTCTCATAGAATCTCAATCCCCATCCCAACAATAGATGAAACTGAACCAGAAGATGACCCTTCTGAGGCATTAAAACTCAGAAGACCCAGAACCAAACATCCTAAACCAACAATCTCAACAACATCAGCAATTGACAAAGTGATGTCTGACATTGATCAACACACTTCTGATCACTCCGCCAATCCAAACTCTGAACCACAAATTGTCCCTCCTCCACAACCAGAACAACAGCAATCTGCTGAAGAACCAGAACAACAACAACCTCTCTCATCAATTCCAGAAGAACCCCTTATCCCTGAACAACCAGAAATTCCGTCTCCCTCTCCTCAACCAGAAATTCATCCACCATCACCTCAACCCGAGTTTCATCACTCTGAAACTCCTTCTCCTCAACCATCTGAACCTCATTCACCACAACCATCACCTCTGGAAATCCAGCTGCCAGGTGGAACAACAATCACCATGGCCCAGTTGCCATCCTCACCAGAATCTACACCACCCAATACTCTCAAAACACCAAACAGTCCAATCATAATCTCTGATTCTCCCACTCCATCTCCAAAACAAACAGCTGCCAAGCAAACCACCGAAAACCCCAGCAGGACCTTCATAGACTTAACCAGTCTTGACCGTCTTGCTGATATGAAACATAAAATAGCCATCCCTAAACCAAAACAACCAGATGTTGGCTCTGGTATTATGAATTTTGAAACAGGTGTGCAGCAATGGATTGCTTCTTTGAAGCAAGTCTGTCCTGGAATGATTGACCCAGCTGCTTCTGACCAGCTCTGGTCATAATTCAGACTTTGGGTACGTGCTGAAGCCCTCAAGTTGCAGGATATCAACTATGAGCAGGCACAACAGAACTTCAGCAAGCTGCTGAAGGAAGTTGACAGTCTGCTGCCTCAGGAAGCTGTGCTCCCTCTGGATAGTGAACCTTGGTCTGAGAAACAGCTAGCTTCAAAGGTGCAACCAGAAGAAGACAAGACCATTCAAGCTGAAGCAAGTCAAGCAGAAGATGTTGCAGAAAGCTCTCAGAAGCTTCCTGCTTCTGATGTTTCTCAAGCTGCCTTGGACAGGCAGACTCTGGAAGAACTGAAGCTGAATGACATGCGTCTGCAGCAGAGGATGGATGAAAACGACCAGAAGATGAAAGAAAGAATGGATGTGCAGGATAGCAAGATTGACACTGTTGTCAGTATGGTGCACAAGCAGAATGAGACTGCTGATCAGATCAAAGCAATGCTGGAGAACCTGTTCACACGCTTTCCTCCCCAACCTTAGTTTTTTCATTCATGTCTTTTTTATGTTTTCTTTGATTTTCTGATGTACTATTTGAATATGTTCTGTTTGATTCTGAACCTTTTAATATTACAAGTTTTTCTGATCTTAATTGTTTTAGCACTCACCTACACTTTTTGATTGCTGACAAAAAGGGGGAGAACAAGGATATTTTAAACAATAACGGTTAACTAAGACAGAAATTCTCAAACATTCTAACTCTATTATACTTGAAATTTTTTTTTGTTTTGCTTAAAGTCTACAGGTACAAGGAAGCTCCTGGACACTCTGAAGACTAAAAGCTATGAAGCTCTGATCCGCTCTGATACTTTGATCCAAAGCAAAGCTCTGACAAGAAAAGCTCTGATACGCTGATCTGAAGCTCTGCTCTGATGTGCTGATCTAAAGCTTCCGATAGTCAAAGACTCTGATACTCTGATGTTCAAAGAAAGGCAAAAAGATCTGATCCTGAAGAACACTTGTAATCAAAGGGAAGCAATAAACTCAGGGGGAGTATCTCTCAACTCTGATATCTTTTTACCCCTTATCTTTGATAACCTCTTACTCTGATGCATCTCTCTGATACCTTTTCACGTTATTTTCATTTAAAAATATCTAGTTTTTGTCATCATCAAAAAGGGGGAGATTGTTAGAACAAAGTTTGAATCTACTACCCTATGTTTAAGTTTTGATGATAACAAAGTGAAAAGATATATTACTTATATGATTCATGTATGAACTATATGCTGCCTAATTTATTACGTTCTGATTTGCAGATACTCTGATTGGTATAAGCAAGATCACACCCAATCAGCATCAGAAATTTGGTTCCTGACATCAGCATCAGAAGTTGCCATATCAGAATGTCAGAATCAGAAGATTAACTCACGTATATGCTGAAGCCTGATGAACAAAACTGCGCTCAACACTCTGATAAAGAAACACAACAGTTCATCAGCAGCTAAGCAGAGTCAGAATGAGCCAAGTCAGAACTTGCATTAAGTAAGCAACGGTACTGTGCATTGAAAGCAAATTAATACCAACGGCCTCATTCCAGACAAGATCTGCTCGATAAGGAAAGTTTGTTATTAGCATTGAATCAAGAATATTGCTCCAAACGTTCAATATCTCAGTGCTATATAAACAAGACTTTGAAGATTGAATTGGTTAATGCTCTCCAAATCTTTACACGCATAAAAGCTGGTCAAAATCTTCCTTCTCTCAGTTTGCTAAACACTACACATTCTCATATTCAATCATTGTTTAGCAATCTAGTTTCTAAGCTTTAAGTTGTGTATACATCACAGTTGTGATACAGTTTTGTAGAAAACATTCACACACTTAGATTTATCTTCTTTGTAAGAAAGTGTTTCCTTGACAAACCGGGTTGTGGTTTGCATCAAGAAGGCTTTAGCAGTTGTTAAAGCAGTCTGTAATATTCAGTTGAATATAGTGGATTAAGACCTCGTTGGAGAGAGGCGAAATCACCTTGACGGGTGGACTGGAGTAGTTTGAGATCAAACGAACCAGGATAAAAATATCTTGTTCATTACATTGATTTTCAGTTTTACAATTCAACCCCCCCTTCTTGTGTTTTTCACTACTTCAACTTTTGCCCAAACCCTTTTGGTTCACCGGGAAGCCCTTATTTTTTCCTAGGCCAGTCAACATAGCGGGTCTTTGATTATGTATAGTATCTTTTCACTATGTATGCATTGACAGGGTGAGGAAGGTCTTCACCATCCATGGTGGTTAGAATCATAGCTCCTCCTGAGAAAATGTTCTTAACCACAAATGGCCCTTCGTACGTGGGAGTCCATTTGCCCCTGGGATCACCTTGCGGCATTATGATGCGTTTGATCACCAGATCCACGACTTGATATTCTTGACGCCTGACTTTCTTGTTAAAAGCCTTGATCATTCGCTTTTGATACGTCTGACCATGGCAGATAGCAGTAAGCCTCTTTTCATCGATTAGATTTAGCTGATCAAGTCGGGTTTGATCCAGTCGTCTTTGTTCAAATCCGCATCCTTCATAGTCCTGAGAGAAGGTATCTGGACTTCTATGGGTAGGACTGCCTCCATACCATATACCAGAGAGTAGGGTGTTGCCCCTGTCGACGTTCGTGCTGAGGTACGGTACCCATGGAGAGCGAATGGTAGCATCTCATGCCAGTCTTTATATGTCACTGTCATCTTCTGTATAATTTTCTTGATGTTTTTGTTAGCTGCTTCAACAGCACCATTCATCTTCGGCCGGTAGGGAGAAGAGTTATGATGCTGTATCTTAAACTGTTTGCAGATCTCGGTGATCATTGTGTTGTTAAGATTTGTGCCATTGTCAGTAATAATTCTCTCTAGCACATCATATCGACTGATCAGATTGTGTCGGATAAACGGCGCCACGATGTTCTTGGTCACAGTAGCAAAAGAGGCTGCCTCAACCCACTTCGTGAAGTAATCAATGGCTACTAAGATGAAACGATGCCCATTAGACACAGTAGGTCTGATGTCACCGATCATGTCGATGCCCCACATCGCAAAGGGCCAAGGAGCTGTCAGGACATTTAAGGGGACCGAAGGCACATGCACCTTATCAGCGTAGATTTGGAACTTATGACAAGTTCGAGAGTGCTGATAACAATCGGGTTCCATAGTGGACCAATAATATCCTGCTCGTAGGATCTTCTTAGCCATGGTGTGTCCACTAGAAGGAGTTCCGAAGGTGCCTTCATGTAGATCTGTCATGATCCTCTCTGCTTCTCTCTTGTCTACACACCGTAATAGGGTGGAGTCATGGTTGCGCTTATAGAGGATTCCATTACTGAGGAAGAACTTTGCAGCGAACCTTCTTAGAAACTTCTTATCATTGATAGATGCCCCTTCAGGATACTCTTGAGCCTCAAGATACCTTTTGACTTTGTGAAACCAGGGTTTGTCTGCCACTTCTTCGGTATTGATCTCACAGCAGTGTGCTGGTTGATCCAACCTCTCGATGGTGATTTGGGGAGCTTCATTGTCCCACCTAACTTTGAACATAAAAGACATGGTAGCTAGCGCGTCCGCCAACTGGTTCTCCTCTTGTGGGAAATGTTCGAAGGTTACCTCCTCAAAGTGTGGGAGAAATGTCAGTACGTACTCTTTGTAAGGAATGAGATTCGGGTGCTTCGTATCCCACTCGCCTTTGATCTGACTTATTACCAGAGCGGAATCCCCAAATACACTCAAGAACTTAATTCTCATGTCAATAGTAGCTCGAAGACCCATAATACATGCTTCATACTCCGCCATGTTGTTGGTGCAGTTGAAACATAATCGGGCGGTGAACGGAGTATGACAGCCCTCGGGAGATATGATCATAGCGCCAATGCCGTTTCCCAGTGCGTTCGAGGCTTCACGAAAATATATAGACCATCGAGATCCCTCCTCGGGTCCTTCATCCGGTCCAGGTTCTTCGTAGCCAGTTACCAACATAATATTCTCATCTGGGAACTCAAAATTCATGGACTGGTAGTCTTCCACGGCCTGATGAGCCAAATGATCCGCTAACATGCTCTACTTTATTGCTTTTTGGGTTGTATATTGTATGTCGTATTCGGTTAAGATCATTTCCCACCTTGCTATCCTTCCGGAGAGAGCGGGCTTCTCAAAAATATACTTGATCGGATCCATCTTTGATATCAATAAGGTAGTGTGAGTCAGCATATACTGTCTCAATCAGCGAGCAGCCCATGCCAAAGCGCAACAAGTTTTCTCGAGCAATGAGTATCGTGTCTCACAGTCGGTAAACTTTTTGCTAAGGTAATAAATGGCGTGCTCTTTTCGACCAGACTCGTCATGCTGCCCCAACACACACCCCATTGAATTGTCTAGCACTGTCAAGTATAATATCAAAGGTCTTCCTTCAACTGGAGGCATCAAAATCTATGGTTCTTGAAGGTATTCTTTGATTCTTTCGAAAGCGGTCTGGCATTCATCATTCCACTTTACCACTTGATATTTCTTCAGAATCTTGAAGATTGGCTCACAAGTAGCAGTCATATGTGAAATGAATCTGGCGATGTAATTCAGGCGTCCCAAAAAACCTCTAACTTCCTTCTATGTGCAGGGAATCGACATCTCTCGTATAGACTTTACCTTCGCAAGGTCTACCTGAATACCCCTATCGCTGACGACAAATCCCAGAAACTTACCCGATCTTACCCCGAAGGTACACTTGTTCGGATTCAACCTCAGCTTGTATGTCTTCAACCTGTCAAACAACTTCTGGAGATGATCAAGGTGCTCTTCCTCAGTCTGAGACCTTGCTATCATGTCATCAACATAAACTTCGATCTTGTGGTGAATCATATCATGGAATAAAGCGACCATGGCGCGCTGATAGGTTGCCCCAACATTCTTCAACCCAAAAGGTATCACCTTGTAGCAGAAGGTGCCCCACTGTGTAACAGAGGTTGTTTTCTCCATGTCCTCAGGAGCCATCTTGATCTGGTTGTATCCAGAGAAACCATCCATGAAGGAGAAAATTTTATGTTGCGCGGTGTTGTCGACCAGAACATCAATGTGAGGAAGTGGGAAGTCATCTTTGGGGCTTGCCCTATTCAGATCTCTGTAATCCACACACATCCGTACCTTACCTTCCTTCTTAGGTACCGGAACAACATTGGCAACCCACTGCGGATAGGAAGTGACAGCTAAGAATCCTGCGTCGAACTGTTTCATGACCTCTGCCTTGATCTTCTCTGACATTTCAGGGCGCATACGAAGGACCTTCTGTTTAACTGGAGGACAGTTGCTGTACCCCAAAATTTTCTCTCTCATTTTTCAACATTTCTCATCACAAGGCTCTTTGAACTCAAGACCAGATTAGGGTTTTGCACTGCTCAAGACATCTCCTTTCACTGTTGACCTGAATTAGGGTTTGAGTTTGCATAGGGATTTTTGGACTTTCAATGCCCAAATTGACTTTCATACTTCATGCTGAACTTATAAGATTGTCCTTACCAAGTTTTAGGCCTTGAATCAAATTTTTGCCCAGTCAATTGGACAGTTGACCTAGAAATCAGCTGTATTGGGGAAAAAGGCAACTGTGGCCAATTTACAGTCAAACCTCATGATTTTTGACCCACATCAACATTCTATACTCATATGAACCATTTGATCAAGTTTGGACCACAACTCCACAAGAAATTTGATCAGATCACCAAAAGGGCAAAATGGTCATTTTTAGGGTTTTGATTGTACAAAGGCAATTTCTGATTTTTGACCTAGCCAATGGCAAATTGGGTTCAATCATGGATTCAAGGACTCAATGGCATCATCTTGACCTATTCAACAAGCTCAAAAGACCTCAATTGCATTGGATTGACAAATGAATTTTTCAATCAACTGACCAAATTTTGACTGTACACTGAAAAGTCAAACTTTGACTTTTTGGCCAAAATCAAGTGCCAAGGGTCATTTTTCATCAAGATGTGTCAAAACAAGAAACTTGTTCATCAAGAAACCCATTTTTGCAAATTAGGGTTTAAAGTTGAAAATTTCATAACTTAGAATTTTTCTAAGTTATGTAATTTTCTTAATTTTTCCTAACTTTGCCCAACATTTTCACCATGATGCATTTGGATTCAAACAAAACTTCCAACATGAAAGTTGTATTCCTCCACAAAGTATACAACTTTGATTCACAAAGTTTTCTCAAAAGAAGCTTGGATCTCAAGTTATGATTTTTGGAACAAGGGACCATGAAACTTATAACTTAGTGAAATTTTGCCCTAGTTTAGGCAGGATTTTAACCTATCTTCTTGGCCATTTTTAACATAGTTACACTTGGAATCTCAAATTTCATTTCAAATATGTATTGTAGAGAATGTTGCAATCTTTCCAAAATGTCCAAGAACTCTCCAAACTCATTTGTGGTTAGGGAGAATCGAAGGCTTGAAGTTGGCAAAAACTCACTTTTCATCCATGGCATGTTCATGTTCATACAAGTTGCAAATTCAAATCAGCTTGCTTTGCACTAGATTACAGGCCTCTAAACCATTTCACACTCAATAATTTAATACAAATCCATTGGTCTAAGGCATTGTTTTGGTCATTAGAACATTGCACACAAAATTAATCCCTAAGTAGAAAAAGCAACATTTCCATTTTTGCCAAAATCTTGCTTTATGTCAAAACTGATTTCTTGAGCATTGGTCCATATCTTATGCAGCAAATCAAATCCACAAATTGGAGGGGCCAAGGGAAAAGTGTGCAAGCATATGGATAGCCTGTACAGGCCTTTTGGACATCACTTCCCACTTTTGCTTCATATATAAGAAATATGCCAAATACATGAGAACTTGAACATCTGTGAAAACTAACTTGTGCAAGCTTTTGAAACATCTTTCTCACACCCCTTTGAGCCAGAAACACGACCCTTTGAGCCTTCAAACTTCCCATAGCACAAAATCACATCTCATTGGCAAAACAGGGCAGCATCTGCAACTTGACTTCCATAGCACAATTTGCTCGTGCATTTTGCCACAAACCTGTTCAATCACCTTCCATTCAATCCATCCAAGCTATCCCAAACCTTAAACACCAACTGTAACTCCATTTACAGGGTTTCCCATTTTCATTTTGAGCTTGTGAAGGTTGAGTTCTGTAGGCTTATTCAGGTACATTCAAGGCAAGCTAGACATTGGAGAAGGTCAAGTGAAGTTCAAGCAAGCTCCCAGACATCTCAAGCCTTGTTGAAAAGCTCCACATTGCCCTACACGAAGTCAGCTGAAACAGGTTTTTATCAACTTCCTATCTCTCTATTTAGGAACATTTAGCCTTAGGTTTGTGAATAAGAAATGTAGTATTCATTGCCATGAAGCAGTACATATGCTCAGTTTTCATTTTTATTAAGCATGCTAAGAGAATTTGGTCCATGAACATTCTGAAAAAACTAGGTTAGGATTTGGGGCCAGAGAAATTCTCTCTGGTCTTTGAGAGTTAGGACAAGTTTTTTATATGGTTGGATTCGTCTTGAAAAGCTCTACAACTTTGATGTTATGTGTTTTTGCAATAGAGCTCGTATGCATGATGTTCATGTTTGGTACAGGCGCGCGCGTTTTTTGAAAGAGAGAGGTTGAAGATGAAGTGTGGTGGGCTGAGCTTGGTCCTGGCTCACTATTGACACCCCCCTTTTGCTTTTTGCACCCCCTGGCCCAATTTCTTTACATTTTTGTATTTTTATATTTATTTTCTCTTTCTGATTTTGTTTTATATTTTCTAGCATAAAAATATCAAAAAATATTTTCATAAAATTTTCACATTTATTTTTATTATTTTTATTATTTTTTTAGACATAAAAATAATTATTAGGGAATATATACTTTTATTTTATTTAATAAAAACTTATAAATATTATAGAAATATTATATATTTTATTTTTATTATTCATACCTATAAAAACAATATTTTTCTCATATACTATCATTTTTCCTATATACTTGTATATATTTTATTTTATTTTTTGTACATAATTAATATAATATATATACATACATACTTTTGTTTTATAAATACTTTAAAATAAAAACATAGAAACATTGTACTTTTTATTATTGTTATTTATACTTAAAATAATACTTTTTTTTAAATATATTTAATTTTTTTGTATATACATTATTTTATATTGTATATAAATAATATAATTAATATATTTATTTTCTTAAAGAAAATTAGGGTTTACCCTTAATAAAAGATAATTAATCTTTTTATTTCTTTCTTTCTTTTTACATTAAGTATTTTTACATACATAAACAAAAACCTTTTTTGCATAATTCATATTATTTGGTATATTTATTTATTTTGTTTATTTAAATATTGTCCATTTATTATTTATGCCATTATCCAATTTGGATGTAATAGTAAACTAGGGTTTTAATTTCTTTTCAAATAATTCCCATTCAAAAGTTGTATCCCCCTCCCCATGATCATGTTGTAATAGTGGTAGATTTATTTTACGCCTTTATGCTTTTAAATTATGCCATGATTAGATATTAGGGTTTGTATGCAAAAATCCAAAATCAACAAATAGCTTGACCAAATACAAAGAAAAAAATGCATGAAAATCAAACACAATGCACACTTGCACCCCTAGGGTTTCATCCACTTGTTGCCTTGAAAAATGGGCCATGTTATGCATGTTAAGTACTTTGGCAAAACAAAAACAAAACAAAAGATCATAGTCCCTCGATGACGCTATCTTGGTTGCCTATACAAAATGATCCAGTCCCTCAAAAACTTGCTAAAAATACTTAACACAATTGCTATCATGGTCTATACGATGACCCGCGCCTGTCCCGTTTAACATCCTAATACAAGGTTGTTTACCAAATGCAATGGTAAAACAACACTGTCAAAAGGGTTAAAAACATATAGGAAAGATCTTTGAGTAAAATAGGGTATATAACTCTTAGTTACTTGATCAAAACTTACAAAAACATCCTTGCTATTTTCAAACACACTTCACAACACAATTTTAAAACATTTCCTAAAATCAAACTTTCAAACATTGAAATATCTTTTCAAAAGACAAACACCTTTGTATATATTCAAACAAGAATCATTATAAAGGTTGCCACAACGATGGCCTCTTTTCAAAACATCTTTCAAAACCACACACAAATCACCATTTCCAACAATTGAAAAGCAAAAGCAAGTGATCTAAACAATTAACTAAGAGCCCATGGATAACCATGGATGAAAAGGGTGCTAGCACCTTCCCTTTTCACAATCTACCCCCCGAACCCAAGAAAACATCTCAAAGGTCTTTCCTGTGCTTTTTGACCTTTCCTTTGGATAAAATAAAAATTCGGTGGCGACTCTTGCTAAACCGAAACATTTGCGAACACAAACTCAAAACCTCAAGTCAGTTCTCCCACCGTATCACAGAACTGAGGAATCTGCTGGGGATTGTCTAAAAAAAAGTGGGGTTACCTTAGGGTTTAGATCACCTTTACATGCTTATTTTGTTTGCTTTGATTGCTTTATAATTGGTTCTATTGTTTGGGCTTCAAATCCTCTACCCGGATTTGGGAAACATTCATAGGTAAATAGCAATACGTTGTGGAAACTGTGCGGGGTATACCGACATGGTTGAAGCAATAGCTATATTAGTGCGACATATTTGTGGATACCGGTAGCCTTTGAGTCAGTCAAAGAGAATACGGGGCCGCTGAGTGATGTCATAAAGCACTAATGGACTTTTAGAACCTTTACTTGACCATCTTGGCCTTTTTAGGGGTAGTGAGATGACCGGCTTTGGTGCAGTCCGAAGTTGGTAGATACTTGATACTACACTCATTGAGGGTTATTTTCTTGGAATATTTCGGTCGCCAGTTAAGTGGCTAAACTGAAACAATGAACACAGAAAATAATCCAGTGATATTGATCTCCTTAGAACCCGGTTACTATTTATAGGACAGGTTGAGCCAACTAACTTCAAGAGGGTACTTACCTATGAAACCCCATGCGAGCCTGAAACTACGATCTTGTGTGACTTGCTTGTACATATACTTGTGCATAACATCATAACATCATAAAGCATCATATGCATCCACTAACCATTTCAAGGGTTTGGATCTTCATCTTTGTTCCTGTTTTGTAGGTCATGGAATCACTCCACAGAAAAACAATTCTGGTCAACCTGGTGAGAATCCCTCCTCAACTCAAAGAGCTTACTTCCAAGATTCCAGAGAATTCTCCCTTCAGTGAAAGACATGGTAGACTTCTCAACTTGGTCAACTCCAACATTGAAGAAGACATGGTGAAAGTTCTCTTCCAATTCTTCGACCCCCTATACCACTGTTTCACATTCCCTGATTACTAACTAGTACCTACTTTGGAGTAATTTTCTCAGCTCCTGAGGATTCCTATTCTCCATCAACTACCCTACAACGGTACGGAAAGAGAACCAAAGCCTGAAGATGTTGCTCAAGCCCTACACTTGCAACCATCTGATATCAAAGGTCATTGAAAAACCAGAAGTGGTGTCAAGAGTTTCTTGGCAAAATTTCTATTTGAGAAGGCACAAGACTGTTGGAATTCTCTAGATCTGCAAGCTTTTGAGGAGATTGTAGCACTTCTCATCTATGGGTTGGTCCTGTTCCCAAACCCTGATCAGCTTATAGATGTGAATGCTGTCAAGATTTTCATATCTCGGAATCCTGTGCCTACATTGCTTGGGGACATCCTACACTCATTTCACACACGAACAATGAGGAAAATAGGTGTTCTTATGTGTTGTACTCCTCTTCTAGCAAGGTGGTTTATTTCTCACCTTCCTCAATCTGTCTTGAAGAATGAACAAGGCTTTAGGTGGTCGCAACGGTTGATGACTCTTACACATTCTGATGTTCATTGGTGTTCTCGGTCCAGAGAAAATGTCATCATCATTGATCGTTATGGGGAATACCCTAATGTCCCACTACTTGGGATTAGATGAGGCATTACCTACAACCCCTGTTTGGCTCTGAGACAATTCGGGTATGCCCGAAGGGATGACCCTCATGACATGCTGATTCCAGACATGGTTTTTGACTTTGACAACGACGTTCAAGGACTTCGACAAAGGTTTATCCGAGCTTGGAGGATGCTCAACAAAGTGGATAGTAAGACACTGGGGCACAATAATTCCATCCCTCTTGAGCCTTATCTCAAGTGGGTACGAACCCACGCCCAGAGTCTTATGATGCCTTACCCCCACATTCTGCCTATGGTCAAAGAGCCTGTTGTGGAAGGAGAGGTTCCATACACCCTCCTACATCCGGACATGCCAACATCATTGGAAGATTTGCAAAAGAGTTGGATACAGCTCAAGGAAGAACGAAATACTTTTGAAGCCAACTTCTACGCTAGTGAGAAGAAGGTTTTGGAGCTTACCCGTCGACTCCATGAAGAGCAGGATCTTAACACTTACATCGCGCCAAAGAGGATGCGCAACATCTTTTTACATTAAGAATTTTGTAATATTTTGCCCATGGGGCATTTATGTACTAACAATTTTCTTCTTATTAATATGACGTGCGTTCTTTTTGTTTGCAACAAATTTGAATTTCTGAATCCTTGAATGCATTACATGAATAACATATCATTCATCATATGTATAAATAGGTCTTCACACCAGGTTTCCTTATCTCTCTGCTGTTTATTTCAGCAAGATGGATATAGAGAAGACGGTCAAAGATCTACAAGCACAGAATTTACAATTCCAACAACTCCTCATGACCTTGGCAAAGGGTCAAGAGGAACTTAAAGCACTGTTAGAAAAGGAAAAGGAAAAAGAGAAAAAGAAGAGTAAAAGAGTTGGTGTGGCTACTTTGGGTAGGAGATTTGAAGGTCAGACTAGAAGGGCCCTTGATTTCCCCTCATCATCTGAAGAAGGGGCAGGAAAGGGAGCTGCAGTGCAACCTGAGTCTGAGGAAGAGGATGAAGAAGAGGATGAAGATTACTCTGAGCAACAGTATCCGCCTGCAGATGACAAGTATAAGAATCTGGAGGAGCGTCTGGCCTCCATGGAGGTACAAAGAGTGCCCGGGTTGGATTTCGAGGAACTAGGGTTGGTTGCTGGGATTGTGATTCCCCCTAAATTCAAGGTACCTACATTTTCTAAATACGATGGTTTGTCTTGCCCGAAGATGCATCTGCGATCTTACGTCAGAAAGATCCAACCTCACTCTTCTGATAAGGATCTGTGGGTCCACTTTTTTCAAGATAGTTTGTCGGGTACATAATTGGATTGGTTTTACCAACTTGAAAGATCTGATGTACATAACTGGGAGGGTTTGGCTGCTGCTTTCTACCGACAATACCAATATAACGCAGACTTAGCGCCTACTCGTACTCAACTATAGAGTATGGGTATGGCCTCTAATGAGGGATTTAAGGAGTATGCCCAGAAATGGCGGGATTTGGCTGGAAGAGTGCAGCCACCATTGTCGGATAGAGAGATGGTTGATATGTTTTTGGGGACCCTGTCAGGTCCATTCTTCAATCACTTGATCAGGAGATCATCTGCAGGGTTCACTGAATTAATTCTGACCAGTGAAAGGGTCGAAGCTGGCATTAAGAGTGGTAAAATTCAGAAGGATGCCTCCGCTTCCACTGCTATCAAGAAGACCTTCCCAGCTAAGAAGGAAGTTTCTGCTGTTCACACCCAGAGAAATCAAGGGAGAATGGAGCGCCGACCAGCGATAGGGGCTGTAATGATCCAGAACTCCTCAACCGATCAACCTCGAAGCAGTCAACCCAGATCTAACCAGCAAAGGGTGGAAAGGCCACAACGGCAATTCACTCGGATCAATATGACGCCTGCCCAGGTCCTCCCCCATCTCTTGAAGCTTAACCTTGCAACCTTGAAAGATCCGCCACAAAATCCGAATACAACTTCCCCTCTTTATCGTCCCAATGCTAAATGTGCTTACCATTCCGACAGTATAGGGCACGACACCAACAACTGTTGGGCCCTTAAAAACAAGATCCAAGATTTAATAGATGCCAAGGAGGTAGAATTTGATGCCCCCGAAAAACCTAATGTGATATCCGCTCCTATGCAAAAACATGGTCTTAACGTCCATGCCATTGTGGAAGATCTTCATGTTACTACTGTTAATGACTTAATGACTCAGTTGCCAATGATCAAGATGAATCTGTTGAAAGCCGGGATTTTCCCGGGCTGTGAAAAAGATTGTTACTTTTGTTCAACCTTGCAATCCGACTGTCCGCTGTTGAAGTCAGGCATTCAACGCTTGATGGATACTCAAGAGATCCTTTTTCAGAAAACTCCTGTTGCTACTATCACTCATGTTACTCCTGTTTCTCCAATCAATGATGTTGCTATAATCACCATTTCCGACAATCTTTCCAAGACCTGCAAAAGGCATGTTAAGATTACACCCGATCCAAAGTTTGTACCGCTAAAGATTACCATGCCGGGGCCTGTCCCATATAAGTCCAATAAGACAATACCGTGGAATTATGGAGGAGAGATCTTCTATCACGGTGTGAAATAAATCGAATTAGTTTAACAGAGCTCCGATGGAGAAACTTCTGATATAGGAAATATTGCGGGGACAAGTAAGATCACTCGTAGCGGAAGAATCTTCTCTCCGGAGATTGCTCCTCCAAGGGCAGTCTTCGGACCCTCAAGTGCTCCTGTGCCTGTCAAGATATCTGTGCAAAGTCCAGTGATTGAGGAAATTGTTGCTCTCGAAGCTGTACCCTCTGTTGTTACTGCTGATAAAGGTAAGGGGATCCAAGAAGCGCCCGTCAGGACGAGGGCTCAGACTTCGGTTATTCCCGAGACCACCCAAAAGGAAATGGAGGAGATTTTAAAGATAATTAAGAAGAGCGACTATGATGTCGTAGAGCAGCTGGGGTAGACCCCTTCAAAAATCTCTATGCTGGCTCTATTGCTCTGCTCCGAGGCTCATGCCAAAGCCTTGATCAAATTCCTAAAGACGGCGCATGTGCCTCAAGAAACTTTTGTGGATCAGTTTCAAGAGTGTGTAGCCAGCCTTACAGCCGACAATGGTCTTGGCTTCTTTGATGCCGATCTGACATCTAAGGGAAGAAAGCATAATGATGCGCTGCATGTCTCAGTAGAGTGCAGAGGTACCACTCTTGCTCATGTTCTAGTTGATACCAGTTCATCTTTAAATGTTCTACCAAAGAAAGCGCTGGACAGATTGGACTGTGAAGGTTTGACCCTAAAGCCCAGTAATATCATTGTTAGAGCCTTTGACGGTTCTAAGCGGATGGTCCACGGGGAGGTGGAAATCCAAATTAAAGTGGGTACGGAAGTTTTCAACTCTACTTTTTATGTGATGGACATCCGTCCTTCATATTCATGCTTGTTGGGAAGGCCATGGATCCATAACGCTGGGGCAGTCACTTCTTCTCTACACCAAATGCTAAAATACCTAGTCCAGGTTAAGATCATAACAGTTCATGGTGAGGAGGAGTATATGATAAGCCACCTTAACTCTTTCCGCTACATGGAGTTAGATGGTGAATTCATAGAAACACCTTTCCAACACTTTGAAGAGGTTTCTCCTGAAGTTGCGGTAGCCAAGACAATGACTGATGTGTCCGTCATTACCAAACCTGTGTCCCGGATGTCATCCCTTAAAGATGCGGAGGCTGTGATCAAGGAAGGAGGAAGTATAGTATGGGGTCAGCTGCCAGATTTTCCTGTCAAGACAGATAAGTTCGGTTTGGGTTTCACTGCTGCTAGTCAGAAAGCCGTGCGTCGTTCCCGGGCTGGAGGACACCATTGAAAATCACTCATCATGGAGTTCATGCTTTAGAAGACGATGAAGAAGGAAGCAATTTTGAAGACTGGATCTTTCCAACCATTGAAGGAGGACCAAACAACTGGGAGGCGAAAGACTTCGTTCCCATTACTTTCATCAATCAGTAATTTATCTTTTGAACATTTCCTATTTGGTCTGTAATAACTTTTAAACAATTCATACACTTTTTGCCTTATGCCTTACCCGAGGCATATAGGTCCATTTGTAAGGGTTTTGATTCTTCATTTTCATATGCCATTTTTAATGAATCATGGACGTTTTCATCTATAAACTTTTGTGTTCATTTTCTTTCTTTTTTACATTTCATTTTGTTTAAAGGTGGCTATCCCTTACACACACCCACACTCACAAAATGCAGGTACCCATCCACTCCGGATTCCATGGGTAACAATTCTGCTATGGCCTTCAGTGACTCTAAAGATCTGGTCAATCATGCCGAATACGAAGGTGATGAAGACTATGAAGTGCCTGGAGAGTTGGCTAGACTTTTGCAACAAGAAGAAAGGGCTATTATGCCCCATGAAGAGTTGTTAAAGACTATCAATTTGGGAACAGAGGAAGACAGAAAAGAGGTTAAAGTGGGTGCCAACCTAGAGCCAAGTATCAAAGAGCGCTTAGTTCAACTGTTGAATGAATATGTTGAGATCTTCGCCTGGTCCTATGAAGACATGCCGGGACTGGATACATATATTGTGGTTCACCGTCTCCCTACAAGAGAAGACTGTCCACCAATCAAACAGAAAGTCCGCCGAATGAGGCCCGACATGTCCGAAAAGATCAAAGTTGAAGTGATGAAGCAGTTCAATGCTGGCTTTCTGGCTGTTACTTCCTATCCATAATGGGTTGCTAACATTGTTCCTGTGCCTAAGAAAGACGGAAAAGTCAGAATGTGTGTGGACTACAGAGACTTGAACAGGGCTAGCCCTAAAGATGATTTTCCTCTGCCACACATTGAAATCTTGGTCGACAACACAGCTCAACACAAGGTATTCTCTTTCATGGACGGATTTTCAGGGTACAACCAGATCAAAATGGCCCCCGAAGACATGGAGAAGACTACTTTTGTTACGCAGTGGGGTACCTTCTGCTATAAAGTGATGCCATTCGGACTGAAGAATGTCGGGGCAACCTATCAGCGAGCCATGGTAGCTTTGTTTCATGACATGATACATCATGAGATTGAAGTCTACGTAGACGACATGATAGCCCGTTCACAGACAGAAGAAGAACACCTCGGCCATCTGCAAAAGCTGTTTGTCAGGTTGAAGGAATATAAGCTCAGACTGAACCCTAGCAAGTGCACTTTCGGAGTCAGGTCCGATAAACTTTTGGGATTCATCATCAGTAACAAAGGCATCGAGGTTGATCCTGCTAAGGTCAAAGCTATACAAGAAATACCTGCCCCTCGCACTGAAAAGGAGGTCAGAGGTTTCTTGGGACGCCTAAACTACATTGCAAGGTTTATCTCTCACCTAACATCTACCTGTGAGCCAATCTTCAAGCTGTTGTAGAAAGATCAGGTGGTTGAATGGAATGATGACTGTCAAGCTGCTTTCGATAAGATCAAGGAGTATTTGCTGGAACCTCCTATCTTGATGCCACCCGTCGAAGGAAGGCCTTTAATCATGTATCTAACTGTTTTGGATAACTCAATGGGGTGCGTATTGGGCCAACATGACGAGTTTGGCCGAAAAGAGCATGCCATTTGTTACCTTAGCAAAAAGTTTACCGACTGTGAGACTCGCTACTCACTGCTCGAGAAAACTTGTTGTGCTTTGGTATGGGCTGCTCGCCGTCTAAGGCAGTATATGTTGACAGATACCACTCTGTTGATTTCTAAAATGGATTCAATCAAGTACATCTTCGAGAAGCCTGCTCTATCCAGAAGAATCGCTAGATGGCAGATGATCCTCACCGAATATGATATCCAGTACACAACCCAAAAAGCTATAAAGGGGAGTGTACTAGCTGACCATCTAGCTCATCAAGCCTTCAAAGATTACCAATCTATGAGGTTCGACTTCCCTGACAAGGATATCATGACATTGGACAACATTAAAGGTAACAGACCGTATGATGGACCTGAACAAGGATCCCGATGGACCCTGTACTTTGATGGTGCTTCAAATGCACTTGGCAACAATATCGGCGCGGTACTTATCTCTCCAGAAGGTTTCCATACACCTTTCACTGCTAGACTCTGCTTCAGCTGCACCAACAACATGGCCGAGTATGAAGCTTGTATATTTGGTCTCAAGGCTGCTATTGACTTGGGAATCAAATCTTTGATTGTATTTGGGGACTCATCTTTGGTTATCAGTCAAATCGAAGGAGAGTGGGATACTAAGCACCCTAACCTCATCCCTTACAAAGAACATGTCCTGACATTGTTACCACACTTCGAGCAGATTACCTTCGAGCATTTCCCGAGAGAAGAGAATCAGCTAGCGGATGCTCTGGCTACAATGTCATCTATGTTTAAACTTAACTGGGATAATGAGGCACCTCAAATCACCATTGAACGAATGGATGAACCTGCACATTGTCACGAGATTAACACCGAAGAAGTAGTGGACCGACCTTGGTTTCATGACATCAAAAGGTATCTCGAAGCACAAGAATACCCTGAAGGAGCTTCAGTCAACGGCAAAAAGTTCTTAAGGAAGTTCGCTGCCAAGTTCTTTCTGAGCAATGGTATCCTATACAAGCGCAATCTTGATTATGTCCTACTCCGTTGTGTGGACAAGATTGAAGCTGAGCAGATTATGGATGAACTACACAATGGCACCTTTGGCACCCACTCGAGCGGTCATACGATGGCTAAGAAGATTCTACGGGCAGGCTACTACTGGTCTACCATGGAAGCTGATTGTCATCAACATTCCCGTACTTGTCACAAATGCCAAATCTATGTTGACAAGGTACATATTCCCCCAGTTCCTCTCAATGTCTTAACAGCTCCTTGGCCATTCGCGAAGTGGGGAATCAACATGATTGGAGAGATCAAGCCTACAGCATCCAATGGACACCGTTTTATCCTGGTGGCCATTGATTACTTTACCAAGTGGTTCGAAGCAGCTTCCTTCGCCTCCGTTACAAAGAATGTGGTTGCCCGCTTCATCAAGCAGAACCTCATATGCCGGTATGGTATCCCCGGCAGGACCATCACTAACAACGGTACAAATTTGAACAACACTATGATCACCGCTCTGTGCGAGCAGTTCAAGATTCAACATCACAATTCATCTCCCTATCGGCCTAAGATGAACGGTGCTATCGAAGTTGCAAAGAAAAATATCAAGAAGATCATTCAAAAGATGACAGTCACCTACAAGGATTGGCATGAGATGTTACTGTTTGCTTTGCACGGGTACCGTACCACGACACGCACTTCAATTGGGGCAACCCCCTTTTCTTTGGTATATGGCATGGAAGTTGTTTTACCTATGGAAGTTCAGATTCCTTCCTTGAGAATCATGAAGGATGCTGGTTTGAGTGAAGACGATTGGATTCAGACTCGACTTGATCAACTTAACTTGATTGATGAAAAACGACTTACTGCTGTTTGTCATGGTCAGGCATATCAAAAACGTATGATCAAGGATTTCAACAAGAAAGTCAAGAGGCAAGTATATCAAGTTGGGGACCTTGTAATCAAGCGGATCATCTTGCCGCAAAGTGATCCCAGGGGAAAATGGACTCCTACTTACGAAGGACCATTTGTGATCAAAAACATCTTTTCTGGTGGGGCCATGATTCTGATCACCATGGACGGCGATGACCTGCCTCACCCTGCGAACACAGACATAGTTAAAAGATACTACACATAAACAACCCGACAAGTTGAAAACCCGAAAGGGCGACTTGGGCAAAAATGGGCATCCCGGTGAATCGAAAACCTGAAAGGGCGGTTCAGGAAAAAATTAGGGATAAATAAAAAATCTGTACACCCGGTAAGTTGAAAACCTGAAAGGGCGACTTGGGCAAAAAAGGGTTTCCCGGTGGATCGAAAACCCGAAAGGGCGGTCTAGGCAAAAGTTAGGGAATTAAAGCGTATGACTGTGTCTCGTCGGATCACTTTAAGGACAATCTCTTAACAGATAAGCTCCAAGCTTCTGGTCAATCCAATCATCTGCGGACGAGGCAACGAATGGACAAGATACTCAGAGTTGTGAAGGCTATAGCAGAATGGGAACCTCATGGAATTGTTACACATAGCTATCTTTCTTTGTATAAATTTTTCTCATTTTTTATGACAACATTCTCTTACTAGGATGTCTGTCTCCTTTGTACAAAATACTTACACAAAGTTAATACAAAGATACTTCAAAGTGCATAAATTTGCTTGCCTTTTCTTTTTTTTTACACTTATGTTTTATTTGAAAACGTCCAATGATTTGTTAAATAAGCATATGCATTTGAATATAATCACTGCTTACTAATAAAAAAAAATGAGAAAAGAATAATTACTGATAGGATGAAAGTATAGGAGGATGTCTTTAGGCTATTCCGGGAGGAGTCCCCTGCAGCACATCATCCATATCCCCAGCGGAGTTAAGTCTCAAAAATCACCATCAGTGTTGAGTTTTCAAACTCCCAATCTCCAGCGGAACAAAACTTTAAACTACAAACCCTCAGTAAGAATAAAGCTTTCTTCCCCAACGGAGTCAAACCTTCGACCTTTAAGCACCAGTGGAGACCATCCAGTTTCCTCCCTTTTCCCCAGAGAGTTATTCTTCCCCAGTGAAGTCGCCACGATCAAATCGGCACGTTATTAAGATCCCCAGCGGAAACCATTCAGTTTTCCCTTGATACTCCCAACGGAACAAAGATTCTCAAGATCCCCAGTAGATTGGCATACAGCCCAAACTCTTGATCTCCCCCAACGGTATAGGTTTCTCCCCACAGAGGTTGCCAAAGATTTCAAAATCTCCAGCAGCGGTCAAAGATTTCACTATCCCCAGCTATCCAGGATTTATTTTCCTCATCAAAACAGCTAATCAGCTTACATACGCATACATTACATTCATATATCATAGACAGTTGATAAAACACATCTTACAGCATCATACAACACAATCTCATCTATTTTGAGAATCTCATTGCTTGATACATGTCATGCATTACATACGACTAACCTTTACCTTTCAGGAAAGATTCTCACAAAATTCAGGCGACAAAGCTTTTCTTCAGTAGAATTACAGACAAGTTCCTAAATCTCGACAAAGCTTTTACTTCAGTTGAATTACGGACAAGTTCCTAAATCTCGACAAAGCTTCTACTTCAGTTGAATTACGGACAAGTTCCTAAATCTCAGCATATATGTTTCTTCAGTCGAATTATGGACAAGTTCCTAAATCTCAGCATAGATGTTACTTCAGTTGAATTACGGACGGGTTCCTAAATCTCGACAAAGCTTTTACTTCAGTTGAATTACGGGCAGGTTCCTAAATCTCAACAAGGATGTTTTCTCAGTCGAATTACGGACGGGTTCCTAAATCTCGACAAAGCTTTTTCTCAATCGAATTACGGACGGGTTCCTAAATCTCGACAAAGCTTTTTCTCAGTCGAATTACGGACGGGTTCCTAAATCTAGACAAAGCTTTTTCTCAGTCGAATTACAGACGGGTTCCTAAATCTCGACAAAGCTTTTACTTCAGTTGAATTACGGACGGGTTCCTAAATCTCGACAAAGCTTTTACTTCAGTTAAATTACGGACGAGTTCCTAAATCTCAGCATAAATGTTTCCTCAGTTGAATTACGGACGAGTTCCTAAATCTCAGCAGAAACGACCCACCAGCAGAATGACGAACGATGAAGCTCCTAAAGTTCTACTACTCTCAACAAAGATCAGCTTTCTCCAGCGGGATCTTCCTCAACAACAGATATACAAACTCTCGCTAAGGAATCTCTTATACGATCAATTTTTCTTGGATGGCATCTTTAAGCCCATCTCCGACAAGATTCTGTCACATCCCCAAATGGCATCTTTAAGCCCATTCCCTCAGCTATACTCTGACGAGCGCAAATTTACGGGCACTCTAATGTCCAATCCTCTTTTACCTTCGAGTCAAGAAAGGCAAACCCGCCAATCTAACTCTTCAGGTTAGAGAAGATTGAACAGGGGAAGCTGTTGTACCCCAAAATTTTCCCTCTCATTTTTCAACATTTCTCATCACAAGGCTCTTTGAACTCAAGACCAGATTAGGGTTTTACACTGCTCAAGACATCTCCTTGCATTGTTGACCTGAATTAGGGTTTGAGTTTTCACAGGGATTTTTGGACTTTCAATGCCCAAATTGACTTTCATACTTCATGTTGAACTTATAAGATTATCCTTACCAAGTTTCAGGCCTTGAATCAAATTTTTGCCCAGTCAATTGGACAGTTGACCTAGAAATCAGCTGTATTGGAGAAAAAGGCAACTGTGGTCAATTTACAGTCAAACCTCATGATTTTTGAGCCACATCAACATTCTAGACTCATATGAACCATTTGATAAAGTTTGGACCATAACTCCACAAGAAATTTGATCAGATCACCAAAAGGGCAAAATGGTCATTTTTTGGGTTTTGATTGTACAAAGGCAATTTCTGATTTTTGACCTAGCCAATGGAAAATTGGGTTCAATCATGGATTCAAGGACTCAATGGCATAATCTTGACCTATTCTACAAGCTCAAAAGACCTCAATTGCATTGGATTGACAGATGAATTGTTCAGTCAACTGATCAAATTTTGACTGTACACTGAAAAGTCAAACTTTGACTTTTTGGTCAAAATCAAGTGCCAAGGGTCATTTTTCATCAAGATGTGTCAAAACATGAAACTTGTTCATCAAGAAACCCATTTTTGCAAATTAGGGTTTAAAGTTAAAAATTTCATAACTTAGAATTTTTCTAAGTTATGAAAATTTCTTAATTTTTCCTAACTTTGCCCAACATTTTCACCATGATGCATTTGGATTCAAATAAAACTTCCAACATGAAAGTTGTAGTCCTCCACAAATTATACAACTATGATTCACAAAGTTTTCTCAAAAGAAGCTTTGATCTCAAGTTATGATTTTTGGAACAAGGGACCATGAAACTTATAACTTAGTGAAATTTTGCCCTAGTTTAGGCAGGATTTTGACCTATCTTCTTGGCCATTTTTAACATAGTTCCACTTGGAATATCAAATTGCATTTCAAAGATGGATTGTAGAGCATATTGCAAGCTTTCCAAAATGTCCAAGAACTCTCCAAACTCATTTGTGGTTAGGGAGAATCGAAGGCTTGAAGTTGGCAAAAACTTACTTTTCATCCATGGCATGTTCATGTTCATACAAGTTGCAAATTCAAATCAGCTTGCTTTGCACTAGATTACAGGCCTCTAAACCATTTCACACTCAATAATTTAATGCAAATCCATTGGTCTAAGGCATTGTTTTGGTCATTAGAACATTGCACACAAAATTAATCCCTAAGTAGAAAAAGCAACATTTCCATTTTTGCCAAATCTTGCTTTATGTCAAAACTGATTTCTTGAGCATTGGTCCATATCTTATGCAGCAAATCAAATCCACAAATTGGAGGGGCCAAGGGAAAAGTGTGCAAGCATATGGATAGCCTGTACAGTCCTGTTGGACATCACTTCCCACTTTTGCTTCATATACAAGAAATATGCCAAATACATGAGAACTTGAACATCTGTGAAAACTAACTTGTGCAAGCTTCTGAAACATCTTTCTCACACCCCTTTGAGCCAGAAACACGATCCTTTGAGCCTTCAAACTTCCCATAGCACAAAATCACATCTCATTGGCAAAACAGGGCAGCATCTGCAACTTGACTTCCATAACACAATTTGCTCGTGTGTTTTGCCCCAAACCTGTTCAATCACCTTCTATTCAATCCATACAAGCTATCCCAAACCTTAAACACCAACTGTAACTCCATTTACAGGGTTTCCCATTTTCATTTTGAGCTTGTGCAGGTTGAGTTCTGTAGGCTTGTTCAGGTACATTCAAGGCAAGCTAGACATTGGAGAAGGTCAAGTGAAGTTCAAGCAAGCTCCCAGACATCTTAAGCCTTGTTGAAAAGCTACACATTGCCCTACACGAAGTCAACTGAAACAGGTTTTTATCAACTTCCTATCTCTCTATTTAGGAACATTTAGCCTTAGGTTTGTGAATAAGAAATGTAGTATTCATTGCCATGAAGCAGTACATATGCTCAGTTTTCATTTTTATTAAGCATGCTAAGAGAATTTGGTCCATGAACATTCTGAAAAAACTAGGTTAGGATTTGGGGCCAGAGAAAATCTCTCTGGTTTTTGAGAGTTAGGACAAGTTTTTTATATGGTTGGATTCGTCTTGAAAAGCTCTACAACTTTGATGTTATGTGTTTTTGCAATAGAGCTCGTATGCAGGATGTTCGTGTTTGGTACAGGCGCACGCGTTTTTTGAAAGGGAGAGGTTGAAGATGAAGTGTGGTGGGCTGGGCTTGGTCCTGGCTCACTATTGACACCCCCCTTTTGCTTTTTGCACCCCCTTGGCCCAATTTCTTTACATTTTTGTATTTTTATATTTATTTTCACTTTCTGATTTTGTTTTATATTTTCTAGCATAAAAATATCCAAAAATATTTTCATAAAATTTTCACATTTTTTTTAATTTTTTTTATTATTATTTTTAGACATAAAAATAATTATTAGGGAATATATACTTTTATTTTATTTAATAAAAACTTATAAATATTATAGAAATATTATATATTTTATTTTTATTATTCATACCTATAAAAACAATATTTTTCTCATATACTATCATTTTTCCTATATACTTGTATATATTTTATTTTATTTTTTGTACATAATTAATATAATATATATACATACATACTTTTGTTTTATAAATACTTTAGAATAAAAACATAGAAACATTGTACTTTTTATTATTGTTATTTATACTTAAAATAATACTTTTTTTTAAATATATTTAATTTTTTTGTATATACATGATTTTATATTGTATATAAATAATATAATTAATATATTTATTTTCTTAAAGAAAATTAGGGTTTACCCTTAATAAAAGATAATTAATCTTTTTATTTCTTTCTTTCTTTTTACATTAAGTATTTTTACATACATAAACAAAAACCTTTTTTGCATAATTCATATTATTTGGTATATTTATTTATTTTGTTTATTTAAATATTGTCCATTTATTATTTATGCCATTATCCAATTTGGATGTAATAGTAAACTAGGGTTTTAATTTCTTGTCAAATAATCCCCATTCAAAAATTGTATCCCCCTCCCCATAATCATGTTGTAATAGTGGTAGATTTATTTTACGCCTTTATGCTTTTCGATTATGCCATGATTAGACATTAGGGTTTGTATGCAAAAATCCAAAATCAACAAATAGCTTGACCTAATACAAAGACAAAAATGCATGAAAATCAAACACAATGCACACTTGCACCCCTAGGGTTTCATCCACTTGTTGCCTTGAAAAATGGGCCATGTTATGCATGTTAAGTACTTTGGCAAAACAAAAACAAAACAAAAGATCATAGTCCCTCGATGACGCTATCTTGGTTGCCTATAAAAATGATCTAGTCCCTCAAAAATTTGCTAAAAATACTTAACACAATTGCTATTATGGTCTATACGATGACCCGCGCCTGTCCCGTTTAACATCCTAATACAAGGTTGTTTACCAAATGCAATGGTAAAACAACACTGTTAAAAGGGTTAAAAACATATAGGAAAGATCCTTGAGTAAAATAGGGTAGATAACTCTTAGTTACTTGATCAAAACTTGCAAAAACATCCTTGCTATTTTCAAACACACTTCACAACACAATTTCAAAACATTTCCCAAAATCA
Organism: Vicia faba; assembly: GCA_948472305.1. NCBI lineage: Eukaryota > Viridiplantae > Streptophyta > Magnoliopsida > Fabales > Fabaceae > Vicia > Vicia faba. The sequence goes on along the minus strand of OX451736.1, from coordinate 1,616,672,863 downwards.
AACTTTCAAACATTGAAATATCTTTTCAAAAGACAAACACATTTGTATATATTCAAACAAGAATCGTTACAAAGGTTGCCACAACGATGGCCTCTTTTCAAAACATCTTTCAAAACCACACACAAATCACCATTTCCAACAATTGAAAAGCAAAAGCAAGTGATCTAAACAAGTAACTAAGAGCCCATGGATAACCATGGATGAAAAGGGTGCTAGCACCTTTCCTTTTCATAATCTACCCCCCGAACCCAAGAAAACATCTCAAAGGTCTTTCCTGTGCTTTTTGACCTTTCCTTTGGATAAAATAAAAAGTCGGTGGCGACTCTTGCTAAACTGAAACATTTGCGAACACAAACGCAAAACCTCAAGTCAGTTCTCCCACCGTATCACAACAGTCTTCTTTAGTCGGCAGGTGATGTACCACAATGTTAGTGTCCAAACCAGGCATGTCTTCATAGGACCAAGCGAATATCTCAACATAGTCGTGCAACATCTGTATCAACCTCTATTTGACGCTAAGCTCCAGATTTTCACCTATTTTAACCTCCTTTCTGTCTTCCTCTGTACCCAAATTCACTGTCTCAACCGGCTCTTCATGGGGTTGTATGGCCCTTTCTTCCTGCTGTAGTAGTCTAGCAAGTTCTCCAGGAACCTCACAATCATCCTCACCTTCGTCTTCGGCTTGGTTGATCGGATTTTTGAAGTCATAACTGGAAATAGCAGAGCTGTTATCAATGGGATCCAGAGTGGATATGGATCTGCATTATGATACGTGAGTGTGTGTAAGAGAATAGTTGTTTTGATAGAGTGGAAAACAGAAAAGAAAAACAGAGAGCGCATAATTTGTATGCAAGAAACGTCCAATGATTTATTAATGATATATGAAATGACAAATAATAACCCTCACAAGCAAAGCCAAGGTGCCTAGGGCAAGGCACCGGGCCGTAAAGTTTCAAAATGTTTATTACAAATCTTAAAACAAATAAGTCAATTATTGCGGAATAAAAGAAACAGGTATGAAGTCCCTAGCCTTTTAGTTACTCGGTCCACTATTGGTAGTTGGGTAGATCCAGCTGTCAATGTCTGATTCCTCTTCGCTGTCTTCAATGGAGTTAATTCCCCGATTGCTGATGTGTAGGGGAGGTCTTCCAGCCCGAGCGCGTCTAACAACCCTTTGAGCCCCTGTAGTAAAGCCCAAACCAAATTTGTCAGTTTTCTGAGTGAAATCAGGGAGCTGACCCCAATTGGCACACCCACCTTCTTCAACCACGGCCCTGGTGTCCTTGAGAGAAGCCATCTTCAAAGCAGGTTTGTTGGTATTAGTTTCAGTCGATGCCAAGATCTGAGGGACTTCTTCAAAATTCTGACAAGGAGTTTCTATGAATTCCCCGTCCATCTCTACATAGCGGGAGGAGTTGAGGTGGCTCACCATATACTCCTCTTCACCCCGCACTATGACAATCTTCCCTTTTACCGGATACTTCAGCATTTGGTGGAGTGTGGAAGTAACTTCCCCAGCCTTGTGGATCCAAGGATGACCCAGCAAACAAGAATACGACGACCTGATATCCATCACATATAAGATGGACCCAAAAGTCTGAGAACCTATTTTGACATGGATGTCTACCTCCCCGTGCACCATTCTTTTTGACCCATCAAAATCCCTTACCACAATGTTACTAGGCTTTAAAGTTAAACCCTCGCAATCCAGTCGGTCCAACGTCTTCTTCGGCAGAACATTCAACGAAGACCCAGTATCTACCAACACATGAGCCATAGTGGTGCCCCTGCATTCAATCGAGATATGCAGATCATCGTTATGCTTCCTTCCCTTCGGTGTTAAGTATGTATCTGAAAAACCCAGCGCATTATCAGCAGTCAGGTTGACCATACAATCTTTGAACTGATCAGCTGAAGTCTCCTGCGGCACATGCACAGTCTTGAGAAATGCAATCAAAGCCTTCGCATGGGCTTCAGAACACAACAGCAGAGACAACATGGATATCTTTGATGGGGTCTGCCCCAGCTGCTCAACCACATTGTAGTCACTCTTCTTAATGATTTTCAATATTTCCTCCATTTCTTATTTAGAGGCTTCCACAACAATTTTCTTAGGTGCCTCCTTCCGGTCAGGCTCACCTATAATTTCCTTGTCGCGGGTATCAGACGATTCGCCGACAGGAGTAATAACCGGAGTAAGAACAAGAATAGTAGTGGATGTACTAGAAGGAACAATAGACGGAATGACAATAGGCTTGTTAACAGTCTTAGGGGAAATCTCAGGAGAGAAGACCCTTCCGCTCCGGGTGATTTTGCTGGTTCCGACAATGTTATCAATATCAGGATCAGCCTCTTCATCTTTCAGATCTTGTTTGATGCCATGATAGTACACATCGGCACCATAATGCCATGGGATAGCTTTGTCTGAGACATACGGGACATGACCAGGAACAATGATTATCAGCGGAGCAATTCTTGGAGCAGATGTAATCCTAACAGGTCTTCTCGAGGAAACCTTGGAAGGATTGGCGGAAATGGTTATAATAGCAATGTCTTCAATTGGAACAACATGAATCATAGTTTTCTCAAACAAAATCTCTCTGCTATCCATCAGGCGCTGAATACCTGACTTCAGCAAACGGAAACCAGAAGGTAGAATTGAACACATGTGGCAACCTTCCCCACAAACCGGAAATAAACTGGCCAACAACAAATTCTTCTTGACAGTCATGAGAGGAGTAGACACTTCATCGACAGAGGTAACAAACAAATCAATATCAACAACATTGACTCCATGGTCGTGCTTAGGCATGGGAGCAGTTATGACATTTGGCTTCTCCGGAGCATTAAAATCTATTTCCTTGGCTTCAATCAAGTCTTGTATCTTATTCCTCAGAGCCCAGCAATCATTTGTATCGTGGCCAGGATTCTCAGAATGATAAGCACACCGGGAATTCGGATTATATCGGGGAGATGTAGTATTTGGATTCTTGGGGGCCTCTCTCAAGGTTTCCAAGTTGGATCTCAGCAGGTGAGGTAGAACTTCGGCTAATGTCATGTCGATGCGGGTAAACTGCCATTGTGGTCTTTCCACCCTTTGTTAATTGTTGCATTGTGGAGTAACTGCAGGTCTAGGTATCATTACAACACTTACTGTCTGACGAGGTTCAGCCTTGTTCTGGCCCCTCGGGCTATAGATGGCACTAGCCTCCTTCTTACCAGCAAAAGGCTTCTTTACTGAACTTGACGAGGCATCCTTCTGTATTTTTCCACTTTGAATCCCAGCTTCTACTCTCTCCCCAGTTAGGATCAGCTCAGTGAAACCAGCTGATGATTTGCCGATCAAATGATTGAAAAATGGACCAGATAGCATCCCTAGAAACATATCAACCAACTCCCTATCAGACAACGGGGGTTGAACTCTACCAGCCAAGTCTCTCCATTTTTGTGCATAGTCCTTAAAACCTTCACCTGCACCCATGGACATACTCTGGAGTTGAGTACGAGTGGGAGCAAGGTCGGCATTATACTGATACTGCTTGTAGAAAGCAGCAGCCAGATCTTCCCAGTTTTGGACATTGGCTCCCTCCAACTGGTAGAACCATTCAAGCTGAGTCCCTGACAGACTATCTTGAAATAAATGAACCCACATATTTCTATCAGCGGTGTGGGGCTGGATCTTTCTGACATAAGAACGGAGATGGAGCTTTGGGCAGGACACCCCATCATACTTAGCAAAAATTGGAGCTTTGAACTTCTGCGGGATGACCACCCCCGACACCAATCCCAATTCTTCGAAATCTAATCCAGGTATCCTCTCGACTTCCATGGAACTCAGACGATCTTCCAACTATTTGTATCTATCCCCAGCAGGAGGATATTGCTCATCATTGTAATCAGTATCATTGTCAAAAACTGCAGGACTGGGGTTCTTCTCTTCTTCCTGATTCTCCCCTTCCTTAGATGAATAGGTCAGATCGACTTGTCGCTTCAACCGCTCTCCAACCTTCTGCCCATGTTCAGAATACCAACAACCTTTTTCTTTTTCTTCTTTTCTTTCAGGATAAGGGCTTTCAGATCCTCCTGCCCTTTTGCCAGACTTATAAACAATTGTTGGAACTGGGCGTTATGTGCTTGCAGGTTCTTAATGCTTTGTTCGGAAGACATTTCTGCTGAAATAAACAGCGAAGAAGATGAGAAACCCATAATGGTACTTGTAATGATGTGTATGATAATGGAATACGCATGCAATGATCTCAAAGACTTCGGGAAATTTAAATTTGCAAACCAAAATAAATAAAAACTTTATTAGCTTAATTTGAAGTTCAAATGACTTTTAGGCATTACAATTAAAAAACAAATCTAAAACTATAAAAGACATCAAAATTCCCATGGATGCTTCCTCTTTGTGCCGAGATAGTCATTGAGTCCTTTTTCTCATGGAGTTGTTTTGTGAGCTCTAAGACCTTCCTCTCCTGAGCATGGAACTGATCCCTGTAAGTATCCCGCTCCTTCATCAACTGAATCCAAGACCTCTGTAATTCTCCAAGATCAGTGGGCATGTAAGGATAGAGAACCGTATAAGGAATACCCTCTTATGTAGTGGGTTCCACAATCACTGGTAAACTGGCCACATAGGGCATCATAAGCTTCTGGGCCCGATTTCGTACCCATTGGAGGTAAGGTTCCATAGGAATGAAAGTCTTTAGCCCCAAAGCCCTGACGCCATATCTGTTTACCATGCCCCAAGCTTGTATGAACCTCCGACGATACTCTTTAACATCATCTTCATAGTTGAATACAATGCCCTCAATAAGCAACTCATGGGGGCCATCCCTTCGAGCGTGACCAAATTGTCGCAGAGCTAAATAAGGATTGTAGGTTATACCCCCTCTAATACCAAGCAATGGGACATTAGGGTACTCCCCGCAACGGTCAATAATAGCAGTGTTTTCCATAACTCGAGAACACCAAAGAATATCCGTATGAGCAAGCAACATTATCCTTTGCGGCCAAACCAAACCCTCTTCATTCTTCAGTATGGACTTAGGGAGGTGAGAAATAAACCACCTCGACAGCAATGGCATGTAGCACATAAGAATCCCTCTTCTCTTCATGGTGCGAGTATGGAGAGTGTGCAAAATATCTCCGAGCAAAGTAGGCATCGGGTTGCGAGAGAGAAAGATCTTGATAGCATTCACATCTACGAATGAGTCCGGATTAGGGAAGAGAACTAAACCATATATAAGAAGATCCAAGACCTCCTCAAAAGCCTGAAAATCCATATCCTCCAAAAATAATTGGGCCTTGTCTATTAGAAACTTAGCTAGAAAACCTTTGACTCCGCTTCTAGTTTCCCAATTGGATACCACGTCGGTCCGTTTCAGACACAGAGCTGAGGCAATGACTTCTGGCTTAGGAACTTCTTCTAGACCTGTGAAGGGTAAGTGTTCTATAATGGGTATTTCCAATAGCTGAGAGAATTCTTCCAAGGTAGGTACCAACTGATAGTCTGGAAAGGTGAAGCAGTGGTGCTTGGGATCGAAGAACTGAAAGAGTACACTCATCATTTTTTCATCAAAGTTTGAAGTAACCAGGTTGAGAAGTTAACCGTGTCTCTTAGTGAACGCAGAAGTTTCAGAAACCCTTGTTACTAGCTCTTTGAGTTGGGAAGGTATCTTCACAAAGCTGATTCGGATATTGTTCCTACGAACGGAAGCCATGATCTGCAAAATAGAACAAAGATAAATTCTCGTGGTCTTTGAAATGGTTAGTGAAATAATAATGGATGCCATGTTATGATGCATGATGTCATGATAAACCACAGGTATATCCAACACAGGTATAGCAAGCACAGTCAAATCACACAAAGTCCTTAGGTTTAAGGCTTGCATGAGGTCAAAGGTAATACCCTCTTGAAGTTTAGTGGTTTCAAACCTGTCTTAAAAAGTAATCGGGTTCTAGAGGATCTCAATATCACTGACCATCCTTTATTGGGCATTATTTCAGCTCAATCAATCTTTTCTTGCAACCAAAATATCCCGAAAGTCTGGTCTCAATGAGTGTAGCATCGAGTATCAACCAATCCTCAGCTCTACACCGAGGCCGACCATCTCACTACATTCTAATGGCCAAGTTTGTTCAACTAAGGTTCTAAGGTACGTTAGTGCTTCACGACACCATGCGGCGGCCCTGTATTCTCCTCGTTTCCCCATGAAGGATACCGGTACCAACCAAAGTGCCACACCAACACATCCATCGCTTAAACCATATCGGTCTACGTCGTACAATCTCCACGATCTATTGTTGTTTACCTAATAAGTGCCCCCAGATCTGGGTGTAGGATTTATAGTAACCCAAGCAAAACCCTTTAAAAATAAAGCAAACAAACAAGAAAGCAATTTTGAAATGACCTAGATCCTAAGGTAAACCCCACTTATTTATTTCCCCAGCAGAGTCGCCAGTTCTGTGATACGGTGGCAGAACCGACTGTTTTTACTGGTTTATATTTTGTGTTCGCAAAAATGTCGCGGTAAGCAAGAGTCGCCACCGACTTTTATTTCATCCAATCATGGAAAAGGAAAAAGAACAGAAAAAACCTTTTTTCGAGATATTCTGAGTACGGGGGTAGATTATAGAAAGGGAAGGTGTTAGCACCCTTTCTATCCATGGTTTTCCATGGGCTCTTAGGTACTTGCTCATCTTTTTAAATTTTTTTGTGGGTCTGCTTGCTTTGAAAATGTTTTGCTTCGTGATAACCCTTGAATCGGTCCTCAAGGATGTGACGAAGTTGTTTTGAAAATTTGTTTTGAAAGGTGTTTGTGTGAAAAGTTTTTATTGAGCAAGTACTTAAGATTCTACCTACTCGAAAAAAAGATTGTTCGTTCTATTTTCTTTAGACAGCGATATCCCACTATTAAGGAGTGGGTAGCACCGTCGTTGGAGTTGTAAGGGATGTTCGAAAGGGACAAACACAATCACTAAAGCAATAGCTAGAAAACCTTAGTAGTAACCCTAGAGTCTTAAGATCTTTTCGAGGCAACGTTTCCGAGGCAACATTTTTGAGGCAACATTTTCGAGGCAACATTCGAATGGGACATTTGATCTTTTAGACAGGAGGGCGACCACTAAAATTTCCTATGCTTAATGACTGTTTACCGAAGGCAACCGTAGTGAGGCAAACCCTAGGAGTGAATATGTGCATGTGAACTTTTTTCAGTTATTTAGTCTTTTCACATTAGGTGATCTACCGTTTTAAATTTCAAGCATTCTTTTCATACAATCCTATTAGCCATGCATCTAGACAGTTAAAGATTGCGAGAATTTAAAGTGCGGAAAATAAACCTAGCTATTTGTTGGCTGAAGATTTTGATGATATTATTAGAAGCGAAGAAAATTGGACGTTTCGATTGGAATAAAGCAAGATGTCATGTTTCGAAATGGTAGAAGCAGTGCTTCGAATGGGCATATCAAAGCTTGGAGCTTCGAGTGATAGTTATGAGGATATATTCAAAGAAGTCTCGAAATGTTAACAAGGTTGTGTCCAAGAAATGCGTTCGAAGCGAAGAAGTGCCAAAACATTTGAAATTCAAATGCAAGCGGGATGTTCGAAATTTGAAATATATGCGCTGGAGCATTTGAAGACGCGTGGAAGCTAGGGAGAGGCATTGCTCTGCATGTTCTGAACGTGGCAGAATCTTATAGCAAGACCGTTATGGTCGAAGTAGTATAAATAGAAGTCTTAGCATTAGGATTTTGTGTGTCATATCTATTGTACAAAAAACTCAGTAAACATTCAAAATACCACATGGCTAGGGAAACGAATGCACAAGCAATGTACGTATGATAACACCAAATGTTTATGATTTAATGAAACTCTTTATCATTTCCAGTATTTTCCTTTATCTTCATGTCAATACCATTCAAAAGCTTTTGCACTAAAATGTTTTCATTCGAAGTCTTTTTACTAATGTATTACATTTAAATGCTTTCTTTCCATTTCAAATACTTTACATTTCAGAAACCTTTGCACATTTCATGCCTTTATCTTCAAGCTTTTATCATTCGAACATTTCTTTCACTTAAAGTTATTTTACTGTTTTCTTGCATTTAAACGCTTTCTTCATATTTCGAATCTTTTACATTCCAGAGAATCTTTTACATTACATGTTTTTATGCTTCGAAGTCATTTACTTGTCTTTTATGCAGATTTACATGTCTTTACAATTGAACTTTATTCATGCAATTTAGTTTCGTGCACATTTACTTGATCACGCCTTTAGATCTTTAATAGAGTAATCGAAGTAAGTTAAACACCTACACAATATTCTAAATACCAACCATGAATACCAGTTCTATAATGAGAGTTACCCAAATGACCAATACATCCTAGGATCAATCTAGTCGATCCTGCGAGTTACCAGAGAGATTGAATAACAGTCAGTAAGATTATTCGATAGTTTGGAGGACTAGCGGTTGTTTACCAGAAATCACTGTAAACAAATTGGCACACCTGATGGGACGAGAAATTGGCCATTACGGAATTTAGAACAGAGTTGTTAAGACATAACCATTGTAAAAATACTCTCTGAGCGATAAGTTTGTTGTTTTATGAACCTTAGAAGTGGTAGAATAACCAATAGCAACCAACCCTTATCCAGGAGAAAACTTTTGAACAAGATGTCTAATTCTGACAATCAACAAGGGGAACAAAATGCCCCACGTACAACAGGCACTAATATGTCCGCTTCGATGGGAACATCTAATGTGATCCCTTCGAATGCACAGTCTGTTGCATCCTCTACCAGTAATATAGCCACTAATGGAATAAGTGGCATATCAACTAATAGTTCGATCCTAGGAAATACTGGAACCATTGGTTATCCTGGGGGATTCGTCCCACCATCAGGGACACAAACCCATTTCGCCACCCCACTAACTAGACCACCCGGTTTCGATGGTAATCTAACCAGAAATTCCTCTTATGGAATGCCAACATCTTTTATGGCAGGCTTACACAATTCCACATCGAATTCATCACCACAATTAGGGTCTGGGTCTGGGGCAAATCAGTTTATGACAAATAACCAAGGGCCAGTGGGTTATAGTGCAATGCCTATTTTAACCACAGATAACCAGTTGGCTTTTAGGCAATTAATGGATGACCGTAACCATAATATGATAGGAGTATTAGTACAAACTATGCAGGAAATATTTGCCCCAATAGTACAAAATGTGACTGTGACAAACAGAGAAAACGCAGATAACATGAGTCGAATAGCAGATTTCTTTGCTCCCCCAGAGAGGCGTAGGCAGAATCAGGCGGGAGTTCGAGCGAACGTACCTATTATAGAACAAGTTGCTAACGACCCACCCTATAGACCAGCCAGAGAGGAAGTTAATGTGGGGGCAAGGGCACAAAGGCTAGAAGCCCCATTGATCCAAGGCCCACAAAGGGAAATTATGGAACCAGGGGCAATGGTCGAAAGGCTAGAAGTCCCAGAGTTTCGAGAAGAACAACCTAGAGGGGTTGTCATGGTGGGTCGAAATCAAGATGCTGATGCAGTCGTTCATAGAATTCGAAACGATAACATCTTGGCAGAAAATAATTTAACCACCATGATAGAGAGAATCATGGCCCAGAATGGCCTCAACACAGGAATTAGAAGGCCAAATTATGCCTCCCCTATATTAGATTACATAATGCATACTGATTTACCAAGGGGATATAAAGTCCCTAAGTTTACAAAGTTTGTTGGGGATACCAATGAGTCAACAGTCGAACATATAGCCAGGTATCTAATCGAAGCGGGAGATATAGCCAATAATGAAGACCTCAGGATCAAATATTTCCCAAGTTCCCTGACTAAGAACGCTTTCACATGGTTCACCACTTTGCCTCCTGGGTCCATTGATACTTGGGCTCTTTTGGAGAGATTATTCCATGAATAGTTCTACATGGGACAATCAAAAATAAGTCTGAAGGAACTAGCCAGTGTCAAGAGGAATTTCATTGAGCCCATAGATGATTATCTGAATAGATTCAGGCTCTTGAAATCTAGATGCTTTACAGTAGTGCCTGAACATGAGTTAGTCGAAATGGCCGCTGGCGGCTTGGATTACTCTATTCGAAAGAAACTAGACACTCAATACTTGAGGGATATGGCTCAATTAGCCGATATGGTTCGACAGGTCGAAAGACTAAAGGCCGAAAAGGCCAGAGTCTTTAAAAATAACAAGAAGGAAAGGATCTCCTATGTTGGAACTAAGGAAGCAGAAGATTATCCTGAATTCGAATTCGAAGAGGTCGAAATCGACCTCGCTGAATTAAAACAGGCACCACCTTACTCCTGCAAATTATTAGTTCCCACAAAAGGGAAAGAAATTGTTGAAAATGAGAAAAGTGACAAATTCCCAAAGAAGGTTTATACCTTCGATGTCACTAAATGTGACGAGATTTTTGATTTACTTGTCAAAGATGGCCAACTCATTGTGCCATCAAATGTCAAAATACCTCCTTTAGATCAAAGAAAGAAAAGAGGATTTTGCAAATATCATAGTTTCCTAGGCCACAAAACCTCACAGTGTTTTCTTTTCAGGGACCTAATTCAGAATGCAATTAAAGATGGCAGACTGAAGTTTGCTGATAAGGCAAAAATGAAAGTGGACGAAGATCCTTTGGACGTCGCAGACACCAATTACTCCGAGCCTGCATGCATTGGAGAAATTAACATGGTGGAAGCTGACCAAAGTGACGCTCCAGTAGGAGAGAAAGGTACTGAAAATGAAAGCTGGGTGATAGTCGAAGTCAATAAGGAGGTCACTGAAGACGTCCACAAGCAACCAGAGACTTCGATGGAAGCAGCACCTTTAGCTGTTGCAAAGGAAATCCAGTCTACTGAAGGCCAGGAAAACCAAAACCAAGAATTGACACAGGTTACTGAAGGCCTGAGGCTAGAATTGGAGAAAGTCCAAATCACGAAGCCAACCTCCCCTCAGAAAGAAATATGGGATACTCTAGGGGAACCTAGTGGAAAGTTTGACTACTTGGTCAAATATTCTGCCCCAGAGAGTTCAAAGGTCCACATTGAAGATATAAAACCCACAGGATGGGGAGATGATGACGCTAAGGGGGAGGATGTTGAGGTAAACATGGTGGATTTGGAGAGACCTCGCTCTGAGATGGAGGAGGTAGAGAGATACTTAGAAAAAGAGAAGTATAAAATGGAGGATAATCATGCTGGAGATGCTAGTCTCAAGGATTACCTCATGATGTGCCATAAAGGAGATACAAGGATGATATTATGCCCTAGGTGCAGCATCCTCTGCAACCAGAGAATTGCTGCAAACTTCGAGGGGGTACAAAGGGCGCGAACTGGCAACAACTGGCGCCAGGATAACCAATTATTCAGGTGTTATCCTAAGGCTGGAGAAAGTTTGCTGGAATTTGTGTTTCGCTGCTACAAAGGGGCAACCAAGTGTTTGATATGCCCAAGGTGTTCCGTTGTGTATGATCAAAGCATGGCCAGAGCCTTCGAAAAAATTCCCTTCGCCCCTTGCTGGAACCACCAAGAAACTGTTCAGATGGGCCCACGTTTCGATAGCAAATACAAACAACGAAGGCCTGATAGTCCTCATCCCAAGGGTGCTCGAAGAGTGACGTTCAAAATCCCTGCCGAAGTGCCAACAGATAGATGGTTGCAAGTCATAAATGACAAAGGCAAAGACAAATGGAGAAACACTGAACGAAACGCACGCCACGCTATGACATATAGAAGGCAATTCAACATAGCGAAGAGGGAAGAGGTGAGATTAGAGAACTAAAAAGGAAGAAACCCCATATCAAGATCTCATTGGCGAAGGCAACAAAGGATTCGAAAGGCTGGGAGAGAAGCTGTGGCAAATAAAGGGGAAACTTCAACAAAGAACCAAGGTGAATCTAGCACCAACAAACCCACACCAAAAAATCAAACTGAAGACAAACCCCCAGTTAATAGGAGGCTCTTTTCTGAAGTACAACTAGATGAACCAAAGGAATACACTCCAGGTCCAGAAGAAGACGAAGATATGATAACGGATAACTTCGAATCAGAGGGGGAGTCTTCGTTCAACCTCAATTGCAACGTGGTATCTGTGCTTCCTTGTGAGTTTGGACAGGAAACTGAAATTGATGAATATGAGGAAGAAGATACCATAGACCTGATGAAGCATAGGCCTGTGTGCTACTATGTGATGGATAATGGAGCTGTCGAGGAGCAGAATGCGTTCTTCGAGCATCCAGAACCAGCTATGAAGAACCATCTTAAGCCACTGTTTATTCGGGCAAAGGTTGGTGCTCATGGCGTGAATAAGGTTCTAGTGGATGGGGGCGCTGCAGTCAACTTAATACCCCACTTCATGCTAAAAAGGTTAGAAATACGCGAAGGGGACATCAAACCACACAACATGGTTCTGTCCAATTATGAAGGGAAAGTAGGAAAAACACTGGGGGTGGTTCAATTGGACTTGACAATAGGCTCAAGCTGTAGGCCCACCATGTTCATGGTGATCGAAGCCAAGGCCAACTACAACTTGTTGCTGGGAAGGGAGTGGATCCATGGCGTAGGGGCAGTTCCTTCGTCAATGCACCAGCGATTAGTTTTATGGAGAGAAGATGGGATCGTGGAAAACATTAAAGCAGACCAGAGTTACTTCATGTTAACAGTCAACTTAGTTGACAAGAGGAATTATGACAAACATCTGGCAAAGATTGCTCCTTGTGTCCCAAATGATGAAATCAACGAAACCAGAAACGACCACTACTATATGACCCTTCGCCATGATGGCCTATACTGGGATAGAAGAATAATCAGTGACGACGAAGGAGTCGAAAGTACTATACAAAGACGGCCAGCAGGCTGGGAATTCGACAACCTTACTTATGACTGAGTCCTCCTTTTTCGAAAGGATTTCGGCCTATATGGCTGAGAACGAATCAAAGGCGGCCTTAGAGGCTGAAATGAATAAACTGGCTGTAAAGATGAACGAAATAAATGGGGATATCTCGAAAGGCTCACCCTTTAAAGAACTTGAGATAGATCAAAGGTTGGACGCCATCTATGATAAAGAACCCTTAGGCTTCGAAAGGGACCCCTTAGACTCAGGTGCCAAAATGTTGGCGCAGGATCCACTCGAAGAAGTGAACTTAGGGGATGAAAACACGAAAAGAATAACCTACATAAGTGCAAAACTTAGCCCAAGCCTCAAGCAGGAAGTGATCGAAGTCCTCAAGAAAAACAAAGATTGCTTCGCATGGGATTATGACGAAATGCCTGGTTTAAAGAGGGAGTTAGTCGAACACAGACTTCCAATCAAAGATGGCAAGAAGCCCATCAAGCAAACTCCTAGAAGATTCGCACCAGCGGTTCTCACAAGGATTAAAGCTGAGATCGAAAGGTTGCTACGTTGCAGATTCATCAGAACCACAAGGTATGTCGAATGGTTAGCAAATATAGTACCTGTTATTAAGAAAAATGGTTCTTTGAGAATCTGCATAGATTTTAGGGATTTGAACACTGCAACCCCTAAGGATGAGTACTCCATGCCTGTGGCAGAAATGCTAGTAGACTCTGCTACAGGATTCGAATATTTGAGTATGTTAGATGGATACTCTGGGTATAATCAGATTTTTATTGCTGAAGAAGATGTTGCCAAGACAGCATTTCGTTGCCCAGGAGCCTTAGGCACCTACGAATGGGTGGTGATGCCTTTTGGTTTAAAAAACGCTGGGGCAACTTATCAAAGGGCAATGAATTCGATTTTCCATGATTTCATTGAAACCTTTATGCAGGTGTATATTTATGACATAGTCATCAAATCTATATCTGCAGAAACCCATTTGCATCATTTGAGCCAATCATTCGAACGAATGAGAAAACATGGCTTAAAGATGAATCCCCTTAAATGTGCATTTTTTGTGCAGGCTGGAGATTTCCTTGGCTTTGTGGTTCACAAGAAAGGAATTGAGATCAACTAGAACAAAACCAAAGCCATAATGGAGACAAAAGCACCTACGTCAAAAAGGGAGCTGCAATCTTTGCTAGGGAAGATTAACTTTCTCAGAAGGTTCATTTCGAATCTGAGTGGAAGAACCCAAGCTTTCTCTCTGTTGCTTCGTTTAAAGCAAGGCCAAGCCTTCGAGTGGAACGAAGCCCATCAGGAGGCATTTGACAAGATAAAAAGATACCTCTCTCAGCCTCCCATCTTGTCTCCACCTTCATGGGGAAAGCCCATGAGATTGTACATATCTGCCTCTGAAGTTAGTATAGGTAGTATGTTAGCACAAGAAGATAACAATGGCATCGATAGAGCCATATACTATTTAAGTAGAGTATTGAATGATGCAGAGACCAGATATAGCAATTTAGAAAAGCTATGTCTCTGTTTGTACTTCTCTTGTATGAAACTCAAGTATTATATAAAGCCTATTGATGTTTATGTTTCATCTCATTTCGATGTCATTAAACACATGCTTTCGAAACCAATAATGCATAGCAGAGTTGGTAAATGGGCTTTAGCCTTAACAAAATATTCTTTGACTTTCATGCCTTTAAAAGCTGTGAAAGGCCAAGTGATTTCTGATTTCATTGTGGACCATTCATTGGTTGAACAGACTGTCATGAGTTACGTCGAAATGCAACCATGGAAATTATACTTTGATGGTTCGACCCACAGGAATGGAAGTGGTGTTGGAGTCCTTATAGTTTCTCCTGAAGGAATTCCAATAAAATTCAAGTATAAATTAGATGGTCCTCATTGCTCGAACAACGAAGCTGAGTATGAAGCGCTCATTGTTGGACTTGAAGCTTTGTTAGAATTGGGGGCAACTAGAGTCGAAATTAAAGGAGACTCGGAATTAGTGGTCAAGCAAATAACAAAGGAGTATAAATGCATAAAGGAAAACCTGATGATATACTTCGTCATAGTTAACAGGCTACTTAGGAAATTTGAATACATGGATATTCAACATATACCAAGAATAGAAAACCAAGAAGCAAATGACTTAGCACAGTTGGCTTCAGGTTATAAAGTTTCAGCCAGAAACTTTGAGGATTTAGTTGAATTAAGGGGTAGAGTTATGGCTACTAGATTCACACCATCAGATCTAGAGAGTATGCAATTGGGTTATGCTGAGAAACAGGGATTCGAAATATTAGCCATAAACACTTTATCAGATGCAGATTGGCGAAGTCCACTGGTGAGTTATTTAGCAAACCCAACTCTGAATATTGATAGGAAGATAAAATATAGAGCATTGTCATATGTCCTCATGGGAAACGAATTGTTCAAAAAGACCCAAGAAGGCGTATTACTGAAGTTCCTAGGAGAAAGTGAGGCATACTTAGCATTGTCAGAGGTCCACAATGGGGCATGTGGGGCGCATCAAGCAGGTCATAAAATGAAATGGCTGTTATTTTGATATGGCATGTATTGGCCCAGCATGCTCAAAGATTGTATAGACTTTGCTAAAGGTTGTGAAGAATGTCAGAAACATGCAGGGATTCAACATGCCCCTGCAAGTGAGTTGCATTCAATCATCAAACCATGGCCATTTAGAGGATGGGCATTGGATTAGTAGGAGAAATAAATCCTACTTCGTCTAAAGGACAGAAATATATCTTGGTAGGAATAGATTATTTTACCAAGTGGATCGAAGCAATACCATTAATAGTTGCTGATCAAGAGGCTGTTATTGAGTTTATACAGAAACAAATTATCTATAGGTTCGGATTGCCAGAGAGCATAACCACAGACCAAGGCTCTGTGTTTACTGGAAGAAAGATGCAAGAATTTGCTCAAGAAATGGGGTTTAGATTACTAACATCAACGCCATATTATGCTCAAGCAAATGGTCAGGTCGAAGCAACTAATAAAGTGATAATAGGGTTAATTAAGAAACATATTGGTAAAAAGCCAAGAAACTGGCACAAAACTTTGGACCAAATACTATGGGCCTGTAGAACATCTCCTAAAGAAGCTACTAACACCACGCCTTTCCAACTTACATTTGGTCATGATGCAGTTCTGCCAGTAGAAATTCATCTACAATCAGTTCGAATTCAAAGACAAAACGAAATTCCAGCTGCATTATATTGGGAGATGATGATGAATGAGTTAGTTGAGTTGGATGAAGTTAGATTACATGCATTGGAAATCCTGATGAGACAAAAGGAAAGAGTGGCCAGGACATATAACAAAAGGGTGAAAGGAAAAGCATTCACTATTAATGACTTAGTCTGGAAAGTCATATTGCCCATGGACAAGAAAAATAAAACGTTTGGTAAATGGTCACCTCATTGGGAAGGGCCTTTTCGAATAATAAAGGTATTTTCAAATAATGCATATGAAATCGAAGAGCTGATGGATGATAAACGTATCCTAAAGGTTAATGGGAAATATTTAAAGAAATATAAGCCACGCCTGCAGGAGATTCGAATAGTAACAACGTAATCAAAATATCATAAAAATGCCAAAATGGCAATATGGGGTTGCCAAAATGGCGTTGTTCAAATGTTACATACAAAAAGTGATATTTTAACCAAATCAACACTAAGATTTAGAAATAGGAATTATTCTTCAATTTGTTAAAGGTACTTCGAAAAGACTCAAGCCTTTGTTGAGCAAAACGTCTTGCTCCCTCTAAGGTAGCCACTTCTCCTTTGAGTTGTTCTGTAGTTTCCATTTCTGCAAGCCCCTTGTTGAGGAGCTCTTCGAATTGGTTACCAGCAGTATTGGTTTCGTAGGCTAATTGTTGTTCTTGAGCCTCTTTAACCTTCTGTTGAAGTTCCTGAATTTGCCTTTCCCAGAGAAGGATGGACTCAGCTCGAGCCTCATAATCAGTTTTTGCTTGCTTTAGATGCATGGCTTGATCCTCAGCTTCTTGAGAGAGTTTCGAAGCATGCTCATAAGCAGCATCCATTGCAGTTCGTTTTTCTTGAACCTTTCTGGCAGCAAATTCATCTTGGAGAAGGTACCCAGTCACGTTGTCTAGCAAAGATTGAAGATCCAACAAGATAGTGCTAACTGGCAAGGAACAGGTAGCAAGGTTGACTTTTGTGAGCAACTCCTTCATAGTGTAGCAAGCTATGCTATCCTGTTTGAGCACTTCGAACAAATCCACATCAAGAATTGTTCTCCTGATCCTGTTAAGAAGTACAATTCTGTCATCTGTGGGCAACAGATGGCTAGTCGAACTTGTGCCAGCCCTAGCAGGTGGAATATCCCTTTGAGCCAGCTTCGCCTTCATGTACCCAATAGGGTCATTTCGTCTCAGGAGAGCAAGCTCCTCTTCAGTCATTCGGGACAGAGACGGTTGAGGGAGTTCCACGCGCAGGGGAGTCACATCCATTTCGACTTCCATGGATTTATTGGTCGCGTCACTGTCACCTTCATTCGTTTCATGCTCGTCGTCTTCTACATTATCATCCAAATCCACCACTTCGATATCTTCGTTCTCGCTGCTATTTACATCTGACTCAATCCCAGTAGTCGAACCATCATTGGCATCTTCCTCCTCAGACCCTTCTTCTGCAGATTCTTCGTTTCTTTGATCAGAATCAGCTTTCTCTCCTTCAGCGGGAATGTCCTTTGGATCCTCTTGAAGGGTTTCAAGAGGGGACTTTTGAAGAGAAGCTCTTTGTAAAGTCTCTGCATATTCATGAAGCGTTGCTTCATTTGTTTCTTTTAGAGGAGGAGAAGTACTCTGATCATCTTGCTGCTCCGAAGCCCCAGCCAGAACCGCCATATTGGAGGAACCTTTGTTCTGCACAAGATTGCTGGAATCCCCTTGGGGAGAAGAGTTGATCGGAGCAGCAGCTTTTGATGGTGAGGTCGAAGTGGTAAGAGCCAGATTCAAAATATCCTGCAGAGGCAAAAGAATATTAAAAGCATGCACCAAGGTAATGAATAATTATTTTGTCAAAGATTTAAAGTTCAATTTACCTGTGGACTCTCAGAAGAGAGATTGCTAGCTATGCGTTCCAACATTACGTTGGAGGTCGAAGATGGAATTTTGGATTTAGGTGAGGGAGCAGCATCCCTGAAATCGAGTCCAGATACACTAGTTGGTACAACACTTTTGGAAATTTCCTTCTTCTGCTTCTTCTTCGAAGCAGCTGGTAGAAGATTTAACAGTAGTATTTGTTTTTCGTTTCTTTGGAGTTGTTGGCGGGAGTTTGTGAGTCTGAAAAGATTTAACAATAAGTTAGATGCAAATCATGAAACATTAGTGTATTCGAAACATCAAGGCTAAGTGATTACCTGTGGAATTGGAGCACTGGTTATTACTGGTGTAGTTGTTGTTGTTGTTGTTGCAGCAATTGTTGTTGGTTTGGATAGAGTCACATTATCAATGGTTTCGACAGAGGCCTGAGAGGCGCTCCCTTCTTTTGACTTTGAAGCAACAGTCTTTATCCTGATGGCTGAAAATCGAAACAATTAAGGCAAAAGTTAAAAATATAGAAAATGAGAAACATTTGGGATTTTCCCAAGCATTCGCACCTGTGCCTTGATCAGATTTAATTGACATGGCAGAAAGGTCATAGCGAAGATGTCCTGGGAAATCGTGGAGCCAATATCGAGCCCATGTCACAGTCTCAGATGGCTTTGGTTTCTTTTGAAGATATTTGAACATTTCTTTGCAAGTGAACCACCAAGGGTATGGAGGAAACCAAGCCAGAGCCAGTTCTGAGGTAGGTAATCTAGGAAATTTAGGTGGATGCATTTCGAATGCCAACCTATACCTATCCTCAGGTGACAACCCTGAAGGAAGTTTTAACTTAGAAACTTTTTCTTTGAATTTTTCCTTCAAGGTCTCAGCCGCTTGATGCACAATGGATTCCAAGTGTGTGGGATCATAAGTAGTTTTGAAATAATTTTGAAAAGCCTTAATCTCTTTGGCATGAGTGAACATACCTTTCTTGGATTGTACCTGCACATCGAATGCATCAGTTAGTTTCTGCTGAATAGTAAGAGTATCGAACATATAAGTCTGATAGAACTTTGTCCACCATTCCAGAAACCCCTTTGCTGTAAGGTGTGTAGGTTCGAAAGTTATTAGTTCAAAATGGGTGAAGCCTTGGTATTGTTCCTGCTGTAGTTTGGCTTCTCTTGCCTTGAAGGTTCGCCCAGAGGTGATGGCATTCTCTGTTTGGAATAGGGGTTCAGGAATTAGTTGGCACAAGCCAAATTGTCTCGAAACGAAGTTGGGTTGATAAGCAAAAAGGAAAATTTGATTCTTAGCAGGAGTAATTCGTGAAGAGATTAGTCTGGGTAGCAAAAAGGCTCTCCATACATCTTGAATTTCTTTGCTTTTGACAACTTCTGAGAGAGCCATGGTGAACCATGAGGGTCCATGAGTCTTTGAAGCAAAATGCGCCATGGTCTCTTCGAATTTATGCCTCTTGGAGAATATCATGTTATATTTTGAGAAGAGAACTTTGAAGTCATCCTTATCATCGTTTGGGGTAAGTCTTCGCAGCCTAGTGCCTTCGATGATTCTATCCGCTATTTCTGGGTCTTGTTCAGCAATAATGTTGGCAGTTGATAGTGAAGGTTCGAACATGGCATTGAGCCATAACTGGAGTAACCAGAAAGGGCCAACTAGCAGGATGTTTTTAGAGGTGTGAGATTTCAAACTTGAAACAGCTGACCTTAGACTTTCATAGAGATCAACTAATAGCAGTTCGCTTAAACACACCCTCCGATTCTCATGCAAATCTCTAGCTAGAGGAATAAACCTACTGGCTACCTGTAGGGATCTGCTGCAAAAGACATACCTTGACAACCATAAGGTAAGGAAAGCAATGTGTTCCACATCCGACAAACTGTCTCCTTCAGTGTGATAGTGGCTGATAAACTTTGAAAAGCTAGCTAACTTGACTTCAAAGTCAATAATACTCGAATGCTCTTCATTGTCAGGAATATAGGTTTCTCCTATTGGTGATAACCCAGTAATGGCTGCTATGTCAAAAAAGGTGGGTGTAATCATTCCACCAGGGAGGTGGAAAGTATTGTAAGTACTGTCCCAGAAATATAGGGACGCGAATAACAATGGGTGGCTATAAGTAAAGCTTGGTTTCGATAGCTTAATCAAGTTGTAAATACCTAATTCTTCCCATTGCTGGGATTTCTTAGCTTCTACTTTATTAAACCAGTTGTGATAAGCTGTGTCGGAGGTGGGGCAAGATCGAAATGGTTTGAAGTTACTCTTTACATAATCTAGCATAAAAGGGTCCTTAGGGGGAATGATTGGATTTTCCACGGTGGTTGAATCAGAAGACTCTATTGTCTTAGGGGCATCCATTTTATTAAACAGAGGTTTGAAATTATAACAAACAGGGAAAATTTTTCTGGTGTCTTTTAAGATTTCAAAGACTGTAAGAGGGCCCATTAAGGCTAACCTCTTGTCAGCGGCGTTAGTAGGAATTAGTACCTGGGATGCATAAAGCATTTCCTTCTCTTTTGAGATCATCTGGGGAACAAGAACAGATTGACCTTGGTAGGTGCCAACCTTGATTTCCATTATGGTTCTTGTGGTCTTTCCTTTCTTTTTGGAAGCCTTTTTCAGTTGAGATGAAGTTGAAGAAGACATTGTTGGAAGAATGTTGGAAGTTTAGGGTTTCGGTGAGAAAAGAGGGAGAAAAGATTCAGAATGTGGGAAGAAAAGAAAAGACTAAGTTGATGGATTTTTATAGTGTGGAAGTTTAAGCATCCACTGAGTAAGATTGTGATACGTGGTAGTCGTGGGTTGGTTTGAGAAGGAGGTGGCGTAAAGTGAATATTGGTAATAGGCGTGATTAAAGATAATCATTGTTTTATAACTGCACCATGCTGTGAAATGGTTCAAGGCGGTTAAGGAATCTGAAAAGCGTTGTGATTGACATGACTGGAGTCATATGCAATAGATGTTACGATGATTCGAAGGTCGCATCAAAATCTTGTGTATATGTTTAAAATAAGTATTTCTCAAAGGAATCGAAATACATATTTTAAAGGGGCATTTTGTTGGCTGAAGATTTTGATGATATTATTAGAAGCGAAGCAAATTGGACGTTTCGATTGGAATAAAGCAAGATGTCATGTTTCGAAATGGTAGAAGCAGTGCTTCGAATGGGCATATCAAAGCTTGGAGCTTCGAGTGATAGTTATGAGGATATATTCAAAGAAGTCTCGAAATGTTAACAAGGTTGTGTCCAAGAAATGCGTTCGAAGCGAAGAAGTGCCAAAACATTTGAAATTCAAATGCAAGCGGGATGTTCGAAATTTGAAATATATGCGCTGGAGCATTTGAAGACGCGTGGAAGCTAGGGAGAGGCATTGCTCTGCATGTTCTGAATGTGGCGGAATCTTATAGCAAGACCGTTATGGTCGAAGTAGTATAAATAGAAGTCTTAGCATTAGGATTTCGTGTGTCATATCTATTGTACAAAAAACTCAGTAAACATTCAAAATACCACATGGCTAGGGAAACGAATGCACGAGCAATATACGTATGATAACACCAAGTGTTTATGATTTAATGAAACTCTTTATCATTTCCAGTATTTTCCTTTATCTTCATGTCAATACCATTCAAAAGCTTTTGCACTAAAATGTTTTCATTCGAAGTCTTTTTACTAATGTCTTACATTTAAATGCTTTCTTTCCATTTCAAATACTTTACATTTCAGAAACCTTTGCACATTTCATGCCTTTATCTTCAAGCTTTTATCATTCGAACATTTCTTTCACTTAAAGTCATTTTACTGTTTTCTTGCATTTAAACGCTTTCTTCATATTTCGAATCTTTTACATTCCAGAGAATCTTTTACATTACATGTTTTTATGCTTCGAAGTCATTTACTTGTCTTTTATGCAGTTTTACATGTCTTTACAATTGAACTTTATTCATGCAATTTAGTTTCGCGCACATTTACTTGATCACGCCTTTAGATCTTTAATAGAGTAATCGAAGTAAGTTAAACACCTACACAATATTCTAAATACCAACCGTGAATACCAGTTCTATAATGAGAGTTACCCAAATGACCAATACATCCTAGGATCAATCTAGTCGATCCTGCGAGTTACCAGAGAGATTGAATAACAGTCAGTAAGATTATTCGATAGTTTGGAGGACTAGCGGTTGTTTACCAGAAATCACTGTAAACACTATTACAAGGCTTCGGGGAGAGGAATTAATTACATGACCAAAAATCGGGGATTTAAACAGTAAATAAAAACCCTAGGTTAACTATTACAAACCCTGAACAGTTACAAAATAATGGACAAATAATTAACAAGCGCACGACAAATTAAATGCGAGGACAA
Organism: Vicia faba; assembly: GCA_948472305.1. Taxonomy (NCBI): domain Eukaryota; kingdom Viridiplantae; phylum Streptophyta; class Magnoliopsida; order Fabales; family Fabaceae; genus Vicia; species Vicia faba. Next base: position 1,616,650,516 of record OX451736.1, on the reverse strand, counting down.
TTGAAATAACCTAAAACCCTAATTGAGAGAGGAAAGATTTTTTTGTGGATTTTTATTTGAGAAAACATTTAATTGAAAATTAATTAAACCTAATTTCTAATTGTTCTTTAAATTATGAAAGAAATTAAATTATCCTAATTTTCTAACTAAATTAATTAATTAAAGAAATAGATATTTATGAGAAAAATGATTTTTGATGCATTTTTTAAAGAAAATTAATTAAGTTATGTATAATTTAAAATCCTAAGTCTAATAATTTTTAATTATAAAAAGAAGATTAAATTACCCTAAAATTAATTAAACTAATTAATTAAAAATATTTATTAAAAAAAAGATTTTTTTGATTTTGATTTGTTAATTTAATAAAAAATAATTTTTTGTATTAATTAAAAAAGGAAAATAATTAAAGAAAAGAAATCAAAGAAAATAATAGAAAAAAAACCAAATGGGTCTGTGTTGTTAGCAATTCTGGGGGCTGAGAATCTGAATTTCCAAGCCCATTAAGCTGAGCCCAAGTCAACCATGCTGGATTAGGTGTAGCGTTGACCTGGAGATGTATCATGGACCTTCAGGGTGGAAGTGTTGGATCTGGGTAGAAGTGTATCTAGTGGTCAGTAATTGCTAGCGCATGGTGGATGGTTGAGAGAGCACTGCATGGGATCTGCTGAATGAAAATAAAATAAATGAAGCGCTGGGACCTGGGATCGAACCCATGTCCTTATGCCTTTAATACATGTTGCGCTGCCAGCTGAGCTATTGTTGTTAGTTGTTATTACAATAATACTAAAACATAATATAATGAAAACAAAAGAGCTGATCCCAAAGCGCGCGAAATTCAAATCAGCCAGTCATGGGCTGCTACACATCATCTTCTTCGCTGCAACCGTCGTCTTAGGTGATTGACCTATACCTACAGACGTTTGTTGTAACTACAGCCCTGCAAAACTCAAAAATCTCATATGAGCATGATAAATTAAATGTGATGGTACCAATCAACTCGTCTTGGCCTCACGAGCATCATGGTACCTCATTCATAGCCTAATTTTACCTGTACCAGAAATCCCCAAATCGTGACCCTAAACCCTAACAATGGAAGATGTGTGTAAAGGTCCCAAAAATGCAATTAAACTATGTGGTCAGCTTGAAAACATGATAATGATTACAAATATAACAATTAAAGGTGCTAATGATGCGTAAATTGTAATAATCGAATTTGAAAAAATCTTGCAAACCGTGATGTGTCTAGGTGATGGTTCTTGACATTTTGAAGGCTGCAAATGATGTTGTTGGCTTCAGGAGATGGCCATGAAGTGATTAGGGTCTTTGAATGGCTTGGAATCGTCCTCTAGGGCAGAAATCAAATGCACACTTTTTATCCAATTTTGAGTTTTTGTTCTTGCTCCCTACGACTGCAAAAACCTGTCTTTTGATCTGCAATTGTTCAATATATATCATAGGATGAATTAGGGTTGTATAAACAGATCACATCTTTGAAAGTTTTGAATATTTGATTTGATCTTCATGGCATATGTAAACTTGCTATAATGAGCCAAATTATCCCTTTATTGTTCCAATTAGCCTTGATTCGAATTGATCATGATATCCTTGCATTATTTGATTGAGATCCTGTCCAAAAATCAGATCACAACATATCTTTTCCATTATTCATCAATTATTTGATTTAATTGAAATTTTAATTAACAAAAAATCCAAATAAATTGAAAAATGAAGAAAATAACATGAGGTTAGATTTTTGGGTCGTGGACCATGCTATAAGTGAGGTGCAATCATGAAATGCTAGACCCATTTGGTAAAAAATGAACTTTTGAGCATATTTGACTTTTGGCAATTTTGCAAAAAAGGTCAACTTTGACAAGGCATATCTCTTCCAATTTTAACCCTAGAGATGTGTTCTTGGACTTTTTAGAAAGCTTAGGATATCCCCTAAGCAACCCTTTTTGTCTCATTTCAATTGGATATTCCAGGTTCATGTATGAAGCTTTGACCCAAAAGGTGTTTTTGTTGACTTTTCAAAAGGACCTAAAATGTAAAAATTCATATCTTTTTGTGAGTACATATTTTGAACTTGTGAGCTGAAGATGAATTGTAGGGAATTGCATCCTCTTCCAAATGAGATTTGGATGGAAAATTTCTGATGAAGCATGTGGAAGTTATGCTTGGTCAAAGTTGGGTTGACTTTTACTAAGAAACCCTAATTTAGCAACTTTTGGGTTTTGATGAATTTGGAGCATTCCTTGGGGAATCATGGTCAATCCTTGATCAAATGATGAAATTCACTTCAAAATGTGGATGCTGACCAAAAATCTTGAAGTTTTACTGTATGTGGGTCACAATTGACTTTTGACCTAATACTGTCGATTCTCAAGCATCTGAGCAGTTGACTGAGCAAACTTGTTGTGCAAGGCATGAGACTTGACATGGAGAATCTTGGGAACATATTAGGGCCTTGTAAAGCATTTGGGGCCTTTTTTATCCACCCATCTTAATGAAAATGGAAACCCTAATTTGAGATACACTACCTTAGGAGAGAGTTTGTCTGGTTAACTCTTGGGCAACCTTGAGCAAATTGAGGATCTCAATGGACATGTATTGAGTAAAATGAGAGGGAAAATTTTGGGGTACAACAACTACTGACTGGGGAAGGTGCAAAATAAACCACCTAGATAGAAACAGTATGCAACACATGAGAGCCCATCTCTTCCTCATGGTACGAGTGTGAAGAGTATGCAAAATGTCTCCGAGCAAAGTAGACACAGGGTTACGAGAAAGGAAGATCTTGACAGCATTCACATCTATGATTTGGTCTGTATTAGGGAACAATACTATCCCATAGATTAGAAGTGCCAAGACTTCTTCAAAAGCTTGAAAATCCAAAGCATCCCAAAACAGTTGAGCCTTCTCTAACAGAAAATTAGCTAAAAAACCCTCAACTCCACTCCTTGTTTCCCAATCAGCTACAATTCCAGATCTCTTCAAATGTAAGCCCTTGGCAATAACTTCGGGCTTTGGAGTTTCCTCTAAACCAGTGAATGGAATTTGATCAAGCACAAGTACTCCTAACAGTTGAGAGAATTCTTCCAATGTGGGCACCAATTGGTAATCGAGAAAGGTGAAACAATGATGTTTAGGATCAAAGAATTGAAAGAGCACACACATCATGTCTTCTTTCAAGCTTGAGGTAACTAGATTGAGAAGTTGACCATGTCTTTTGGTGAACGGATAATTCTCAGGAACCCTTGATGCTAACTCTTTGAGTTGAGGAGACACCCTTACAAAGCTGATTCAGATGGTATTTCTGCAAACGGAAGCCATATCCTATAAAACAGAACAAAGGTAAATCCCTGGTTCCTTGAAATGGTTAGTGAAAATGCTATGGCATGATGTCATGATGTTTATGATGTTATGAACAAATAATCGTATACACACAAAGCACACAAGGCCTTAGATTTAGGCTTGCATGAGGTTTATAGGTAAGTACCCTCTTGAAGTTTAATTGGTTCAACCTGTCCTAAAAGAAGTAACTGGGTTCTAAGGAATCTCAATATCATTGATCTTTCTTCATCGGGCATTGTTTCGGCACAAGCAATCTTTTTTCGTGACTGAAATATCCTGAAAGACCAATCTCAATGAGTGTATTATCGAGTATCAACCAACTTTAGTCTGCACCAAAGCCAGCTATCTCACTACTTTCTAATGGACAAGTTGTTCAACTAAGGTTCTACAGTTAGTTAGCGCTTTATGGCACCACTCAGTCGCCCCGTATTCTCCTTGATTTAACTCAAGGGACACTGGTACCCACAAATGTGTCGCACTAACATAGCTATCGCTTCAACCATATCGGTCTACGCCATACAGTCTCCATGATCTATTTATACTTACCTAATATGCCCCAGATTCAGGTATAGGATCTATTCAAGAAATAAACCCAAAAATGTAAAGCAAATAAGGAAAACAAATAAAGCAAATAAAGGTGATATAGCTCTTAAGGTAACCCCGCTTTTAGTTTATCTCCCCAACATAGTCGCCAGTTCTGTAATACGGTGGGAGAACTGACTTGGGTGTTTTTGGTTTTATCGCAAATATTGTGGATAGCAAGAGTCACAATCGACTTTTCTTTTATCCAATAAAGGAAAAGGGTGAAAAGAACAGGAAAAACCTTTTGAGATATTTTCTTGAGTTCGAGGGGTAGGTTATGAAAAGGGAAGGTGTTAGCACCCCTTTCATCCGTAGTTATCTACGGGCTCTTAATTACTTGATCACCTAAAAATTCTTTGTGTTTGTGTAAGTTTGAAAACATTTTGAAAATGCCTAAGTTCGACAAACTTTGCAATGATTCTCGTATCGTTTAGAATGTATACAAAGTGTTGGTTTTGATAATATTTGTTGAAAGGGGATAGTTTGGAAAGATGTTTTGAAAATGCCAATGTAAGGCCATTCTGTAATGATTCTCGCATCGTTGAGAATGTATACAAAATGTTTGTTTTGAAGAATGTTTTGAAAGCGTGAGGTGTAAAGATTGTTTTATTTTGTGAGCAAGCAATTACGAGCAATCTACCTACTCAAAAAGTCTTTGTTCTTTTCCTCTTCCTTTAGATAGTTCTACTTCACCATTGATTGGTAGAGAGCCTTATCATTGGATGTGAGGGATAAATGTGGGTCACCGTACAGTCATAGAAGGAAACTCGTAAGATGTTTTAGAAATTTTTCCGTAAGGGACTAAGATCATTTACCGAAGGCAACATTGAAGGGTCATCGAGGGACTATGATATTTTAATGGAGGGTCTTTTGATAAAATCATCTCACGTTCGAGGGACATGACCGTTTATATCCGAGGCAACAAGTATGGGCTACCCTAGAGGTGCATGTGTGCAAAGTGTTTTATTTTCAAGTATTTATCTTTGGATTAGGGTTTTTCTAAGTTTTATTTTAAGTCTTGTCATGCAAACCCTAATTACTAACAAATAAGGAAAGCGGTAAATTGTGGAATTTAAATATCCTACGCTATTACAATGCTTTGGGAATTGGGGTACAAGTTTGTGAATAGGGGGTGTGATACGGTGGGAGAACTGACTTGAAGGTTTTGCATTTGATCGCAAATGTTGCGGTTAGCAAGAGTCGCCACCGACTTTTCTTTTATCCAAAAGGAAAGATGAAAAAGCACAAGAAAGACCTTTGATATTATTTCTTGAGTTCGGGGGGTAGATTATGAAAAGGGAAGGTATTAGCACCCTTTTCATCCATGGTTTTCCATGGGCTCTTAGTTACTTGCTAGATCACTTGCTTTTTTTGTTTGAAATTATGCTTTGTGTGGTTTTTGAAAGTATTTTGTAAAGAAGACCATTGTTTAGGCAAACTTTGTAATGATTCTCGTTCGTAAGAATGTATACAAAGTGTTTGATCTTTTGAAAATGTTTTCAATTTGAGTATTATGTTTTGAAAGTGTAAGTGTTTTTTTTTTAAATAGAAAGGATATTTTGTTTTGAAATGGAGCAAGTAATTAGGAGCATTCTACCTACTCAAAAGTCTTTTATGTTCATTTCCTTTTTCCTTTGACATTGTTATCTTACCATTGATTTGGTAAGTAACCCTATCTTTGGATGTAAACGGGACGGGTGTGGGTCATCGTATAACCATGATTAGAAATGTTGTAAGGTATCTTAGCATTCTTTTTTAGGGACTAAGATCATTTGGAAGGTAACTTACATAGCGTCATCGAGGGACTATGATCTTGTGTTTTGCTTGTTTTTTACTAAGATACCTCGCATGCGTAATATGACCATTTTGTAAAGGCAACCAAGTGGATTTATCCTAGGGGTGCTTGTGTGCAAGTGTATTGTTTTCATGCTTGATTTTGTCTTGAATTAGGGTTTTATATTTGATTAGTTTTAGTCTTTCCATACAAATCCTAATTACTAGCATGTTATATATAAAGCGATAGATTGCGGAATTTAAAGTTACTACGCTATTACAATACTTGTGGGAGGGGGTGTACAAATTGTAATTGGGGGTTGCAAGAAAATAAACCTAGTTAATCTATTACAACCATATTGAATTGGTACAAGAATTGAATATATAAATGTACAAAATAAATAAATATGCAAGAATGCAAATGCAAAGAAAATGGATCTTTTTGTTTGGATTTTTTAGGAAAAAAGGAATTTGAGTTTAACCTAATTAATTAAAGGGAAAAATAATTAATTAAAGGTAAAAAAGTAAACCTAATTTTACTAGGATTTTTTTTTAAATAAAACCCTAAATTTATTAATTGATTAAAAGGAAATTAAGTTTAAGAAAAGTAATTTTTTGTATTTTTGTCTTTAAAATAATTTATGGTATTATAAAATATTTTTGGTCTTTTTAAATATTAAAAAAAATATATTTTAATTGGTGTAAAAGAAAAAATAAATAATAACCTAGTTTTAATTAAATTTACAAGAATAATTAGTAAAATAAATAAAGTATGGTTAAATAAAATATCTTTTTTGTGAGAAAAATAAATAAACTAAGTCAACATAAATCTACTATTTTTATATTTTTTGTGATTTTCTAGTATTAGAAAAAGAATTAAGAAAATAAATAAAAATGAAAACAAGAAAAGAAAATAAAACTGGGCCAGGGGTGTGTAAATGAAACAGGGGGGTTAACAAGTAAAAACAAAAATAGCAAAGCCCAAAGAGGCCCAACGCTTGCAAAAAAAAAGGTCAGAATGCAAAACAATGTGAAAAAACCAAAAGGGTACCACTGGGGCTCGAACCCAAGTCCCTTTGGTTACAGGCGCGCGCTTCTACCACTGGGGTGGCTATACATCCGTTTATATAAATCAAACAATAAATACATAAGGCAAACATGTTCCTGAGGCCAACTTCATCTTCAACCTCACGCCCAACCAGAAGCTCTGTAACTTGTTCAAATCTCAACAAAAATGAAAACTGTAAACATGAAACTTGTAGCAAATTTCCTCACGGTTTCAGAAATATAAAACATTAAAACTAAAGATCAAAGATAAGCATGAATTTCATTGGCCCTAATCTGAACTCTAAAAATCTCAGAAACTTCAATCCTAAAATTCTTTAAGCTCAAGCAAAATTAATGGAAACTATGGACATGGTTAGCTTTAGGGCAATGATATCTACATGTTTCATTCACAAATAAATCATTGATGATGCATGTATGAAAAGTTCCAAAGTTAGAAAACTTACCTTGCAAGAGGGTATCGGGTTTGAAGTTTGAGCAACTTTCAAGGAGTTCCAATGATTGGGTTAGCTTCCTCAAGTTCCCAGGAAGCTAAAGGGATGCTTAGCTTGAGCTGGAAGTGGCTGAGGAGTTAAAGAGAAGTTCACTTGCAAAGCTCTGTTTTTGAAAATGGAGGATGGTGTTAATGGTGTTACAGTCTTGTAACAGGGTGTGGGATCAGTTCTAAATGATGTTTAGAAGCTTTAGGAACCAAAAGGCTTGAAAACGCACGAGGGAGTTATGAGTTTCAAGTTTTTGGTCAGTTTATGTGAAAATGGAGGTATGAGATGTGATTCTGAGCTCTAGGTGTTTTCAGGGGTCAAGCCTTCGTGTATTTTGTGGCAAATGGTTTGTATATCTATAAGCAAAAGGATTGGAGTGGTTTGGACAATCAGAAGTACAAGTTTTAGCTAATTGCTAGGTTACTTGATTTTGAAGAAAAGTGGGAAACCAAGTTTCAAGGGGAGGTACAAGCATGGGCTGAGTGATTGTAAGTGTCTAACAAGTTTCTTATGAGTTATAGGACTTGTATGATCAGAAGATAACAAGTGCAAGGCTCAAGAACAAGTTTTGTGTAAAAAAGCACTTTATCAAAATGGCAATGTACACTTTCTTCCAAAAATGGATATAAAGCATGGCCTTGCATTGAATGCTTAAAATGAGACCTCTAACAGTTGTGCAAGACATTAATTATGGAGTGCCTAACAAGTTTGAGGCCTTCAAAGTATAGTTTATGCAGCATAACTTTGAATTTGAATTTCGTTCATAAAAAATGACTTGTAATTCAAGTGACAAAACCCTAAGTTCATCTCTTCGATTATCCCTACTCAAGAATGATCTCAAGGAGTTATTGGACATTTTGAAAAGATTGTAATATGCTATACAACTCATATTTGAATTTCTTTTGAAGATTCCCCTTGGAACTATATGAAAAAGTGCCATGAAGTTGGGTCAAAATCCTGACCAAATTAGGGCAAAATTTCACTAAGTGTTTTGTTTCATGACCTCATGTTCTTAAAATTATAACTTGATATCCAAGCACGTTTGGAAGAAGTTGTGTGAAGAAAAGTTGTAGATTTCATGGAGATCTAAAACTTTCATGTTGTAAGTTTCTTCTGAATCATCTTGCATCATGGTGAAAATTTTGCTTAAAGTTGTGAAAAAATAAGAAAATTTCAACACTTAGAAAAATTTCTAAGTTTAGAAATTTTCACTTTTCAAAATGAAATTTTGAATTTTGGATTTATTGATGAATAAGTTTAATATTTTGACATGTTTTTAATGAATTGTGATCTTTGGCATTTGATTTTGACCAAAAAAGTCAAAGTTTGACTTTTCAGTATACAGTTGACTTTTGATAAGTTGACTGAAAATTCATCTATCAATCCAATGAACTTGAGCAAGGTTTTGAGCCATGTCATTAGGTCAAAATGATGCAAATGGACTCTTGAGATTATTCCTTAATCCAATTGATCATCTGCTAAGTCAAAAATCAGAAATTGCCCTTTCCTAGTCAAAACCCTAATTTTGACCATTTTTCCCTTTTGAAGGTTTGATCAAATTTCTTGAGGAATTATGGTCCAAACTTGATCAAATGATACATATGAGTTTAAAATGTTGATGTGGATCAAAAATTATGAAGTTTGACTGTGAATTGGCCATAGTTGACTTTTTCCCCAATACATCTGATTTTTAGGTCAACTGCTCAATTGACTGAGCAAAAGTGTAATCCAAGGCTTGAAACTTGACATGAGTAATCTTAGGGGTCCATAATGATCCATGAAAGTCATATGTGGAATTGGAAGTTCAAAAATCCTTGTGCAAACTCAAACCCTAATTTTGGTCATTAGTGCTTAAGGAGGTGTCTTGAACTGATCAACCCTAGTGCAATCTTGAGCCAAAGGAGATCTTGTGAGAAAAAATTCTTGATAAGTGAGAGGGAAAAGTTTGGGGTACAACAGCTGCCCCTGTTCAATCTTCTTAAGCCTGAAGAGTTAGATTGACTAGTTTTGCCATTCGTGACTCGAAGGTGGAAGATGATTGGACACTAGAGTGCCCAGAAATTTTCACTCAGTGATGTGAAGCTTGATGGTATAAGGAATGGGCTTAAAGATTCCATTTGGAGAGATGATGGAAAGTTTTTAGAGATGGGCTTGTAGATGCCATCGGGAAATGATTGTTGAACTGTATCTGTAAGCTGAAACTGAATGAGTATCAGAATGACGTCCGTGTCTGGAGCGTATCTGAACCGTATCTGAAAGCTTGAATCTGAATGAGTATCAGGATGGCATCCGTGTCTGGAGCATACATGAACTATATTTGAGAGTTGAATCTGAATGAGTATCAAGATGGCATCCGTGTCTGTAGCGTATCTGAATTGTATCTGAGAGTTGAATTTGAATGAGTATCAGGATGGCATCCGTGTATGGAGCGTATCTGAATTGTATCTAAGAGTTGAATTTGAATAAGTATCAGGATGGAATCCGTGTCTGGAGCGTATCTGAACTGTGTCTGAAATTTGAATCTGAATGAGTATCAGGATACCATCCGTGTCTGGAGCGTATCTGAACTGTATCTGAGAGTTGAATCTGAATGAGTATCAGGATGGCATCCGTGTCTAGAGCGTATCTGAACTATATCTGAAAGTTGAATCTGAATGAGTATCAGGATGGCATCTGTGTCTGGAGTGTATCTGAATTGTATCTGAGAGTTGAATTTGAGTGAGTATCAGGATGGCATCCGTGTCTGGAGCGTATCTGAACTGTATCTGAAAGTTGAATCTGAATGAGTATCAGGATGGCATCCGTGTCTGGAGCGTATCTTAACTGTATGTGAGAGTTGAATTTGAATGAGTATCAGGATGGCATCCGTGTCTGGAGCGTATCTAAACTGTATCTGAAAGTTGAATCTGAATGAGTATCAGGATGGCATCCGTGTCTAGAGCATATCTGAACTGTATCTGAGAGTTGAATTTGAATGAGTATTAGGATGGCATCCGTGTTTGGAGCGTATCTGAACTGTATATGAAAGTTGAATCTGAATGAGTATCAGGATGGCATCCGTGTCTGGAGCATATCTAAACTGTATCTGAGAGTTGAATTTGAATGAGTATCAGGATGGCATCCGTGTCTGAAGCGTATCTGAACTGTATCTGAAAAGCCTTTGAACATTTTTAATGGTAGCTATTGATTAATCTTATCCTGAAAAGGGTAAAAAACATTAGCTGTATGCAATGTCATGATGTATGAAATGCATGTGTGATACGGTGGCAGAACTGACTGTTAATACAGGTTTGCATTTTGCATTTTTTGTTCGCAAAATATCGCGGTAAGCAAGAGTCGCCACCGACTTTTATTTTATCCAATTAGAAAAAGGAAAAAGAACAGAAAAAACCTTTTTCAAGAATATTTCTGAGTACGGGGGGTAGATTATAGAAAGGGAAGGTGTTAGCACCCTTTCTATCCGTGGTTTTCCACGGGCTCTTAGGTACTTGCTCATTTTAAAATTGCTTGTATGTGTTTGTTTTGAAAAAGTTTACTTCGTGATAACCCTTGCATCAGTCCTCAAGGATGTGACAAAGTTGTTTTGAAAAATTGTTTTGAAAAGTGTTTGTGTGAAAAGTTTATTTGTTTGAGCAAGTACTTAAGAGTTAATCTACCTACTCAAAAAAGATTGTTCGCTTTCCTTTAGACAGTGCTATCCTATTATTAAGGAATAGGTAGCACCGTCGTTGGAGTTTTAAAGGGACGTTCGAAGGGACAGATACAGTCACAAAAGCAATGTTAGGAGGCGTTAGTAATCATCCTAAAGCCTTAAAGATCTATTTCTGAGGCAACATCCGAACGAGTCATTTGAGATCTTTGAGGGCTAGAGGACGACCACTAACAAACCCTATACTTCATGAATGTTTAACCGAAGGCAACCGAAGTGGAGTAAACCCTAGGAGTGAGCATGTGCGAGTGAATTTTTTCAGTTAATTTGTCTTTGCACATTTAGGTTATCTACCGTTTTAATTTTCAAATGTTCTTGCCATACAATCCTATTAGCATACATCTAACAGTTTATAATTGCGGAAATTAAAGTGCGGAAATAGAAATCTTAACTATTACATGGATTTCAAAGATACAAAATTATTTAGACAGTAAATAAAATGTAGAATTAAAACCTAATTAAAGCTATTACAACCTCGGAGTAATTACAAAAATAATTAAAAAGTAATCAAAATACGCGCGACGAATTAAATGCGAGGACGATTAGAAAACATAAAAAAATCTAATTTGAGAAAAAAATATTTAAGTTATTTTTGAAGCAAAATTAATTATTTACAAAACCCTAATTTCTAATTTGATTTTAATTATGAAAAAGAGTTAAATTAACCTAATTAGATTTAAATTAATTAATTAAAGAAAATAAACATTTTATGAAAGAAAAAAAAATGATTTTTGGGTGTTTTTTATGATTTTGATTAAAAAGAAATAATTTTGATGTTATTTTAAGAAAAGAAATATAATTAGAAAATAATTAGTATGTGTGATACGGTGGGAGAGCTGACTTTTTGTTTTGCGTTTGATCGCAAATGTTGCGGATAGCAAATGTCGCCACCGACTTTTCTTTTATCCAATAAGGAAAGGTGAAAAAGCACAGGAAAGACCTTTAGAGATGTTTTCTTGAGTTCGGGGGGTAGATTATGAAAAGGGAATTAATATTAAAAATGATAAAAAAAGGAAAATAAATGAAAGATAGAAACAGCGTGCTGCTGCAAGCGAAACAACAAGGATCAGATGTTCTGAAGCCAGGCGCGTGATGACTCAAAGGAACGTCAGTGGAATCAGAAGTTCTGGATTGGTACACTATGAGGTCCTGCAAGACATGTCAGAGGGAAAACACAGAAGTTATGGGTTGTTATGTGTTGAACTTCCGAGCATTAGAACAATGAGAAAATCTTAGAAGTTATGTATATTAAAACAGTGAAGGGAACTCAAAGGTTTAGTATGTGCTAAGACAGTGAGTGAATATCAGAAGTTCAATGTGTTTTAACAGCGAGCGAATATCAGAAATTCAGTGTGTTTAACTCTTAATCAGCACATCAATAATTTATTCAATTCTTAATAAAGAGCAAATCAGAAGGATAACAGCACAACAATTTATAGAAGTTCTAATCCTAAATCTGAGCCTAGCCTTAATCAAGAAGTTCTGATCCACAGTTTCCCTACTTTTGCAATGATATGTAAAACATTAATATTGTGATATTTACATATTTAATGATGTCCTGAATAAGAAGATGCAAAGTCAGAAAGACTTACCTTGAATCTGGAGCGTGTGCTTGGAACTTGAATTGTTGCCTTCAAATGTTCTAGAGCCAGCAAGAGAAACGGGAGAGAAAATTCCAAGTTCTTTGATTCAAAGGGAAGAACAAAGGTTTTGTTTCTCTCTTTTGACAATTTTCTCTCTCAAAAACCCAGCCCCTTGAAAGTGTGATGAGCAACTTATTTATAGGTGAATTTGTTGTGGTTTTGGGGGGGGGGGGGGGAACAAATGGGTTTTAAAATTTTTGGCACACTATTCCATTGCTTTTTTATCACAGCTTTTTGTATTTGGTGCAAATACAGGATTTGGGAAAATGCAGGCGTGGACTGGATTAGCTGCTGGTTAGAGTATTGTGTTGTAGCAGTGCAGCAGGTTGTTTAAACGAGGACTTGGGATTTGGTGATGTTTTGATCGCAAAAGATCAGAAATGTAACCTCCAAATGCTGAAGGGTCATGTTCTGACTGAAGAACATTGCTTCCATATGTTCTGATTGAAGCATCATGTTCTGAACCGTGTCTGTAAATTCTGACTGCGCTTGCGTGGAGGCTGGCTCAGAAGTTCTGAAGTATCATATTCTCTTGACACTTAGAAAATTTTCTAAATGTTTAGAAATTTTATTTTTTCAAAGTAACTTCTGACTTCTGATTTTTGATGAACCAATTTCATGTCTTGATGAAATATAATTGTTGAAACTTGATTTTTGATCTAAATGTCCAAGTTTGACTTTTCAATGTGCTTTTGACCATTTTTCCCTTGTGGATGATTTTCTTGAAAAGATGTAATTCAAGACTTGAAACTTGATAGAAGCAAGCCTGAGAGTCCAAGATGATATTTTGAGAAATGAGAGGGCAAGTTTTGGGGTACAACAGTTGCCCCTATTCAATCTTCTTAAGCTTGAGGATGTAGATTGGCTGGTCTTCCTTTCGTGATCTGAAGGTGGAAGATGATTAAACACTAGAGTGCCCAGAAATTTGCACTCGCGTGAAGTATTGCTGATTGGTGATATCGGGAATGGACTTACAGATGCCATTTGGAAGGAGACAGAGAATCGTCGGAGATGGGCTTAAAGATGCCATCCCGAAAAGATCGGTTGCATAAGATATTCCTTGGTGAGAATTCCTGTACCTACTGTTGATGAGGACTTTGCCGAGGAATGTTGATTTATGACCTGGGAAGTAAAATCTAGGAGCTTCGGTTGTCCATTACTCTACTGGGGAATTAACTCTTGATTGAGGGAGTGAAAGTAAAATGTGTACCAGTTCAGGGTCCAGGCTGTATAGCGACTTATTAGGGAAATGTGAAACCGACCGTATCTGGTCGGGTCTGGGTCGTACAGTGTTGCAAACTGTTTCCTGGAGATAAGGGAGAAGGAACCTGGATAGTAGGGTTACTTCGAGATGAAAGCCTGGATAGTAGGGCTATGAGAAGGAACCTGGGTAGTAGGGTTACTTCGAAATGAAAGCCTGGATAGTAGGGTTACTTCGAGATTAAAGCTTGGATAGTAGGGCTTATGGGAAGGAACCTGGATAGTAGGGTTACTTCGAGATTAAAGCCTGGATAGTAGGGCTTATGGGAAGGAACCTGGGTAGTAGGGTTACTTTGAAATGAAAGCCTGGATAGTAGGGCTTACGGGAAGGAACCTGGGTAGTAGGGTTACTTCGAAATGAAAGCATGGATAATAGGGCTTATGGGAAGGAATCTGGGTAGTAGGGTTACTTCGAAATGAAAGCCTGGATTTTAGGGCTTATGAGAAGGAACCTGGGTAGTAGGGTTACTTCAAAATGAAAGCCTGAATAGTAGGGCTTATGGGAAGGAACCTGGGTAGTAGGGTTACTTCGAAATGAAAGGCTGGATAGTAGGGCTTACAGGAAGGAACCTGGGTAGTAGGGTTACTTTGCTTGATCATGTAGATTAGTTGACCCGTTTAGTTTTGGGAAATGATTTTTCATTAGCTGTCTGCAGATATGACATGTATAACTGTTGAAATTGTTGGTGATAATTGTCTTTCCTGAAAAGATAACAGGGTTAATCATATTCGATGCATGAAATGCATTGTGAGATGATGTTCTCAAAATAAATGAGATTATGTTGTATGTGATATGTATGTGCATGTCACGATGTATGAGCATGAGATGTTAGTTGTGACATATCCGAGTCTGGGAAAATAAATCCCTGACTGCGGCTGGAGAAAATAGCATTTCTAACTATTGTAGAGAACTGTGATTCTTCTACTTTCGTTGGAGATGGTGAACATAAATGACTGTGCCGGAGATTTATTCTTAGCTGTTTGTGAATATTCTGCCAAGGAGAGACTTTGTTTGAGAATAGCTCTGCGGGGGAACCACTCTATTAAGCTTTGTTGGGGATTGAGCTAGAGAAACAAGCTCTGCTTGGGGAGATAATAATTTATGATGATCCTCTCGCGAACATGCAATTCGGACGGGGGATATAGATGTAAGGTTTCTGGACGACCCTGGCTAGGGGGATTACTTCCCGTTTTGAGAGAACTGACATCAATGATTTGATTACCTTTACCCTGTGAGGAATATGGATATTACAAGGTCGCATGTATTGATGATTGTGTTCCAAAGCTGTCTCTGCCCTGGTACCTTCTGGATAGAGTAACTGTCGGGTTTTGACATTTCTTATTTTTTCCCGGTTTCTAGAATTACGAGTAATTGTCTTTTGTTTCTTATGTAAATATTTATGAGCAGCAATCATTTTCAAATGTATTTATCAAAAATAAGTCATTGGACGTTCTTGCAAAACAAAACAGAAAAATAAAAAACAGATCAAAGTTTCTTGTGAAAATGATTTGTATTGATTTTTGAAATTGGCCTGTGATAGGCATTTTTGTACAAGGAGGCTGACGCTCTAGCAAGAGAACACCGCCGTAAAAAATAGAAGTTATACAATATTGTGTAAAAAGAAAACAGCTATGTACAACAATTCCATTGGGTTCCAACTCTGCTATTGACCCTATGTCTTCGAGCGTCTCATCACTTTGTTGCTTGTCCGAAGTTGATTAGGTTGATCGATGTCGTTCGAGCTTGACAATTGATAATGAGGTCAGATCGCAAGGTGATCCAATGGGACATAGTGATATGCTTTTCATCCCTAACTTTTGCCTGGATCGCCCTTTCGGGTTTTCAGTCCACCGGGATACCCTTTTTTGCCCAAGTCGCCTTTTCAGGTTTTCGACTTGCCGGGTTTACATATTTTTTTCATTTTCATCCCTTATTTTTGCCCGAACCCTTTTGGTTCACCGAGAAGCCTTTATTTTTGCCTAGGCCAGTCGACCTAGCAGGTCTTTTATCATGCGTAGTATCTTTTCACTATGTCTGCATTGACAGGGTGAAGAAGGTTGTCACCGTCCATGGTGGTTAGAATCATGGCTCCACCCGAGAAAATGTTTTTAAACACAAATGGCCCTTCGTATGTGGGAATCCATTTGCCCCTTGGGTCACCTTATGGAAGTATGATACGTTTGATCACTAGATCCCCGACTTGATATTCTTGACGCCTGACTTTCTTGTTAAAAGCCTTGATCATTCGCTTTTGATACGTCTGACCATGACAGATAGCAGTAAGTATCTTCTCATCGATTAGATTTAGCTGATCATGCCGAGTTTGGATCCAGTCGTCTTCATTCAAACCTGCGTCCTTCATAATCCTTAGGGAAGGAATCTGGGCCTCAATGGGTAGGACTGCCTCCATGCCATATACCAGAGAGTAGGGTGTTGCCCATGTAGATGTCTGGATTGAGGTAGGGTACTGTTGCACCCAAAAATTTGCCCTCCTAATTGCACTTTTATTTTGGCTTAGACTTTTGCATTCATTTGCATATATTCCATTAGGTCACTAACATAGCATGCATTGCATTCATTAAAGCGCTTGAGGTTCAAAGTTCAGTGGTTGTGCGATATTAGGGTTTCACAGTGGTTAAGGAGTCCGTGCCTAATAAAGGCTGATTTCTTATTCAAGCAGTAAGCGGTGGAATTAGAGTTGTAATCTGCGTCATTGAGAATTTTTGTCTCCATCAAGCTAGGAGGCTATCATAGTTTATTTTCCTATATGTGATTAAAGCCAGGTTTTTGGTAATTGTGTTCCAATCTGGTTTTTCATCGAAGATCATGAGATTAGGGTTTGTTTATCAAGAGAATTTCTCAGAAAGCCTTATATTGTGCGTCAGGAATTATCATCTTCAAGGGAATTTCTTAAGGATTTTAGCCTTACGTTTTCAAGTGGACATGTTTGTGACTTGAATTATAAAAGTTGAAGCACAATACAAAATATGAGGCTAGAGAGCATTAATTGAGTCATACGAATATGAATAAAAGGTTTTGATTTTGGGCAAAGTCAATATGGAGAGTTTGTTTTCTTGACTGAGTTCATGCAAGAATATTATTGATTCGACCGAATGTTGTGTCATATCTTGAGTTCAGGACTGGTTCATTGAATATGCAAGTTGGTTTAAATTCGTTCAATGAGTCATGAAGTGAAGTGTTTAGAGGATAATCAAATGGTATTAAAGAAATCTAAGCGTTGGTTTATTTTCAAGAATTTGATTCAGGCGAGTTTGGAGACCTTAGTCATAAGGGTTTCTTGGAATGCAACAAATAAGATACAAATGGCAAGGCATAGTCATTCATTATAATTCCATTCAAGTGATTATTTTGGTTCAAGTTGTCACTTTCAGTATCATTCAAATACCATTGAAAATCAATCCAAATACATTCCAAACCTTCATTTACGTCATTCAAATTCAACATCTCAATATTCATCGTTCAGTGTCCACTTGAAAATTCATGCTCGTCCAACCATTATTTCTAGGCATCATGCAAATGTTTCCAAGCGATTCATTTTGAATTTACAAATCCATATTACATTCCAAAGGAACTACACAAAAATTGTAAGTTACGCAAAGCTACACTAAATCTATCCTGCCTAAACATTAGCTCCATTATTTTCCATGTTATGACTTCATGATGCCATCTTTATAACCTCCAAACTCTTTGTCAAACTTTGATTCAACCATGTACAAAATTGTTTATGCGATAGGTTTCATGTCCTGGCTCCAAGTTTTCCAACCCTGCACTTTACAAAACATAAACAGTCCATAAGTTCAATCAGAAAAATAGTTTGGTAGCTTGCAAACAAAACCAGTTCAGAAAAGAAGAAACTCGAAGAGCAGGATTTTTCCCAATTAAAGAAATAAAAAGTTCACAATAATATTGAAAATGCTTCATTGAAACAAGATTTGGATATGGCAAAAAGATCACATGAAGAACATGTTTTGCAGTTGGAATTGCAAGCTTCTGAATCTAAAGTTGTCATAAAATCTGTCAAAGATGAAGTGATAAAAGCAAAAAGAAGCTACTCAGAGGAATACAAGTACTTTGGAATAAAGCTCAAAGGTCTAGCCGAGGCTGCTGATGATTATCATGTTCTTCTAACAGAAAATAGGAAATTATATAATGAAGTTCAAGATTTGAAAGGAAATATCAGGGTATATTGTCAAATTAGACCATTTCTTTCCGGGCAAAGTCAGAAGCATACGACAGTTGAGTTTATTGGTGAAAATGGAGAACCAATTATTAGCAATCCTCTTAAACAAGGAAACCGAAACCAGTATAAAAAAACTTACAAAAAAAACATAATAGAACTTTCATGAATTTCCTAACCAATTCCCAACTACCTATAACCAACTCTCATCTTCTAACCAATTCTCAACAAACAACTAACAGGAAAAGCAACTAACAGCCTTGTCCAGAATTTCTAACTAACTTCCAGTAACCATTCCCTAACTGTTTCTAAACATAACTTACAACAGCCTAACAGACCTACCATTCCCTAACTACCTACAACTTCTAAGCATAACTAATCGTCGCCCCTAACTAACTCTAACCAATTCCTAACTAACTTCTAACAACACTAACAGAAATATTAAAAAGGGAAGCTTACCTGGATTCATGGATCCTTTACTTCATTAAAAAGAATCTCAATACCACAGAAAAAAGGATCTCTCTCTCTGAAACTTTCATCTCAATCCTCTGCACTAACTCACTCTCTTCCATCTTCATCATCAACAGAAGAATTACTAGAAGTTTCTCTATGCACTTTCTAAACCACTACTTCATCTTCATCATCATCATCATCATCATCAACTCAAGTCTTCAACCTGCTTTAACATGTGATCTCAACATAATTGTACCTTCATTCTACATCAACAACAAATCGCATCACAAATTCTTCACAACATACCACACAAATAGAGGAAAAATCTCAGGGATTAATTTCACGGAGAAAAAACCAAGAAGATTCATAGAGAGAGGATGAAACATTCCACCAAAAATGATTCATTCTCACAAACTCACCAGGAAATATCTTTAACCCTGAATCTGCAAGATTCTTCACGCATCTTCATCTATCACCTACTGAAACCTTCATCATCTCATACTTCAATCTTCAATCCAATCTACAACATCATACACACTCTTTACGACGACCTTGTCTTCCTCAACCTTTGACAGTCCTGACACTATCGGTAATCACCATCAAATCTCACAGTGTGAATAAGAAATTTGAATCAGAAGAAGAAGAAGAGGCAAGAAACGAAAATGGAGATACCTAGCAATCAAATCTTAAATCGTCACCGAGAGACTCGTCGTCACCGTTGCTGTTTTCGCAGGAAAATCGCCTCTTCTCTCACGATTCTACCAACTTTCTTGACAACAAAACATGGATTTCGACTCCCTATGTAATTTCCCCATGTCTCCTGTTTGAGTGTGTTCATCATCACAGCTTTATTTTGGTTCCAAGGTTTTTTAAGGTGTTTACTGTGAGTTTAGATTAGAAGGGTTTGGCGAGGAATTGGAGAAAACAGGTTTCAGATTTGGAAAGGGGGAGAACGGTGAGGGCATACGATAAATGAGGCTGTGAATGGCAACGAGGAAACCATTGAAGAGAGAAGAAAGGGATGAAGGCGCTGTGAAGAGATGAGGAAGAACGAGTTTGTAGAGTTGAACCGTCATATAACCTCACAACCTATGCTATTCAAACGTTGCGTTTTTGATGTATTCATCTATTATCTCATTTCTTCTTATTCAGAAAACAAAACAATAAAAAATGCAAAAGGATGGATTGTGTTGATTGGTTTGGGCTGGTGATCCTTGGACCTCTATTCACACCATTTCGGATTCGTACACCTCCCTGTTCTTATTTATTTTCATTTTGCTCTTACAATTTCGTGCAATTAATTTCTTGAGTTTCTTCCATAATTTTTTGCTAAAGTTTTGTGTGTATGTTAGCATACTACTCCCTGACTTGATGATATTTTTCTTATTTTTTAATTCATTTTGGAATTATTTGAATAAAGGTGTAAATATGATGAAATTTAGAGCTGCTTTATGTTCCTGTTGATCTCTCCTTGTTTTAATCCAAATTTTGACATGGTGACTGATTTAATAACAGGTCTTGAAACTTAGGAGTTTGATTAAGTGTTTACTTCTATTTGGGATCATAAAAACTCTTGAAATGGTTGAAATCAAGTCCTAATTTCATTGAATGTTCATTTGGGTTGCAAACTCTGAGATGGATTCATTAAGGCTGCTTGTGTAAGATAATAGTTCTTGATCCATTACGCTTGTTGGTATGAGTGTGGGATAATTTTATTGAAGAGTTTCAAGAGTTTTGGAGTAACTTTAGACTGCAATCTTCATCAAGGAAATTCAAGGAGGCTTTCGGTGTAGTTTTCTTACCGCTTGCGTGGCTTTGAAGAGGCAACGAAACTTCTCTGTTAGGTATATTTTAGGTGCTTTCAATCATGTAACATAACAAGTTGTTATATGATCGAACTCCTGTAGAGTTTTCTTATTACTTGTATGATTATGAAGAGGCAACAGACCTTCTCCGTTCGGTATCATCTCCACTTTATTTTATTCCTTATTTCCGCATTCTATGATACTTCTTTACTGCTTTTCTAGATACCATGAGAAGTAGGGAATAAAGAGCGTGCGCTTGAAGTCGTTGTTTAAAGACTTGTAGCAGGCATTCTGCACTTCATTTGCTATATGTGTTGTGCTTGTGTTTGTTTACTTTCTTGTTGATTGATGAGTCACTCAATTTAGAAATTGAGATCACGACTTCGCTCTCAGTGCATGCTCCCTATAGGATTTTATCGCTTCCCTTCATTTCTTGTTGATCGATGAGTCACTCAATTTAGAAATTGAGATCACGACTTCACTCTCATTGCATGTTCCCTATAGGAAAGTTTTGTTAGACCTTATTTAGCATGCTAACCTAGGTAGGATCTCTCCAAGTGTGCTCTTGAGCTTATTAGCTTGTTTGCTTCGTCCTTGTACATACCATGTTCCCTTAGGATGTGCTTGCTCCGTCCGGACGCAAGTTAGACCTTAGGTTGTAAACCATGCATGCTAACATTAGGTAGATGTTTCCCTTTCATTCATCCTTGACTTAGGGCTACCATTGTATGATAAAATTAGGTTTAGAAATAGGCTAGTCTCCCCTTGACTTTTCTTTCCCCTTTTTGCATATGCATTAAAACAAAAACTTCTTTTTCTTACAAACTACAAAAATACTTAAAAAATTTATTGACGAGAATCATATCTTTGTTAAGTATGAGAGATGATAAGCGGGTTTTTTTCGACCTTATTGTTCTCTTATTCTAAGCTTTGGTGTGGTTCAAGTCTCAAAGACTTATTTCATGAATAAGTAGAAAAATGGCTAATGTCTCTCTCTTGAGATTAACTAGCTGTTATCCACAAGCAAAAACACCAACAAACACAAACTCCTTTTGCCTATGGGCTTTTCTTTCAAACTCTTTTCAAAAGAGCATGTTAATTCACTTCTGTGCTGACGCGTAAGTCTCCAAAGTTCGAGTTGCGGCAGAAGGAGAAATTAATATTGTTCATTAAAAAACACAAACCAATTCAAACCTTTTTGTGCGCCCAAGACCCTTTTCTCCAAAACTTTTTCAAAAGAGCATGTTAATTCACTTATGTGCTGACGCGTAAGTCTCCAAAGGTCGAGTTGTGGCAGAAGGCGAAATTAATATTGTTCATTAAAAATACAAACCAACAAAAACATGTGAGCCGAACTACGGCTGCTCTGATTCCTTAAAAGGGATACGTAGGCATTGGGGTAGGGCCCGAGCGAGCACAAATTTTATTTTCCCTACATTCTTTTCTCCTTTATTTTGCATGCATTCCCTGTACAATTTAGATATAAATTCTCACACCCATTAGATTAGAACAACAAGAGTGGATACCGTAGAGTACTACGGGCGTGTGGGGTGCTAATACCTTCCCCTCGCGTAACAGACTCCCTTACCCGTATCTCTTGGCCGTTCGGCCTTGATTTCACCCTTCTCAGGTTTATTCGATGTTTACCTTTCCCTACATGTGGGATAAAATACGTTCGATGGAGACTTCATTGTTTGATGATTTTCAGCCGGTTTTTTCAGCTGGTGACTTCACTGGGGACAACATGTCGACCTATTGTTGGTCTATCCCGGAGTCGCTCCTCGCTCTTGGTTCCTTTCTTTGGGTGTTTATTTTTATGCTTTCAGTTTATTCGTTCATTTTTGTATATACCTAAGTATATATATATGCATTACATTTTACTGTCTTCCATATACTGCTGTTGTACTGGATCTGCTTCTTGATTGGGTGGGGATGTTACTGTTGAGGTAAAAGGCCCAGTACCCTGGCTAGAGTGCACTAGGACACTAGGAATAGATTAGGGGCATGACAGCTATAGGACGTGGTCCGATTAGTGTAGTCATGTCATATACCATGATCGGATGAGGTTCAATTGAATTACTATCGGCACCCACGTCTGTGGGTAAGGCGATAACACTTTCAGGCGGACCCGTGATTGCGAGTTACCCTTGCCTTACCCTGACATAATCTTCACCCGTGAGTGGGGAGGGAATTATTATTACAGGTACAATTGGTGACTATATTCAAATGGTTACTCATGTTCAGATGGTGACCATGCTCATACAGTGATTATTGGTTCTAATGATTATGTTCTGGATTTCTGTCGGTGACTTATGCATATGGTGTTCTGTTGGTGACTATATGGTTCTCAGATTTATTTCCTGAGTTCCTGATTTGTATACTGGGAGGTTCATTCATGCCTTCGATCTTAGTGTTCCCAGCATGTTCAGAAAAGGCTCAACAGTATCCAGTTCCAGAAGCCTTGATCCCGTACAATCAGTGATCTACATAGTACTTGGTTCTTATATGTGCAGAAGTTGTGCCAGACCTCTAATCTGGTGATATTCATATGGTTCAGAAGTAATGCAGCAATCATATTCAGAAATGATGGAACCTTGATTCCATTTGATCTCATGTCTTTGCATACATAACATGGTTAACCACATACTTAACATACCTGTTGTGTTATTTCCAAAGAATCATATTTGTAAGCCTTGTGCCAAACTTTTCCATCCTTATTTGCGTAAAATCAAAACCAAAGCACTTAAATTCCTTGGAAATGAAGGAACATGATATGGAATTCATTCATGCACCCCATGCATATTCATGCATCCATAACAGGTACTCGGAGATTGGGGATTCTTATTCAGACATGGTGCTCTCCTTGGAGGTTCAACTTGATTCCTTGCTCCACATGTTCAGAGATTAGTTATGGAACAACTTTGTGTGGTATACATGCAACATTTGGCCCGTGGTCAGAAATTTCTTCGAGAAGGAAGATAGTCAATTGAAGACTCAGATGAGCCAGGTCATGAAAGCTCTGATGACGATCTTGCACTTACTTCCGCAACAGGTTCTCTCTTCTCCTCATCTTTTAGGGAACACTTTCAATCAGGGAGCGCTACACAATCCTAAGTTATTGGAACATCTTATTAGCAGATGGTTCCCATTTACTATAGGATCTTATATCAGTGCTTCATTCTCGTTGACCAACATCATACGTGGTTGCCACATCGGGGCATCATACTTTTTAATCAGGGGCATCCTCCATAACTTTGTGTTCACTGATCTGTTCAACAGCATCCAGTCTTTGTTCCCCTGGTGAATTCATGAAAAAAAAAGCTTTTAAGCAAAGACAAAAGAATCCTGATGAGCATGCTGTTACAAGCCCACTGCACTACATCCTTTAGTCTCCAGCTCTAATCTTTGGGGTCTTCCTCCCACAAACAACTCTTCTAATTGCCATACACAGGCTAGATGCATCCCCTATTCTGGGGTACCCGGTTTTGATATTGAAGACTACAAAGGAGTTGAAATATAAAGCCAAGCACCTGTTTGGCGTCTCTTCTAAAGGTCCAATTCCTATTTGGCCAACTGCCACACTCTTTTTCACCAGGTGGATGTCTCTTTTGTTCTTATAGAAGACAGACTGTATTATTATTTTTGTGGCGCAATATGCCAGATGATGCAGTTTATATCGATTCACTTGGTAAAGCATTCATTTGTTCTCCTGAAAGAATCTTCTATGCATATTATTCTGGGGCAACTGATCATTCGATTGAAGATGGTACGTCATCTAGAGACAAGGTCCAAGACGAGATCAATCCGGAGACTGTGGTGTCCAGATCACATCAGAAGAGGAATTCTCTCACTCACCTCATGCATCTTCATGCATCCATAGCAGGTACTCAGAAGGTACTCAGAATGGGGAATCCTTATTCAGACCCGGTGTTTTCTTTTCAGAACTGCAAATCTTGACTTCTCGCCGCTCCGTGATCAGATTCAAGTTATGGAAGAAATTCGTGGGGAATTGGACGAGATGAAATAACATATGGGGTTCTCGATGTTAGACATACAAGATTTGGTATGTGGACAATAACTCTTGCAAGAAGAGAACACTCAGTTGAAGGCTCAGTTGAGTTTGATTATGGAAATTATGGGGACAGTGTTGAAAAAAGAAGATGGTTTTATGCCTGCTACAATAAGAGTTACTGTTGTACCCCAAAATTTTCCCTCCCATTTTTCATACAAGATACAATCCTAGGGATTCTCGGATATTCAATTTGGCTCAGAAATCGATTAGACAGATTCTCTTTCGAGGCAGTAAATCAGCAATTAGGGTTTTGCATTTCTCAAAGGAAAATGAGTTTTCAAAGTTTCAAATGGTCTTTATGGTCTTTCATGTGATATCAAAGATGTTTGTGCCAATTTTCAAGCCTCGCATCGTGAGTTTGCTCATTCAATGGTTCAGGTGACTAAGAATCAATTGCAAAAGTCGGACCTTTCAGTATCAAGTTCAAACGATTGTAACTTCTTCATTAATCGATATTCTTGAGCGGTTCTATTTGCATATGACTCTCCTTGACGTCATCCCCGATTTATCTTCACAAGTCAAGAGCTGATTATGTGCGAAAGATCATCAGAAATTCGAATATTTTAGAGGTCACTTTATGTTTCTGACCTAATTTCAGATAATTGTGGTCTGCCTTTCAAGAGTCGTAATGTCCTCAATTTTTAAGATCTCGAGACGACTATTTTTGTACATTTTCATGAGCGATGTCATCAACAAGTCCTTTTTAAGAATCGAAGTAAATTGTAAAGACCTTGGAGATTATCAATTTGTCATAATTCATTTTCTTGATTTAGGTTGTTTTCGACTTCTAATTGTTTTCTCAAAGGCCGCAATTTTTATGCTGGGACTGTCCATAGAACGAGATGTTGAATTTGGAGATTCATATTGAGTTCGAAGAAGATGATGCTTATAATAAAGATTTCCATGTTGAAAATTGATTTATGATCTTGGTGAAGATTATTTGAGGATTCATTTGAATGTTGTCTTGATTAGCAAAGAATTACACGATATCACAAGCTTTCGTCCAAATCTTTTACGATTGATTCGCGTGGTTGGTTTTAAATTCAAGGTATCAGAGAACGAGTTCACTAAAGTTTTCTCAAATTCATTTGAACTTTGGAATGCAAACATGATTAAAGCTATGTTGTGATTCATGGTTTATCTAAGTCACAATTCTCATGAATCAAATCAAATTGTTAAACCTAATTTCTTCAAGTGCGTCATTTTTCAAATGCAAGACTTTTTTTAAGCCGCTTTAGAATTCAAGACTATTCAAGTTTATTCAAGAATTCAAGACTATTCAAGTTTATTCAATAATTCATGACTATTCAAGTTTATTCAAGAATTTAAGATTTACAACAAGGCGTCATTTCTTATTTGAATATATTTCACAATTCTCCAAGTCTTAAAATTCAAATCACAAATTCACAATGTTATAAAATTCCTAACAATGTACTAAACTACAAAGGAATTTCTTCATCATCAAACTTTCTTCAAGCGCATTAAGTCACTCTTCGTCAATTCTCCCTATCGTCCAATTTGCTCGTACATATAAACAAAAGGAGAGAATTAGTTAGCAAAAATTCATGTTGGAACAAGAATAGAAAATTTCAAAGAATTCTCTACATTTTCATCATTAGGGATTGGTAAGAAGAATCAGAAATAAGGGGGGCAACGTTTCGTTCGTGTTTGGTCCATTGCAAATCACAATCTTTAATTGGTTCATAGAGGAAAAAATGATGAGAAATACAAGTCAAAATTAATAAGTTCATCATAGTCTTAAATGCTGAAAAAAGTAGTTTACATCACAGTAAAAAAGGACAATTACAAGAGGCTAAAGTGCTGTCAAAATAGACTGCATTGCAGCCCTCCATAGGCTGTCCATAAGAGGCCAAAATCTGTCAAAAAACAACTGCAACATACAGCCAAAATTGCACATATATAGGCCAAGTCAAAACTGCAACAAAAAAGGAGCAAAGCAGCATAACAAATATGTTCAAAACCAATTGCCTTTTCCCCCCAAAAGTTTGTTTTTCAGATGGATACAAGAGGCATATAATAGAGGCAATTCGGTAGGAGGAGAAAAAAAAGGAGAGAGAACAATTTCATTATTCAAAAACAACAGCAAGAATATATACAAAAAAACAGAGAAATCAAATATCACAAAAAGAACACAACAGCATCCAAAAGCAAAGATAAACCCCAGATATTTTTCATCATTTCCCCTTCCAACCCTTCAGAAACTTAAGAAAAAAAGAGAAAGTTTTATGGAAGAAACTTCCCTGTAGAAAACCACGACAGTCTCTAACCCCTGTTCATACACAAAAAATCACCAAGCTTCAATCTCTTCACTGCAAAAACTAAGCAATCATACTCATTCAGCAACATCAACACCGGAAATAACATATTTGAACTTCAACACACGCAGAGCTGAAGTTCGTCAGAAGCAACATTTATATCAAAGAAGAAGAAGTTCAAAACAGAAGGAGGCTGAAATCAAAGCGCGGATTTAAACTCATCGTTTTCTTTGGAACACCGTTGAAGAGACTCCAACAGGTACCGTTTCTTTCTCTCATCTTTGCATAACCATGTTTTTTCACTTTCTGATTTATTTGTCAAATGCGATTCCATGTTGTCATTACTCCTCTTTAATCTTGTGATCCTGTAAAATCAAGCATGTTGTCGTAAGAAAAATGAAAATGTTAGAGAGACAGAGAAATCAACTTTCAATAGAACGTCATCACTGCAGTCCACCACCTCCATTAACATTTCGATTCCAGCATATCACCAAGCCTTATTGTTAATCCAGGCCAACACATCTTTGTTTCAGCAACGTAACAAACATGTACATCATTCATTCACGATAACAGACCACACTCAAAACTCAGCACAACCCTAAACAAAATCCCAACAAGTCATAAACCAAAAGTAACAAGATATTGAAACAGGAATGCATAATCAAATCGAAATAGCATGGATCGAGTAGTTTAGACTTACGTTGTCGTGCATGTGTATCGCCCTATTTCCAATTGAAACCGAAGAACCGGAAATCACTGTAGAACCACCATTGGTAGCGCACCGTCACATAATTGCACCACTAGATCCACCACAACCACGTCTGATTCGTCTTCATTTGTAAGTTCTCAATTTCTTCCATAGTTTTCTGTCTATGGCTTAATGAAATTGGTTTTGCTTGTTTGAGAATGAGAAGAAGAGTGTGGATTGAGAGGGATGAAGAAGGAACCGAGAGAACCAAAAGAAGAACGAAAATTGATTGTTGTTGATTTTCAATGAGAAGGTTCGGGAGAAGGAATAGGATTATGAAGTTGTAATCCCAATCTTTCAACCCTAAGCGTACATTGTCCTTTGCGTTTTTTGTTTAAAATTGGGAATTTTATTGCAATAATATGTTTCTTAAGGTTGATTTGATTAAAATAAGGAAAGCTGGATTGGAAGTGGTTTGTTTGGACTGGGCTGAAAATATTTGGCCTGTTTACTATTTTTTTTTGTTTGCAAGCTTTTTTTTCCTTGGACAAAAAGAGCTTCTGGATCACTTCAATTGGGCTTAGCGCCCTGGCCTTTTTTCCAACCCACATCCTGATCTCTTTTTTTGCACCCTTTGGACTTGGCATATTTCTTTGGTTGAATTTAATTATTTGCTTGATATTGTTTAATTTCTTCATGATAAATAAATTTCAAAGAAAATAATAGAATAGAATTTTATTTTTCTTTACCACAAACAAAACACCAAAAACATTATTTTGTTATTATTAATTATTTCGCTAATTAATTTTTATCTAATAGCTTGTTTTCAATTTAATTAATTATTTATTTTCATTTCAATTTGGTTGTATTGTTTGCCTATTTGAACATTTAGTCGCATTAATCCACCCCCATTTGTAAATTTGTACCCCCATTCCTAAAAGCTCTGTAATAGCGTAGAATTTTAATTTCTGCAATTTACTATTTTCATTATACTGTATAGTAATTAGGTGTGCATGGCAAGACATAAAAACCAATCGCTAGATAACCTAATTTCAACAAAATAACTTGAAACGAACACACTTTCACACGCGCACCTCTAGGGTAGCCTCGCTCATTTCCTCGGAAACACAGTCATGTCCCTCGAATATGGGACACTTTAGTAATGACCCTTAGATAAAAAGATCGTAGTCCCTCGATGACCCTCGACGTTGCCTTCGATAAAACGATCTCGTCCCTTACGAAAATTGCTAAAGTGTCTCATAAGTTGCTTTCGATGACTGTAAAATTGACCCGCGCCTGTCCCTTCACATCCAACGATGGGGCTTCTTACCAAATTAATGGTAAGATAGCAACATCTAAAGGAGAAAGAAAAGAACATTTAAGACCTTTCGAGTAGGTAGAGTCGCTCCTAGTTACTCGCTTGCTCACGACAAAAAAATTCTTGCACCTACACTTTCATCTCAAAACACTTTCAAAAGACAAATGTTCTGTATACGTTCTTATAGAAACGAGAACCATTGCAAAACATCTTTTCAAAACATTTTCCGAAACACAATCCACAAACACATCTTTGAACCACTTTTCAAAACAAAACTTTGTACGCGTTCTTATAGAATCGAGAACCATTACAAAGAGATTTTTCAAAACACTTTCAAAGCCCACATCACAAGCACACTGTCAAATAAAAGCAAGTGATCTAAGCGAGTAACTAAGAGCCCATGGAAAACCATGGATGAAAAGGGTGATAATACCTACCCTTTTCATAATCTACCCCCGAACCCGAGAAATAATCTCGAAAGGTCTTTCCTGTGATTTTTTACCTTTCCTTTTGGATAAAAGAAAAGTCGGTGGCGACTCTGGCTATCCGCATAAATGTGATCAAAACGTAAAACATCAAGTCAGTTCTCCCACCGTATCACAGAACTGGCGACTCTGCTGGGGAGTCGATAAAAATTGGGGTTACCTTAGGGTTAGATCACCTTTACTCGCTTTCATTATTTGATTTGTGTGCTTTATATTTAGTTCTTCGTATTGGGCTTGCTTTGATCCTCCACCCGAATTTGGGACACCTTTTTAGGTAAATAGCAATAGATTATGGAGACTGTACGATGTAGACCGATATGGTTGAAACAATGGCTATGTTAGTGTGACACATTTGTAGGTACCGGTATCCCTCATGGTGAATCGAGGAGAATACGGGGCCGTTGAGTGGCGTCATGAAGCACTAATTGACCTTAGAACCCTAATTGAACAAACTTGGCCATTAGGACGTAGTGAGGTAACCGGTTTCGGTGTAAAGCTGAAAATTGGTTGATACTCGATACTACACTCATTGAGGCTAGACTTTTGGGATATCTCAGCCACAAGAAAAGATTGTTGTGCTGAGGCAATGCCTAAGAGAAAGGTTGGTGATATTGAGATCTTTTAGAACCCGATCATTATTTCTAGGACAGGTTGAGCCAACTAGACTTCAAGAGGGTACTTACCTACAAAACTCATGCAAGCCTAAAACATAGGGACTTGTTTGTTGTGTGTGTATATATTTGCTTGTACATAAACATCATAAACATCATCAACATCATATGTATGCTCACTAACCATTTCAAGGATTTGGAAATTTATCTTTGTTTTTGTTTTGTAGGACATGAATTCTCTCCGAAGAAACACCATCTGAATCAGCTTTATAAAAGCACATCCTCAACTTCAAGAGCTAGCCTCAAGAGTGCCCGGGGATTCTCCTTTCACCAAGAAGTATGGTCGAATCCTCAGTTTGGCTACATCCAACTTCCAAGAAGAGATGATGTGTGTACTATTCCAATTCTTTGATCCCGTACATCATTGTTTCACTTTCCCAGACTATCAGTTGGTACCTACACTAGATGAGTTCTCTCTACTCTTAGGGGTGCCCGTGCTTAATCAGATACCGTTCACCGGTCTAGAAGGGATTCCAAAACCTGAAGTCATTGCTGAAGCTTTACATGTGAAGAGGGTCGACGCCATAGCCAATTGGGAGACAAGAAGTGGGGTTAAAGGTTTTCTAGCGAAGTTTCTATTGGAAAAAGCTCGTTCATTCTGGGATGACATGGATTTCCAAGCTTTCGAAGACGTGCTAGCTCTCCTCATTTATGGTTTGGTTATGTTTCCCAATTTGGACCAATTCATAGACGTTAATGCCATCAAAGTCTTTCTCTCTCGCAACCCTATACCTACCTTACTAGGAGACATCTTGCATTGCCTTCATACCCGCACCATGAAGAAAACAGGTACCCTTTTGTGTTGTATCCCCCTACTCGCTAAGTGGTTCACTTCACACCTGCCTCAGTCAGCATTGAAGAACGAACAAAGATTAACTTAGTCTCAAAGGATGATGTCTCTCACCCACTATGATATCCGTTGGTGCTCGAGATCCTTGGAAGATATTTCTATCATTGACCGCTGTGGGGAGTTCCCTAATGTACCTCGGCTTGGCATTAGGGGAGGTATCACCTACAACCCATGCTTAGCTCTTCGGCAGTTTGAGTATGCCCGAAGGGACGGCCCTCATGAGATGCTCATCCGAGGTTTGGTGTTCGACTACGACAAAGAAGACCAAGGTTACCGCCAGAGGTTTACACGTGCTTGGGGAATGGTGAACAAGGTAGACAGTAGGACTTTGGGACATAAAAACTCTATCCCTCTAGAGCCTTACCTTAAGTGGGTACAGGCTCGTGCCCAGAGTCTCTTGATGCCTTACCCTTCTATCCTTCCTGTCATCATTGAGCCTGTTATCGAAGGAGACGTCCCATACACCGTTCTTCATCCTGACATGCCAACCTCTCTCGAAGACCTACAGAAAGCTTGGGTTCAGTTGAAGGAAGAACAAGACACCTTTGAAACCCAGTACTACGCCAGTGAAAAGAAGGTTCTAGAGCTCACCAAACTGCTTCATGAAGAGAAAAACCTGAATACCTACATTGCTCCAAAGAGGATGCGTTCGGTCTTTTTGTCTTAGGAGTTTTTTGTTGTATTATGTTTGTTTCTTTGTAAGCCCAAGGAGGCATGATGTATTCAAACTTGGTTTATTTAATATGGCGTGTGTTCCTTTTTTGGTTTGAACAAATTTAAATCTCTAAATTTCCTTGAAATCATTTGCATATTGCATCTTCATTCATCATAACATCATACAGGTTTCTCATAACACGTCGCCTTATCCTTCTACTATTTATTTCAGTGAGATGGATGTTGAGCAAACTGCGAAAGATCTTCAAGCGCAGAATGCCCAGTTTCAACAAGTGCTCATGGCTCTGACAAAAGGACAAGAGGAGTTGAAGAATCTGCTGGCCAAAGAGAAGAAGAAGAAAATGACGAAACCAACCGGTGTTGTAATCATGGGAAGAAGGTTTAAAGGACAAACCAGGCGAACTTTAGATTTTTCAACATCGTCAGGTGAAGGAGATAATCAAACCCAAGAAGTGAACAACGACCCAGCATCCGAAGGAGAGGACGAGCCTGATAACTGTGAGGAACAATATCCTCCTACTGATGATAAATACAAACATCTAGAGGATCGTTTGAATGCCATGGAGATTCAGAGAGTACCCGGTTTGGACTTTGAAGAATTAGGACTCATCTCGGGGGTCGTAATCCCAAAAAAATTCAAGGTCCCAACTTTCGCCAAGTACGATGGTGTCTCTTGCCCAAAGCTACATCTAAGGTCATATGTCAGAAAGATTCAACCCCACACGGATGACAAGAATCTGTGGGTGCATTTCTTCCAGGAGAGTTTATCTGGGACGCAGTTAGATTGGTTCTACCAATTGGAAGGGACCAATGTTCGCAACTGGGAAGAGTTGGCCGCTGCTTTCTACAAATAATATCAGTATAATGCTGATTTGGCTCCGACTAGGACGCAGTTACAAAGCATGTCTATGGGAACAAATGAAGGTTTCAAAACCTATGTTCAAAAATGGAGGGATCTCGCAGGCAGGGTCCAGCCCCCTTTATTCGACAGAGAATTAGTGGATATGTTCCTAGGCACCTTGTCAGGACCATTTTTCAATCACCTGATTGGGAGTTCCTCAGCTGGGTTTACTGAATTAATTATGACTGGGGAGCGGGTTGAGGCCGGTATAAAAAGCGGCAAGATTCAAAGAGACGCATCCTCAAGTATGGTGAAGAAGCCCTTTGTTGGAAAGAAGGAGGTCAGTGCTGCATATGACCATATGAATAAAAAAAACTGAACGTCGCCCGGCGGTAGGGGCTGTTATTGTTAGAACAAAGTTTGAATCTACTACCCTATATTTAAGTTTTGATGATAACAAAGTGAAAAGATATATTATGTATATGATTCATGTATGAACTATCTGCTGCCTAAAATTATTATGTTCTGACTTGCAGATACTCTGATTGATATAAGCAAGATCACACCTAATCAGCATCAGAAATTTGGTTCCTGACACCAGCATCAGAAGTTGCCATATCAGAATATCAAAATCAGGTGATCAACTCACGTATATGCTGAAGTCTGATGAACAGAACTGCGCTCAACACTCTGATAAAGAAACACAACAGTTCATCAGCAGCTAAGCAGAGTCAGAATGAGCCAAGCCAGAATCTGCATTAAGTAAGCAACGGTACTGTGCATTGAAAGCAAATTAATACCAACGGCCTCATTCCAGACAAGATCTGCTCGATAAGGAAAGTTTGTTATTAGCGTTGAATCAAGAATATTGCATCCAACGTTCAACATCTCAGTGCTATATAAACAAGACTTTGAAGATTGAAATGGCTAATGCTCTCCAAATCTCTACACGCATAAAAGCTGATCAAAATCTTCCTTCTCTCAGTTTAGCTAAACACTACACATTATGATATTCTATCATTGTTTAGCAATCTAGTTTCTAAGCTTTAATTTGTGTATACATCACAGTTGTGATACAGTTTTGTAGAAAACATTCACACACTTAGATTTATCTCTTTGTAAGAAAGTGTTTCCTTGACAAACCGGGGTGTGGTTTGCATCAAGAAGGCTTTAGCAGTTGTTAAAGCAGTCTGTAATATTCAGTTGAATATAGTGGATTAAGACCTCGTTGGAGAGAGGCGAAATCACCTTGACGGGTGGATTGGAGTAGTTTGAGATCAAACGAACCAGGATAAAAATATCTTGTTCATTGCATTAGATTTCAGTTTTACAATTCAACCCCCCTTCTTGTGTTTTTCACTACTTCAATTGGCATCAGAGCGCCTGGTTCTGAGCTAAAACACTTAACCGTGTCAGTACAAGATCCAGCGTCAGAAAAACACAATGGCAGGAAACAATTCTCACATCAGCAATGACAACAATGAGGACAGAGACAGATTCAGCGGCAAACCTCCAGTCTTTGATGGAGAAAACTTTGATTACTGGAAAGACAGAATTGAAAGCTTCTTTCTGGCACATGATGTTGATCTGTGGGATATGGTGACAGATGGATACACGCACCCTGTGAATGCAAGCGGTCAGAAGATTGATAGAAAAACAATGTCTGACCAACAAAAGCATGACTTCAAGAATCACCACAAGGCCAGAACCATCCTCCTCAGCGCCATCTCCTATACTGAATATGAAAAGATCTCCAACAGAGACACAACAAAGAATATTTTTGACTCACTCAGAATGACGCATGAGGGCAACGTTCAGGTCAAAGAAACTAAAGCTTTGGCGCTCATTCAGAAGTATGAGGCGTTCAAAATGGAAGAATCTGAATCCATTGAAACAATGTTCTCAAGATTCCAGATTCTGGTAGCTGGTCTCAAGGTTCTGGACAAAGGATACTCTACTGCTGACCATGTCAAGAAAATCATCAGAAGTTTACCCAAGCAGTGGAGACCTATGGTTACAGCTCTGAAGCTAGCTAAAGATCTCAACAAAATCACTCTGGAGGAACTTATCAGCTCCCTCAGAAGTCATGAGATAGAGCTAGAAGCTGACGAGCCTCAGAAGCAAGGTAAGCCTTTAGCATTAAAATCTAACAAAAAAATTGAGTCTAAATTTTTGCAGGCAGTTGAAGAAACATCTGATGGATCCTCATCAGAAGAAGATGAACTCTCCCTCCTCTCCAGAAGAGTAAATCAACTATGGAAGCAAAGACAAAGGAAGTTCAGGAATCCCAGAAGATCTGATCAGAACGAGTCTTCTTCCAGATACAGAAGGATAGATTCTTCATCTGGATACAGAAGATCTGAAGGCTCCTCTAGTAGCAAAAAGCCAAACACCAAGGATATCATCTGCTATGAGTGCAATGAGCAAGGACACTATAAGAGTGATTGCCCAAAGCTTCAGAGGGAAAAGCCCAAGAAGAATTTTGGAAGAGAGAAGAAGAAAAGTCTCATGGCTACATGGGATGACTCTGACTCGTCTGAAGCTGACTCAGAATCAGATGATGAGAGGGCAAACATAGCTCTCATGGCTAACATCTCAGAAGATAGTGAAGCTTCTGAATCAGACCCAGAATCAGATACTGAAGAGGTATTTCCTAACTTTGCTGTTAACTTTACAAAGGCTGAACTTGCTGAAAGCCTTAATGAGATTCTGGAACGATATCAGCAAATTAGAGTTAAATTCAGAGACCTGAAAAGGAATCTTGAATCTGACTCTAATAAGACTGAGAGTCTCAAATTGGAGAATTCTGAGCTGAGAAATAAGATTTCAAAATTAGAAAACACTTTACAAAACTCTCAGAAGGAACCAATTTCTGAAACTCCCAGCAACGCTGATGAGATCATCAAGGAGTATGATCACAGTTTCCAGAAGTTCCTCACTAAAAGCATAGATAGAAGCAAAATGGCTTCAATGATCTATGGAGTTAGCAGAAACGGCAGGAAAGGAATAGGATACCAAGGTAAGGTTCCTAAACCAAAGAATGTCATGGACTTAACCATTAAATACACTCCTCTGAATTCACATTTTGTGTATGGTCACACACATGATATTAAATACACTAGCAGTAAGCACTCTGTGAAACCAAAATTCAACCAGAGTTTTGGTAAAATTAACAAATCAGGACCCAAGAAAATCTGGGTACCTAAGGATAAAATAATACATGTTGCAGATATCTTTAGCAGCAAGTCAAAAACACCAGTCATGGTACCTGGACTCTGGCTGCTCACGACACATGACGGGAAGAAGGCATATGTTCCAAAGCCTGGAACTTAAGCCAGGAGGCCACGTTGGCTTTGGAGGCAATCAGAGGGGAAAGATAATTGGCTCTGGAACTGTAGGTAATGGAAATCTTCCCTCTATTAATAATGTTCTGCTAGTAGATGGATTGATGCATAATATGTTATCCATAAGTCAATTAAGTGATAATGGTTATGATATAATCTTTAATCAAAAATCATGTAAAGCTGTTAGTCAGAAAGATGGGACTATCCTGTTTAATGGTAAGAGGAAAAACAACATTTACAAAATCAAACTTTCTGAACTAAAGAGTCAGAATGTAAAATGTCTTTTGTCTGTTAACAACGAGCAGTGGATCTGGCACAGAAGATTGGGGCATGTTAGTATGAGAAGAATATCTCAGATTAACAAACTCAATCTGGTCAGAGGACTTCCAAATTTGAAGTTCAATTCAGATGCTCTGTGTGAAGCATGTCAGAAAGGCAAGTTTGCAAAACCTTCTTTTAAATCCAAAAATGTTGTTTCTACCTCTAAGCCATTAGAACTTCTGCACATTGACTTATTTGGACCAGTTAAAACTGCTTCAGTCAGTGGCAAGAAGTATGGGTTAGTAATCGTAGATGACTATAGCAGATGGACATGGGTAAAGTTCTTAAGACACAAGGACGAGTCACACTCTGTGTTTGTTACCTTCTGTAACCAAGTTCAGAATGAAAAGGATCTTAGAATCGTTAAAGTCAGAAGTGATCATGGTGGAGAATTTGAAAACAAAGATTTTGAGTCATTCTTTAATGACAGAGGCATTCTGCATGATTTCTCTTGTCCTAGAACTCCCCAACAAAATGGAGTTGTAGAACGAAAGAACAGAACATTGCAAGAAATAGCTAGAACCATGATCAATGAGACAAACGTTGCGAAGACCTTCTGGGCAGAGGCAATAAACATAGCGTGCTACATTCAGAATAGAATCTCAATAAGACCTATTCTGGAAAAGACTCCATATGAATTGTGGAAGAACAGAAAGCCCAACATTTCATATTTTCATCCATTTGGATGTACTTGCTTTATATTAAATACAAAGAATTATTTGAACAAGTTTGACTCTAAGGCACAAAAGTGTATTATGTTAGGATACTCTGAACGCTCAAGAGGGTACAGAGTATACAATACAGAAACACAGATTATGGAAGAATCAATCAGTGTTCGTTTTGATGATAAGCTTGAATCTGAAAAGTCAAAGCAGAATGAAGTTTTTGCAGGTATGGAAATTGAATTTACAGGTTCTGAAGACAAGTCATCAGAAGCTCTCAACACAGACACTCCTTCAACGTCTGAAAGGAGCACTGCTAGCAATCCTACAACAGCTGCTGATCAACCTCAGAAGAGATTACCCAGAAGCAGCTTGGATCACCCAGAAGAGACTATCTTAGGAAGAAAGGAAGATCCAATCAGAACAAGAACAAGCTTCAGAAACTCTGAAGAAACTCTCATGGGACTTGTGTCTCTGATTGAACCTTCTTCTATTGATGAAGCACTTCTGGATAATGACTGGATTCTGACAATGCAAGAAGAGCTGAATCAATTCACCAGAAACGACGTATGGGATCTCGTTCCCAGACCAAAAGGATTCAACGTCATTGGAACAAGATGGGTGTTCAGAAACAAGCTAAATGAACAAGGTGAAGTCATCAGAAACAAGGCACGACTGGTTGCACAAGGTTATAGTCAGCAAGAGGGGATAGACTATACAAAAACCTTTGCCTCAGTCGCCAGGTTAGAATCTATCAGACTTTTAATTTCATTTGATGTTAATAGAGGCATCACTCTGTATCAGATGGATGTCAAAAGTGCATTCTTAAATGGTTATATAGAAGAAGAAGTCTATGTACACCAACCCCCTGGTTTTGAAAATACAAAACATCCAGAACATGTTTTCAAACTAAAGAAGTCACTATATGGTCTGAAACAAGCTCCCAGAGCTTGGTATGAAAGGCTAAGTAACTTTCTATTAGAAAATGAATTCACCAGAGGGAAAGTGGACACTACTCTATTCTGTAAATCAGTTAAGAATGACATCTTAGTCTGTCAAATTTATGTGGATGATATTATTTTTGGTTCTACTAATCCTTCTCTTGGAAGAAAATTTGCTAAGTGTATGCAGGCAGAATTTGAGATGAGCCTCATGGGGGAACTGAAATTCTTTCTAGGAATTCAGATCAATCAAACTCCAGAGGGAACTTACATTCATCATAGCAAATACATCAGAGATCTTCTGAAGAAATTTGACCTCTCAGAATGTAAGCCATCAAAGATTCCAATGCATCCCACGTGCATTCTGGAAAGAGAAGAGGTAAGCAAAAATGTAGAACAGAAAGTCTACAGAGGTATGATTGGTTCTCTCCTCTATCTGACTGCTTCAAGACCTGACATATTATTCAGTGTTTGTATCTGTGCTAGATTCCAATCAGATCCTAGAGAATCTCACTTAACAACTGTTAAGCGAATTTTCAAGTATCTGAAAGGTACTACTAATCTGGGTTTGTTTTATAGAAAATCTAGTGATTACAGCTTAGTAGGCTACTGCGATGCTGATTTTGCTGGAGACAGAGTGGAACGTAAAAGTACTTCTGGAAGCTGCCAGTTTCTGGGAGAAAATATGATCTCTTGGTCCAGCAAAAGGCAATCAACAATTGCGCTATCAACAGCAGAAGCTGAGTACATAGCAGCAGCAGGATGTAGCACACAAATGCTCTGGATGAAAAGTCAGCTTGAAGACTTCCAGATTTTTGAGAGTAACATTCCTATACTCTGTGATAATACTTCTGCTATTTGCTTAAGTAAGAATCCCATTTTACATTCTAGAGCTAAGCATATAGAAATAAAACATCACTTCATTAGGGACTATATTCAGAAAGGAATTTTGAACTTAAAATTTATAGATACAGACCATCAATGGGCTGATATCTTTACTAAACCCCTTTCAGAAGATAGGTTTAATTTCATTCTGAAACATCTCAGCATGAAAATCTGTCCAGAGTGAAAATGTTTTAATTCCATATATTTACCTTCAGAATGTAATTGTTTTACTGTGAACTTCTGATCAATCTTCTTTCAGAAAGATAGAACATGCAGATTGTATCAGATGCAAGTCTAAAGATCTGAGAGTCTAAGCTCAAAGACAGACGTGCTGATCACTACATCAAACAAGTGTCATCCAATCATCAGCAAATCTCTGAAGTAGAACGCGTGCACGCTTCTGAGAAGGCAAAGCGTTGATTGGGTGCATTGAGACACATGTCTGGTAACCGTTTTTAAGTATCTTTCTCAAATCCCCCAAAATCAGTAAGCATTTAATGAAAAGTAATCATGCTTTTAAAATGCAATCATGATTTTTCTCTTTCTTAAAAAACGTTTATTTTTTCAAAATATTCTGAAACTCTATTTAAACGCTTTAACCTCTCATTCCAATTCTTTACAGTTTCTCACTAATACTCAAGCACTCTCTGCATATTTCTGTGTTCATCTCTTGCAAAACCCTTTTTTTTTCTCAGTTCTTCTCAAAATCTTTTAGTGTGAACATGGCAACCTCCAGCAGTGCTTCTGCAGGTCCTCAGAAGAAAGCATCATCTGAGCAGTATCAAGTTCCATTCAGAACACTCCTCACTCCTGTGAAGAATCTTGAAGTGTTATCTGAATTGATCATTGATTTTGGAAGCTTGAAGGAGAACGGTTTTGACCTAACTGAAGAAGTTAGGGCACAGAAGTGGGAAAGGTATTTTGACAGATTGGTTGGACCAACATTCCCTATGCTAGTCAAGGAATTCTGGATTCATGCCAAGGCTTCAACACATCTAGTAACCTCCTTCCTTATGGGGAAGAAGATTGTGATCACTGAGGATCACATTGCAAGGTTAATCGGTTACAGTGGCGGTGGCGTCCGCTGTGTGGACATGGCTGAAAGATGTGCTGATGTGGGCGTGATAGCTGCAAGGATTTTCACCCATGGGGTGCCCAGCAGCAAGATCAAAGATCTGAAGGATCATTACAGAGTTTGGGCTAAGATAATTCTGGGGTGCTTCAACCATAGGAAGCCAACTAGTTCACCTGATTACATAAATGTGGATCAGCAGTTTCTGATCTACTTTATTGATCAGAAGGTAAAAATCAACCTGGCTCATTTTCTGTTCAACCACCTCAGAACAAGTGTGAAGGAAACCAGGGAAGAAGAAAGAACCAAGAGGGATTGGATACCCTTTGGAAGGTTGATATCAGATATTCTGACAGAGAATAGGCTGATAGAGCATCTGATAGAAGCTCAAGAGCTAAGCACCATTGAACCAACAGTTGGGAAACCTCTGAACGCGAAGAACTTGAAGAAAATGAAGTTGATAGAGAATATCCAAAAGGAACCCAGAGCTACTCCTATTGCTGATATCACCAGCAGAAGAGTTCCTCTGAGTGACTTTCCTTTATTTTCTCAGATAGAATCTAAACCAGAGGTGGTTCTCAGATACTTGGATGCATGCAAGGCAGATGGTACAGATCCAAATCTGATTATCAAAGCTCCGCATCAACCTCAGCAAGAAGTGACTCTGAAGAAGACGAAGAAGAGGAAGGCACCTTCAGAAGGATCATCCCAGCAGACACCCAAGAAAAGAGGTAATTTATCTGCTGCTTCTGTTTTAAATTCCTCTACTATTCCAGCATCTATTCCTCCTCAAACCTCTCATAGAATCTTAATCCCCATCCCTACCATAGATGAAACTGTACCAGAAGATGACCTTTCTGAGGCATTAAAACTCAGAAGACCCAGAACCAAACATCCCAAACCAACAATCTCAACAACATCAGCAATTGACCAAGTGTTGTCTAACATTGATCAACACACCTCTGATCAACCAAACTCTGAACCACAAATTGTCCCTCCTCCTGAACCAGAACAACAGCAATCTGCTGAAGAACCAGAACAACAACAACCACTCTCACCAATTCTAGAAGAACCCCTTATCCCTGAACAACCAGAAATTCCAACAACTTCTCCTCAACCAGCAATTCATTCTCCCTCTCCTCAACCAGAAATTAATCCACCATCACCTCAACCTGAGTTTCATCACTCTGAAACTCCTTCTCCTCAACCATATGAACCTCATTCACCACAACCATCACCTCTGGAAATCCAGCTGCCAGGTGGAACAATAATCACCTTAGCACATTTGCCATCCTCACCAGAAACTACACCACCAAATACTCCCAAAACACCACCCAGTCCAATCATAATTTCTGATTCTGAAACTCCATCTCCAAAACAAACTGCTGCCAAGAAAACCTCAGAAAACCCCAGCAGGACCTTCATAGACTTAACCAGTCTTGACTGTCTTGCTGATATGAAACATAAAATAGCCATCGCTAAACCAAAACAACCAGATGTTGGCTCTGGTATTATGAATTTTGAAACAAGTGTGCAGCAATGGATTGCTTCTTTGAAGCAAGTCTGTCCTGGAATGATTGACCCAATTGCTTCTGATCAGCTCTGGTCACAATTCAGACTTTGGGTACGTGCTGAAGCCCTCAAGTTGCAGGATATCAACTATGAGCAGGCACAACAGAATTTCAGCAAGCTTCTGAATGAAGTTGGAAGTCAGCTTCTGAAAGAAGACGTGCTCCCTCTGGATAGTGAACCTTGGTCTGAGAAACAGCCAGCTTCAAAGGTGCAACCAGAAGAAGACAAGACCATTCAAGCTGAAGAAAGTCAAGCAGAAGATGTTGCAGAAAGCTCTCAGAAGCTTCCTGCTTCTGATGCTTCTCAAGTTGCCTTGGACAGGCAGACTCTGGAAGAACTAAAGCTGAATGACATGCGTCTGCAGCAGAGGATGGATGAAAACGACCAGAAGATGAAAGAAAGAATGGATGTGCAGGATAGCAAGATTGACACTGTTGTCAGCATGGTGCACAAGCAGAATGAGACTGCTGATCAGATCAAAGCCATGCTGGAGAACCTGTTCACACGCTTACCTCCCCAACCTTAGCCTTTTTTCATTCATGTATTTTTCATGTTTTCTTTGATTTTCTGATGTACTATTTGAATATGTTTTGTACTATTTTCATGTTTTGATTCTGAACCTTTCAAATATGACAAGTTTTTCTGATCTTAATTGTTTTAGCACTCACCTACACTTTTTGATTACTGACAAAAAGGGGGAGAACAAGAATGATATTTTAAACAATAACGGTTAACTAAGACAGAAATTCTCAAACATTCTAACTCTACTACTTGAAAATGTTTTTTCTGTTTTGCTTAAAGTCTACAGGTACAAGGAAGCTCCTGGACACTCTGAAGACTAAAAGCTATGAAGCTCTGATCACTATGAAGCTCTGATCCGCTCTGACACTCTGATCCAAAGCAAAGCTCTGACAAGAAAAGCTCTGATATGCTGATCTGAAGCTCTGCTCTGATACGCTGATCCAAAGCTTCTGATAGTCAAAGACTCTGATACTCTGATGTTCAAAGAAAGGCAAAAAGATCTGATCCTGAAGAACACTTGTAATCAAAGGGAAGTAATAAACTCAGGGGGAGTATCTCTCAACTCTGATATCTTTTTATCCCTCATCTTTTTATCTCTTACTCTGATGCATCTCTCTGATACCTTTTCACGTTATTTTCATTTAAAAATATCTAGTTTTTGTCATCATCAAAAAGGGGGAGATTGTTAGAACAAAGTTTGAATCTACTACCCTATATTTAAGTTTTGATGATAACAAAGTGAAAAGATATATTATGTATATGATTCATGTATGAACTATCTGGTGCCTAAAATTATTATGTTCTGACTTGCAGATACTCTGATTGATATAAGCAAGATCACACCTAATCAGCATCAGAAATTTGGTTCCTGACACCAGCATCAGAAGTTGCCATATCAGAATATAAGAATCAGATGATCAACTCATATATATGCTGAAGTCTGATAAACAGAACTGCGCACAACACTCTGATAAAGAAACACAACAGTTCATCAGCAGCTAAGCAGAGTCAGAATGAGCCAAGCTAGAATCTGCATTAAGTAAGCAACGGTACTGTGCATTGAAAGCAAATTAATACCAACGGCCTCATTCCAGACAAGATCTGCTCGATAAGGAAAGTTTGTTATTAGCATTGAATCAAGAATATTGCATCCAACGTTCAACATCTCAGTGCTATATAAACAAGACTTTGAAGATTGAAATGGCTAATGCTCTCCAAATCTCTACACGCATAAAAGCTGATCAAAATCTTCCTTCTCTCAGTTTTGCTAAACACTACACATTCTGATATTCTATCATTGTTTAGCAATCTAGTTTCTAAGCTTTAATTTGTGTATACATCACAGTTGTGATACAGTTTTGTAGAAAACATTCACACACTTAGATTTATCTCTTTGTAAGAAAGTGTTTCCTTGACAAACCGGGGTGTGGTTTGCATCAAGAAGGCTTTAGCAGTTGTTAAAGCAGTCTGTAATATTCAGTTGAATATAGTGGATTAAGACCTCGTTGGAGAGAGGCGAAATCACCTTGACGGGTGGACTGGAGTAGTTTGAGATCAAACGAACCAGGATAAAAATATCTTGTTCATTGCATTAGATTTCAGTTTTACAATTCAACCCCCCCTTCTTGTGTTTTTCACTACTTCAGTTATGATTTCTAATCCTGTGCCAAATCAGCAGCGAAATTATCAGCGCAAACCAGAAGCGCCCATGAGACGATTTACCCGGATTAACATGACTATGTCTCAAGTTTTTCCACACATTCTTAAAACCAATATGGCAACTTTAAAGGAAGCTCCCAAGAATCCCAATACTGCTCCTCCTCGCTACAACCCGAACGCCCGATGTGCCTATCATTCTGAAAGCCCGGGGCACGATACAAATGACTGTTGGGCCTTAAAGAATAAGGTGCAAGACCTTATCGATGCGAAAGAGATTGAATTTGAGCCCCCAGAAACGCCTAATGTAATACCGGAACCAATGCCCAGACATGGACAAGGTATCAACTCCATTGACGATGATCATTTTGTTTCCTCTGTGAATGACTTAGTTACTCCTCTGTTGACCATTAAACAGAATCTACTGCAAGCCGACATGTTCCCAGGCTGCGATGAAGATTATCACCTATGCAAATCTCTACCGAATAGATGTTTGTTACTAAAGATAGGCGTCCAGCGCCTGATGACTAGTAAAGAAATCCTATTTGAAAAGCTACCTCTTATCAAGAGTTCTTATCAAGATGTTTCAATAATCATCATTTCTGAAAATCCTCCCAAGGTTTCCACTAAAAGATCCGTCAGGATTACATCCGCTCCCAGATCTGCACCCTTAATCATCATTATGCCAAGACCAATACCATACTCCTCAGATAAAGCTGTTCCCTGGAGTTATGAGGCTGACGTTTATTACTACAGAGTCAAGCAAGATCAGTTGGCTGTCAAGAACGAAGTTGCGAGAGATATTGATCCCGATATCGGTAACATCACTGGAACTAGCAAAATAACAAGAAGTGGAAGAGTCTTCTCACCTGAGATTTCTCCGAAGACCGTTGCTACTCTCGTGATCATTACTACTGCCGCTCCTACCAACACCACCAGTGATACTCCTACGGTTATCCCTGCTGCCGGTAAAAGGGGCAAAAAGGCTTTGGTTGAGCCTGCCCAAGCAAGAGAACGTCCCGAAGTCACCCTTGAAGCTTCTAGAAAAGAAATAGAAGAAATCCTGAAGATAATCAAGTGACTACAACATTGTAGAAGAATTGGGGCAGGCCCCCTCGAAGATATCATTGTTGTCCTTACTTTTGTGTTCTGAAACTCACGCCAAAGCCTTGGTAAGGTTTCTTAAGACCGCTCACGTGCCCCAAGAGACCTCCATCGACTAATTTGAAGACTGTGTGGCCA
Organism: Vicia faba; assembly: GCA_948472305.1. Taxonomy (NCBI): domain Eukaryota; kingdom Viridiplantae; phylum Streptophyta; class Magnoliopsida; order Fabales; family Fabaceae; genus Vicia; species Vicia faba. The sequence goes on along the minus strand of OX451736.1, from coordinate 1,616,606,098 downwards.
GTCTGACTGTTGATAATGGATTGGGCTTTTCCGATGCTGATTTAACCTCTAAGGGAAGGAAGCACAATGATGCCTTACATATTTCCATTGAATGCAGGGAACCACACTTGCCCATGTTTTGGTGGATACCGGTTCATCATTGAATTTCTTGCCCAAAAGTGCTCTCGACCGACTGGATTGTGAGGGGCTCATCTTGAAACCTAGCAACATCATAGTGAGGGCCTTTGATGGTTCCAAGAGGACAGTGCACGGAGAAGTTATTATCCCCATAAAAATTGGGACTCAGACTTTTGACTCAATTTTTTATGTGATGGACATCCGCCCTTCGTACTCTTGTCTATTGGGCCGACCCTGGATCCATGGTGCTGGTGCCGTCACTTCCACCCTACACCAAATGCTAAAATACCCGATCAAAGGAAAGATCGTCACAGTTCACGAAGAGGAGGAGTACATGGTTAGCCATCTAAACTCTTTCAGGTATGTTGAAATGGATGGTGAATTCATAGAGACTCCCTGTCAGAACTTTGAGGAGGTTCCAACAACGGTCGCGACAACCAAGTCTACTCCAAAAGTCCCGAAGATTACCAGACCTCCACTAAAGATGGCCTCGTTGAAAGATGCTCGAGCAGTAGTTGAAGAGGGAGGATGTACTATCTGGGGTCAGCTTCCGGATATTCCCTACAAGTCTGACAAATTTGGGTTGGGGTTCACTTCAGAGGCCCAAAGAGTTGTTCGACGTTCTCGTGCTGGGGGACCACCTTGATAACGAGAAATCGTATCATATAATTACTACATTTTTAATCGATTTTCATAATGCATTAACCCATTTAACTCCTGATTGTTCCGAGTTTTTATGTCTTTTCACAGGTACAACATGTTTCAAGTCAAATGAGTGAAAAAGGATCACATGAAGAAAGCTAACCAAAAATCAGAAGAAAAAGAACTAAATCTGCAAAATCTGCAAAGTTTGATGTTGTGACGGCCGTCACACCCCCATTACGAGCGTAATGCAGTCACAACTTGAAGGACACTCGTCACACATCATTGACGAACTTAACGCGCTATTTAAGCGCATTACGACCGTTACCTCCTCATGACGACTTTCACACGCGTAATTCAACGTTATACATAACAGAAGACATGGGCAACGTAATGGATGTTTTCTTCTCCTACAATTTCTCTCAACTGAAGCAACGGACAGTCCGAGTCTTCCTCCACTCAAGCATGCAAGTCCATGTTCCTAAATTCTCTTAACTGCAAAAATCCTCTTCTATAAATAGGAGGAATATTAATGGAACCATAAAGAGTTTTTTTTAGCTACATATTTTCTTGCCGAAGCCCTGCCAAAATTAAATACTGCATTTTTTTGTTCTTACTTTATTTTCCCTTTTACCAATTAATAACTATTTCCAACATTAGGAAATTGTTATTGTAGTCAGAATTTATTTCTAGCCTCAGAATTTGTTTCAAGTTCCGATTTCGAAGTTCCAATCTTGCCGACTTGTAGAAGAGGGAGCTTGACGAATAATATTGTTATTCAGGTTTTTTAAATCGCATTAAATTTTATTATAATTTGTTTATGTTTATCTATTTATTTATTTTATCATGAATGCTTTATTCTTTCCCGATTATATTTTCTGTATGTCTGTTTCGAGTACTATGACTAGCTAATTTACTAGAGTCGGGATGTGATAATAGTAACCAAATGGATTAAATTGTGCCTAAGATAAAATCTAAATTAACTTAATTCTGGCTGTGACTTTTTATAATTAAAACCAATCTTTTTGTTACGAGAGTAAGAAAAGTAGAATAGGTTAGAATCGAGACCACGAGAGTGTGAGGTTTTAACCGGATAGCTAAAGTTAGGCATTTGATTTAAATACAGCGAGAACGCTTTAAAACGAATTAGATTTTATTAAGTTTTCAAAAAGTATTTCCTAAACACTTATGGGCTAGCGAGAGCAGGCATAGGGCTTTAGGGGTATAATCCGAGATAAGACCACGAGAGTGTGAGTTGAGGGTTTTTAAACTGATAATTTCTACAGAACCATCTAAGTTAAACATCTTCATATGCTTAGGTTTGACTAGATCCACTTAGGTTCACTATATTACATACCAACTGTTTTATTATTATTATCCCATTAATTCGATTTATTTTTCCCCTACCTTAACCTCTAAACAACCAAACGTGACAACATCCGCCTTAGCTAAACTACCAAACCTTTATAGCACTAGAGTGATTACAAAGTCCCTGTGGTTTCGACATCTTTTTATTACTACCGCGATAGGTTGTGCACTTGCATTTAAGATACCGTTAGACACATTAAGTCGATCGCATACATCACACCTCTGCGTATCAGCAATCAAGGAATCAATGCAATAGAAGACAGTGATGGAAGCTGTGACATGGACGAATGGATTTTTTCAACCATCGGCGGAGGGCTCAACAATTGGGAGGCCAAAGATTTCATTCCTATTACTTTTATTCAAGAGTAATTGTCTTTTAATATTTTCGGGCTTGTAATATTTAAACAATTCAGACTTTTTAAAACGTTGTGTCTTACCCGAGGCACAACGGTCCATTTGTGAGGGTTGTCACTTCATTCTCATATGTCATTAATGAATCATGGACGTTTTTGCATCAAATTTTGTTTTCTTTGTTTTTTATTTCTTACATTTTATTTCTTTCAAAGGTAGTTATGCTCTTACACACACTCACTTATTAAAAATGCAGATCCACATCCACTCAGAATCCCATGGGTAACAATTCTGCTATGGCCAATTGTGACTTTGAAAATCCGATCTACCAAGCCGACAACTAAGGTGAGGAAGATTATGAAGTGCCAGGGGAGTTGGCTAGGTTGTTGCAACAGGAAGAAAGGACCATTCAGCCGCACGAAGAGCCGGTCGAAATAATTAACTTGGGAACTGAGGATGATAAGAAAGAGGTCAAGGTGGGTGCCAACTTGGAACCTAATGTCAAGGAGCGTCTGATTCAGTTATTGCACGATTATGTTGAGATCTTTTCCTGGTCGTACAAAGACATGTCGGGACTGGATGCAGACATTGTGGTATATCGTCTGCCTACAAAGGAAGATTGTCCCCCAGTAAAGCAAAAGGTTCGTCGCATGAGACCCGATATGTCGGAAAAGATCAAAGCAGAAGTTATGAAGCAATTCAATGCCGGATTTTTAGTTGTCACCTCTTATCCCTAATGGGTGGCCAATGTTGTTCCTGTACCCAAGAAAGACGGTAAAGTGCGGATGTGTGTGGACTACAGAGACTTAAATAGGGCAAGCCCCAAAGATGATTTCCCACTCCCCCATATCGACATCCTAGTTGACAATACGGTGCAACACAAAGTGTTTTCCTTCATGGACAGTTTCTCGGGCTACAACAAAATTAAAATGGCGCTTGAGGATATGGAGAAAACGAAATTTGTTACATAGTGGGGCACTTTCTGCTATAAGGTCATGCCATTCGGACTGAATAATGCTGGGGCAACTTATCAACGCGCCATGGTAGCCTTATTTCATGATATGATATATCATGAGATAGAGGTCTACGTAGATGACATGATAGCCAGATCGCAAACGGAAGAAGAGCACCTTGATCACTTACATAAACTGTTTGAGAGGCTGAAGAAGTACAAGTTGAGATTGAATCCAAACAAGTGCACGTTCGGAGTACGGTCTGGTAAACTCTTAGGTTTTGTCGTCAGCAACAAGGGTATCGAAGTTGATCCTGCCAAGGTTAAAGAGATACAAGAAATGCCGTCTCCTCGAACTGAGAAAGAAGTCAGAGGATTCTTGGGACGCCTGAATTACATAGCCAGGTTTATTTCTCACCTAACAGCTACCTGTGAGCCAATATTCAAACTCTTGAAGAAAGATCAAGTAGTCAAATGGAATGACGAATGCCAATTTACTTTTGACAAAATCAAAGAATACTTGCAAGAGCCTCCTGTGTTGTTGCCACCTGTCGAGGGAAGGCCATTGATCTTATATCTAACTGTTTTAGAAAACTCAATGGGGTGTGTGTTGGGGCAGCATGATGAGTCTGGCCGAAAAGAGCATGCTATTTATTACCTGAGTAAAAAGTTTACCGACTGTGAAACAAGATATTCACTGCACGAGAAAACTTGCTGCGCTCTGGCATGGGCTATTCGCCGGCTGAGACAGTATATGCTGACCCATACTACTCTGTTGATATCTAAAATGGATCCGATAAAGTACATCTTCGAGAAGCCCGCTCTTTCTGGGAGAATACCAAGATGAAAGATGATCCTGACAGAATATGACAAACAGTATACTACCCAGAAAGCTATAAAGGGTAGTGTATTGGCTGATCACCTTGCTCACCAAGCCGTGGAAGACTATCAGTCAATGAAGTTTGAATTCCCGGATGAAGACATCATGATGTTAGACAACTGTGAAGAAATCAGGCCATATGACGGACCTGAACAAGGATCTCGATGGACCCTATTCTTTGATGGGGCATCCAACGCGCTTTGCAATGGTATCGGTGCCGTACTCATATCTCCAGAAGGATGTCATACTCCCTTCACTGCCAAACTTTGCTTCAACTGTACAAACAACATGGCAGAATACGAAGCATGCATCTTCGGTCTCAAAGCTGCTATAGACTTGGGGATCAAATACTTGGATATATTTGGAGATTCAACTTTGGTCATCAGTCAAGTCAAAGGGGAATGGGACACTAAACACCCCAACCTTATCCCTTATAAAGAACATGTGTTGACATTGTTGTCGCATTTTGAGAAGATTACCTTCGAGTATTTCCCGTGAGAAGAAAATCAGCTAGCAGACGCATTAGCTACAATGTCATATATGTTTAAACTTAATTGAGATAATGAGGCTCCTCAAATCACCATTGAGAGGATGGATGAACCAGCCTACTGTCACGAGATCGGTACTGAAGAAGTAGTGGATCGACCTTGGTTCCATGAAGTTAAAAGGTATCTGGAGTCCCTGGAATACCCCGAAGGAGCTTCGGTGAATGACAAGAAGTTCCTAAGAAGGTTCTCGGCTAAATTCTTCCTTAGTAAAGGCATTTTGTACAAACGCAGTCATGACTCTGTATTGCTTCGGTGCGTAGACAAGGCTGAGGCTGAAAGGATCATGGTCGAATTACACGAAGGCACTTTTGGTACCCATTCCAGTGGGCATACAATGGAAAAGAAATTCCTACGGGCAAGCTATTATTGGTCTACCATGGAGGCAGATTGCTACCAATACTCTCGGACTTGCCATAAGTGTCAGATTTATGCAGATAAAGTGCACATACCTCTGGTTCCTCTAAACGTCTTGACGGCTCCTTGGCCTTTTGCTATGTGGGGAATCGATATGATTGGGGAAATCAAGCCAATGGCCTCCAATGGACACCGTTTCATCTTGGTGGCTATCGACTATTTTACAAAGTGGGTTGAGGCAGCTTCCTTCACTTCCGTTACTAAGAATATGATCGCTCGGTTCATCAAACAGAATCTCATCTGTCGGTACGGTATCCCTAAGAGAATCCTCACTGATAATGGTACGAATCTAAACAACACTATGATCACCGCCTTGTGCGAGCAATTCAAGATTCAGCATCACAATTCTTCCCCTTACCGGCCAAAGATGAATGGTGTTGTAGAAGCTGCCAACAAAAACATTAAGAAGATCATACAGAAAATGACAGTCACATACAAAGACTGGCATGAGATGCTACCATTCGCTCTCCATGGGTATCGTACCACAGCTCGCACATCGACTGGGGCAACACCTTATTCTCTCGTATACGGCGTGGAAACTGTCTTTCCTATTGAGGTCCAGATCCCCTCTCTAAGAATCATGAAGGATGCTGGTATGAATGGAGAAGATTGGATCCAGACTCGGTTTGACCAACTAAACTTGATTGATGAAAATACGCTTACAGCTATCTGTCATGGTCAGATGTATCAAAACGCATGATCAAAGCTTTTAATAAAAAGGTCAAACGTCAGGTATATCGGGTCGGTGACTTGGTAATCAAGCGTATCATTTTGCCACAAGGTGATCCCAGGGGAAAATGGACCCCTACATATGAAGGGCCATTTGTAATCAAAAGCATTTTCTCTGGTGGAGCAATGATCTTGACTACTATGGATGGCGACGACCTCCCGCGTCCTGTAAATACGGACATAGTTAAAAGATACTACGCATGATCAAAGACCCGCTAGGTTGACTGGCTTAGGAAAGAATAAGGGCTTCCTGGCGAACCAAAAGGGTTCGAGAAAAAATAAGGGATGAAAATTTAAAAAAAAATCTGTGCACCCGGCAAGTCGAAAACCCGAAAGGGTGGCTTGGGCAAAAAAGGGTATCCCGGTGGACTGAAAACCCGAGAGGGCGGTCCAGGAAAAAGTTAGGGATTAAAGCGTATGACTATGTCCCGTTTGATCATCTGGAAGACAATCTTCAGTGTCGACCAATCAACTCAAATGACTATAAATTAATCCAACCGACTTCACCAAGGCGACAAGTGGACAAGACATTCAGAGACACGAAGACTATAGCAGAATGGGAACCCCATGGGATTATTTCACATAGCTATCTTTTCTTTGTATCAATTTTCATTTTTACGACGACATTCTCTCGCTAGAATGCTCGTCTCATTGTACAAAAAATACTTATTCAAGTTAATACAAAGATATCCCTTTTGAAAGTGCAAAACCATATGTTTTTTTTCTTTGTTTCTGTGTCTTGTTTATAAAAATGTCCAATGATTTATTTTTGAGCATATGCATTTGAACGTGATTACTGTTACAAATAAACAAAAAGAAACGGAAAGAAAATTACTAATGACTTTAAGAAATAGGATAATATCTATAAGCCATTCCATAAAACCCCCGCAGGAACTTTCTCCAGCCAGAGCGGAAGCAAATGCGTCCTACCACAAAATCGCTAACATATCCCCAGTATGCAGCCTGTCGGTGTCAAGCATTCTCATATTCCTGACAAAGCAGAATTTCCAACCACCGGTCCAGAGTGTGACTAGTAAGTTGCCCAACTTCCCAGATTTCCTCAGTAGTATTTCACGAAGTCTACAAGCAATTTCCGACTTTTCCTCTCTACAACAAAGTTTATATTTGGGAATTCACCCATCAGTGCTTCAAAAGGGATTTATTTTCCCCGCTTCCAGCAACGCCACGGTACAAACAATCTTTAATTCCATACATTTGCATCCATACGTCATAGCATTAACAACACAAGTACATACAATGCAATCTCATTCATTTTGAGAGGCAAACATCACACCATGCATCACATACATAATAGCATTGCATACAATTAACTCTTCACCTTTTGCAGGAAAGAGTCATTAGACAGTTATTATCAACAAATTTCCAACAGACAAAGATTCTCAACAAGAAAAGATTGGTTGATTACCCACATAACAAAATATTTCTTCCAGATTTTCAGTGGTTCAGATAAATCTCTCAACGGTTTATTCTGATTCGTCTCCAGATTATTTTACTGTTTCAGATAAATCTCTCAACGGTTTATTCTGATTCGTCTCCAGATTATTTTACTGGTTAAGATAAATCTCTCAACGGTTTATTCTGATTCGTCTCCAGATTTTTACTGGTTCAGATAAATCTCTCAATGATTTATTCTGATTCGTCTCCAGATTTTCACTGGTTCAGATAAATCTCTAAACGATTTATTCGGATTCAGCTCCAAATTTTCAATGGTTTAGATAAATCTCTCAACGGTTTATTCTGATTCATCTCCAGATTTTCACTGGTTCAGATAAATCTCTCAATGGTTTATTCTGATTCGTCTCCAGATTATTTCACTGGTTCAGATAAATCTCTCAACGGTTTATTCTGATTCATCTCCAGATTATTTCACTGGTTCAGATAAATCTCTCAACGGTTTATTCTGATTCATCTCCAGATTATTTTACTATTTCAGATAAATCTCTCAACGGTTTATTCTGATTCATCTCCAGATTTTCACTGGTTCAGATAAATCTCTCAATGGTTTATTCTGATTCGTCTCCAGATTTTCACTGGTTCAGATAAATCTCTCAACGATTTATTCTGATTCGTTCTCTGTTGAGATCGAGTTTAAAATTTCCGTCAATAATCGTCTTTGGATGGCATCTATAAGCCCATCTCCGACAATTCTCCTTTGCTTCTCCAAATGGAATCTTTAAGCCCATTTCCTTATGAAATCAACCAGTGCATCATCAAGTGCAAATTTCTGGGCACTCTAGTGTTCAATCACCTTCTACTTTCAAGCCACGAACGACAAACACATCGATCTCGCTTTTCAAGTTTAAGAAGATTGAACAGGGGCAGCTGTTGTACCCCAAAATTTGCCCTCCCATTTTTCATACAAGATACAATCCTAGGGTTTCTCGGATATTCAAGTTGGCTCAGAAATCGATCAGACAAATTCTCTTCCGAGGCAGTAAATCAGCAATTAGGGTTTTGCATTTCTCAAAGGAAAATGAGTTTTCAAAGTTTCAAATGGTCTTTATGGTCCTTCATGTGATATCAAAGATGTTTGTGCCAAGTTTCAAGCCTCACATCGTGAGTTTGCTCATTCAATGGTTCAGGTGACTAAGAATCAATTGCAAAAGTCGGCCCTTTCAGTATCAAGTTCAAACGATTGTAACTTCTTCATTAATCAATATTCTTGAGCGGTTCTATTTGCATATGACTCTCCTTGACGTCATCCCCGATTTATCTTCACAAGTCAAGAGCTGATTATGTGCGAAAGATCATCGGAAATTCGAATATTTTAGAGGTCACTTTCTGTTTCTGACCTAATTTCAGATAATTGTGGTCTGCCTTTCAAGAGTCGTAATGTCCTCAATTTTTAAGATCTCGAGACGACTATTTTTGTACATTGTCATGAGCGATGTCATCAACAAGTCCTTTTTAAGAATCGAAGGAAATTGTAAAGACCTTGGAGATTATCAATTTGTCATAAGTCATTTTCTTGATTTAGGTTGTTTTCGACTTCTAATTGTTTTCTCAAAGGCCGCAATTTTTTTGCTGGGACTGCCCGTAGAACGAGATGTTGAATTTGGAGATTCATATTGAGTTCGAAGAAGATGATGCTTATAATACAGATTGCCATGTTGAAAATTAATTTATGATCTTGGTGAATATTATTTGAGGATTCATTTGAATATTGTCTTGATTAGTAAAGAATTACACGATATCACAAGCTTTCGTCCAAATCTTTTACGATTGATTCGTGTGGTTGGTTTTGAATTCAAGGTATCAGAGAACGAGTTCACTAAAGTTTTCTCAAATTCATTCGAACTTTGGAATGCAAACATGATTAAAGCTATGTTGTGATTCATGGTTTATCTAAGTCACAATTCTCATGAATCAAATCAAATTGTTAAACCTAATTTCTTCAAGTGCGTCATTTTTCAAATGCAAGACTTTTTTTAAGCTGCTTTGGGGAATTCAAGACTATTCAAGTTTATTCAAGAATTCAAGACTATTCAAGTTTATTCAAGAATTCAAGACTATTCAAGTTTATTCAAGAATTTAAGATTTACAACAAGGCGTCATTTTTTATTTGAATATATTTCACAATTCTCCAAGTCTTAAAATTCAAATCACAAATTCACAATGTTACAAAATTCCTAACAATGTACTAAACTAAAAATGAATTTCTTCATCATCAAACTTTCTTCAAGCGCTTCAAGTCACTCTTCGTCAATTCTCCCTATCGTCCAATTTGCTCGTACATATAAACAAAAGGAGAGAGTTAGTTAGAAAAAGTTCATGTTGGAACAAGAATAGAAAATTTCAAAGAATTCTCTACATTTTCATCATTAGGGATTGGTAAGAAGAATCAGAAATAAGGGGGGCAACGTTTCGTTCGTGTTTGGTCCATTGCAAATCACAATCTTTAATTGGTTCACAGAGGACAAAATGAGGAGAAATACAAGTCAAAATTAATAAGTTCATCATAGTCTCAAATGCTGCAAAAAATAGTTTACATCACAGTAAAAAAGGACAATTACAAGATGCCAAAGTGTTGTCAAAATAGACTGCATTGCAGCCCTCCATAGGCTGTCCATAAGAGGCCAAAATCTGTCAAAAAACAACTGCAACATACAGCCAAAATTGCACATATATAGGCCAAGTCAAAACTGCAACAAAAAAGGAGCCAAGCAGCATAACAAATATGTTCAAAACCAATTGCCTTTTCCCCCCAAAAAGTTTGTTTTTCAGATGGATACAAGAGGCATATAACAGAGGCAATTCGACAGGAGGAGAAAAAAAAAGGAGAGAGAACAATTTCATTATTCAAAAACAACAACAAGAATATATACAAAAAAACAGAGAAATCAAATATCACAAAAAGAACACAACAGCATCCAAAAGCAAAGATAAACCCCAAAAAAATTTCATTATTTCCCCTTCCAACCCTTCAGAAACTTAAGAAAAAAAGAGAAAGTTTTATGGAAGAAACTTCCATGTAGAAAACCGCGACAGTCTCTAACCCCTGTTCATACACAAAAAATCACCAAGCTTCAATCTCTTCACTGCAGAAACTAAGCAATCATACTCATTCAGCAACATCAACACCGAAAATAACATATTTGAACTTCAACACACGCAGAGCTGAAGTTCGTCAGAAGCAACATTTATATCAAAGAAGAAGAAGTTCAAAACAGAACGAGGCTGAAATAAAAGCGCGGATTTAAACTCATCATTTTCTTTGGAACGCCGTTGAAGAGACTCCAACAGGTACCGTTTCTTTCTCTCATCTTTGCATAACCATGTTTTTTCACTTTCTGATTTATTTGTCAAATGCCATTCCATGTTGCCATTACTCCATTAACATTTTGATTCCAGCATACCACCAAGCCTTATTGTTAATCCAGGCCAACACATCTTTGTTTCAGCAATGTAACAAACCTGTACATCATTCATTCACGATAACAGACCACACTCAAAACTCAGCACAACCCTAAACAAAATCCTAACAAGTCATAAACCAAAAGTAACAAGATATTGAAACAGGAATGCATCATCAAATCGAAATAGCATGGATCGAGTAGTTTAGACTTACATTGTCGTCCACCACAACCGCGTCTGATCAGTCTTCATTTGTAAGTTCTCAATTTCTTCCATAGTTTTCTGTCTATGGCTTAATGAAATTGGTTGTTGCTTGTTTGAGAATGAGAAGAAGAGTGTGGATTGAGAGGGATGAAGAAGGAACCGAGAGAACCAAAAGAAGAATGAAAATCAATTGTTGTTGATTTTCAACGAGAAGGTTCGGGAGAAGGAATAGGATTATGAAGTTGTAATCCCAATCTTTCAACCCTAAGCGTACATTGTCCTTTGCGTTTTTTGTTTAGAATTGGGAATTTTATTGTAATAATATGTTTCTTAAGGTTGATTTGATTAAAATAAGGAAAGCTGGATTGGAAGTGGTTTGTTTGGACTGGGCTGAAAATATTTGGCCTATTTACTATTTTTTTTGTTTGCAAGCTTTTTTTTCCTTGGACAAAAAGAGCTTCTGGATCACTTAAGTTGGGCTTAGCGCCCTGGCCTTTTTTCCAACCCACATCCTAATCTCTTTTTTTGCACCCTTTGGACTTGGCATATTTCTTTGGTTGAATTTAATTATTTGCTTGATATTGTTTAATTTCATCATGATAAATAAATTTCAAAGAAAATAATAGAATAGAATTTTATTTTTCTTTACCACAAACAAAACACCAAAAAAATTATTTTGTTATTATTAATTATTTCGCTAATTAATTTTTATCTAATAGCTTGTTTTCAGTTTAATTAATTATTTATTTTCATTTCAATTTGGTTGTATTGTTTGCCTATTTGAACATTTAGTCGCATTAATCCACCCCCATTTGTAAATTTGTACCCCCATTCCCAAAAGCTCTGTAATAGCGTAGAATTTTAATTTCTTCAATTTACTGTTTTCCTTATACTGTATAGTAATTAGGTGTGCATGGTAAGATATAAAAACCAATCGCTATATAACCTAATTTCAACAAAATAACTTGAAACGAACACACTTTCACACGCGCACCTCTAGGGTAGCCTCGCTCGTTGCCTCGGAAACACAGTCATGTCCCTCGAATATGGGACACTTTAGTAATGACCCTTCGATAAAAAGATCGTAGTCCCTCGATGACCCTCGATGTTGCCTTCGATAAAACGATCTCGTCCCTTACGAAAATTGCTAAAGTGTCTCATAAGTTGCTTTCGATGACTGTAAAATTGACCCACGCCTGTCCCTTCACATCCAACGATGGGGCTTCTTACCAAATTAATGGTAAGATAGCAACATATAAAGGAGAAAGAAAAGAACATTTAAGACCTTTCGAGTAGGTAGAGTCACTCCTAGTTATTCGCTTGCTCAGGACAAATACATTCTTGCACCTACACTTTCGTCTCAAAACACTTTCAAAAGACAAATGTTCTGTATACATTCTTATAGAAACGAGAACCATTGCAAAACATCTTTTAAAAACATTTTCTGAAACACAATCCACAAACACATCTTTGAACCACTTTTCAAAACAAAACTTTGTACGCGTTCTTATAGAAACGAGAACCATTACAAAGAGATTTTTCAAAACACTTTCAAAGCCCACATCACAAGCACACTGTCAAATAAAAGCAAGTGATCTAAGCGATTAACTAAGAGCCCATGTAAAACCATGGATGAAAAGGGTGCTAATACCTTCCCTTTTCATAATCTACCCCCCGAACCCGAGAAATAATCTCAAAAGGTCTTTCCTGTGCTTTTTTACCTTTCCTTTTGGATAAAAGAAAAGTCGGTGGCGACTCTTGCTATCCGCACAAATGCGATCGAAACACAAAACATCAAGTCAGTTCTACCACCGTATCACAGTTACCATTCCTCCCTATAATTTGGGGACTCTTTCAATCTACAACCAGTTGTCCCTTCCCAAGGGGACCCAAAAAGACAAAGTCTGTTAGTAAAGGCCAAAACAGCCTGAACGAAAATTTGATCCTATTCCAAAGTTGTATGCACAATTGCTTCCTCCCCTACTAGGATATCATTTGGTCAGACTCTGAATCTTCACTACACGTGAAATGCTCCCTCATGGATTTGACGATATTGTTAGGTGTGAATTTCACTGTAGGGCACCCAACCATGATACTGAAGATTGCATAGCTTTTAAGCACCGAGTCCATGATCTACTTGATATAGGGATAATTCTCTTCACTCCCAAAGGTCTGATCTTGCAAGTCAATCTTACACCGACTGCTACAAAGATTAGGGCCACGACTTCTCTTCTTCAAAGTTTAATCTCACGATCTGAATCACATCTCCCACAAGTTATACTCTCAAATAGTTTTCACCAACAGCTGTTTACAAGTTATGGAAATCAGATGGTTAATCAAAATCAGAATGTTCCTCATGTTCATCCAAGTTCGGTGTGCTACTCAGCAGCAAACCTATCAACAGAGACGTATGCAACAAGATAAACAAAGGGATAGGAAGCCAAAGAGGGTGTTCGACATTGTTCCCATGACTTATGGCCAGTTGTTCTCACAGTTGCTCAAGCTTTCCTTGGTGGAACTCAAGCCACTGAAGCTTGTCATTCCTCCTTATCCTATGGGTTTCAATCCTAATGTGCAATGTGATTACCATGCTGGGGCACTAGGCCATTCCATTGAAGACTGCAGGCCATTCAAAGAAAATGTGCAATACCTGCTGGATGCAAAAGCTATTAATTTTGGGCCAGCCAGTCAAATTTGAAGTCTCCGTTGACTCAGTAGATATCAAGACTGCCAGATCATCGTTTGAAGTAACAAGTCCATACGGAGACTAGTCTCCTCAATGTGGCAATTCCTAGTTTCATTTGCAATTCTCGTTTGTAATCTTTCTTGTTTGGTTCAGTACTTTCTTGCATGCAAAACATGCTTATTTTTTAATATTAATCACAATGCATTGAATATGTTTGTTTTGAATTAATCCATTCGTATTCACTCATGAATGTTTTTATTTGCTTTTTGATACTTAACTCTTGTTAAATAAAGCTAAATACTTCTGAAGAGAGGATGATGAGCAATATACCGAAAGTTCAAACGACGTGCTTTTGAATAGGACCCTGCTAACGATGTACAGGCCTTGTTTCAAATCCCCAAACACCGGAGATATAAGGGAGATAGACCCTCATCAACCCCTTTGAGCCTTAAAGTAGGAGTTTCTTTTCTTTTCAGAAAAACCCTCAGATTTAACCCGGGGTAGGGTAGATTTCAGTTGATCCGATCGAGCATTCAGAACTCATCAGGAGCGCGCATCAAAGGATACAACAGTGGTTATCCTTTAGAAGGTTGAGAAAGAACAAAATCACAATGGCTAACTCTCATCTATCAGCAGTGCACATCCATGAGGATGATATCCCAATAGATATCTCTCATCAAGAGATCAAAAGATGACGATACCATAATGATTATTCCTCGTTGACCAAGCAGTAAGGTAGTCACATTTTCTCAGGAAATCAAAAACGACTCAAAATCACACGACTGGTTCAAACTAAAAGAAATGATAAAAAAAGAGACAAAAAGCCCCGCTATGTCGAAACTTGAAAAGACAAGTCGCTTAGGCAAAAGTCAGGCCATCCCACTGGAATTCAAAGTCAAATTCAAAAGGAATTTGTCCAGGAAAAAGTTAGGAAATACAAAAAGAAAGCAAAAAAAGCGCGAAAAGAGAAAAAGGGATTACCAAATAAAGATCCTCCACAAAGAATAAAGTCGTGTGATCAGACACCAAAAATGAAAGAGGTGAGTGACTGCCATGTCCCTCTCAACTATAGTAAACTCTTATGAGAGACGAATGCTCGTATTGGTTTAACTGAATTTAGGACTGGAGGACATCACGGAGAATGGGTGGGCACCAAATATTTTGAACCTTAAATCCTAGTTTCTAAAACCGTGAACCAGGCCATGTTACAACCCATTAAAAGTCCTAACTGAAGCATGGGTTAATTTGAAAGCACATTGTAACAAGAATACGGTAATCTGACTCCTATGAGGCTTGAAAAAAATTTTGAGTTGGTATCACACTATCTTTTTAATTTCTTCCATACGAAAAAATTTTGTTTGTTTAATCTTTTCAATAAAGGTTTTTAAACTTCAAGACAAACATGAGTTTTGCATTAGAATTATCATTCTGAGAATAAACTTTCTTTGCATATGAGCAAGTGCTTAAACATCAAGTAAGATTACATAATGAGCATCAGATAAAAATTTGATCATCTCAAGGGACAAATTGCTTCAGGATACCGTTTAAAGGTGAATCATTTGTGAGAATGGTCTTAACCTGAGGCGAATCTTCTGTTGACTCAGTTGAGTAAAAGAATACCAATTTGAGGAATGATTTGAAGTAGATTGCAAAATTTGGTCGCCCAGAGTCTCTGTCAAGCAGTGGTGCATTACTTTCAGTTGGTCCCAAGAGACATATTGCTTCAAGTATTTGCTCGAGAACGAAGTAGTTCAAGTCGAGAAGCATGGTTGTGAAGTAACGTACTTTCAAGATATAAGCTAACCACTCTAAGGTTATGTTGCCTTCGAAAATCCTCAAGTTTCTCATCCCTCCGTGAGCATAAGACAAAGGAAAGATTTGTCAATATTTTGTTGAGCAAAGGCAAGCGTGTCGAATACTCCGTCGAGTAGGTATTCAGCCAATCAGAGGCATTCAAGTCGGGATTTTATCCCTCAAAGTGTAGTCAAACTGGGGCACTTATACTGATATTTGAAAAATCTCTATGAGAATGCATTGATCAGAGGAAAATCTTCCCATAATTTGAAGATGTATGAGAATTCACTCAAGCATAGTTGGAATCATCTCCAATATTGGTTATCTAAACATCATGTTCCAAAGTTCATAACACTAGGGCAGATTGTATTCAATAATATAAATCTTAAAAAGTCCTCTCGAGGCAATTTTCTGCAAAAGCCTTACAGACTGGGGCAAGAATTTATGCAAGGGCTTTCTCTCTTCTTCAGTGGTTGATCAGATCAAGTCCATACGCAGGCTAAATGACCTGTAAATTTGAAAATCATGCCAAGAAGTCAGGATTGTCATCTTCGACTTATCAGGGACTCAAGTCCACTTACTGATATCCTTTGTCCTAAGTCAAGGATATTATCCCCAGGTAAAGTTTGGGTTGTTATCCTCAGTAGGATATGAGCAGTAACACAAAGATCATTTGAGGTTGTTTACTCGTACAAGACGCGGTGGAAATATTGCTTCCTAAGGGGATGCCTCCTCCCAGTAAAAGACTTGTTGCTACGTGACAAAGATCTGTCTACCAAGGAGTTTTTATTCTAAGATATTTTCTCCCATGTGAAGCATCCTCGTTTCTCTGCAGGAGGAGAATGGTCCTTCTCCTCATGAAATTGGGAGTTGTTTTAAGTCAAGATTATTTGTTTTCGTCGGACTGCAATTTATTTTTGCAGCATCTTCTCTAAATCCACTTTTTAGTGGCGTTTCTCCTCGGAGTCGACATGTTGAAGTTGCAATCTTGCATCATGGTTTTTACCCGGTGATTGATAGTTCAATTTGTCTATTCTTTAGTAAGGTTTTCCATTCCAAACAGGGGCATGTCGCCCCAATTTCTGTTTTGCAAGTACTATTGGTCTTGTATGAAAATATGCATACCAACAAATGAATCAAGGAGGGTCTGTATGTGACTAACATGAGGATTTTTGTATAATGAGATCCAATTTCCCCAATGGAACTATTCTTCTTTCCCTAGTGAAGCAAGTGTCCTATCTCTCTAGTGAGGTGTACGGGAGAATTCCAATCATAACTCTTTCGTTACCAGTGATATAAGATTTTGTTGAGATATCCCTAGTAGAGTTTCTATCCCGAGATGTTTGTTTCTTCCCCAAGTGAGGATCTTTTACCTCCCAACAATGTTATCCCCAGTGTGGTCTGAGTAGAATTATTTTTATTTAAGAATTTCTATACCCCCCAACAGAAGTTATCTTCGTCAAATAATTTCTACGTCAGAAGTTTCCATGCCCATCAAAGCTTTCCTCTTTCCAACAGAGGATAAAGAATTTATTCCCCGTGAAGTTGGGAGTTTGATCAGAATTCAGGATTTTCTCTGAACCGCAATTTACATTTGTAGTATTCTTCCCAGGAAGTTACTTCCCCAGTGATATCTATCTGTAGAGGTTGGTGGTTCCAAATCTCGGTTCCCCATTGAAGTACAAATTGCCTTTTCTCTACATAAGATCAGATGTGGAAGAATAATCATTTGGAAGTTCATTGTCTTCTCGGCAGCCGATTATTGATGTGTTTTCCTAATGCATTACTAAACATGCATCATTACATTGCATCTGCCAAAACGCGTATCATTCCCATTGTATGGAGCATTACGCTATAAAAAAATTCAAACATGCATGAGTATAAGCCAATTATGTTTACTTTCAGTAACCAGATTGTTATGCATTCAGATTCGAACCATCTCCACAAAAAGCCTAGGGTGATTCTATTTTGTTTCCCCAGCGGAGTCTGTTTGACTTACCACCAGTCGGGCTTTGGTGTTTCCCATTGTCTTATTAAGTTGTGATTTTTCTCTTGCCCTTGCAAGCTTTTGGTTATTTTCCCCGTGTTTATCTTTGCCGTTAGAGTGCGAGTAAGTCGGTGTGTAGCTTCTCTTTCTTCTCAAGTATTTGAGTATCCATACTTGGTGTGTGGTAATTCAGATAATTGCCACTCTTGAAGAATTACACCCTGCCTTTGGCCTGATGGATTTTGTAGTTCTTTCATATTTTCAACTCTTAAAAAAGCTCAACAGATTTTTTCGATATCCTTGGTTATACGCCCTTTCCTCTGGACGTATATTCCGTATATCCTTGGTTAGAGTCCTTTCCTCTTGCTTCTTTCCTTATATATGTCCTTTCCTCCAGACATATTTTCTTGATATCCTTGGTTATACGCCCTTTCCTCCGGACGTATATTCCTGATATTCTTGGTTAGAGTCCTTTCATTCGGCCTCTTTCCTTATATGTGTCCTTTCCTCCGGACATATTTTCTTGATATCCTTGATTATACACCCTTTCCCCCGGACGTATATTCCTGATATCCTTGGTTACAGTCCTTTTCCTCCGGCCTCTTTCCTTATATATGTCCTTTCCTCCGGACATATTTTCTTGATATCCTTGGTTATACGCCCTTTCCTCGGGACGTATATTCCTGATATTCTTGGTTAGAGTCCTCTCATCTGGCCTCTTTCCTTATATGTGTCCTTTCCTCCGGACATATTTTTTTGATATCCTTGGTTATACGCCCTTTCCTCCGGATGTATATTCCTGATATCCTTGGTTAGATTCCTTTCCTCCGGCATCTTTCCTTATTATGTGTCTGCTACCGACCCCAGACATGTATTCTTGATATCCTTGGTTATACGTCCTTTCCTCCGGACGTATATTCCTGATATTCTTGGTTAGAGTCCTTTCATCCGGCCTCTTTCCTTATATGTGTCCTTTCCTCCGGACATATTTTTTTTGATATCCTTGGTTATACGCCCTTTCCTCTGGACGTATATTCCTGATATCCTTGGTTAGAGTTCTTTCCTCCATCCTCTTTCCTTATTATGTGTCTGCTACCGACCCTAGACATGTATTCTTGATATCCTTGGTTATACGCCCATTCCTCCGGACGTATATTCCTGATATCCTTGGTTAGAGTCCTTTCCTCCAGCCTCTTTCCTTATATATGTCCTTTCCTCCAGATATATTTTCTTGATATCCTTGGTTATACGCCCTTTCCTCCGGACGTATATTTCTGATATCCTTGGTTAGAGTCCTTTCCTCCGGCCTCTTTCCTTTTTCTTATGTCTGCTACCAACCCCAGGCATGTGTTCTTGATATCTTTGTAAGAGCTTTCTTCGGTCTGTCTCTTTTGTACGTATACACTATCGACCCCGGATATGTATCTTTGATACCTTTTTCATATGTCTGCTACCAACCCCAGACATGTGTTCTTGATATCTTTGTAAGAGCTTTCTTCGGTCTGTCTCTTTCGTACGTATCCGCTACCGACCCCGGATATGTATCTTTGATACCTTTTTCATACGTCTGCTACCAACCCCAGACATGTGTTCTTGATATCTTTGTAAGAGCTTTCTTCGGTCTGTCTCTTTCGTACGTATCCGCTACCGACCCCGGATATGTATCTTTGATACCTTTTTCATATGTCTACTACCAACCCCAGACATGTGTTCTTGATATCTTTGTAAGAGCTTTCTTCGGTCTGTCTCTTTCGTACGTATGCGCTACCGACCCCAGATATGTATCTTTGATACCTTTTTCATATGTCTGCTACCAACGCCAGACATGTGTTCTTAATATCTTTGTAAGAGCTTTCTTCGGTCTGTCTCTTTCGTACGTATCCGCTACCGACCCCGGATATGTATCTTTGATACCTTTTTCGTATGTCTGCTACCAACCCCAGACATGTGTTCTTGATATCTTTGTAAGAGCTTTCTTCGGTCTGTCTCTTTTGTACGTATCCGCTACCGACCCCGGATATGTATCTTTGATATCTCTTTCATACATATCCGCTACTGACCTCGGATATGTATCTTTGATATCTCTTTCGTACGTATCCGCTACTGACCATGGATATGTATCTTTGATGTCTTTTTCGTGTATCCACTACCGACCCCAGATATTTATCTTTGATACCTTTTTCGTACGTGTCCGCTACCAACCCCAGATATGTATCTTTGATACCTTTTTCGTACGTATCCGCTACCGACCCCAGATATGTATTTTTGATAACTTTTTTCGTATGTCTGCTACTGACTTCAGGCATATATCTTTTGATATCTTTCTTACAGGTGTTTATTTCTAAATCCTAACAGATGTTCCTTGATAACCAAGTTATTCTTCTGTATGTCAAACCCTGTTTAAACATACATTTAACCCTGATAACCCCTTTAACCCAAAAAGCAAAAGAAAATAGAAAATACAGAAAACCAAAAAATATGATGATACCTGACTGGCTTCAGAGTGCAAATTTTCGGGTTCTTTAAGTATTTAATCTTCTTCCACCCTGAAAGTTCGAAAGGCTAATGCCAATCTCACCTTCAGGTTGGAGGCGATTAAATAGGGGCAGCTGTTGCACCCCAAAATTTTCCCTCCTAATTACAATTTTATTTTGGCTTAGACTTTTGCATTCATCTGCATATATTCCATTAGGTCACTAACATAGCATGCACTGCATTCATTAAATCGATGGAGGTTCAAAGTTCAGTGGTTGTGCGATATTAGGGTTTCGCAGTGGTTAAGGCGTTCATGCCTAATAAAGGCTGATTTCTTATTCAAGCAATAAGCGGTGGAATTAGGGTTGTAATTTGCGTCACTGAGAATTTCTGTCTTCATCAAGCTACGAGGCTATCAGAGTTTATTTTCCTATATGCGATTAAAGCCAGGTTTTTGGTAATTGTGTTCCAATTGGGTTTTTCATCGAAGATCATGAGATTAGGGTTTGTTTTATCAAGGGACTTTCTCAGAAAGCCTTATATTGTGCGTCAGGAATTAGCATCTTCAAGGGAATTTCTTAAGGATTTTAGCCTTACGTTTTCAAGTGGACATGTTTGTGACTTGAATTCTAAAAGTTCAAGCACAATACAAAATATGAGGCTAGAGAGCATTAATTGAGTCAGATGAATATGAACAAAAGGTTTTGATTTTTGGCAAAGTCAATATGGAGAGTTTGTTTTCTTGACTGAGTTCATGCAGGAATATAATTGATTCGATTGACTGTTGTGTCATATCTTGAGTTCAGGACTGGTTCATTGAATATGCAA
Organism: Vicia faba; assembly: GCA_948472305.1. Taxonomy (NCBI): domain Eukaryota; kingdom Viridiplantae; phylum Streptophyta; class Magnoliopsida; order Fabales; family Fabaceae; genus Vicia; species Vicia faba. Next base: position 1,616,585,248 of record OX451736.1, on the reverse strand, counting down.
GTTGGTTGAAATTCGTTCAATGAGTCATGAAGTGAAGTGTTTAAAGGATAATCAAATGGTATTAAATAAATCTAAGCGTTGGTTTGTTTTCAAGAAATTGATTCAGGCGAGTTTGGAGACCTTAGTCATAAGGGTCTCTATAAGAACGTATACAAAACGTTTTGTCTTTTGGAAAATGTTTTGAAATGAAAGTGTAGGTGTAAAAAGTTTTTATCGTGAGCAAGCGAGTAACTAGGAGCGAATCTATCTACTCGAAAGGTCTTAAATTGTTCTTTTCTTCCTCCTTTTAATGGTGCTATCTTACCATTGATTTGGTAAGAAGCCCCATCGTTGGATGTGAAGGGACAGGCGCGGGTCAATTTTACAGTCTTCGAAAGCAACTTATGAGACACTTTAGCAATTTTGGTAAGGGACGAGATCGTTTTATCGAAGGCAACGTTGAGGGTCATCGAGGGACTACAATATTTTTTATCGAAGGGTCATTGCTAAAGCGTCCCATATTCGAGGGACATGACTGTATTTCTGAGGCAACGAGCGAGGTTACCCTAGAGGTGCGCGTGTGAAAAAGTGTGTTGGTTTCAAGTTATTTTATTCTTTGATTAGGTCATCTAGCGATTGATTTTTGAATCTTGCCATACACGCCTAATTACTATACAGTATAAGGAAAACAGTAAATTGCAGGAATTGGAATTCTACGCTATTACAAAGTATTCGGGAATGGGGATACAATTTTTACAAATGGGGATGAATCAAATGTGATAGAAAGGTCCAAATAACAAGCAATACAACCAAATCGAATTTTGTGCGATTAATGAAAGCTATAATAATCTATGAAATAAATTCAACCAACAAAATAAAAATCTAAGTATTTTTACTTGTAAAGAGAAAAGTAAAACCTATTCTAAAAATGAAATAATTGACTAAAAGAAATTAAAATCGTATGCATTATCTTTTTGTGTTTTTAATTATGTAAGTAACAAAAATTAAAGAAGGATAAAACTAAATTCTATTATTATTTTTTTGTGTTTTATTATATGTAAATTAAATCTAAAACAAAGTTTATTAAAGAGAGAAAAAGAAATTGATAAAAATTATTCACAACGTCTAAATCAAATTAATTATAAAAAAGTATATTTTAAGTTTAATAGTTTTTTGCATAACAAAATTAAAAAATATAAGAAGAAAATAAACTTTAGTTAAATGGGCCTATGGAAGTGATTTGGGGCGGAGGCCCAAAGGAAAATGATAGTTTATTTGCTGTAGCAAAAAAAATAAATAAGCCAAATAGGGGTGAAGCCAGCAAAACGAAATGGGCTTAAGGAATACATGCCAAAGATATATCCAATACAAACAGCAAACCCAAACCCAAAGCCTAAACACAGATTAAGGGCTAACACAAGACAATTAGGGTTTGGTCTATCTTTCTCACTCACGCGGCGTTGTTGTTCGTCTTTGTTCATCTCTTCCATTTGTTAATCTTCTATCCTTACTAACCAACCCATCCCCGTCTCATTTCACGAATAAATCGCTCTTTCCAGTAACAAACTGCCTCTTTGCCTCACAGCGATTTACAAATTTTGAAAGCCTAATTTTTGAATTTGGATTTAAACCCAAAAGACCCGAAACTGCCTCATCCTTGACCTCCCTAAAACTCTCTGTTGCCGTAACTCAACCCTCTCGCCTCCCTAATCAAGTTCTAACGATTTTTTGAAAAGGTAAGATTTCTGTCATTTTTAAAGCTTAATGATTTTTTTGTTGATCATTCCATCTTTGCTGAGTTTCCTTTTAACTAAAAAACTTATTCTTTTAGATGCAGAAATCATGTTATGGAAGTATGAGAAAGGGGAGAAACTCATACCTGTTGGAGCTTTACAACTTCTCTCTTGTCTTGTTATTCTTGCGAAATAGGAAAGGAGAGGCAAGACTGAGGACGGTATTCAACGGTGGCAGAAGTTTCACGAGGGGAAGAGATGAGGATGAGCGTGTTGCTTTTCTGGTTTGTCTGTAACCTTCCTGTCTCCTTTGTTGAATAATGATTATCAGGTTTTCTGGATCTTTGTGGTTTGCTACTGGTTTTTGAGTTTTGCTTTGTTCACAGTTTTGGAATTTTAGAAGTTTGCTACTGTGTTTTTGAGTTTGAGGCTTGTTATTGTGTTTTTTGGTTTGATGATGGTTACTGGTTTTTTTGTTTTGAAGCTTGTTACAGGTTTTTGGTTTGATGATGGTTACTGGTTTTTGTTGTGAAGCTTGTTACAGGTTTTTGTTGTTTGAGGCTTGTTACTGGTTTTTGGTTTGATGATGGTTACTGGTCTTTTGTTTTGAAGCTTGTTACAGGTTTTTGGTTTGAGGCTTCGCTACTGTTTTTGGATTTTGATCTGGTTACAGTTTTTTTGGGATTTTTCAGTGATGGTTAACAGGTTTTGGGTTTGAGGCTTGTTACTGGTTTTTTGAGTTTGATCTGGCTACAAGCTTTGTGAGTTTGATGCTTGGTTACAGGTTTTGGGATGTGATGCTTTGCTACTGTGTTGAGTTCTCTTTGCCCTTTTTTCTGCTGGTTTTCTCGATTTTTTGGATATCTCTCTCTTCTCCTAAACGCTTCTGTTATAACCCTGGGAAAATGATGGGAAACCAAAATGTATTTGAATATTTTGGTATGTTGTTCTAATGGCCTTTTTGTTGCAGTTTTGTTTTTTTCACTTTCTATGCAAATCGTGACAGATTGTGGACAGGGCAGCAAGGCTGTTTGAACTATTTTTGTGTATTTTACAGCAGCTCCTCTTTTGTAGCATTGCTTTTGCAGGATGTGCATTTGGGCAATTCTATAGAATAGGTGACTTCTTTCCTCTCTTATCTCTCAATGACAATAAAAAAGCAATTTGCTCTTTTGCCTTTTTTACTAATCTGAAAGGTTTGCAGTTTGGAAAATGATGATGTCTCGTTTCTTGAGCAAGTTTTGTTTGATTTAGCATCTATCTATTTGTCATACTTGCCACACTGCTGCCTTAGATTTTGTTGATGCTGTTGTTGTTTGTCCAGTTGTGATAATGCTGTTTGTTTGTCCAGTTCGTGGTGTTGTTTGTTGTTTGGTTCAGTTGTGATAATGTTGTTTGTTTGTCCAGTTCGTGGTGCTGTTTGTTGTTTGGTTTAGTTTGTGATGTTGTTTGTTGTTTGGTTCAGTTTGTGATGTTGTTTGTTGTTTATCCAGTTTGTAATGCTGTTTGTTTGGACTGTTGTAGCATTTTGTTATTGTAGCATGCTCGCGAATTTCTTTTCTTCTTTCTTTTTGTGAACCAAGAAGGGTAACCTTCTTGTGATTTGCAATTAGGGGAAATAGATTGTGATGAATTAAATAGCATTCTGATTCCACATTGCAAACCTTAATGATGAATACCTTTTGGAAAAATTTCTTATTCATGCCCATATAATTTTGTACTAATCATGTTTTCTTTCTCTTGTTTTCATGTGAGCAAAATTAGAGATGACAAAGAAAAGAATGCGAGAAATCTGTGGCAAGCATGGAAGTCTTGGAGATAAGCAAAGGAATCTGAGATGACTTCAATCTTCAAACAACTTAGACATAGATTAATTCTCCTACGCCAAACATTCATTTGGATTTTCTTTGTAACTTAGAAAGATCATTCTTGTATTTTGATGTATTGTATCCAATAGTTGTAACAATTTATCTTTTAAATATAATAAGTTGTAAAACATAAAGTATTAAAAGAAATAAATTGTTTTTTGTAACAATCTTGGACAATGTGTGTGAAATTGGAGAAAAATCTTGAGTTGTAGCATGAAGTATTCTGGTGTCATTTTATAACTTGAAATCATTTATCAACAACAACTTGTAATTTCTCCTCGCATCCTAATTGATTTTTTTGAAATTCCCAATCAGGATATTTGAAATAAAATGCTCGAGTCTGATAACTTAAATTCCAAGTAATCCCAATAACTTTGTAACTGCATTTCAAACAAACACGCACTGTATATTCCATTTCCTAACCAAACAAATGCTTTAAGGACGTAAATCATCTGGTCAACTTGGATCCCAAAATCATGATTGTCCTAAATGACCATCTTAACCTCCATCTCTTGTCCCAAACAAATCATGCTCTGAGAACAATACATTATCCTTTCAGTAAATTGTGTTTAATTCCGATTCTTTGAAGATAAACCCGTGAGCGACATCACATGTGATCATGAACAGACATAATCGTCTCAAAATCTTGTAGCTTGAAGAAATCATAAATACAACCTTGAGGAAGCATGAAGACCTATGAAGGCCAATTGGATCTTTGAAAACTCATTTTCTTTTTGAGAATTCCAAAAACCCCTAATTGCTGGTTTACTGCCACATAAGAGAATCTGTCTGGTCGATTTCTGAGCCAACTTGAATATCCGAGAAACCCTAGGGTTGTGTCTTCTATGAAAAATGGGAGGGCAAATTTTGGGGTACAACAGCTGCCCCTGTTCAATCTTCTTAAACTTGAAAAGCGAGATCGACATGTTTGTCGTTTGTGGCTTGAAAGTAGAAGATGATTGAACACTAGAGTGCCCAAAAATTTGCACTTGATGACACACTGGTTTGGTTGTGTATGGAAATGGGCTTAAAGATGCCATTTGGAGAAACATAGGAGAATTGTCGGAAATGGGCTTATAGATGCCATCCAAAGGTGATTGTTGACGGAAAGTTTGAACTGGATCTAAACAGAGAACGAATCAGAGTAAACCGTTGAGAGATTTATCTGAAACAAATGAAATAGTTTGGAGACGAATCAGAATAAACCGTTGAGAGATTTATCTGAACCAGAAAAAATTCGGAGACGAATCAGAATAAACCGTTGAGAGATTTATCTGAACCAGTAAAAATCTGGAGACGTATCAGAATAAACCGTTGAGAGATTTATCTTAACCAGTAAAAATCTGGAGACGAATCAGAATAAACCGTTGAGAGATTTATCTGAACCAGTAAAAATCTGGAGACGAATCAGAATAAACCGTTGAGAGATTTATCTGACCAGTGAAATCTGGAGATGAATCGGAATAAACCGTTGAGAGATTTATATGAACCAGTAAAAATCTGGAGACGAATCAGAATAAACCGTTGAGAGATTTATATGAACCAGTGAAATCTGGAGATGAATCAGAATAAACCGTTGAGAGATTTATCTGAAATAGTAAAAATCTGGAGAAGAATCAGAATAAACCGTTAAGAGATTTATCTGAACCAGTAAAAATCTGGAGACGAATCAGAATAAACCGTTGAGAGATTTATCTGAACCAGTGAAATCTGCAGATGAATCAGAATAAACCGTTGAGAGATTTATCTGAACCAGTAAAAATCTGGAGATGAATCAGAATAAACCGTTGAGAGATTTATCTGGACTAGTAAAAATCTGGAGACGAATCAGAATAAACCGTTGAGAGATTTATCTGAACCAGTAAAAATCTGGAGATGAATCAGAATAAACCGTTGAGAGATTTATCTGAACCAGTAAAAACCAACCTTTTCTCGGAAACTGATCTGCATTTGACTTGTTGAAAATTTGTGGTTGTCGGAAGTTTGTTGATAATAACTGTCAAATGTCTCTTTCCTGTGAAAGGTGAATAGTTAATTGTATGCAATGCTATGATGTATGCGATGCATGGTGTGGTTTTTTCCTCTCAAAATAAATGAGAATGCACTGTATGCACTTGAGTTGTCAATGTTATGACGTATGTATGCAAATGTATGAAAAGTAAAGATTGTTTGTGTCGTAGCGTTGCTGGAAGTGGGGAAAATAAATCCCCTCTGAAGTACTTATGGGTGAATTTCCAAGTAAAAACTCTGCCGCAGAAGGGAAAAGCCAGACATTGCTTGTGATATCCTGCTGGGGAAATCTGAGAAGTTGGGCAACTTGCTGGGGACACTTTGGACCAGTGGTTGGAAATTTTTTTTTGCTCTGGCTGGAGAAAGTACCTGCGGGGGGGTTTTATGGAATGGCTTACAGATGTTATTCTATTTCCTAAAGTCATTAGTGATTGTCTTTCCGTTATTTATTTATTTATTTGTAACAGTGATCACGTTCAAATGCATATGTTCAAAAATAAATCATTGGACGTTTTTGTAAATAAAACATAAAGAAAAACAGATGGTTTTGCACTTTCAAAAGGGATATCTTTGTATTAACTTGAACAAGTGTTTTTGTACAATGAGACAAAACATTCTAGCAAGAGAATGTCGTCGTAATAAAAATGAAAATTTATACAAAGAAAAGGTAGCTATGTGAAATAATCCTATGGGGTTCCCGTTCTACTATAGCCTTCATGTCTCTGAATGTATTGTTCGTTGGTCGCCTTGGCGAAGTCGATTGGATTGATTTAGAGCCAATTGAGTCGATTGGTTGACGTTGAAGATTGTTTGCAAGATGATCCAACGGGACATAGTCATACGCTTTAATCCCTAACTTTTGCCTGGACCTCCCTCTTGGGTTTTCAGTCCACCGGGATACCCTTTTTTTCCCAAGCCGCCCTTTCGGGTTTTCGAATTGCCGGGTGTACAGATTTTTTTTAAATTTTCATCCCTTATTTTTGCCCAAACCCTTTTGGTTCGCCGGGAAGCCCTTATTTTTGCCTAGGCCAGTCAACCTAGAGGGTCTTTGATCATGCGTAGTATCTTTTAACTATGTCCGTATTTACAGGGTGCGGGAGGTCGTCACCATCCATGGTAGTCAAGATCATTGCTCCACCAGAGAAAATGCTTTTGATTACAAATGGCCCTTCATATGTAGGGGTCCATTTGCCCCTGGGATCACCTTGTGGCAAAATGATACGCTTGATTACCAAGTCACCAATACGATATACCTGATGTTTGACCTTTTTATTAAAAGCTTTGATCATGCGTTTTTGGTACATCTGACCATGACAGATAGCTGTAAGCCTCTTCTCATCAATCAAGTTTAGTTGGTCAAACCGAGTCTGAATCCAATCTTCTTCATTCAAACCAGCATCCTTCATGATTCTTAGAGAGGGGATCTGGACCTCAATAGGCAAGACAACTTCCATGCCGTATACGAGAGAATAAGGTGTTGCCCCAGTTGATGTGCGAGTTGTGGTACGATACCCATGGAGAGCGAACGGTAGCATATCATGCCAGTCTTTGTATGTGACTGTCATTTTCTGTATGATCTTCTTAATGTTTTTGTTAGCAGCTTCTACAACACCATTCATCTTTGGCCGGTAAGGGGAAGAATTGTGATGCTGAATCTTGAATTGCTCGCACAAGGCGGTGATCATAGTATTATTCAGATTTGTACCATTATCAGTAAGGATTCTCTCTGGAACACCGTACCGACAGATGAGATTCTGCTTGATGAACCGGGCGACCACATTTTTAGTAACAGAAGCAAAGGAAGCTGCCTCAACCCACTTTGTAAAATAGTCGATGGCCACTAAGATAAAGCGGTGTCCATTGGAGGTTGTTGGCTTGATTTCCCCGATCATATCGATTCCCCACATAGCAAAGGGCCAAGGAGCCGTCAAGACATTCAGAGGAACCGGAGGTACATGTACTTTGTCGGTATAGATTTGGCACTTATGGCAAGTCCGAGAGTGTTGATAGCAATCTGCCTCCATGGTAGACCAATAATAGCCTGCCCGTAGAATTTTCTTTGCCATTGTATGCCCACTGGAATGTGTACCAAAAGTGCCTTCGTGTATCTCACCCATGATCCTTTCAGCCTCAACCTTGTCTACGCACCGAAGCAATACAGAGTCATGACTGCGTTTGTACAGAATGCCGTTACTAAGGAAGAATTTAGCCGAGAACCTTCTCAGGAATTTCTTGTCATTCACCGAATCTCCTTCTGGATATTCCTGAGACTCGAGATACCTCTTGACTTCATGAAACCAAGGCTGGTCCACTACTTCTTCGGTATTAATCTCGTGACAGTAGGCTGGTTCATTCATCCGCTCAATGGTGATTTGAGGAGCCTCGTTATCCCAATTAAGTTTAAACATAGATGACATTGTAGCTAATGCGTCTGCTAGCTGATTTTCTTCTCGCGGGAAATGCTCGAAGGTAATCTTCTCGAAATGCGGCAACAATGGCAATACATGTTCTTTATAAGGGATAAGGTTAGGGTGCTTGGTGTCCCATTCCCCTTTGACTTGACTGATGACCAAGGTTGAATCTCCAAATACATCCAAGTGTTTGATTCCCAAGTCTATGGCAGCCTTGAGACCAAAGATGCACGCTTCGTATTCTGCCATGTTGTTTGTACAGTTGAAGCAAAGTCTGGCAGTAAAAGGAGTATGACATCCTTCTGGAGATATGAGTACATCGCTGATACCATTGCCAAGTGCGTTAGATGCCCCATCAAAGAACAGAATCCATCGGGATCCTTGTTCAGGTCCGTCATATGGCCTGATTTCCTCACAGTTGTCCAATGTCATGATGTCTTCATCCGGGAATTCAAACTTCATGGACTGATAATCTTCTACATCTTGGTGAGCAAGATGATCAGCCAATACACTGCCCTTTATAGTTTTCTGGGTAGTATACTGTATGTCATATTCTGTCAAGATCATCTGCCATCTTGCTATTCTCCCAAAAATAGCAGGCTTCTCAAAGATGTACTTTATCAGATCCATTTTAGATATCAACAAAGTAGTGTGGGTCAGCATATACTGTCTCAGCTGGCGAGCAGCCCATGCCAGAGCGCAATAAGTTTTCTCGAGTAGTGAATATCTTGTTTCACAGTTGGTAAAATTTTTGCTCAGGTAATAAATAGCATGCTCTTTTCGGCTAGACTCGTCATGCTTCCCCAGCACACACCCCATTGAGTTTTCTAAAACAGTTAGATATAAGATCAATGGCCTTCCTTCGACAGGTGGCAACAACACAAGAGGTTGTTGCAGGTATTCCTTGATTTTGTCAAAAGCCACTTGGCATTCGTCGTTCCATCTGACTACTTGATCTTTCTTCAAGAGTTTGAAGATTGGTTCACAAGTAGCTGTCAGGTGAGAAATAAACCTGGCTATGTAATTCAGACGTCCCAAGAATCCTCTGACTTCTTTCTCATTACGAGGAGACGAAATTTCTTGTATCGCTTTAACCTTGGCAGGATCAACTTCGATACCCTTGTTGCTGACAACAAAACCCAAGAGTTTACCAGACTGTACTCCGAATGTACACTTATTTGGATTCAATCTCAACTTGTACTTCTTCAGCCTCTCGAACAGTTTCTGTAAGTGATCAAGGTGTTCTTCTTTCATCTGCAATCTGGCTATCATATCGTCTACGTAGACCTCTATCTCATGGTGTATCATGTCATGAAATAAAGCTACCATAGTGCATTGATAGGTTACCATAACATTCTTCAGTCCGAATGGCATGACCTTATAACAGAAAGTGCCCCACTGTATAACTAAAGTCGTTTTCTCCATATCCTCAGGCGCCATTTTGATTTGGTTATAGCCCGAGAAGCCATCCATGAAGGAAAATACTTTGTGTTGCATTGTATTGTCAACTAAGATGTCGATGTGGGGAAGTGGGAAATCATCTTTGGGGCTTGCCCTATTCAAATCTCTGTAGTCCACACACATCCACACTTTACCGTCTTTCTTAGGTACATGAACAACATTGGCCACTCATTGGGGATAAGAGGTGACAGCCAAAAATCCAGCATTGAATTGCTTCATAACTTCTGCTTTGATCTTTTCAGACATATCGAGTCTCATACGACGAACCTTTTGCTTTACTGGGGGGAAATCTTCCTTTGTAGGCAGATGATGTACCACAATGTCTGAATCCAGTCCTGGCATGTCTTCATATGACCAGGCGAAGATCTCAACATAATCATGCAACAGCTGAATCAGATGTTCCTTGACACTCGACTCTAGATTGACACCCACTTTAATTTCCTTTTTATCTTCCTCGATACCCAAGTTGATTGTATCCAGCGGTTCCTCATGAGGCTGAATAGCTCTGTCTTCTTGTTGCAACAACCTGGCCAACTCTCCTGGCACTTCAAAATCATCCTCACCTTCGTCGTCGGCTTGGTAGATCGGATTTTCAAAGTCACAATTGGCCATAGCAGAACTGTTACCCCTGGGATCCTGAGTGGACGTAGATCTGCATTTTCAATATGTGAGTGTGTGTAAGAACACAACTACCTTTGAAAGAAATAAAAATGTAAGAAAGAAAAGACAAAGAAAACAGAATTTGATGCAAAAACGTCCATGATTCATTAATGACATATGAGAATGAAGTGACAACCCTTAAAGAGTCTGAATTGTTTAAATATTACACGCCTGAAAATATTAAAGACAATTACTCTTGAATAAAAGTAATAGGAATGAAATCCTTCACCTCCTAATTATTAAGCCCTCCGTCGATAGTTGGAAAAATCCATTCATCCATGTCACAGCTGCCATCACTATCTTCTAATGCATTGACTCCTTGATTGCTGATACGCAGAGGTGGTCCCCCTACGCGAGAACGTCAGACAACTTTCTGAGCCTTTAAAGTGAACCCCAACCCAAACTTGTCGGACTTGTAGGGAATATTCAGAAGCTGACCCCAGATAGTACATCCTCCCTCTTCAACTACTGCTCGAGCGTCTTTCAATGAAGCCATCTTTAGCAGAGGTCTGGTAATCTTCGGGACCTTTGGAGTAGACTTGGTTGCTGCGACCGTTGTTGGAACCTCCTCAAAGTTCTGACAGGGAGTCTCTATGAATTCACCATCCATTTCAACATACCTGAAAGAGTTCAAATGGCTAACCATATATTCCTTTTCTACGTGAACTGTGACAATCTTCCCTCTGATCGGGTATTTTAGCATTTGGTGTAAGGTGGAAGTGACGGCACCAGCACCATGGATCCAAGGTCGACCCAACAGACAAGAGTACGAAGGGCGGATGTCCATCACATAGAAAATTGAGTCAAAGGTCTGAGTCCTAATTTTTATAGGGATACTAACTTCTCCGTGCACTGTCCTCTTGGAACCATCAAAGGCCCTTACTATGATGTTGCTAGGTTTTAAGATGAGTCCCTCGCAATCCAATCGATCGAGGGAATTTTTGGGCAAGACATTCAATGATGAACCGGTATCCACCAAAACATGGGCAAGTGTGGTGCCCCTGCATTCAATGGAAATATGTAAGGCATCGTTGTGCTTCCTTCCCTTAGAGGTTAAATAAGCATCGGAAAAGCCCAACCCGTTATCAACAGTTAGACTGGCCACACAATCTTCAAATTGGTCGATGGAAGTCTCCTGGTTCACATGAGCGGTCTTAAGAAACTTTACCAAGGCTTTAGCGTGAGTTTCAGAGCACAAAAGTAAGGAAAACAATGATATCTTCGAGGGGGTCTTCCCCAATTGCCCTACAATGTTGTAGTCACTTTTCTTGATTATCTTCAGGATTTCTTCTATTTCTTTTCTAGAAGCTTCAAGGATGACTTCTGAATGTTCTCTTGCTTGGGTAGGCTCAACCAAAGCCTCTTTGCCCCTGGTATCGACAGTAGGGATAACAGCAGGAGTATCACTGGCGGTGTCGGTAGGAGTGGCAGTAGTGATGATCACAGGAGTAGCAACGGTCTTCGGAGAAATCTCAGGTGAGAAGACTCTTCCACTTCTTGTTATTTTGCTGGTTCCAGTGATGTTACCGATATCAGGATCAATATCTCTTGCAACTTCATTTGTGACGGCCAACTGATCTTGCTTGATGTTGTAGTAATAAACGTCAGCCTCATAACTCCAGGGAACAGCTTTATTTGAGGAGTATGGCATTGGTCTTGGCATAGTGATGATTAATGGTGCAGATCTGGGAGCAGATGTAATCCTGACGGGGTCTTTTGGTGGAGACCCTGGGAGGATTGTCGGAAATGGTGATTATCGAAGCATCTTGATGAGAGTTTTTTATAAGAGGTAGCTTTTCAAATAGGATTTCTTTACTAGTCATCAGGCACTGAACGCCTATCTTTAGTAACAAACAACCGTTCGGCAAAGATTTGCAAAGGTGGAAATTTTCATCACAACCTGGGAACATGCCGGCTTGCAGTAGATTATGTTTAATGGTCAACAGAGGAGTTACCAAGTCATTCACAGAGGAAACAAAACGATCATCATCAATGGCGTTGATACCTTGGCCATGTCTGGGCATTGGTGCCGTTATTACATTAGGCGTTTCTGGGGGATCAAATTCAATCTCTTTCGCATCAATAAGGTCTTGCACCTTATTCTTTAAGGCCCAACAATCATTTTTATCGTGCCCCGGGCTTTCAGAATGATAGGCACATCGGGCGTTCGGGTTGTAGCGGGGAGAAGCAGTATTGGGATTTTTGGGAGCTTCCTTTAAGGTTACTAGATTAGTCTTGAGAAGGTGTGGCAAAACCTGAGACATGGTCATGTTAATCCGGGTAAATCGTCTCATGGGCGCTTCTGGTTTGCGCTGATAATTTCACTACTGATTTGGCGCAGGATTAAAGATCATGACAGCCCCTACTGTCGGACGACAGTCAGTTTTGTTTTGATTCCTATGGTCATACGCAGCACTGACCTCCTTCTTTCCAACAAAAAGTTTCTTCACCATACTTGAGGATGCATCTCTTTAAATTTTGCCGCTTCTTATACCGGCTTCGACCCGCTCACCAGTCATGATTAATTCGGTAAACCCAGCTGAAGAACTCCCAATCAGGTGATCGAAAAATGGTCCTGCCAAGGTGCCAAGGAACATATCCACTAATTCTCTATCGGATAGAGGGGGCTGGACTCTGCCTGCGAGATCCCTCCATTTTTGAGCATAGGTTTTGAAACCCTCATCTGTTCCCATAGACATACTCTGTAACTGTGTCCTAGTCGGAGCCAAATCAGCATTATACTGATATTGTTTGTAGAAAGCGGCAGCCAACTCTTCCCAGTTATGGACATTGGACCCTTCTAATTGGTAGAACCAATCCAACTGAGTCCCCGATAAGCTCTCCTGGAAGAAATGCACCCATAGATTTTTGTCAGTCGTGTGGGGCTGAATCTTTCTGACATATGACCTCAGATGTAGTTTTGGGCAAGAGATACCATCATACTTGGCGAAAGTTGGGACCTTGAACTTCTGCGGGATGACAACCCCTGAGATGAGTCATAATTATTCAAAGTCCAAACCAGGTACCCTCTGAATCTCCATGGCATTCAAACGATCCTCTAGCTGTTTGTATTTATCATCAGTAGGAGGATATTGTTCCACAGAGTAATCGGGCTCTTCCTCTCTTTCGGATGCTGGGTCGTTGTTCACTTCTTGGGTTTGATTATCTCCCTCGCCTAATGATGTTGCAAATTCTAAGGTTCGCCTGGTCTGCCCTTTAAACCTTCTTCCCATGATCACAACTCCGGTTGGTTTCTTCGTTTTCTTCTTCTTCTCTTTGGCTAACAGAGTCTTCAACTCCTCTTGCCCTTTTGTCAGAGCCATGAGCATTTGTTAAAACTGGGCATTCTGCGCCTAAAGATATTTCACAGTCTGTTCAACATCCATCTCACTGAAATAAATAGTAGAAGGATAAGGCGACCTATTATGAGAAACCTGTATGATGTTATGATGAATGAAGATGCAATATGAAAATGATTTCAAGGAAATTTAGAGATTTAAACTTTGTCCAAACCAAAAAAGAACACACGTCAAATCAAATAAAACCAAGTTTGAATACATCATGCCTCCTTAGGCTTACAAAGAAAGAAACAAAATACAACAAAAATTCTTAAGACAAAAAGACCGAGCGCATCCTCTTCGGAGCAATGTAGGTATTTAGATTTTTCTCTTCATGAAGTAGTTTGGTGAGCTCCAGAACTTTCTTCTCACTGGCGTAGTACTGGGTTTCAAAGGTGTCTCACTCTTCCTTCAACTAAATCCAAGCTTTCTGCAGGTCTTCGAGAGAGATAGGCATGTCCGGATGAAGAACGGTGTATGGGACGTCTCCTTCAATAATAGGCTCAATGATGACAGGAAGGATGGAAGGGTAAGGCATCAAGATATTCTGAGCACGAGTCCGTACCCACCTAAGGTAAGGCTCGAGAGGGATAAAGTTTTTATGTCCCAAAGTCCTACTGTCCACCTTGTTCACCATTCCCCAAGCACGTGAAAACCTCTAGCGATAACCATAATCTTCTTTGTCGTAGTCGAACACCAGACCTCAGATGAGCATCTCATGAGGGCCGTCCCTTCGGGCATACCCAAACTGCCGAAGAGCTAAGCACAAGTTGTAAGTGATACCTCCCATAATACCTAGCAGAGGTACATTAGGCAACTCCCCACAGCGGTCAATGATAGAGATATCTTCCAAGGATCTCGAGCACCAATGGATATCAGAGTGGGTGAGAGACATCATCCTTTGAGACCAAGTCAATCTTTGTTCGTTTTTCAATGCTGACTGAGGCAGGTGTGAAGTGAACCACTTAGCGAGTAGGGGGATACAACACAAAAGGGTACCTCTTTTCTTCATGGTACGGGTATGAGGGCAATGCAAGATGTCTCCTAGCAAGGTGGGTATAGGATTGCGAGAGAGAAAGACTTTGATGGCATTAACGTCTATGAACTGGTCCGAATTAGGAAACAAAACCAAACCATAAATGAGGAGAGCTAGCACGTCTTCGAAAGCTTGGAAATCCATGTCATCCCAGAATGAACGAGCTTTTTCCAATAGAAACTTAGCTAAAAAACCTTTAACCCCACTTCTTGTCTCCCGATTGGCTATGACGTCGCCCCTCTTCACATGTAAAGCTTCGGCGATGACTTCAGGTTTTGGAATCTCTTTTAGACCAGTGAACGGTATCTGATTAAGCACGGGCACTCCTAAGAGCAGAGATAACTCTTCTAGTGTAGGTACCAACTGATAGTCCGGAAAAGTGAAACAATGATGTAGGAGATCAAAGAATTGGAATAGTACACACATCATCTCTTCTTGGAAGTTGGATGTAGCCAAACTGAGGAGTCGACCATACTTCTTGGTAAAAGGAGAATCCCCAGGCACTCTTGAAGCTAGCTCTTGAAGTTGAGGATGTGCTTTTACAAAGTTGATTCGGATGGTGTTTCTTCAGAGAGAATTCATATCCTACAAAACAAAAACAAAGATAAATTTCTAAATCCTTGAAATGGTTAGTGAGCATGCATATGATGTTGATGATGTTTATGATGTTTATGTACAGGCAAACATATGCACACACAACAAACAAATCCCTATGTTTTAGGCTTGCATGAGTTTGTAGGTAAGTACCCTCTTGAAGGTTTAATTGGCTCAACCTGTCCTAGAAATAATGATCGGGTTCTAAAGGATCTCAATATCACCGACCTTTCTCTTAGGCATTATCTCAGCACAACAATCTTTTCTTGCGGCCGAGATATCCCAAAAGTCTAGCCTCAATGAGTGTAGTATCGAGTATCAACCAATTTTCAGCTTTACACTGAAGCCGACTACCTCACTACGTCCTAATGGCCAAGTTTGTTCAATTAGGGTTCTAAGGTTAATTAGTGCTTCATGACGCCACTCAGCGTCCCCGTATTTTCCTCGATTCACCACGAGGGATACCGGTACCCACAAATGCGTCACACTAACATAGCCATTGTCTCAACCATATCGGTCTACGCCGTACAGTCTCCATAATCTATTGCTATTTACCTAAAAAGATGCCCCAAATCCGGGTGGAGGATCAAAGCAAGCCCAATGCAAAGAACTAAATATAAAGCATACAAATCAAATAATGAAAGCGAGTAAAGGTGACCTATCCCTAAGGTAACCCCAATTTTTTTAATTCCCCAGCAGAGTCGCCAGTTCTGTGATACGGTGGGAGAATTGACTTGATGTTTTGCGTTTCGATCGCATTTGTGCGGATAGCAAGAGTCGCCACCGACTTTTCTTTTATCCAAAAGGAAAGGTAAAAAAGCACAGGAAAGACCTTTCGAGATTATTTCTCGGGTTCGGGGGGTAGATTATGAAAAGGGAAGGTATTAGCACCCTTTTCATCCATGGTTGTACATGGGCTCTTAGTTACTCATTTAGATCACTTTCTTTCTTTTGACAGTGTGCTTATGGTGTGGGCTTTGAAAGTATTTTGAAAAATCTCTTTGTAATGGTTCTCGTTTCTATAAGAACGCGTACAAAGTTCTGTTTCGAAAAGTGGTTCAAAGATGTGTTTGTGAATCGTGTTTCGGAAAGTGTTTTTGTTGTACCCCAAAATTTGCCCTCCCATATTCCTCAAGACATTTCAAGAATAATCTTCAAGTTGCTCAAGTTGGCTCAAGGGTTGGACAGTCAAATCACCTCTTAAGGCAGTCAAGTCAAAATTAGGGTTTTGTGTTTCATTAAGGTCCTCATATCCAAATGGCCTCAAGTGCTTCCCAATGTCTTAATATGTTCTTAAGTTCATCCATGTCAAATTCCAAGTCTTGCAGAGGAAGTTTGGTCAGTTAATTGCTCAAGAAGCCTAAAAATCGACTATGCTAGGGCAAAAGTCAATTGTGTCCCAAATACAGTCAAACCTCAAGATTTTTTGTCAACATTCTCATTTTGAAGGATAATTCATCATTTGATCAAGGGTTGATCATGATTCATCAAGGATTGCTCAAGATTCATCAAGATTCAAAAGTTGCTAAATTAGGGTTTTGTAGGAAAAGTCAACCCAAATTTGACCAAGCATAACTTTATCATACTTTATGAGAAATGACCCATACAAATCTCATTTTTAAGAGGATGCAATTTCCTACAATCCATCTTCACACCCCAAGATCAAGAAATGCTCTCACAAGAAGTTACAAATTTGGACATTATAGGTCATTTTTGAAAGTCAACAAAAACACCTTTTTTTCCAAAGATTATAACTTGAGCATGGAACATCAAAATGAGATGATAACAAAAGGTTTGATTAGAGGACATCTCAAGGTTTCTAAAAAGTCCAAGAACACCTCCAAAAGTTCAAAATTGAAGAAGTTATGCATTGTTGAAGTTGGGCATTTTTCCAAATTTGCCAAAAGTCAACTATCCTCAAAACTCCAATTTTTGACAAAAGGGCCCACTTTTTTCCACTTTATATAGTCTTGTCATGCCACACACGTGTCCCATATTTGGTTTCATGGCAATTCATTTATTTTTCTATTTTATTTAATTTTTATTGATTTAATTCATTTTAAATCAATATTAAATCAAATAAAATCTAAAAATTGATGTAAGAGGATTCTTGTGATCATTACAACTTACAAATATCAAGTGATACTCAATCAAACTCGTGCCAAGTCAAAACAAGCACAAAATCTCAGATTTGATGCAAATATGGCAACTTGATTATGGTAATCAAAAGAAAATCTTGATTCTTCAATGCATATGGTTTAATGCCCAAGTTTTGACCTAAACACATTCTATTATATGCACACAAGAGAGGTAGACCAAGGACACGCACAAAGCACTGCTGAAACGTCCAGAAGAAGTTGGTGAAAAAGCTTGAAAAGTGGGAGATCAAAAACAACATTGGAGCACGATTCAGTCCAAGAGCTTGACATAAGTCTCTTCCCTGACATCCAGTGAAGCCAAAGGGATCCAAATCCATCCTTCTCATCGCCTAAATTGCATTGTAAGTCATCACGAACCAACCACTGAACATGGAATCCAAATCTCCAATTCTTGCATCTTTTCTTTAAAATCTTGGCATATTTATGATTGTTGTTTGATTTGGAACGTTTTGGTATTATTCAATTGTATTTTTAGGACCTATATCATGATGCCCGGCCCTAGGGTTCTTGTTCTTGTTTTTTTAGGCGTTTCTTATGCAGGATAAGTTGAGGCTAATGATGGGTATAGGGATACTCAGGAGGCAGAGACGAACACATCCATCTTCTTGGATGGTATTTTCATGGCCTGGGAGAGATTTTTGAAATATCTTATGAATCTTCCTGCGGATAAAAATCCGCAGGTAAACGAACCAGGGATGCGCTGAGGAAGATGATAACGTGGCTTGCGTCCATTGGCCTGTTTGAATTATTAGCGCGTTTTTATTTTTTTGCAGGGCATAATTAGTTGTTTTGAAAATAATATTTGTGTTCTATTCCAATAACAATTGAACAAGTTGGTTGGTTGGTGAGCGTGCTATTGCAAAACCCCTTGGGACCTGGGTTCGAATCCCAGGTCCCCCAAAACCTTATTTGATTTTGTTCTTCAGGTATTCATGTGCAACGCTTAGAGGGTGGCACATCATATGCCTCTGGATCTCAATTGCCAAGTGGCCCACCAAGCAGATCCAATGATCCAAATTGAAGATTCATCATACCCCCTAGTCAACAAGCACGCAGGGAATCACAAGGGTCAAACAGGCTGGCGTAACTGGGCCTCAAAAATTGTTGATTCACACCCAAATTAAGCCCAGCACCCCCCTGGGTTATTTCTTTTTCCTTCATATTTTCATTTTTGTTTTAATTATTTATTTTGTTATTAATTAATTAACCAATTAACATTTTTTATAAAAAAATCAGAAAACCCAAAATAAAAATAATATTTTTATTAATTTCACTATTTCATTATTTTTGAAAATAAATTTTAACCAATTAATTTAATTTTTAATTAGGTATAATTTTGATATCTTTTGCATTAAATTAAAATTAATATAGAATTAGGATTTTTAATAACTTTCAATCAATTATTTTATTTCCTTAATTAAAATAAAACCCAAAAATATTTTCATTTAATTAATTAATTCAATTATTAATTTAGATTAATTTTTAATTCAAAAATAACCAAAAAATATGCTTTATTTAATAAAAAAGGGTCAAAACCCTAAGACACTCCGATTTAATTGTCTCGCGCGCGAATTATTTTTGATCCATATTTCAATATTGTAACTGCTTCGGGAATGTAATAATTTTTAACTTAGGACTTTATTTATTTATTTATCGCTTTTATTTACTTTCCGCAATTTAATTTTAAAGGGTTTGTTTTTGGCGATGTAAATACCCGACGCCTTGTAATAGCTTAGATTTAATTTCCCGCAATTTAATTTCCGCAACCATTAAACTGCTAGATGTTTGATAATAGGGAATGCATGACAAGATCAAATCTTTAACCTAAAATCAACAGTAGCTCACCATTAACATGTACAAAGATAAATAACTGAAATAACACACTCGCACATGCGCACTCTTAGGGTACACCTCACTTGGTTGCCTTCGAAAGTGGTCATTGAGTATAGGAAATTTTAGAGGTCGCCCTCTTGTCCAAAGATCATAAGTTGCCTCGAAACGGTTGCCTCGGATAAAATGATCTAAAACATTAGGGTTACCACTAAGGCGTCCTAACATTGCTTTAGTGACCACACGTCCCTTAATCGAATTGACCCGAAAACTCCAACGACGATGCTACCTACTCCTCAATAGTGGGATAGCATTGTCTAAAGGACACTTGTACAGTTTAATTCCTTTTTGAGTAGGTAGATGGTTCTTAAGTACTTGCTCCTTTTAAAACGAAACAAAACTTTTCGCACTTACACTCTCTTCAAAACAAAAACCCTTTTCAAACCCACAAACACAAAGAAAAGCAAACTTTTGAAAACACAATGAGCAAGTACCTAAGAGCCCGTGGATAACCACAGATAGAAAGGGTGCTAACACCTTCCCTTTCTATAGTGTACCTCCTGAACCCGAGAAACATCTCGAAAAGGAATTTTTCTGTGCTTTTGTCCTTTCCTTGTTGGATAAAATAAAATACGGTGGCGACTCTTGCTTACCGCGACATTTTGCAAAAACAAACGCAAAACGCGAACCAGCATTCCAAAATAGTTAATTCTCATTCCCATCGATCACAGAACTGGTGACTCTGCTGGGGAATCTAATATGTGAGGTGTACCTTAGGATTAGATCATTGTGTTTTCAATTGTATGCTTTGTATGCTTTAATTTTGTGGGCTTGTATCGGAGTTCTATAGATCCTAACCCGGATCTGGGGGTACCCTTTTTAGGTAAGTAGCAATAAACTGTGAGGGATCTGTACGGCGTAGACCGATATGGATGAAGCAGTAGCTACGTTGGTGTGGCGCCTTGGTCTGTACCGATATCCCTTGTGTTGGAACGAGGAGAATGTGGGTCTTCTAAGGAGTCATTAAGCACCAACTGACCTTAGAACGTTTAAATTGACCAACTTGGCCATAGAACAGTAGCAGTATGCTACACTCATTGAGACTAAACTCTCGCGATGATTCTGGGCGCAAGAAAAGGTTGCTAAACTGGAATTATGACCGATTGAGGGTAGTCAGTGATATTGAGATCCTCTAGAACCTGGTTACTATTTTTAGGACAGGTTTTAACCAACTGAACTGAAAGAGGGTAGTACCTAAGCTCTATGCCAGCCTAAAATCTAAGGGCTCTTCTGTGTGACTTGTGTGCCTTTACCATGTTTGCTTTTCGTGGATACTTGTGGTGTGCCTTTATCATGACATCATGACATCATAACATTGCATACATCTTGCATAAGGACTGACCTATTTCAAAGACAAGAGGGTTTCATCTTTGCTCTATTTTGTAGGTCATCATGATGCCTATGCGTAAGAATACTATCCGGATCAACTTTGTCCAAGTACCTACCCTGCTTAAAGAGTTGGTTGTCAGGATACCAGACACTACTTCCTTCATCAAGAGGCATGGTTCTCTTCTCAGTTTGGTCACCTCAAAATTGGACGAACAAATGATGAGTGTCCTAGTCCAATTCTATGATCCGTTGTACCATTGTTTTACTTTCCAGGACTTTCAGCTAGTTCCTACCCTAGAAGAGTTTTCTGAGCTGCTTGGTATCTCTATTTTGGAGCAGACTCCATTTACTGGTTGGGAAAAGACCCTCAGGCCTGAAGAGATTGCTGCAGCCCTTCACTTGACCAAAGAGGAGGTAATGGCTAACTGGGAAACTAGAAGTGGAGCTAAGGGTTTTCTGACTAAGTTCTTGGTTGACAAGGCCAATTACTTCTGGGACAGCTTAGACTTCAAGGCGTTCGAGGATATTCTGGCTCTTTTGATTTATGGTTTGGTATTATTTCTGAATCCTGATACTTTTGTTGATATTAATGCCATGAAGATCTTCATCTCTCAGAACCCTGTACCCACTCTCTTGGGTGACATCCTTCATCAGCTCTATGCTCGTACTGCCCGAAAGCGGGGAACTTTGATGTGCTGTGCTCCTTTATTATCTAGGTGGTTTATTTCGCACCTCCCTAAGTCAGTGTTGAAGAACAAAGAAGGAATGGGCTGGGCTTATAGGGTGATGTCTCTTTCTAATGATGACATTATTTGGACTCTCAAAGGTATGGATGAGGTGACTGTCATTGATCGCTATGGAGAGTATCCTAATGTTCCATTGATCGGAATCCATGGAGGGATTTCTTACAATCCGTGCTTAGCTCTCCGTCAGTTTGGAAGAGCCAGAAGAGAAGGGCCTCATGAGATGTTGATGCCTCATATCATCTTTGATTTTCAGGGAGATAGCGACGAGCTGCATCATAGATTCATAAGGGCTTGGGACAGAGTTCACCAATCTGACCCACATGAGTTGGGACCAAAGACTTCTCTGCCAATGGAGCCATATCTCAGATGGGTCCGCATCCGTGCCCAGAAGCTAGGTATTCCATATGAAGCTGTCAGGCCTGTTACTCTTGAAGTTGCTAATGAAGACGGGGTTCTTCCAACCATTCTCCACCCTTATATGCCCACTGATGTTGGAGCACTGAAGAGGTCTTTGATGCAATTGAGGGATGAGCGGGATTCCTACCGAGAGAAGTTCAATGAACAAGAGCAGAAGATCCAGAAGCTGACTAGGCAACTGGAGAACGAGCGGATCCTAAATGATTATGTCCGCACTGAGAAGAAGAGACCATGGGAGCATTGATGGACCTTTGATGATTTCTTTTATAGTTCTTATTTACTTTTAAGTATTTCCATTCTTGTAACGCCTAAGGGCAGTTTGTTGAATAATTTAAATTTTGAAGTTTTAAATCTAATAAAGTGTGTTTCCTTTCTTGTTTACAAATTTGGATCCCGATTGTCTTTGAAATCATAAACCATACGCGTTTCATCCTATGCACTTCATAAACAGGTACCCTTTACAGGTTTCTTATCTTCTTCGCTGTTTATTTCAGCGATCATCATGTCTACTGAACCTTCAACTGAGCAAGCTATCAAGGCCCTCCAGGCCCAAAATGCCCAATTTCAAGAGCTGTTCATGAATCTAGCTAAGGGTCAGCAGGACCTGAAGACCTTGATTCTGAAGGAGGAAAAGAAGAAGAAGAAGAGGACAGTCTTGTTCAACATTGGACACAGGTTTGGGAACAGGCTGCAGAATGAAGTTGATATGACCACCTCATCTGGGGGGAAAGATAGTTCACAAGAAAGGAGGGCTCCTAGCCCTGTAGTCTCCGACAATGAGACGGACTACGATGGAGAACAGTATCCTCCTGCTGAGGATAAGTACAAACAACTGGAACACCATTTGAACGCTATGGAAATTCAGAAAGTGCCCGGTTTGGACTTCGGAGATCTAGGTCTATCATCTGGGGTGGTGATTCCCCATAAATTCAAGGCACTAGCCTTTGCCAAGTATGACGAAGTTTCCTGTCCAAAGTTGCACCTCCGGTCATATGTGAGGAAGATCCAGCCTTACACTGCTGATAAGAACTTATGGATCCATTTCTTTCAAGACAGTCTCTCAGGGACTCAGCTTGAATGGTTCTATCAGTTGGACGGAGCCAGTATCCGTAGCTGGGAAGATTTGGCTACTACATTCTATAGGCAGTATCAATACAACTCCGACCTCACTCCTACGCGTACCCAACTCCAGGGTATGTCAATAGGAATGGGTGAAGGATTTAAAGAGTATGCTCAAAAGTGGAGAGACCTCACTGGAAGGGTGCAACCACCTTTGGCTGATCGTGAACTTGTTGACATGTTTCTGGGGACCCTCTCTGGTCCGTTCTTTAATCATCTGATTGGAAGCTCTTCAGCTGGGTTTACAGATCTTATTTTGACCGGTGAAAGGATTGAGGATGGTATTAAGGCTGAGAAGATACAGAAGGGCGCCTCATCGAGCACCGAGAAGAAGCCGTTTAAGAAAGAGTTCAGTGTTGTCTACAGTGCAAGAAGACAGAATAAACCTGAACACCGCCAAGTTGTCAACGCGGTTGTTATTTCAAAACCTGCTGGTGCTCCTTAGCATCACAATCAACAAAAGGACGAGAGACCTCGAAGGCAATTCACTCGTCTCAGCATGACT
Organism: Vicia faba; assembly: GCA_948472305.1. Taxonomy (NCBI): domain Eukaryota; kingdom Viridiplantae; phylum Streptophyta; class Magnoliopsida; order Fabales; family Fabaceae; genus Vicia; species Vicia faba. The sequence goes on along the minus strand of OX451736.1, from coordinate 1,616,561,993 downwards.
TTGTCTCAGATTCTACCACAGTTGCTGAAGACCAATTTGGTGATCCTAAAAGAAGCTCCGAAGAATCCAAGTACCACATCACCAAAGTACAACATTAATGTCCGCTGCGCTTTTCACTCTGATAGCCCAGGGCATAATACAGATGATTGTTGGGTTTTGAGGAACAGGGTGCAAGACCTAATTGATGCAAAGGAGATTGAGTTTGAGGCGCCCGAGAGGCCTAATGTTGTAACTGCTCCCATGCCCAAGCATGGAGTGAATGCTCTAGAAGAAGACTTGTTTATGGTTTCCGTAGAAGATATTGCTACCCCTCTGATAACTGTAAAAAAGAACCTGTTGCTAGCCGGTTTATTTCCGGGCTGCGACGAAGGTTGTCATATGTGTTCTGTTTTACCTACCGGTTGCCCATTCCTGAAGTCAGGTATCCAAAACCTGATGGACAACAAAGAGATCCTGTTTGAAAAGACTGTTGTTCCTTCCGTTCATTCTGAAGAAGTTGCCATTATTACCATTTTCGACAATTCTTCCAAGGCTCCCTCGAGGAAGCCTGTTAGAATTACATCCGTTCCAAAGATCGCGCCTGTAATCATCACTGTTTCGGGGCCCATCCCCTATACCTCTGACAAAGCTGTCCCCTGGCACTATGGGGCTGATGTTTATGTTCTAGGAGTTAAGCAAGAGTTGGATGTTGATACCGGCGTCAGCAACATTACTGGACCTGCTAAAGTCACCCGCAGCGGTAGACTTTTCTCACCTGATATCGCTCCACCAACTGTCTGAAGACCTGTTGTCATTAAGCCCGCAAGTGTACCTATTGCCATTCCTGATCAAGTCCCTATTCTTACCCCTGTCGCCGTGTCATCTGACGCTCTGGGCAAAGGGATCGCCACTGATGTGCCTGCTCAGACGGAGGCGCCGAAGACAATTACTGTTGAAGCTTCCAAACAGGAGATGGAAGAGATTCTGAAGATTATTAAAAAGAGTGATTATAACATAGTGGAACAGCTGGGGCAAACCCCATCCAAGATTTCTATGTTGTCACTGCTGTTATGTTCAGAGGCCCATGCTAAGGCTCTGATTACCTTCCTGAAGACTGCCCACGTGCCACAAGAGACATCATCTGATCAGTTTACAGATTGCGTGGCCAATTTAACTGCTGATAATGGTTTGGGTTTCTCCGACGCTGATTTGACTGCTAAATGGAAGAACCATAATGATGCCCTTCATGTCTCCATTTAATGCAGGGGCACTACTCTTGCACATGTATTGGTTGATACTGGTTCCTCACTGAACGTCTTGCCCAAGAAAGCTCTAGACCGTTTGGATTGCAAAGGGTTAGAGTTAAAACCAAGTAACATCGTTGTTAGGGCCTTTGATGGGTCTAAAAGGATGGTGCACGGTGAAGTTGATATTCCAATTAAAGTTGGCTCTCAGGTCTTTAAATCTATTTTCTATGTGATGGACATCCGACCATCCTACTCTTGTTTGTTGGGTCGTCCATGGATCCATAAAGCTGGGGCCGTAACCTCAACACTCCATCAGAAGCTGAAGTACCCGGTCAGAGGGAAGATTATGACAGTACAGGGGGAGGAAGAGTACATGGTCAGCCACCTTAACTCGTTCAGATACATAGAGATGGATGGGGAGTTCATTGAGACCCCATTTCAGCACTTTGAAGAGGTTCCCCAGACACTGGCGTCAGTAGAGACTGTGGTTGAAGATTCTCCTATGAAGATGGCTTCCTTAAAAGATGCTCGGGCTGTTATTGAGAAGGGTGAGTGTACAAATTGGGGCCGACTCCTTGATTTTACTCAAAAGACTAACAAGTTTGGTTTGGGTTTCACTGCAGAAGCTCAAAGGGTTGTTCGAAGTGCAAGGATTGGAAGACCTCCCGTGTTCATCAGCAACTCGGGAGTAAATGCCATTGAAGATGATATGGATGAGTCTGAATTCAACAGCTGGATCTATCCTACGACCAACGGTGGACCAAGCAACTGGACAACAAAGGACTTCATCCCTATTACTTTTGTTACCCAGTAATGAAACTTTTGTTTTAAATTTGTAACAGACAATGTTTTGAAACTTTATGGCCCAGTGTCTCACCCGGGGCATCGTGGCTTCATTTGTGAGGGCTTTTGTGTGTCATTTTCATATATCATCAATAAAAACATTGGACGTTCTTGCATTTCAAATTTTGTGCTCTTTGTTTTTCTTTATTATATATTGCAAAATAGCTATTTACACACACTCACATATACAGGTCCGCATCCACTCTGGATCTCACTGGTAACAGCTCTGCTACTGCCAGTTATGACTTCGAAAATCCGATCAACTTAGCCGAAGATGAAGGTGAAGATGATTGCGAAGTACCTGGTGAACTTGCAAGATTGTTACTCCAGGAAGAGAGGGCCATTCAGCCGCACGAAGAGCCGGTGGAATCGGTAAATCTGGGTACTGAGACAGACAAGAAGGAAGTCAAGATCGGTGCAAATCTAGAGCTTAGTGTGAAACAGCGGTTAATTCAGATGTTGCATGACTACGTTGAAATCTTTGCCTGGTCTTATGAAGACATGCCTGGTTTGGATACTGACATTGTGGTTCATCGCCTGCCTACCAAGGAAGACTGCCCTCCCGTAAAACAGAAGGTCTACCGTATGCGCCCAGAGATGTCTGAGAAAATCAAGGCTGAAGTTATGAAACAATTTGACGCCAGTTTTCTAGCAGTGACTTCTTACCCTCAGTGGGTTGCCAATGTGGTTCCAGTGCCGAAGAAAGATGGTAAGGTCAGAGTGTGTGTTGATTATAGGGATTTAAACAGGGCAAGCCCTAAGGATGACTTCCCCCTGCCCCATATTGATGTTCTGGTTGACAACACCGCTCAGCACAAGGTATTCTCCTTTATGGACGACTTCTCCGGTTATAATCAGATAAAAATGGCTCCCGAAGACATAGAGAAGACCACTTTTGTTACTCAGTGGGGTACCTTTTGCTATAAGGTCATGCCTTTTGGTTTGAAAAATGTTGGGGCAACGTATCAGCGTGCCATGGTTGCTTTTTTTCATGACATGATCCATCATGAAATTGAAGTATACGTCGACGATATGATTGCGAGGTCCCAGACTGAGGAAGAACACCTTGACCATCTACAAAAGCTGTTTGACAGGTTGAAGTTGTACAAGTTGAGGTTGAACCCGAACAAGTGCACCTTCGGGGTGAGATCTGGCAAACTACTAGGTTTCGTCGTGAGCGACAAGGGTATTCAAGTGGATCCGTCAAAAGTGAAAGCTATACAAGAGATGCCAGCTCCCAAGACAGAGAAGGAAGTCAGAGGCTTTCTGGGACGACTGAACTACATTTCCCGATTCATCTTGCACCTAACTGCTACTTGTGAGCCAATCTTCAAGCTGCTGAAGAAAGATCAGGTAGTACGTTGGAACGATGAATGCCAGGCTGCTTTCAAAAGAATCAAAGAGTATCTCCAGGAGCCACCCATTCTAATGCCACCAGTTGGAGGGAGACCTCTAATCTTATACTTGACAGTACTTGACAACTCAATGGGGTGTGTGCTGGGGAAGCATGATGAGTCTGGCCGAAAAGAGCATGCTATTTATTACCTTAGCAAAAAGTTTACCGACTGTGAGACCCAATACTCACTGCTCGAGAAAACTTGCTGGGCTTTGGCATGGGCTACTCGCCGACTGAGACAGTATATGCTGACTCACACTACTCTGTTGATTTCAAAGATGGATCCAATCAAGTATATCTTCGAAAAGCCTGCCTTGTCCGGAAGAATAGCAAGATGGCAGATGATCTTGACTGAGTACGACATCCAGTACACAACTCAAAAAGCAATCAAGGGAAGTGTATTGGCAGACCATTTGGCACATCAGGCAGTGGATGATTACCAGTCTATGAACTTTGAATTCCTGGACGAGAATATCGTGTTGATAACTGATTGTGAGACACCTGGACCGGATGAAGGACCTGAGGAGGGATCCCGATGGTCTATGTACTTTGATGGAGCTTCGAATGCTTTGGGTAATGGCATTGGCGCCGTGATCATATCTCTTAAAGGCTCTCATACTCCGTTCACCGCCCGACTATGTTTCAACTGCACCAACAACATGGCGGAGTATGAAGCGTGCATCATGGGTCTTCGAGCTGCAATTGACCTAAGGATTAAGTTTCTAAGTGTCTTCAAAGATTCCGCTCTCGTGATCAGTCAGATCAAAGGCGAGTGGGATACGAAACACCCAAATCTTATTCCTTACAAGGAGTATGTATTGACATTGCTTCCCCATTTTGAGGAGATAACCTTTGACCACTTACCTAGAGAGGAGAATCAGTTGGCGGATGCGCTAGCTACGATGTCTTCTATGTTCAAGGTCAATTGGGACAACGAGGCTCCCCGGATCATTATTGAAAGATTGGACGAACCTGCGCATTACTGTGATCTTGAGACTGAGGAGGTAACAGAAAAGCCCTGGTATCATGAAGTGAAGAGGTACCTTGAAGCTCAGGAATACCCCGAGGGTGCATCTGTTAATGATAGGAAGTTTCTGAGGAGGTTCGCGACGAAGTTCTTCATCAGCAATGACATTCTTTACAAGCGTAACCATGATTCAACCTTATTGCGTTGTATGGATAAGATTGAAGCAGAAAGGATCATGGCAGAGCTGCATGAAGGTACTTTCGGAACTCATTTCAGTGGACATACCATGGCAAAGAAAATCCTTCGGGCAGGGTATTACTAGTCCATAATGGAAGCCGACTGTTATCAGCATTCTCGGACATGTCACAAGTGTCAAGTCTATGCTGATAAGGTGCACATACCTCCAGTTCCTCTAAACGTCTTGACAGCTCCTTGGCCTTTTGCAATATGGGGCATTGATATGATCAGCGAGATCAGACCTACGGCATCCAACGGGCATCGTTTCATCCTTGTAGCTATTGATTACTTTACGAAGTGGGTTGAAGCAGTTTCCTTTGCTACAGTAATCAAGAACGTCGTGACACGGTTCATTCGGCATAATCTGATATGTCGATACGGTGTACCAGAGAGGATCATTACGGACAATGGTACCAATCTTAACAACAAAATGATCACTGAGCTCTGCGAGCAATTCAAGATACAACATCACAACTCTTCTCCCTATCGTCCGAAGATGAATGGGGATGTCGAAGCAGCAAATAAGAACATTAAGAAGATTGTGCAGAAGATGAAAGTGACATACAAAGATTGGCACGAGATGTTACCATTTGCTCTTCATGGGTACCATACCTCAGCACAGACGTCAACAGGGGAAACACCCTATTCCTTGGTATACGGCATGGAGGCAGTATTACCTATTGAAGTTCAGATACCCTCTCTTAGATTCATGAAGGATGCAAGTTTGGGTGAAGATGACTGGATCCAGACCCGGCTTGATCAGTTAAACCTAATCGAAGAAAAGAGACTTACTGCTATTTGTCATGGTCAGACGTACCAAAAATGGATGATCAAGGCATTTAACAAGAAAGTCAGACGACAAGAGTATCAAGTTGGGGACCTGGTAATCAAGCGCATCATTCTACCTCAAGGTGATCCCATGGGCAAATGGACCCCTACTTACGAAGGGCCATTTGTGGTTAAGAACATTTTCTCAGGAGGAGCTATGATTCTAACCACCATGGATGGTGACGACCTTCGTTACCCCGTCAATGCAGACATAGTGAAAAGATACTACACATAATCTAAGACCCGCTAGGTTGACTGGCCTAGGAAAAAATAAGGTCTTCCCGGCGAACCAAAAGGGTTCGGGCAAAAATAAGGGATGAAAATAAAAAAATTTGTACACTCGGCAAGTCGAAAACCTGAAAAGGTGACTTGGGAAAAAATGGGTATCCCGGTGGACTGAAAATCCGAAAGGGCGGTCCAGGCAAAAGTTAGGGATAAGCGTAACACTATGTCTCATTGGATCACCCTGCATCCAGGCTTTGGTATCAACTATAAAGCTCAGACATCACTAATCAATCTGATTTATCTTCAACCAGTAGCAAAGTGATGAGATGCTCGAGGATATAAAGGCAATAGCAGAGTTGGAACCCAGTGGGATTATTCACATAGCTGTTTTGTTTTTCTTTTCACAAACTGTATAAATTCTATTTGTTCGGCGGCGTTCTCTTACTAGGACGTCAGCCTCTTGTACAAAAGCGCCTATTTATAGGCAAACTTCAAAATCAATACAAATTCGTTTTCAGACAAATTTCAAATTGTTTTTCCTTTATCTATTTTGTTTTGCAAAGAACGTACAAAGTTCATTTTTGATATATGCATTTGACATTAACTGTTGATCATAAATACTTACATGCAAAACGAAAGATGAATTACTGGTAATATCAGAAACAGGGGAAATAAGAATTGTCCGAGTTGTCTAGTTTCTCTGTCCACCAAGGTACCAAGGTAGGTTCAGTTGAAGAATATGACCAAGATACCATCACTCCCCGCAGAGTAAAACAGTACTGGTAGATCTCCCCGCTGAGACTTACAACTATGAACGAATCAGCAATACTCTTCCCAAGCAGAACTGATCTACCAGCAGCCCTAAAAAGGATGAGTATCCCCAGAAGGTCTGAATATTCCCCAACGGAGTATAAAGATATCCTCAAGCTAGCATAAGAGCATCCCCGTCAGTCTTAATATTCCTCAACAGAATATAAGAATGTTCCCCAGCGGAATACAAGATACCACAGTGGAGTCATTTCCCCAGCGCAAATTCAGAAGAGTCCCCCCACAAGAGTCTAATTGGGTTATCCTTAGCAAGTCGCAACTGAAAGATCATCCTCAGCAAATTTCTTCCTTTCACATACAGGACTTCAACCCTCAACAAATTCAATATCACCAGCAACGGTAATCCACCCCCAGCGGAGTTCATCATTAAAATCCCCAATAGAGCTTATCAACGGAATCCCCAGCGGAATTTATCGTTAAAATCTTCAGCAGAATATCTCTCCCCACAGAATAACTCCCCACAGAGTAATCTCTTCATCAGTTTATTCCCCAACGGAGTTCTTTTCTCCTGCAGGTTTATTCTCACAATCATCTTCGTTCATCATCCCCAGCGGAAACGAATAACTCTACTATATTCTCCAGCAGCTTCGGAATTTATTTTCCCCAGCTAAAACATCACATCTCCATACATCATGATACATGCATATATGTATCATACCATACAATCTTATTTATGTTGAGAATATCATTGCTTGATCCATCTCATGCATTGCATGTGACTGACCTTTTTACCTTTCAGGAAAGATGCAGCTAAGTTCTCAGCTTAGTCGAAGACCCGACCAGTTCTTAAATCTCAATTGAATTATCCTCGGTTGAATTTCAGATAAGGTTCTCAATCTCGACAGTTTTCCTCCGTCATAGTATGGACAAGTTCTATAACCTCGACGGTATACTCCGTGGAGCACGAGACAGTTCCTAGATCTTGATGAAGATGTTTCCCTATGTCATAGTGTGGACGAGTACTATAACCTCAACGGTATACTCCGTGGAGCACGAGTCAGTTCCTAGATCTTGATGTTTTCCTCCGTCATAGTGTGGACAAGTTCTATAACCTCAACGGTATACTCCGTGGAGCACGAGACAGTTCCTAGATCTTGATGAAGATGTTTCCCTATGTCATAGTATGGACGAGTAATATAACCTCAACGGTATACTCCATGGAGCACGAGTCAGTTCCTAGATCTTCATGTTTTCCTCCTTCATAGTATGGACAAGTTCTATAACCTCAACGGTATACTCCGTGGAGCACGAGACAGTTCCTAGATCTTGATGAAGATGTTTCCCTATGTCATAGTGTGGACGAGTACTATAACCTCAACGGTATACTCCTTGGAGCACAATTCAGTTCCTAGATCTTGATGTTTTCCTTCGTCATAGTATGGACAAGTTCTATAACCTCAACGGTATACTCCGTGGAGCACGAGACAGTTCCTAGATCTTGATGAAGATGTTTCTCTACGTCATAGTGTGGACGAGTACTATAACCTCAACGGTATACTCCGTGGAGCACGAGTCAGTTCCTAGATCTTGATGTTTTCCTCCGTCATAGTGTGGACGAGTACTATAACCTCAACGGTATACTCTGTGGAGCACGAGTCAGTTCCTAAATCTTGATGTTTTCCTCCGTCATAGTGTGGACAAGTTCTATAACCTCGACGGTATACTACGTTGAGCATGAGACAGTTCCTAGATCTTGATGAAGATTACCCCCCAGTTGAATTATGGACAGGTTCTTTAGACTCAGCCGAGGCATTCTCTCAGTTGAAGTACAGACCATATTCCTGAATCTCAACAAAGGTTAGACTTCCCCAGCGGAATCTTTTACAACAACAGGTATGCAAGTTCTCACTAAGGAATCTCTTATGCGATCGACACTCCTGCAGATGGCATCTGTAAGCCCATCCTCCTACCAACAATCTCCAAATGGCATCTGCAAGCCCATTCCCGACATCACAATGCTGATACTACACCATGCGAGTGCAAATTTCTGGGCACTCTAGTGTTCAATTATCTTCCACCTTCGGATCACGAAAGGATCGAAAGCCAATCTATATCCCGAGGTTTAATAAAATTGAACAGGGGCAACTGTTGTACCCCAAAATTTGCCCTCCCATATTCCTCAAGACATTTCAAGAATAAACTTCAAGTTGCTCAAGTTGGCTCAAGGGTTGGACAATCAAATCACCTCCTAAGGCAGTCAAGTCAAAATTAGGGTTTTGTGTTGCATTAAGGTCCTCATATCCAAATGGACTCAAGTGCTTCCCAATGTCTTAATATGTTCTTAAGTTCATCCATGTCAAATTTCAAGCCTTGCAGAGGAAGTTTGGTCAGTCAATTGCTCAAGAAGCCCAAAAATCGATTGTGCTAGGGCAAAAGTCAACTGTGTCCCAAATAGTCTCAAACCTCAAGATTTTTTGTCAACATTATCATTTTGAAGGATAATTCATCATTTTATCAAGGGTTTATTATGATTCATTAAGGATTGCTCAAGATTCATCAAGATTCAAAAGTTGCTAAATTAGGGTTTTGCAGGAAAAGTCAACCCAACTTTGACCAAGCATAACTTTCTCATAATTTATGAGAAATGACCCATCCAAATCTCATTTTGAATAGGATTAAATTTCCTACAATCCATATTAACACCCCAAGATCAATAAATGCTCTCACAAGAAGTTACAAATTTGGACATTATAGGTCATTTTTAAAAGTCAACAAAAACACCTTTTTTGCCAAAGCTTATAACTTGAGAATGGAACATCAAAATGAGATGATACCAAAAGGTTTGATTAGAGGACATCTCAAGGTTTCTAAAAAGTCCAAGAACACCTCCAAAAGTTCAAAATTGAAGAAGTTATGCATTGTTGAAGTTGGGCATTTTTCCAAATTTGCCAAAAGTCAACTATCCTCAAAACTCCAATTTTTGACAAAAGGGCCCACTTTTTTCCACTTGATATAGTCTTTTCATGCCACACACGTGTCCCATATTTGGTTTCATGGCCATTCATTTATTTTTCTATTTTATTTAATTTTTATTGATTTAATTCATTTTAAATTAATATTAAATCAAATAAAATCTAAAAATTGATGTAACATGATTCTTGTGATCATTACAGCTTGCAAATATCATGTGATAGTAAATCAAACTCGTGCCAAGTCAAAACAAGCACAAAATCTCAGATTTGATGCAAATATGGCAACTTGATTATGGTGATCAAAAGCAAATCTTGATTCTTCAATGCATATGGTTTAATGCCCAAGTTTTGACCTAAACACATTCTATTATATGCACACAAGAGAGGTAGACCAAGGACACGCACAAAGCACTGCTGAAACGTCCAGAAGAAGTTGGTGAAAAATCTTGAAAAGTGGGAGATCAAAAACAACATTGGAGCACGATTCAGTCCAAGTGCTTGACATAAGTCTCTTCCCTGACATCCAGTGAAGCCAAAGGGATCAAAATCCAGCCTTCTCATCGCCTAAATTGCACTGTAAGTCATCACGAACCAACCTCTGAACATGGATTCCAAATCTCCAATTCTTGCATCTTTTCTTTAAAATCTTGGCATATTTATGATTGTTGTTTGATTTGGAACGTTTTGGTATTATTCAATTGTATTTTTAGGACCTGTATCATGATGCCCGACCCTAAGGTTCTTGTTCTTGTTTTTTTAGGCGTTTCTTATGCAGGATAAGTTGAGGCTAATGATGGGTATAGGGATACTCAGGAGGCAGAGACGAACACATCCATGTTCTTGGATGGTATTTTCATGGCCTGGGAGAGATTTTTGAAATATCCTATGAATCTTCCTGCGGATAAAAATTCGCAGGTAAATGAACCAGGGATGCGCTGAGGAAGATGATAACGTGGCTTGCGTCCATTGGCCTGTTTGAATTATTAGCGCGTTTTTATTTTTTTGCAGGGCATAATTAGTTGTTTTGAAAATAATATTTGTGTTATATTCCAATAACAATTGAACAAGTTGGTTGGTTGGTGAGCGTGCTATTGCAAAACCCCTTGGGACCTGGGTTCGAATCCCAGGTCCCCCAAAACCTTATTTGATTTTGTTCTTCAGGTATTCATGTGCAACGCTTAGAGGGTGGCGCATCATATGCCTCTGGATCTCAATTGCCAAGTGGCCCACCAGGCAGATCCAATGATCCAGATTGAAGGTTCATCATACCCCCTAGTCAACAAGCACGCAGGGAATCACAAGGGTCAAACAGGCTGGCGTAACTGGGCCTCAAAAATTGCTGATTCACACCCAAATTAAGCCCAGCACCCCCTGGGTTATTTCTTTTTCCTTCATATTTTCATTTTTGTTTTAATTATTTATTTTGTTATTAATTAATTAACCAATTAACATTTTTTATAAAAAAATCAGAAAACCTAAAATAAAAATAATATTTTTATTAATTTCACTATTTCATTATTTTTGAAAATAAATTTTAACCAATTAATTTAATTTTTAATTATGTATAATTTTGATATCTTTTGCATTAAATTAAAATTAATATAGAATTAGGATTTTTAATAACTTTCAATCAATTATTTTATTTCCTTAATTAAAATAAAACCCAAAAATATTTTCATTTAATTAATTAATTCAATTATTAATTTAGATTAATTTTTAATTCAAAAATAACCAAAAAATATGCTTTATTTAATAAAAAAGGGTCAAAAACCTAAGAGACTCCGATTTAATTTTCTCGTGCGCGAATTATTTTTGATCCATATTTCAATATTGTAACTGCTTCGGGAATGTAATAATTTTTAACTTAGGACTTTATTTATTTATTTATCGCTTTTATTTACTTTCCGCAATTTAATTTTAAAGGGTTTGTTTTTGGCGATGTAAATACCTGACGCCTTGTAATAGCTTAGGTTTAATTTCCCGCAATTTAATTTCTGCAACCATTAAACTGCTAGATGTTTGATAATAGGGAATGCATGACAAGATCAAATCTTTAACCTAAAATCAACAGTAGCTCACCATTAACATGTACAAAGATAAATAACTGAAATAACACACTCGCACATGTGCACTCTTAGGGTACACCTCACTTGGTTGCCTTCGAAAGTGGTCATTGAGTATAAGAAATTTTAGAGGTCGCCCTCTTGTCCAAAGATCATAAGTTTCCTCGAAACAGTTGCCTCGGATAAAATGATCTAAGACATTAGGGTTACCGCTAAGGCGTCCTAACATTGCTTTAGTGACCACACGTCCCTTAATCGAATTGACCCGAAAACTCCAACGATGATGCTACCTACTCCTCAATAGTGGGATAGCATTGTCTAAAGGACACTTTTACAGTTTAATTCCTTTTTGAGTAGGTAGATGGTTCTTAAGTACTTGCTCCTTTTAAAACGAAACAAAACTTTTCGCACTTACACTCTCTTCAAAACAAAAACCCTTTTCAAACCCACAAACACAAAGAAAAGCAAACTTTTGAAAACACAATGAGAAAGTACCTAAGAGCCCGTGGATAACCACGGATAGAAAGAGTGATAACACCTTCCCTTTCTATAATCTACCTCCCGAACCCGAGAAACATCTCGAAAAGGAATTTTTCTGTGCTTTTGTCCTTTCCTTGTTGGATAAAATAAAAGACGGTGGCGACTCTTGCTTACCGCGACATTTTGTGAAAACAAACGCAAAACGCGAACCAGCATTCCAAAACAATCAGTTCTCATTCCCACCGATCACAGTTTTGAAAAGATGTTTTGCAATGATTCTCGTCTCTATAAGAACGTATACAAAACGTTTTGTCTTTTGGAAAATGTTTTGAAATGAAAGTGTAGGTTTAAAAAGTTTTTGTCATGAGCAAGCGAGTAACTAGGAGTGAATCTATCTAATCGAAAGGTCTTAAATTGTTCTTTTCTTCCTCCTTTTAATGGTGCTATCTTACCATTGATTTGGTAAGAAGCCCCATCGTTGGATGTGAAGGGACAGGCGCGGGTCAATTTTACAATCATCGAAAGCAACTTATGAGACGCTTTAGCAATTTTGGTAAGGGACGAGATCGTTTTATCGAAGGAAACGTTGAGGGTCATCGAGGGACTATGATCTTTTTTATTGAAGGGTCATTGCTAAAGCGTCCCATATTCGAGGGACATGACTGTATTTCCGAGGCAACAAGCGAGGTTACCCTAGAGGTGCGCGTGTGAAAAAGTGTGTTAGTTTCAAGTTATTTTATTCTTTGATTAGGTCATATAGCGATTGATTTTTGAATCTTGCCATACACACCTAATTACTATACAGTATAAGGAAAGCAGTAAATTGCGGAAATTGAAATTCTACGCTATTACAAAGTATTCGGGAATGGGGATACAATTTTTACAAATGAGGATGAATCAAATGTGATAGAAAGGTCCAAATAACAAGCAATACAACCAAATCGAATTTTGTGCGATTAATGAAAGCTATAATAATCTATGAAATAAATTCAACCAACAAAATAAAAATCTAAGTATTTTTACTTGAAAAGAGAAAAGTAAAACTTATTCTAAAAATGAAATAATTGACTAAAAGAAATTAAAATCGTATGCATTATCTTTTTGTGTTTTTAATTATGTAAGTAACAAAAATTAAAGAAGGATAAAACTAAATTCTATTATTATTTTTTTGTGTTTTATTATATGTAAATTAAATCTAAAACAAAGTTTATTAAAGAGAGAAAAAGAAATTGATAAAAATTATTCACAACGTCTAAATCAAATTAATTATAAAAAAGTATATTTTAAGTTTAATAGTTTTTTGCATAACAAAATTAAAAAATATAAGAAGAAAATAAACTTTAGTTAAATGGGCCTATGGAAGTGATTTGGGGCAGAGGCCCAAAGGAAATTGATAGTTTATTTGCTGTAGCAAAAAAAAACAAGCCAAATAGGGGTGAAGCCAGCAAAACGAAATGGGCTTAGGGAATACAGGCCAAAGATATATCCAATACAAACAGCAAACTCAAACCCAAAGCCTAAACATGGATTAAGGGCTAACACAAGACAATTAGGGTTTGGTCTATCTTTCTCACTCACGCGGCGCTTTTGTTCGTCTTTGTTCATCTCTTCCATTTTCTAATCTTCTATCCTTACTAACCAACCCATCCCCGTCTCATTTCGCGAACGAATCTCTCTTTCCAGTAACAAACTGCCTCTTTGCCTCACAGCAATTTACAAATTTTGAAACCCTAATTTTTGAATTCAGATTTAAACCCAAAAGACCCGAAACTGCCTCATCCTTGACCTCCCTAAAACTCTCTGTTGCCGGAACTCAACCCTCTCGCCTTCCTAATCAAGTTCTAACAATTTTTTGAAAAGGTAAGATTTCTGTCATTTTTAAAGCTTAAATATTTTTTTGTTGATCATTCCATCTTTGCTTAGTTTCCTTTTAACTAAAAAACTTGTTCTTTTAGATGCAGAAATCATGTTATGGAAGTATGAGAAAGGGGAGAAACTCATACCTGTTGGAGATTTACAACTTCTCTCTTGTCTTGTTATTCTTGCGAAATAGGAAAGGAGAGGCGAGACTGAGGACGATATTCAACGGTGGCGGAAGTTTCACGAGGGGAAGAGATGAGGATGAGCGTGTTGCTTTTCTGGTTTGTCGGTAACCTTCCTGTCTCCTTTGTTGAATAATGATTATCAGGTTTTCTGGATCTTTGTGGTTTGCTACTGGTTTTTGAGTTTTGCTTTGTTCACAGTTTTGGAATTTTGGAAGTTTGCTACTGTGTTTTTGAGTTTGAGGCTTGTTACTGTGTTTTTTGGTTTGATGATGGTTACTGTTTTTTTTTGTTTTGAAGCTTGTTACAAGTTTTTGGTTTGATGATGGTTACTGGTTTTTGTTGTGAAGCTTGTTACAGGTTTTTGTTGTTTGAGGCTTGTTACTGGTTTTTGGTTAGATGATGGTTACTGGTCTTTTGTTTTGAAGCTTGTTACAGGTTTTTTGTTTGAGGCTTCGCTATTGTTTTTGGATTTTGATCTGGTTACAGTTTTTTTGGGATTTTTGAGTGATGGTTAACAGGTTTTGGGTTTGAGGCTTGTTACTGGTTTTTTGAGTTTGATCTGGTTACAGGCTTTGTGAGTTTGATGCTTGGTTACAGATTTGGGATGTGATGCTTTGCTACTGTGTTGAGTTCTCTTTGCCCTTTTTTCTGCTGGTTTTCTCAATTTTTTTGGATATCTCTCTCTTCTCCTAAACGCTTCTGTTATAACCCTAAGAAAATGGTGGGAAACCAAAATGTATTTGAATATTTTGGTATGCTGTTCTAATGGCCTTTTTGTTGCAGTTTTGTTTTTTTTCACTTTCTATGTAAATCATGACAGATTGTGGACAGGGCAGCAAGGCTGTTTGGACTATTTTTGTGTATTTTACAGCAGCTCCTCTTTTGTAGCATTGCTTTTGCAGGATGTGCATTTTGGGCAATTCTATAGAATAGGTGACTTATTTCCTCTCTTATCTCTCAATGACAATAAAAAAGCAATTTGCTCTTTTGCCTTTTTTTACTAATCTGAAAGGTTTGCAGTTTGGAAAATGATGATGTCTCGTTTCTTGAGCAAGTTTTGTTTGATTTAGCATCTATTTATTTGTCATACTTGCCACACTGCTGCCTTAGCTTTTGTTGATGCTGTTGTTGTTTGTCCAGTTGTGATAATGTTGTTTGTTTGTCCAGTTCGTGGTGCTGTTTGTTGTTTGGTTCAGTTGTGATAATGCTGTTTGTTTGTCCAGTTCGTGGTGTTGTTTGTTGTTTGGTTCAGTTTGTGATGCTGTTTGTTGTTTGGTTCAGTTTGTGATGTTGTTTGTTGTTTATCCAGTTTGTAATGTTGTTTGTTTGGACTGTTGTAGCATTTTGTTATTGTAGCATGCTCGCGAATTTCTCTTCTTCTTTCTTTTTGTGAACCAAGAAGGGTAAACTTCTTGTGATTTGCAATTAGGGGAAATAGATTGATGAATTAAATAGCATTCTGATTCCACATTGCAAACCTTAATGATGAATATCTTTTGGGAAAATTTCTTATTCATGCCCATATAATTTTGTACTAATCATGTTTTCTTTCTCTTGTTTTCATGTGAGCAAAATTGGAGATGACAAAGCAAAGAACGCGAGAAATCCATGGCAAGCATGGAAGTCTTGGAGATAAGCAAAGGAATCTGAGACGACTTCAATCTTCAAACAACTTAGACATAGATTAATTCTCCTACGCCAAACATTCATTTGGATTTTCTTTGTAACTTAGAAAGATCATTCTTGTATTTTGATGTATTGTATCCAATAGTTGTAACAATTTATCATTTAAATATAATAAGTTGTAAAACATAAAGTATTAAAAGAAATAAATTGTTTTTTGTAACAATCTTGGACAGTGTGTGTGAAATTGGAGAAAATCTTGAGTTGTAGCATGAAGTATTCTGGTGTCATTTTATAACTTGAAATCCTTTATCAAAAACAACTTGTAATTTCTCCTCGCATCCTAATTGATTTTTTTTGAAATTCCCAATCAGGATATTTGAAATAAAATGCTCCAGTCTGGTAACTTAAATTCCAAGTAATCCCAATAACTTTGTAACTGCATTTCAAACAAACATGCATTGTATATTCCATTTCCTAACCAAACAAATGTTTTAAGGACATAAATCATCTGGTCAACTTGGATCCCAAAATCATGATTGTCCTAAATGACCGTCTTAACCTCCATCTCTTGTCCCAAACAAATCATGCTCTGAGAACAATACATTATCTTTTCAGTAAACTGTGTTTAATTCCGATCCTTTGAAGATAAACCCGTGAGCGACATCACATGTGACCATGAACAGACATAATCGTCTCAAAATCTTGTAGCTTGAAGAAATCATAAATACAACCTTGAGGAAGCATGAAGACCTATGAAGGCCAATTGGATCTTTGAAAACTCATTTTCTTTTTGAGAATTGCAAAAAACCCCAATTGCTGGTTTACTGCCACAAAAGAGAATCTGTCTGGTCGATTTCTGAGCCAACTTGAATATCCGAGAAACCCTAGGGTTGTGTCTTCTATGAAAAATTGGAGGGCAAATTTTGGGGTACAACAACAACAAATAAGATACAAATGGCAAGGCATAGTCGTTCATTATAATTCCATTTAAGTGATTATTTTGGTTCAAGTTGTCACTTTAAGTATCATACAAATACCGTTCAAAATCAATCCAAACCATCATTTACGTTATTCAAATTCAACATCTCAATATTCATCGTTCAATGTCCACTTGAAAATTCATGCTCGTTCAACCATTATTTCTAGGCATCATGCAAATGTTTCCAAGCGATTCATTTTGAATTTACAAATCCATATTACATTCCAAAGGAACTACACAAAAATTGTAAGTTACACAAACCTACACTAAATCTATCCTGCCTAAACATTAGCTCCATTATTTTCCATGTTATGACTTCATGATTCCATCTTTGTAACCTCCAAACTCTTTGTCAAACTTTGATTCAACCATGTATAAAATTGCTTATGAGATAGGTTTCATGTCCAGGCTCCAAGTTTTCCAACCCTGCACTTTACAAAACATAAACAGTCCATAAGTTCAATCAGAAAAATAGTTTGATAACTTGCAAACAAAACCAGTTCAGAAAAGAAGAAACTCGAAGAGCAGGATTTTTCCAAATTAGAGAAAGACAAATTTCACAATGATATTGAAAATTCTGCATTGAAATAAGATTTGGATATGGCAAAAAGATCACATGAAGAACATGTTTTGCCGTTGGAATTGCAAACTTCTAAATCTAAAGTTGTCATAAAATCTGTCAAATATGAAGTGATAAAAACAAAAAGAAGCTACTCAGAGGAATACAAGTACTTTGGAATCAAGATCAAAGGTCTAGCCGAGGCTGATGATGATTATCATGTTCTTCTAAAAGAAAATAGGAAATTATATAATGAAGTTCAAGATTTGAAAGGAAATATCAGGGTATATTGTCAAATTAGACCATTTCTTTCTGGGCAAAGTCAGAAGCATACAACAGTTGAGTTTATTGGTGAAAATGGAGAACTAATTATTAGCAATCCTATTAAACAAGGAAACAGAAACCAGTACAAAGAAAACTTACAAAAAAACATAATAGAACTTTCACGAATTTCCTAACCAATTCCCAACTACCTATAACCAACTCTCATCTTCTAACCAATTCTCAACAAACAACTAACAGGAAAAGCAACTAACAGCCTTGTCCAGAATTGCTAACTAACTTCCAGTAACCATTCCCTAACTGTTTCTAAACATAACTTACTAACCTCTAACCTCTAACAACTCATAACAGAATCCAACCACCTGAACAGAATTCCCAAACAATCTATAACTAACTCTCAAAAACTGTCCTCTAACCAACTTCCCTAACTACCTATAACTTCTAAGCATAACTAACCGTCGCCCCTAACTAACTCTAGCCAATTCCTAACTAACTTCTAACAACACTAACATAAATATTAAAAAGGGAAGCTTACCTGGATTCATGGATCCTTCACTTCATTAAAAAGAATCGCAATACCACAGAAAAAAGGATCTCTCTCTTTGAAACTTTCATCTCAATCCTCTGCACTAACTCACTCTCTTCCATCTTCATCATCAACAGAAGAATTACTAGAAGTTTCTCTATGTACTTTCTGAACCACTAATTCATCATCATCATCATCATCATCATCATCATCATTAACTCAAGTCTTCAACCTACTTTAACATGTGATCTCCACATAATTGCACCTTCATTCTGCATCAACAACAAATCGCATCATAAATTCTTCACAACATACCACACAAAGAGAGGAAAAATCTCACGGATTGATTTCACGGAGAAAAAACCAAGAAGATTCATAGAGGGAGGGAGGATGAAACATTCCACCAAAAACGATTCATTCTCACAAACTCACCAGGAAATATCTTTAACCCTGAATCTGCAAGATTCTTCACGCATCTTCATGTATCACCTACTGAAACCTTCATCATCTCATACTTCAATCTTCAATCCAATCCGCAACATCATACACACTCTTTACGACGACCTTGTCTTCCTCAACCTTCGACAGTCCTGACATTATCGGTAATCACCATCAAATCTCACAGTGTGAACAAGAAATTTGAATCAGAATCAAAAGAGGCAAGAAACGGAAATGGAGATACCTAGCAATCAAAGCTTAAATCGTCACCGAAAGACTCGTCGTCACCGTCGTTGTTTTCTCCAGAAAATCGCCTCTTCTCTCACGATTCTACCAACTTTCTTGACAACAAAACATGGCTTTCGACTTCCTATGTATTTTCCCCATGTCTCCGGTTTAAGTGTGTTCATCATCACAGCTTTATTTTG
The DNA here is from genome assembly GCA_948472305.1 of Vicia faba. Classification (NCBI taxonomy): domain Eukaryota; kingdom Viridiplantae; phylum Streptophyta; class Magnoliopsida; order Fabales; family Fabaceae; genus Vicia; species Vicia faba. The sequence goes on along the minus strand of OX451736.1, from coordinate 1,616,543,105 downwards.
GTTCCAAGGTTTTTTAGGGTGTTTACTGTAAGTTTAGATTAGAAGGGTTTGGCGAGGAATTGGAGAAAACAGGTTTCAGATTTGGAAAGGGGAGAACAGTGAGGGCATACGATAAATGAGACCATGAACGACAACGAGGAAACCGTTGAAGAGAGAAGAAAGGGAAGAAGGCGTCGTGAAGAGATGAGGAAGAATGAGTTTGTAGAGTTGAACCGTCACATAACCTCACAACCTATGCTATCCAAACGCTGCATTTTTTATGTATTCATCTATTATCTCATTTCTTCTTATTCAGAAAACAAAACAATACAAAATGCAAAAGGCTGGATTGGGTTGGGTTGATTGGTTTAGGCTGGTGATCCTTGGACCTCTATTCACACCATTTTGGATTCGTACACCTCCCTGTTCTTATTTATTTTCATTTTTCTCTTACAATTTCGTGCAATTAATTTCTTAAGTTTCTTCCAGAATTTTTTGCTAAAGTTTTGTGTGTATGTTAGCATATTAGTCCCTGACTTGATGATATTTTTCTTATTTTTTAATTCATTTGGAATTATTTGAATAAAGGTGTAAATATGATGAAATTTAGAGTTGCTTTATGTTCCTGTTGATCTCTCCTTGTTTTAATCCAAATTTTGACATGGTGACTGATTAATAACAGGTCTTGAACCTTAGGAGTTTAATTAAGTGTTTACTTCTATTTGGGATCATAAAAAACTCTTGAAATGGTTTAAATCAAGTCCTAATTTAATTGAATGTTCACTTAGGTTGCAAACTCTGAGATGGATTTATTAATGCTGCTTGTGCAAGATAATAGTCCTTGATCCATTATGCTTGTTGGTATGAGTGTGGGATAATTTTATTGAAGAGTTTCAAGAGATTTTGGAGTAACTTTAGACTGCAATCTTCATCAAGGAAATTTAAGGAGGCTTTCGGTAGAGTTTTCTTATCGCTTGCGTGGCTTTGAAGAGGCAACGAACCTTCTTCGTTAGGTAAATTTTAGGTGCTTTCAATCATGTAACATAACAAGTTGTTATATGATCGAACTCCTGTAGAGTTTTCTTATTGCTTGTGTGATTATGAAGAGGCAACGGACCTTCTCCGTTCGGTATCATCTCCACTTTATTTTATTCCTTATTTCCGTGTTCTATCATACTTCTTTACTGCTTTTCTAGATACCATGAGAAGTAGGGAATAAAGAGCATGCGCTCGAAGTCGCTGTTTAAAGACCTGTAGCAGGCATTCCGCACTTCATTTGCTATATGTGTTGTGCTTGTGTTTGTTTACTTTCTTGTTAATCGATGAGTCACTCAATTTAGAAATTGAGATCACGACTTCGCTCTCAGTGCATGCTCCCTATAGGATTTTATCGCTTCCCTTTATTTCTTGTTGATCGATGAGTCACTCAATTTAGAAATTGAGATCACGACTTCGCTCTCATTGCATGTTCCCTATAGGATAGTTTTGTTAGACCTTCTTTAGCATGCTAACCTAGGTAGGATCTCTCCAAGTGTGCTCTTGATCTTATTAGCTTGTTTGCTTCGTCCTTGTACATACCATGTTCCCTTAAGATGCGCTTGCTCCGTTCGGATGCAAGTTAGACCTTAGGTTGTAAACCATGCATGCTAACATTAGGTAGATGTTTCCCTTTCATCCATCCTTGACTTAGGGCTACCATTGTATGATAACATTAGGTTTAGAAATAGGCTAGTCTCCCCTTGACTTTTCTTTCCCCTTTTTGCATATGCATTAAAACAAAAACTTCTTTTTCTTACAAACTTAAAAAATACTTAAAAAATTTACTGGCGAGAATCATATCTTTGTTAAGTATGAGAGATGATAAGCGGGTTTTTTCTCAACCTTATTATTCTCTTATTCTAAGCTTTAGTGTGGTTCAAGTCTCAAAGACTTATTTCATGAATAAGTAGAAAAATGGCTAATGTCTCTCTCTTGAGATTAACTAGCTGTTATCCACAAGCAAAAACACCAACAAACACAAACTCCTTTTGCCTATGGGGTTTTCTTTCAAACTCTTTTCAAAAGAGCATGTTAATTCACTTCTGTGCTAACGCGTAAGTCTCCAAAGGTCGAGTTGCGGCAGAAGGCGAAATTAATATTGTTCATTAAAAAACACAAACCAATTCAAACCTTTTTGTGCGCCCAAGCACCTTTTCTCCAAAACTTTTTCAAAAGAGCATGTTAATTCACTTATGTGCTGACGCGTAAGTCTCCAAAAGTCGAGTTGTGGCAGAAGGCGAAATTAATATTGTTCATTAAAAAATAAAAACCAACAAAAACATGTGAGCCTAACTAAGGCTACTATGATTCCTTAAAAGTGATACGTAGGCATTGGGGTAGGGCCCGAGCGAGCATAAATTTTATTTTCCCTACATTCTTTTCTCCTTTATTTTGCATGCTTTCCCTGTACAATTTAGATATAAATTCTTACACACCCATTAGATTAGAACAACAAGAGTGGATACCATAGAGTACTACGGGCGTGTGGGGTGCTAATACCTTCCCCCCGCGTAACAGACTCCCTTACCTGTATCTCTTGGCCGTTCGGCCTTGATTTCACCCTTCTCAGGTTTACTCGATGTTTACCTTTCCCTACATGTGGGATAAAAGACGTTCGATGGCGACTTCATTGTTTGATGATTTTTAGTCGGTTGTTTCAGGTACCCATGCAGAGCAAATGGTAACATCTCATGCCAGTCTTTATATGTCATCGTCATCTTCTGTACAATTTTCTTGATGTTATTGTTAGCCGCTTCAACAGCGCCATTCATCTTCGGCCGGTAGGGAGAAGAGTTATGATGCTGTATCTTGAACTGCTTACAGAGTTTGGTGATCGTCGTGTTATTGAGATTCGTACCATTGTCAGTGATAATTTTCTCTGGCACACCATACCGACAGACCAGGTTATGTCTGATAAACCACGCCACAACATTCTTGGTAACAGTAGCAAAGAAGGCCGCCTCAACCCATTTCGTGAAGTAATCGATGGCCACTAGGATGAAGAGATGCCCATTGGAGGCGGTGGGCCTGATTTCTCCGATCATGTCAATTCCCCACATTGCAAAGGGCCACGAAGCTGTCAAGACATTCAATGGAACCAGAGGCACATGCACCTTGTCAACATAGATTTGGCACTTATGACAAGTTTGAGAGTGCTGATAACAATCTGCTTCCATAGTGGACCAAAAGTATCCTGCCCGTAGGATCTTCTTAGCCATGGTATGTCCATTGGAATGGGTTCCTAAGGTACCTTCATGTAGATCTGTCATGATTCTCTCTGCTTCGCTCTTGTCTACACACCACAGTAAGGTAGAGTCATGATTGCGCTTGTAGAGGATTCCATTACTGAGGAAGAATTTCGCAGCGAACCTTCTCAGAAACTTCTTATCATTGACAGATGCCCCTTCAGGATACTCTTGAGCCTCAAGATACTTTTTTACTTCATGAAACCAGGGTTTGTCTGTCACCTCCTCAGTATCAATCTCACAGCAGTGCGCTGGTTCATCCAACCTTTCAATGGTGATTCGGGGAGCTTCATTGTCCCACCTAACTTTGAACATAGAAGACATGGTAGCTAGCGCATCTGCTAACTGATTCTCCTCTCGTGGGAAATGTTCAAAAGTTACCTCCTCAAAGTGTGGGAGCAATGTCAGTACATGCTCTTTGTATGGGATGAGATTCGGATGCTTCGTATCCCATTCGCCTTTGATATGACTTATCACCAAGGCTGAATCCCCGAAGACATTTAGGAACTTGATTCTGAGGTCAATAGCGGCTTTGAGACCCATGATGCAGGCTTCATACTCCGCCATGTTGTTGGTGCAGTTGAAACATAATCGGGCAGTGAAAGGAGTGTGACAGTCCTCAGGGGATATGATTACAGCGCCAATGCCATTACCGAGTGCGTTCGAAGCTCCATCAAAAACCATAGTCCAACGGGATCCTTTCTCAGGTCCTTCATCTGGTCCATGTCCTTCGTAGTCAGTCACCAGCTGTTTCCAGTGATTTCTGGTAAACAACCGCTAGTCTTCCAAACTATCGAATAATCTTTCTGACTGTTATTCAATTCCTCTGGTAACTCACAGGATCGACTAGATTGATCCTAGGATTCCTTGGTCATTAGGGTAACTCTCATGATCGAACAGATATTCATGGTTGATATTTGAGTGTTGTATAGATGTTTGGCTTATTTCGATTTCTCTCTTAAAGGTCTAAAGATGTAATCAAAATGTGCGTGTACGAAACTAAGTTGCATGAATAAATGTTAATTGTAAAGACATGTAAAAGTGCGTAAAAGGCAAGTAAATGGTTTCGAATTATAAAAACAGTTAATGTAAAGGATTTCTGGAACGTAAAAGGTTTGAAGTATGAAGAAAGCGTTTAATGCAAGAAATCTATAAATGACTTTAAGTAAAAATATGCGTTCGAAGGATAAAGCTTGAAGGTAAAGGCATGGAAAATATGACAGTTTTCTGAAATATAAAGTGCTTGAAATGTGAAGAAAGCATTGAAATGTAAAACTTTAATGAAGAGATTTCGAAGTGAAAAGACTGTAAATGAGAAAACTTGTAAATGTTATTTGACAGAAAGATAAAGGAAAGTGTTGGTAATGGTAAAAGGTTTTCATTAAATCATAAATATATGGTGCTATCATACGTATATTGCTCTTGCATTCGTTTCCCTTGCCATGTGGTAGTTTGAATGTTACTGAGTATTTAGTACAATATATATGACACACGAAATCCTAATACTAAGACTTCTATTTATACTAATTCGACCATAACGGTCTTGCTATAGGATTATGCCACGTTCAGAACATGCAAAACAATGCCTTTTTCTTCTTTCCACGTGTCTCCAAATGCTCCAGCACATAAATTTCAAACTTCGAATGTCCCGCTTCCATTTGAATTTCAAATGCTTTGGTATTTCTCCGTTTCGAACGCACTTCCCAGACACAGCCTTGTTGTTATTTCGAGACTTCTTTAGATATGTTCCCATAATTGCCACTCGAAGCTCCAGCTTTGACATGCTTATTCGAAACACTGCTTCTGCTACTTCGAAACATGACGCTTTACCTCATTTCGATCGAAACGTTTAATTCATTTGGCTTCTAATAATATTATCAAAATCTTCAGCCAACAAATTTCCCCTTTAAAATATGTATTTCGATTTCTCTGAGAAATACCTATTTTAAACATCTACACAAGATTTTGATGTGACTTTCGAATCATCGTAACATTTAATGCATTTGACTCCAGTCACGTCAATCATAGCACCTTTTGGATTCCTTAACCGCCTGGAGCCACTTCACAGTATGGTGCAGTTACAAATAATGATTATCTTTAAATCACGCCTATTACCCATGTTAACTTTATGCCACCTCTTCATCACACCGACCCATGATTTCCACGTATCACACCCTTATTCAGTGGATGCTTAAACTTCCCCATTATAAAACATCACCAACTTAATCTTTTTCTTTTCTTTCACACTCTGAATCTTTTACCCTCCTTCTCTCGTCAAAAACCCAAGCTTTCAACATCCTTCAAAAATGTCTTCTTCTACTTCATCCCAACTCAAGAAAGTCTCTAAGAAGAAAGGAAAAACTGCAGGAACTACCATGGAAAGTAAGATTATCACTCACCAAGGTCAATCCGTTCTTGCCCCTCAGATGATTTCAAAGGAAAAAGAAATGTTGTATGCGTCACAGGTACTCATTCCTACCAACGTTGCTGGTAAGAGGTTAGATTTAAATGGCCCTCTTACGGTTTTTGAAATATTAAAAGACACCAGGACGATTTTCCCAGTTTGTTATAGTTTTAAACCCTTATTTAACAAAATGGACGCCCCTAAGGAAATAGAATCTTCTAGTTCAAATACCATAGAAAACCCAATTGTTCCTCCTAAGGACCCCTTTGTATTGGATTATGTAAAAAGTAATTTTAAGCCATTTCGATCTTGCCCCACCTCTGATATTGCTTATCAAAATTGGTTCAAGAAAGTAGAAGCCAAGAAATCCCAGCAATGGGAAGAATTAGGTATCTATAACCTGATTAAGCTATCGAAGCCTGGTTTCACCTACAGCCACCCTCTGCTATTCGCGTCCCTCTATTTCTGGGACAGTACCTATAACACTTTCCATCTCCCAGGTGGAATGATCACCCCAACCTTCTTCGACATAGCGGCCATCACTGGGCTATCGCCAGTGGGAGAAACTTATATCCCCGACAACGAAGAACATTCAAGCATAATTGACTTCGAAGTCAAGCTAGCAAGTTTTTCCAAGTTTATCAGTCATTACCATGCTGAGGGGGACAATGTGTCTGACGTAGAGCACATTGCTTTCTTAACCCTGTGGCTGTCAAGATATGTTTTCTGTAGTAGATCCCTACAGGTAGCTAGTAGGTTCATTCCTCTAGCTAGGGACTTGCATGAAAATCGAAAAGTGTGCCTAAGTGAACTGCTCTTAGTTGACCTTTATGAAAGCCTGAGGTCAGCTGTTTCGAGCCTCAAATCCCATACCTCCAAGAATATTCTGTTGGCTGGCCCCTTTTGGTTGCTTCAGCTATGGCTAAATGCCATGTTCGAACCCTCCTTGTCAACCGCCAACACCATTGATGAACAAGATCCTGAGATAAATGATAGGATAGTCGAAGGCACTAGGCTTCGAAGATTAACTCCAAATGACGACAAAGATGACTTCAAAGTCCAATTCTCGAAGTACATCATGATATTCTCCAAAACGCACAAGTTCGAAGAGAGCATGGCGCCTTTCGCTTCGAGGGCTCATGGACCTTCTTGGTTCACCATGGCTCTCTCAGAAGCTATCAAGAGCAAGGAGATTCAGGATGTATGGAGAGCTTTTTTATTACCTAGACTCATTTCTTCAAGAATAACTCCAGCCAAGAACCAGATTTTTCTTTTTGCTTACCAACCAAATTTCGTTTCGAGACAGTTTGGCTTATGTCAACTCATTCCTGAACCTTTATTCCACACTGAGAGCGCCATTACTTCTGGGCGAACTTTTAAGGCACGGGAAGCCAAAATACAACAAGAACAATATCAAGGCTTTGCCCAGTTTGAGCTGATAACCTTCGAACCTACCCATCTCACAGCTAAAGGGTTTCTGGAATGGTGGACCAAGTTTTATCAAACTTATATGTTCGATACACTTACAATTCAACAGAAACTAATTGATGCCTTCGATGTGCAGTTACCAGCAAAGAAAGGTATGTTTACTCATGCCAAAGAGATTAAAGCTTTCCAAAATTATTTTGAAACTACTTATGACCCCACGCGCTTGGACTCCATTGTGCATCAAGCGGCTGAGACCTTGAAGGAAAAATTTAAACAAAAAGTTTCTAAGTTAAAACTTCCTTCAGGGTTGTCACCTGAGGATAGGTATAGGTTGGCATTCGAAATGCATCCACCTAAATTTCCCAGATTACCTACCTCAGAACTGGCTCTGGCTTGGTTTCCCCCATATCCTTGGTGGTTCACTTGCAAAGAGATGTTCAAACATCTTCAAAGGAAACCAAAGCCATCTGAGACTGTGACATGGGCTCGACACTGGCTTCATGATTTCCCAGGATACCTTCGATACAACCTTTCTGCCATGTCAATTAAATCTGATCAAGGCACAGGTGTGAATGCTTGGGAAAATCCCAAACGTCTTTTATTTTCCATATCTTTAACCTTTGCTTTAATTGTTTCGATTTTTAGCCATCAGGATAAAGACAGCTGCCTCGAAGTCGAAAGAAGGGAGTGCCTCTCAAGCCTCCATCGAAACTACTGACAAAGTGACTCCACCCGAAACAACCACTATTGCTGCAACCACAACAACAACAATAATACCAACAACAACCAATGTTCCAACTCCAACAGTAATCACTTAGCCTTGATGTTTCTAATTCACTCACGTTTTATGGTTTGCATCTAACTCTTTGTTTAAATCCTTTCAGACCAACAAGCTTCCTCCTACTACTCCCAAGAAGCGGAAATCAAGCACCACTGGGGAAGATCCCAAGGCTGGAGGAAACTTAACCACTGCTTCGAAGAAGAAGCCAAAGAAAGATATTTCGAAAGGTACCGTTCCAACTAGTGTCTCTGGACTTGATTCCATGGATGCTGCTCCCTCACCCAAATCCAAAAACCCACCTTCGACCTCCAACACAATGTTGGAACGTATAGCTAGTAACCTCTCCTCCGAGAGTCCACAGGTAAATTGAACCTTTAAATTTTTTGACAATAATAACTTCTTATTACCTTGGTGAATGTTTTTTAACATTCTGTTGCTCTTTGCAGAACATCTTGAATCCAGCTTCCACTACTTCGAACTCACCATCCAAAGCTGCTGCTCCACTCAACTCCTCTCCTCAAGGAGATTCCAGCAACCTCGTTCAAAATAATGGTTCCTCCAATATGGCGGTTCTGGCTGGAACTTCTGAGCAGCAGGATGATCAAGGTACCTCCATTCCTCTGAAGGAGACAAACGAAACAATACTTCAAACATCTGCAGAGGATTTGCAAAGAGCTTCTCTTCAAAAGTCCCCTCTTGAAACTCTTCAAGAGGACCCAAAGGACACTCAAACTGAAGGGGAGAAAGCTGATTCTGGGCAAAGAGACGAAGAATCTGTAGACGAAAAGTCTGAGGAGGAGAATGCCAATGACGGTTTGACTGCTGGGACGGAGTCCAACGCAAATAGCAGTGAAAGGGAAGGCATCGAAGTGGTGGACTTGGATGAGGATGAAGAAGACCAAGAGCACGAAACGAATGAAGGGGATGGTAATGCAACCCACGAACCCATGGAGGTTGAAATGGACGTGGCTCCCCTACGTGTGGAACTCCCTCAATCCTCTTTGTCTCGAATGACTGACGAGGAACTGGCACTTCTGAGACGAAATGACCCTATTGGGTACATGAAGGCAAAGTTGGCTCAGAGGGACGTCCCACTTGCTAGGGCTGGCACAAGTTCGACCAGCTATCCCCTTCCCACAGATGAAAGAATTGTGCTTCTTAATAAAATTAGGAAAACAATTCTCAATGTGGATATATTCGAAGTGCTCAAGCAAGATAGTACTGCTTGCTATACTATGAAGGAGCTGCTTACAAAGGTCAATCTCTCTACCTGCTCCTTGCCAGTTAGTACTCTCTTGTTCGATCTTCAGGCTTTGCTGGACAACGTAACTGGTTACCTTCTCCAAGACGAATTTGTTGCCAAGAAGGTTCAAGAGAAACGCGTTGCCATGGATGCTGCTTATGAACAAGCTTCGAAACTCTCTCAAGAAGCTGAGGATCAAGCTATGCATCTGAAGCAGGCGAAAACTGATTATGAGGCTCGAGCTGAGTCCATACTTCTTTGGGAGAGGCAGATTCTGGAACTTCAACAGAAGGTTAAGGAGGCTAAAGAACAACAAATAGCCTTCGAAACCAATACTGCTGGTAACCAATTCGAAGAGCTTCTCAACCAGGGGCTTGCAGAAATGGAGACTGCAGAACAACTTAAAGGAGAAGTGGCAACCTTAGAAGGAGCCAGGCGGTTCGCTCAGCAGAAGCTTGAATCATTTCGAAGCACTTTCAATCGATTGAAAAATAACTCTTATTTCTAGATTTTGATGTTTATTTGACTACAATTTTGGTTTTATATGTAATATTCGAACAACGCCATTTTGGCATTTTATCTTGCCATTTTGGCCTTTTATAACATCTTGGTTACGTTGTTACTATTCGAATCTCCTGCAGGTGTGGCTTATATTTCTTTAAATATTTCCCATTAACTTTTAGGATATGTTTATCATCCACGAGTTCTTCGATTTCGTATGCATTGTTTGAGAATACTTTTAATATTCGAAAAGGTCCTTCCCAATGAGGTGACCATTTACCTAATGCTTTATTCTTCTTGTCCATAGGCAATATGACTCTCCAAACTCAGTCATTAATAAAGAATACTTTTTTCTTCACCCTTTTGTTGTATGTTCTGGCCACTCTTTCTTTTTGTCTCATCAAGACTTCCAATGCATGTAATCTAATTTCGTCCAACTCAACTAATTCATTCATCATCATTTCCCAATATAATGCAGCTGGGATTTCGTTTTGTTTCTGAATTCGAACTGATTGTAGATGAATTTCTACTGGCAATGCATCATGACCAAATGTGAGTTGGAAGGGCGTAGTGTTAGTAGCTTCCTTAGGAGATGTTCTACAAGCCCATAATATTTGGTCCAGAGTTTTGTGCCAGTTTCTTGGCTTTTTGCCAATATGCTTCTTGATTAATCCTATTATTACTTTATTTGCTGCTTCGACTTGACCGTTTGCTTGAGCATAATATGGCGTTGATGTTAGCAATCTAAACCCCATTTCTTGGGCAAATCCTTGCATCTTTCTACCAGTAAACACAGAGCCTTGGTCTGTGGTTATGCTCTCTGGAAATCCGAACCTAAAGATAATGTGCTTTTGTATAAATTCAATAATAGCCTCTTGATCAGCAACTATCAGTGGTATAGCTTCGATCCATTTGGTAAAATAATCTATTCCCACCAAGATGTATTTCTGTCCTTTGGACGAAGCAGGATTTATTTCTCCTATCAAATCCAATGCCCATCCTCTAAATGGCCATGGTTTAATGATCGAATGCAACTCACTTGCAGGGGCATGTTGAATCCCTGCATGTTTCTGACATTCCTCACATCCTTTAGCAAAGTCTATGCAATCTTTGAGCATGCTAGGCCAATACAAGCCGTATCGAAATAACAGCCATTTCATTTTATGGCCTACTTGATGTGCCCCACATGCCCCATTATGGACTTCTGACAATGCTAAATATGCCTCACTTTCTCCTAGGCATTTCAATAATACACCCTCTTGGGTCTTTTTAAATAATTCGTTCCCCATGAGGAGATATGACAATGCTCTGTATTTTGTCTTTCTATCCACGTTTAGAGTTGGGTCTGCTAAATAACTCTTCAGTGGACTTCGCCAATCTGCATCTGACAAAGTATTTATGGCTAATATTTTGAATCCCTGTTTCTCAGCATATCCCAATTTCATACTTTCCAGATTCGATGGTGTGAATCTAGTAGCCATAACTCTACCCCTTAATTCAACTAAATCCTTAAAGTTCTTGGTAGACACTTTATAACCCGAAGCCAACTGCGCTAAGTCATTTGCTTCTTGGTTCTCTATTCTTGGTATGTGTTGAATATCCATGTATTCAAATTTCCTCAATAGCCTATTGACTATGATGAAGTATACCATTAAGTTTTCCTTTATGCACTTATATTCCTTTGTGATTTGTTTGACCACTAATTCAGAGTCTCCTTTAATTTCGACTCTGGTTGCCCCCAATTCCAACAAAGCTTCAAGTCCAACAATGAGCGCTTCATACTCAGCTTCGTTGTTCGAGCAGCGAGGACCATCTAATTTATACTTGAATTTTGTTGGAATTCCTTCAGGAGAAATCAGAAGGACCCCAACGCCACTTCCATTCCTGTGGGTTGAACCATCAAAGTACAATTTCCATGGTTGCATTTCGACGTAACTCATGACAGTTTGCTCAGCCAACGAATGGTCCACAATGAAGTCAGAAATCACTTGACCTTTCATAGCTTTTAAAGGCATGAAAGTCAAAGAATATTCTGTTAAGGCTAAAGCCCATTTACCAACTCTGCTATGCATTATTGGTTTTGAAAGCATATGTTTAATAACATCGAAATGAGATGAAACATAAACATCAACAGGTTTTATATAATACTTGAGTTTCATACAAGAGAAATACAAACAGAGACATAGCTTTTCTAAATTGCTATATCTGGTCTCTGCATCATTTAGCACTCTACTTAAATAGTATATGGCTCTTTCGATGCCATTGCTATCTTCTTGTGCTAGCATACTACCTATACTAACTTCAGAGGCAGATATGTACAATCTCATGGGCTTCCCCCATGAAGGTGGAGACAAAATAGGAGGCTGAGAAAGGTATTCTTTTATCCTGTCAAATGCCTCCTGGTGAGCTTCGTTCCATTCGAAGGCTTGGCCTTGCTTTAGACGAAGTAACAGAGAGAAAGCTTGGGTTCTTCCACTCAGGTTCGAAATGAATCTTCTGAGGAAGTTAATTTTCCCTAGAAGATATTGCAATTCCCTTTTTGACGTAGGTGCTTTCGTCTCCATTATGGCTTTGGTTTTGTTCTGGTTGATTTCAATCCCTTTCTTGTGAACCACAAAACCAAGAAAATCTCCAGCCTGCACAAAAAATGCACATTTAAGGGGATTCATCTTTAAGCCATGTTTTCTCATTCGCTCGAATGATTGGCTCAAATGATGCAAATGTGTTTCTGCAGATATAGATTTGATGACTATATCATCAATATACACCTGCATGAAGGTTTCAATGAAATCATGAAAAATTGAATTCATTGCCCTTTGATAAGTTGCCCCAGCGTTCTTTAAACCAAAAGGCATCACCACCCATTCGTAGGTGCCTAAGGCTCCTGGGCACGAAATGCTGTCTTCGCAACATCTTCTTCAGCAATGAAAATCTGATTATACCCGGAGTATCCATCTAACATACTCAAGTATTCGAACCCTGCAGCAGAATCTACTAGCATTTCTGCCACAGGCATGGAATATTCATCTTTAGGGGTTGCAGTATTTAAATCCCTAAAGTCTATGCAAATTCTTAAAGAACCATTTTTCTTAATAACAGGTACTATGTTTGCTAACCATTCGACGTACCTTGTTGTTCTGATGAATTTGCAATGCAGCAACCTTTCGATCTCAGCTTTAATTTTTGTGAGGACCGTTGGTGCGAATCTTCTGGGAGTTTGTTTGATGGGCCTCTTGCCATCTTTGATTGCCAGTCTGTGTTCGACCAACTCCCTCTTTAAACCAGGCATTTCGTCATAATCCCATGCGAAGCAATCTTTGTTTTCCTTAAGGACTTCGATTACTTCTTTCTTGAGGCCTGGGCTAAGTTTTGCACTTATGTAGGTTATTCTTTTCGTTTTTTCATCCCCTAAGTTGACTTCTTCGAGTGGATCTTGTGCCAACATTTTGGCACCTGAGTTTATGGGGTCCCTTTCGAAGCCTAAGGGTTCTTTATCATAGATGGCATCCAACCTTTGATCCATCTCAAACTCTTCGAAGGGTGAGCATTTCGAACCATCCCCACTTACTTCGTTCATCTTTATAGTTGATTTATTTATTTCAGCCTTTAAGGCCGCTTTTGATTCGTTCTCAGCCATATAGGCCGAAATCCTTTCGAAAAAGGTGGACTCAGTCATGGATAAGGTTGTCGAAGTCCCAGCCTGCTGGCCGTTTTTGTATGGTGCTTTCGACTCCCTCTTCTTCACTGATTATTGTTCTATCCCAGTAAAGGCCATCATGGCGAATGGTCATGTAGTAGTGGGCGTTTCTGGTTTCATTAATCTCATCATTTGGAACACACGGAGCAATCTTTGCCAGATTTTTATCATAATCCCTCTTGTCAACTAAATTGACCGTTGACATAAAGTAACTCTGGTCTGCTTCGATGTTTTCCACGATTCCATCATCTCTCCACAGAACTAGTCGCTGGTGCATTGACGAAGGAACTTCCCCCACGCCATGGATCCACTCCCTTCCCAGCAATAAGTTATAGTTGGCCTTGGCTTCGATCACCATAAACATGGTGGACCTACAGCTTGAGCCTATTGTCAATTCCAACTGGACCACTCCCAGTGTTTTGCCCACTTTTCCCTTATAATTGGACAGAACCATATTATGGGGCTTGATGTCTCCTTCGCGGATCTCTAATCTTTTTAGCATGAAATGGGGTATCAAATTGACTGCAGCACCCCCATCCACTAGAACTTTGTTCACACCATGGACACCAACTTTCGCCCGAATAAAAAGTGGCTTGAGATGGTTCTTCATAACAGGTTCTGGACGTTCGAAGAACGCATTTTGTTCCTCAACAGCCCCATTGTCCATCACATAGTAGCACACAGGCCTATGTTTCATCAAATCTGTGGTATCTTCTTCCTCATATTCATCGATTTCGGTTTCCTGCCCAAATTCGCAGGGAAGCACAGACACCACGTTACAGTTCAGGTTGAATGAAGACTCCCCCTCCGATTCGAAGTTATCTGTTATCATATCTTTGTCCTCTTCTGGGCCTGGAGTGTATTCCTTTGGTTCATCGCGTTGTACTTCAGAGAAAAGCCTCCTGTTGACTGGAGGTTTGTCTTCAGTTTGATTTTTTGGTTTGTTGGTGCTAGATTCACCTTGGTTCTTTGTTGAAGTAACCCCTTTGTTTGCCACAGCTTCCCTCTCAGCCTTTCGAATCCTTTGATGTCTGCGCCACTATGATCTTGACATGGGGTTCCTTCCTTTGTAATTCTATAATCTCACCTCCTCCCTTTTTGCTGTGTTGAATTGCCTCCTGTATGTCACAGCATGGCGTGCATTTCGTTCAGCGTTTCTCCATCTATCTTTGCCTTTGTCATTTCTGACATGTAACCATCTATCAGTTGGCACTTCAGCAGGGAGTTTGAAAGTCACTCTTCGAGCAGCCTTGGGGTGAGGGCTATCAGGCCTTCGCTGTTTGTGTCTGCTGTCGAAACGTGGGCCCATCTGGACAGTTTCTTGATGGTTCCAGCAAGGGGCGAAGGGAATCGTTTCGAAGGCTCTGGCCATGCTTTGGTCATACACAGCAGAACACCTTGGGCAAATCAAGCACTTGGTTGCCCCTTTGTAGCAGCGAAACACAAATTCCAGCAAACTTTCTCCAGCCTTGGGATAACACCTAAAAAGCTGGTTATCCTGGCGCCAATTGTTGCCAGTTCGAGTCCTCTGTACCCTTTCGAAATTCGCAGCAATTCTTTGATTGCAGAGGATGCTGCACCTAGGGCACAATATCATGCCTGAATCTCCTTTGTGGCATGTCATGAGGTAATCCTTGAGACTAGCATCTCCAGTGTGATTATCCTCCATTCTATACTTTTCTTTTTCTAAGTATTTTTCTACTTCCTCCATCTCAGAGCGAGGCCTTTCCATATCCACCATATTTATTTCAACATCTTCACCCTTAGCTTCGTCATCGCCCCATCCTGTGGGCTTTATATCCTTAATCTGAACCTTCGAACTCTCTGGGGCAGAATATTTGACCAAATAGTCAAATTTTCCACTGGGTTCCCCTAGAGTGTCCCATATTTCCCTCTGAGGGGAAATTGGCTTCGTGATTTGGACTTTCTCCAATTCCAGCCTCAAGCCTTCAGTGACTTGTGTTAGTTCTTGGTTTTGATTTCCCTGGCCTTCAGTAGCCTGGGTTTCTCTTGCAACAGCTACAGGTGCGGCAATCAAAGTCTCTGCGTATTCTGGACGTCTTCAGTGACCTCTTTATTGACTTCGACCATCACCCAGTTTTCAGTTTCAGTATCCTTTTCTCCTGTTAGGGCGTCGCTTTGATCAGCTTCCACCATGTTGATCTCTCCAATGCACGCAGGCTCGGAGTAGTTGGTGTCTGCGACGTCCAAGGGATCTTCGTCCACTTTCATCTTCACCTTATCAGCAAACTTTAGTCTGCCATCTTTGATCGCGTTTTAAATTAGGTCCCTGAAAAGAAAACATTGTGAGGTTTTGTGGCCTAGGAAACTATGATATTTGCAAAATCCTCTCTTCTTTCTCTGATCCAAAGGAGGTATTTTGACATTTGATGGCACAATTAGTTGGCCATCTTTGACAAGTAAGTCAAAAATTTCGTCACATTTAGTGACATCGAAGGTATAAACCTTCTTTGGGAATTTGTCACTTTTCTCATTTTCAACAATGTCTTTCCCTTTTGTGGGAACCAATAATTTGCAGGAATAAGGTGGAGCCTGTTTTAATTCAGCGAGGTCGATTTCGACCTCTTCGAATTCGAATTCAGGATATTCTTCTGCTTCCTCAGTCCCAACATAGGAAATCCTTTCTTTCTTGCTATTCTTAAAGACTCTGGCTTTTTCGGCCTTTAGCCTTTCGACCTGTCGAACCCTATCGGCTAACTGAGCCATATCCCTCAAATATTGAGTGTCTAGTTTCTTTCGAATAGAATAATCCAAGCCACCAACGGCCATTTCGACTAACTCATGTTCAGGCACTACTGTGTAACATCTGGATTTCAAAAGCCTAAATCTATTCAGATAATCATCTATGGGTTCGGTGAACTTTCTCTTAACACTGGCCAATTCCTTCAAGCTTATTTTCGACTGTCCCATGTAAAATTGTTCATGGAATAATCTCTCCAAGAGAGCCCAAGTATCAATGGACCCAGGAGGCAAAGTGGTAAACCATGTGAAGGCGTTTTTAGTCAAGGAACTTGGGAAGTATTTGATCCTGAGATCTTCATTATTGGCTATATCTCCCGCTTCGGTTAGATATCTCGCTATGTGTTCGACTGTTGACTCATTGGTATCCCCAGCGAACTTTGTAAATTTAGGGACTTTATATCCCCTTGGTAAATCAGTATGAATTATGCAATCCAATATAGGAGAAGCATAATTTGGCCTTCTCATTCCTGTGTTGAGGCCATTCTGGGCCATGACTCTCTCTATCATGGTGGTTAGATTGTTTTCTGCCAAGATGTTATCGTTTCAAATTCTGTGAACGACAGCATCGACATCTTGATTTCGACCAACCAAGACAACTCCCCTAGGTTGTTCTTCTCGAAACTCTGGGGCTTCTAGCCTTTCGACCCTTGCCCCTGGTTCCATAATTTCTCTTTGTGGGCCTGGGATTATTGGGGCTTCTAACCTTGGTGCCCTAGCCCCTAAGTTAACTTCTTCTCTGGGTGGTCTATAAATTGGGTCGTTAGCAATTTGTTCTATAACAGGCATGTTTGCTCGAAATCCCGCCTGATTCTGCCTACGCCTTTCTGGGGGAGCAAAGAAATCTGCTATTCGACTCATGTTGTCAGCGTTTTCCCTGTTTGTCACAGTCACATTTTGCAATATTGGGGCAAATATCTCCTGCATGGTTTGTGCTAACACCCCTATCATATTATGGTTACTGTCATCCATCAATTGCCTAAAAGCCAACTGGTTTTCTGTGGTTAAGATAGGCATTGTGCTATAACCCACTGACCCTTGGTTATTTGTCATAAACTGATTCGCCCCAGACCCAGACCCTAGTTGTAGGGATGAATTCGATGTGGAATTGTGTAAACCTGCCATAAAAGATGTTGGCATTCCATAAGAGGAATTTCTGGTTCTATTCCCATCGAAACCGGGTGGTCTAGTTGATGGAGTGGCGAAATGGGATTGTGTCCCTGATGGTGGAATGAATCCCCCAGGGTAACCAATGGTTCCAGCATTTCCTAAGATCGAACTATTAGTTGATATGCCACTTACTCCATTGGTGGCTATATTACTGGTTGAAGATGCAACAGACTGTGCATTCGAAGGGATCACATTAGATGTTCCGATCGAAGTGGACACATTAGTGCCTGTTGTATGTGGGGCATTTTGTTCCCCTTGTTGATTGTCAGAATTAGACATTTTGTCCAAACATTTTCTTCTGGATAAGGGTTGGCTGCTGTTGGTTATTTTACCACTTCTCAGGTTCATAAAACAGCAAACTTCTTAGGTTCCAACGTTTTTATAATGGTTATGTCTCAACAATCTTTATTTCTAATATCCAATTATTGGTCCCACCAGGTGTGCCAATTTGTTTCCAGTGATTTCTGGTAAACAACCGCTAGTCTTCCAAACTATCGAATAATCTTTCTGACTGTTATTCAATTCCTCTGGTAACTCACAGGATCGACTAGATTGATCCTAGGATTCCTTGGTCATTAGGGTAACTCTCATGATCGAACAAATATTCATGGTTGATATTTGAGTGTTGTATAGGTGTTTGGCTTATTTCGATTTCTCTCTTAAAGGTCTAAAGATGTAATCAAAATGTGCGTGTACGAAACTAAGTTGCATGAATAAATGTTAATTGTAAAGACATGTAAAAGTGCGTAAAAGGCAAGTAAATGGTTTCGAATTATAAAAACAGTTAATGTAAAGGATTTCTGGAACGTAAAAGGTTTGAAGTATGAAGAAAGCGTTTAATGCAAGAAATCTATAAATGACTTTAAGTAAAAATATGCGTTCGAAGGATAAAGCTTGAAGGTAAAGGCATGGAAAATATGACAGTTTTCTGAAATATAAAGTGCTTGAAATGTGAAGAAAGCATTGAAATGTAAAACTTTAATGAAGAGATTTCGAAGTGAAAAGACTGTAAATGAGAAAACTTGTAAATGTTATTTGACAGAAAGATAAAGGAAAGTGCTGGGAATGGTAAAAGGTTTTCATTAAATCAGAAATATATGGTGCTATCTTACGTACATTGCTCTTGCATTCGTTTCCCTTGCCATGTGGTAGTTTGAATGTTACTGAGTATTTAGTACAATAGATATGACACACGAAATCCTAATACTAAGACTTCTATTTATACTAATTCGACCATAACGGTCTTGCTATAGGATTATGCCACGTTCAGAACATGCAGAACAATGCCTTTTTCTTCTTTCCACGTGTCTCCAAATGCTCCAGCACATAAATTTCAAACTTCGAATGTCCCGCTTCCATTTGAATTTCAAATGCTTTGGTATTTCTCCGTTTCGAACGCACTTCCCAGACACAGCCTTGTTGTTATTTCGAGACTTCTTTAGATATGTTCCCATAATTGCCACTCGAAGCTCCAGCTTTGACATGCTTATTCGAAACACTGCTTCTGCTACTTCGAAACATGACGCTTTACCTCATTTCGATCGAAACGTTTAATTCATTTGGCTTCTAATAATATTATCAAAATCTTCAGCCAACACCAGCATAATGTTCTCATCCAGGAACTCAAAATTCATGGACTGGTAGTCATCAACGGCCTGATGAGCCAAATGATCAGCCAATACACTCCCCTTGATTGCTTTCTGGGTTGTATATTGTATATCGCATCCAGTTAAGATCATTTTCCATCTCCTATTCTTCCGGAGAGTGTGGGCTTCTCGAAGATGTATTTGATTGGATCCATCTTAGATATCAACAAAGTAGTGTGGGTTAACATATACTGTCTCATCCAGCGAGCAGCCCATGCCAAAGCGCATCAAGTTTTCTTGAGCAATGAGTATCTTGTCTCACAATCGGTAAACTTTTTTCTAAGGTAGTATATTGCATGCTCTTTTCGACCAGACTCGTCATGCTGTCCCAGTACACACCCTATTGAATGGTCTAGCACTGTTAAGTATAATATCAAAGGTCTTCCTTCAACCGGAGGCATCAGAATTGGCGGTTCTTGAAGATATTCTTTGATCCTTTCGAGAGCAGTCTGGCATTCGTCATTCCACTTTACAACTTGATCTTTCTTCAGAAGCTTGAAGATGGGCTCATAAGTAGCAGTCAGATGTGAAATGAACTTGGCGATATAATTCAAGCGTCCCAAGAAACCTCTAACTTCCTTCTCGGTACGGGGAGTTGGCATCTCTTGTATGGCCTTTACCTTTGCAGGGTCTACCTGAATACCTTTGTCACTGACGATGAAACCCAGAAGCTTACCAGACCTTACCCCGAAGGTGCACTTGTTCGGATTCAACCTCAGCTTGTATGTCTTCAACCTATCGAACAACTTTTGTATATGATCGAGATGTTCCTCTTTGGTTTGAGACCTGGCTATCATGTCATCAACATAAACCTCGATCTCGTGGTGAATCATATCATGGAACAAAGCAACCATGGCTCGCTGATAAGTTGCCCTAACATTCTTCAACCCAAAAGGCATCACCTTGTAACAGAAGGTGCCCCACTGTATGACGAAGGTCGTCTTCTCCATGTCTTCAGGAGCCATCTTGATCTGGTTGTAGCCATAGAAACCATCCATGAAGGAGAAGATTTTGTGTTGCGCGGTTTTGTCAACCAGAACATCAATGTGGGGAAGCGGGAAGTCATCCTTGGGGCTTTCCCTGTTCAGATCTCTGTAATCCACACACATCTGTACCTTGCCGTCCTTCTTAGGTACCGGAACGACGTTAGCAACCCACTGCAGATAGGAGGTGACAACTAAGAAATCTGCGTCGAACTGCTTCATGACCTCCGCCTTTATCTTTTCTAACATTTCAGGGTGCATACGGCGAACCTTCTGTTTAACAGGAGGACAATCCTCTTTAGTTGGCTGACGGTGTACCACGATGTCAGTGTTTAACCCAGGCATGTCTTCATATGACCAGGAAAAAATCTCAACATAGTCGTGCAACATCCGTATCAACCGTTGTTTGATCTTAGCTTCCAGATTTGCACCGATCTTGACTTCTTTTCTATCCACCTCTGTGCCCAAGTTTATCGTCTCAACTGGCTCTTCATGAGGCTGTGTAGCCCTCTCTTCCTGTTGTAAGAGTCTAGCCAGTTCCCCAGGCACCTCACAATCGTCCTCAACTTCGTTCTCGGCTTGGTTGATCGGATTTTCAAAATCACAACTGGCAGTAGCAGAATTGTTATCAATGGGATCCAAAGTGGATATGGATCTGCAGTTTGATACGTGAGTGTGTGTAAGAGCATAGCCGTATTAATAAAGTAAAAGCAGAAAAGAAAAAAAACAGAGAACGCAAAATTTGTATGCAAGGAACGTCCAATGCTTTATTGATGACATGCGAAATGACATATAATAACCCTCACAGATGGAACCATTGTGCCAAGGGTAAAGCACAAGGCCAAAAAGTTTAAAAAAATTTCATTACAAATTCACAACACAAGTAAGACAATTACTGTGAAATAAAAGAAACTGGAATAAAATCTCTAGCTGTCCAGTTATTCGGTCAACCGTTGGTAGTCGGGTAGATCCATCTGTCGATGTCAGGGTCTTCCTTACTGTCTTCAATAGCGTTGACCTCACGATTACTGATGTGTAGGGGAGGTCCTCTAGCCCGAGCGCTTCGAACAACCCTTTGAGCCCCTGAAGTAAAGCCCAAACCAAATTTGTCAGTTTTGTGAGTAAAATCAGGGAGCCGTCCCTAATTGGTACGCCCATCTTCTTCAACCACTGTTCTGGCGTCCTTGAGAGAAGCCATCTTCAAAGGAAGTTTGGTACTGGTGGTAATCTCGGTCGACGCCAAAATCTGGGGAACCTCTTTAAAGATTTGACAAGGGGTCTCTATGAATTCCTCGTCCATCTCCACATACCTGAAGGAGTTCAGGTGGATCACCATGTACTCCTCTTCGCCATGCACAGTGACTATCTTCCCCTTCACCGGATACTTCAACATTTGGTGTAGTATAGAAGTAACAGCACCATCTTCATGGATCCAAAGACGACCCAACAAACAAGAGTACGATGGCCTGATGTCTATCACGTAGAAGGTGGACTTAAAAGTTTGAGAGCCTACCTTGACAGGGATGTCCACCTCCCCATGCACCATTCTCTTCGACCCGTCAAAAGCCCTTACCACAATGTTACTGGGCTTTAGGGTCAAGCCTTCATAATCCAATCAATCAAGAGACTTCTTAGGCAGTACATTCAGGGAAGACCCAATATCCACCAGCACATGAGCCATAGTGGTGCCCCTACATTCGATCGAGACATGCAGAGCATCATTATACTTCCTCCCTTTCGGTGTCAAGTCGGCATCTAAAAAACCCAGCCCATTGTCAGTAGTCAAGCTGGCTACACAGTCTTTGAATTGATCAGCGGAGGTTTCTTGTGGCACATGCACTGTCTTGAGGAATGAAATCAAAGCCTTCACATGGGCCTCGGAACATAACAGCAAAGACAACATTGATATCTTCGACGGGGTCTGCCCCAACTGCTTGACCATATTGTAGTCTCTTTTTTTAATTATTTTTAAAATTTCCTCTATCTCTTGCTTAGAGGTTTCTACGATAATCTTTCTAGGTGCCTCCGTCCGGGTAGGCTCGCCTATAGCTTCTTTGCCTCGAGTCCCAAATGACTCATTGGCATGGGTAACAACTAGAGTAAGAACGAGAGTATTAGCTGAAGTACTAATGGGAACAACAGATGAAATAACAATAGGCTTATTGACAGTCTTTAGGGAGATCTCGGGAGAGAAAACCCTTTCACTTCTGGTACTCTTGCTGGTCCCGACAATGTTACTAACATTGGGATCAGCCTCTTCATTCTTCAGGTCTTGTTTAACACCATGATAGTAAATATCAGCGCCATAATGCCAAGGGACAGCTTTGTCCGAGGCGTACGGGACAGGACTAGGACAAGTGATTATTAACGGAGAAACTCTCGGAGCGGGTGTAATCCTAACAGGTCTTCTCGAGGAGGCCTGGGAAGGATTGGTAGAAATGGTTATAATAGCAACATCTTTGAACGAAATAGCAGGAGTCAAGATTTTCTCGAACAAAATTTCTTTGTTATCCATCAGGCGCTGGACACATGTCTTTAGCAGATAGCAACCAGAAGGCAGATATGAACATATGTGGAAACCTTCACCACAATCCGGAAATAAACCGGCCAGCAACAAATTCTTCTTAACAGTCATAAGGGGAGTAGAAACTTCGTCAACTGAGGTCACAAACATATCGGTATCAACGATGTTAACTCCACGGTTGTGCCTAGGCATGGGAGCAGTTATGACATTGGGCTTCTCTGAAGCGTCGAACTCAATCTCCTTGTCTTCAATCAGATCTTGTACTTTATTTCTTAGAGGCCAGTTGTCATTTGTATCATGATCAGGACTCTCAGAATGGTAGGCACACCAAGGGTTAGGATTGTACCAACGAGATGAGGTATTAGGATTCTTAGGAGCCTCTTTCAAAGTTGTCAAGTTGGATCTCAGCAGATGGGGTAGAACCTCGTCAATGTCATGTTAATCTGGGTAAACCGCCTTTGTGGTCTTTCTACCCTTTGCTGATTGTTGCATTGTGGGGCAGCCGCAGGCATAGGTATCATTACAGCACTAACCGTTGGACGGTATTCCGTTTTGCTCTGACCTCTCGGACTATAAACGGCACTGGCCTCATTTTTACCGGTGAAGGGCCTCTTTACTGAGCTCGAAGAGGTGTCTTTCTGTATTTTACCGCTCCGGATTCCAGCTTCCCCCTTTCTCCAGTTAATATCAGCTCCGTAAAACCAGCCGATGAGCTACCGATTAAATGGTTGAATAATGGACCAGACAGTGTCCCAAGAAACATGTCGACCAACTCCCTATCAGATAAAGGGGGTTGGACTCTCCCGACCAAATCTCTCCACTTTTGCGCATAGTCCTTAAAGCCTTCACCTGCACCCATGGACATACTCTGGAGTTGAGTACGAGTAGGGGCCAGGTCGGCATTGTATTGATACTGCTTGTAAAAAGTAGCAGCCAAATCCTCCTAGTTTCAGACATTGGTCCCCTCCAATTGGTAGAACCATTCAAGTTGAGTCTCCGATAGGCTGTCTTGAAATAAGTGAACCCATAAGTTTCTATCAACGGTGTGGGGCTGGATCTTCCTTACGTAGGAACGAAGATGAAGCTTTGGGCAAGACACCCCATCATATTTTGCGAAAACTGGAGCTTTAAATTTCTGCGGGATGACCACTCCCGACACCAACCCCAGTTCTTCGAAATCCAACCCAGGTATTCTCTGGACTTTCATGGCGCTCAGCCAATCCTCTAACTGCTTGTATTCATCCTCAATAGGAGGATATTGCTCATCATTGTAGTCTGTATCATTGTCAGAAACTTCAGGACTGGGGTTCTTTTCCCTTGTCTGCCTCTTTTGATTCTCCCCTTCTTTGGATGAGGAGGTCAGATCGACTGATTACTTTAGCGCCCCACCCCCCCGAATCTTATGCCCATATTAAGGATACCGGCAGACTTCTTCTTCTTCTTTTTCTTCTCTTTCATGATGAGGGCCTTCACATCTTCCTGCCCTTTCGCCAGACTTATGAACATTTGTTGAAATTGGGCATTTTGTGCCTCAAGATCTTTGATGCTTTGTTCAGAAGACATATTTTCTGAAATAAATAGCGAAGAAGATGAGAAACCTGTAACGGTGCCTGCTTATGAAATGCTATGGATGATATGCGTATGCAATGGTTTCAAGGATTCTTAAAAACTTAAATTTGCTTAACCAAAAAGAAACATACGTTAATTGTATTTAATGAGTTTGATTTCTTACAAAGAATGCCTTTTAGGCTTACAGTTTAAACAAAACAAAACTCAAAGCAAAAAGAAAACTAGGTTTCCCAAGAGCGCATCCTCTTTGGTGCTATGTAGGAATTTATGTTCCTTTCTTCATGAAGTAGCCTAGTGAGTTCCAGGACCCTCTTCTCGCTGGCATAGAACTGAGCTTCAAACGTGTCCCGCTCCTCTTTAAGTTGAACCCAAGACTTCTGCAACTCCTCGTGATTGGTTGGCATGTCAGGATGATGAACAAGGGAAGCCGTATCTCCCTCAGCAACTAGTTCCACAATTATTGGCAGGACAGCAGGGTAAGGCATCATAAGACTTTGAGCGCGGGCTCATACCCATCGGAGATAGGACTCAAGAGGGATGGAATTCTTGTGCCCCAGTGTCTTGCTATCAATTTTATATACCATGCCCCAAGCTTTTATGAACCTTTTGCGGTAACCCTGAGTATCATTCT
This sequence comes from Vicia faba, assembly GCA_948472305.1. NCBI lineage: Eukaryota > Viridiplantae > Streptophyta > Magnoliopsida > Fabales > Fabaceae > Vicia > Vicia faba. Next base: position 1,616,518,505 of record OX451736.1, on the reverse strand, counting down.
CATAGTTGAAGGCGATTCCTTGGATAAGCGCATCATGAGGGTCGTGCCTCCTTGCATAACCAAACTACCGCAATACTAAACAAGGGTTATACGTGATTCCTCCCCTAATGTCTAAGAGAGGGACATTAGGGAATTCACCACAGCGATCGATAATGGTGATATCTTCCGAGAACCGCAAACACCAATGAATGTTCGAATGCTTAAGGGACATCAGCCTACGATACCATTTCAAACCCTGCTCGTTCTTCAAAACAGACCTTGGTAGATGCAAAATAAACCATCTAGCCAATAGAGGGGTGCAACACAGGATGGTCCCCCTTCTCTTTATAGTGCGTGCATGCAGAGAGTGCAGAATATCCCCGAGTAATGTAGGCACTGGATTATGAGACAGAAAAACCTTAATAGTGCTCACATCCACGAGTTGATCCGCATTAGGGAAAAGTATCGTCCTGTAAACGAGAAGTGCCAGCACCTCTTCGAAAGCTTGTAAATCTAGAGTATCCAAAAAATGGTAAGCCTTCTCGAATAGAAACTTAACCGGAACTCCTTGGACACTTCCTCTAGTCTCCCAATTTGTCACTATGTCGGATCGTTGTAAGGACAGAGCTCTAGCAATATCTTCAGGCTTTGGTCGTTCTTCCGTACCGTTGAAAGGTAACTGGTCAAGAATAGGTACCCCCAACAACTGAGAGAATTCCTCCATAGTAGGTACTAGCTGGTAATCCGGGAAGGTGAAACAATGGTGCACAGGATCGAAGAACTGGAACAACACTTTTAATAATTCTTCATCAGGTTTTGCAGTGACCAAATTGAGCAACTGGCCATGCTTTTTAGTGAAATTAGAACTTTCAAGAACCTTTAATGCCAGGTCCTTTAGTTGGAGAGACACTTTTACAAGGTTAATCTGTATAGTGTTCCTACGAGCGGATGCCATGTCCTACAAAACAGAGCAAAAATGAGCCCTAGGAAATCCTTGAAATGGTTAGTCATGATATGCCATGCTTTATGATGTCATGATTATGTTAGAAAATCACAGGTATAGCAAAGAACAAACAAGTCACACCAAGTCCTTAGGTTTAAGGCTTGCATGAGTTTTAAGGTCATACACTCTTGAAGTTGGATTGGTTCAACCTGTCCTATAAATAGTAACCGGGTTCTAAGGGATCTCAATATCACCGATCTTTCCCCCAGCTTAGTTCAATTGGTGATTGACTCGCAACCAAACAAAGATCAAGAGTCAAACCTCAATGAGTGTAGCATCGAGTATCTGTCGACTTTAGGAATACACCAAAGTCGTCCATCTCGCTACGTCCTACTGGCCAAGTTGTGCAATTTAAAGGTTCTAAGGTCAATTGATGCTTTATGACACCACGCAGCAGCTCCATACTCTCCTTGATTGACACAAGGGTTATCGGTACCAACCAAAGTGCCACATCAACGTAGTTACTACTTCAACCGTGTCGGTATACCCCACACAGTTCCCTCACAGTTTATTGCTACTTACCTAAAAGGTGTCCCCAAATCCGGGTGTAGGATTTTTAACAGTAACCCAAACAAGGACCTCAAACGTAAAGCATACAAGTCAAACAATGAAAGAAAGTAGGTGTGATCTAGCCCTAAGGTAACCCCTCTTTAAAAGTCCCCAGCAGAGTCGCCAGTTCTGTGATATGGTGGCAGAACCGACTGTTAATAATGGTTTGCATTTTGCGTTTTTTGTTTGCGAAATATCGCGGTAAGCAAGAGTCGCCACCGACTTTTATTTTATCCAATTAGGAAAAGGAAAAAGAACGGAAAAAAAACTTTTTTGAGAATATTTCTGAGTATGAGGGGTAGATTATAGAAAGGGAAGGTGTTAGCACCCTTTCTATCTGTGGTTTTCCACGGGCTCTTAGGTACTTGCTCATTTTAAAATTGCTTGTGTGTGTTTGTTTTGAAAAAGTTTACTTCGTGATAACCCTTGCATTAGTTCTCAAGGATGTGACGAAGTTGTTTTGAAAAGTGTTTGTGTGAAAAGTTTATTTGTTTGAGCAAGTACTTAAGAGTTAATCTACCTACTCGAAAAAGACTGTTCGTTTTCCTTTAGACAATGTTATCCTATTATTAAGGAATAGGTAGCACCGTCGTTGGAGTTTTAAAGGGACGTTTGAAGGGACAGATACGGTCACAAAAGCAATGTTAGGAGGCGTTAGTAATCATCCTAAAGCCTTAAAGATCTGTTTCCGAGGCAACATCCGAACGGGTCATTTGAGATCTTTCGAGGCTAGAGGACGACCACTAACAAACCCTATACTTCATGACCGTTTAACCAAAGGCAACCAAAGTGGAGTAAACCCTAGGAGTGAGCATGTGCGAGTGAATTTTTTCAGTTAATTTGTCTTTGCACATTTAGGTTATCTACCATTTTAATTTTCAAATGTTCTTTCCATACAATCCTATTAGCATACTGTGATACGGTGGGAGAACTGGCTTGGGTTTTGCGTTTGTTTTCGCAAATGTTTCGGTTGAGCAAGAGTCTCCACCGACTTTTTATTTTATCCTAAGGAAAGGTTAAAAAGCACAACAAAAACCTTTGAGATGTTTTCTTGGGTTCGGGGAGTAGATTATAGAAAGGGAAGGTATTAGCACCCTTTCTATCCATGGTTATCCATGGGCTCTTAGTTACTTGCTTAGATCACTTGCCTTGTGTTTTCAATTGTTTGAAATGGTGCTGTGTGTGGGTTTGAAAATGTTTTGAAAAGAGGCCATTTGTGGTGGCAACCTTTGTAATGATTCATGTTTGAATGTATACAAAGGTGTACTTGTCTTTTGAAAAGTTTTCAATGTTTTTTTGAAAGTTGTTTGAAAGTGTGTTGTGATGTGTGGTTTTTGAAAAGTAGGCAAGGATTGTTTTGCAAGATTTGGTCAAGTAACTAAGAGTTGTCTACTCCTAAATTTACTCAAAGGTTTTCTCTATGTTTTAACCCTTTTAACAATTTTGTTCCACCATTGTGTTTGGTGGACAATCTTGTGTTAGGATGTTAACGGGACGGGCGCGGGTCATCGTTTAGACCATGATTGCAATGGTGCCAAGTGTCTTTGGCAATTTTTCCTTTAAGGGACTTGATCATTTTTAGGCAACTTTTGAAAGCGTCATCGAGGGACTATGATCATTTGAATTTTTTTGTTTTTGCCAAAGAAACTCAACATGCAACATGGCCCGTTATTGAAGGCAACAAGTGGAGTAACCCTAGGGGTGCAAGTGTGATTGGTGTTGTCCATTTTCATGCTTTTTTTGTCTTTGAATTAGGTCAAACTATTTGTTGTTTGATTTTTGCATACAAAACCCTAAGTCTATCATGGCATATTTAGAAAGCTTTTAAAGGCGAAAAATAAAATCCTAAATTATTACAACACAATTTATGGGATGGGGGGTATAAATGTTCAAATGGGGGATATTTAGCAAGAAAAATTAAATCTAAACTATTACATCCAAATTGAATATACAAATTATTTAATTGCACAATAACTAAATAAAATACAATAAATATGCAAGATGCAAAAAAATGATTTTTATATGTATGTAAAAAGTATTTTTCATGTGACAAATAAACAAAAATAAAAAGGTTAATTTTTGATATTTTTTATGTTTTAGGGCAAAACCCTAATTTTGTAAATAAAAAGGTATTTATTATATATTATATACAATATTTGTTAACTATATACAAAAAATAAATAAAAAGGAAGTATATTATAAAAAAGTGATTTTTAAGGTCAAATATTAATAAAAATAAAAATGTATTATTTTTATATTTATCCTAAATATTTAATAAAAGATAGATAAGTATTTATATTATTTACTAAATATATTAAATATGTACAAAAATAAAATATTTATTATTTACAAAAAAAAAAGTATATTTTTTAGAAAATGTTTTCAAAAGATAAAATAAAATAAAATTAGAAAACAAAATGTATTTTGTATTATTTTTAGTATTTTAAACAAAAAAAAGTATATATGTTTATTTATATATGTAACTAAATGAAACAAAATAAATACCAAATAAAATGCAAAAAATGTGAGAAAAATATTTTTAGTGTTTTTTTATGCTTGGATAAAAATATAAAATCAAAATCAAAAAGAAAAAATCAAAAATGACAAGTATATCATATAATGGGCCAGGGGGGTGCAAATTGAAAAACAGGGTGCAAAAAGTAGGACTGACTCAGGCCCAGCCCAAGCCAGTCATCTTCAACCTCTAGACTTGTTTGAACAACAAAAACGCGCGTTTCCTAACTCCTGATTCCTGGACTTTCAAGCAAAACTCATAACACCAAAAATGTAGAGCATCAAGAGACGATTCCAGACATATAAAAAACTTGACTTAACTCTAAGAAACGAGGGAGAATTTCTTCATCCCCAATTTCTGACCTAAGTTTTTTCTAATGTTCAGGTTCCAAATTCTCTTAACATACACAATATAAATGAAAAGTGAGGATATGGGTAGCTTTAGGGCCATGAGTAGAGCATGTTTCATTCATAAACCTAAGCCTAACTCTTCCTAGATTGAGAGATAGAAGTCCATGTTTTTACCTGTTCAGCTTGAATCGTGTACAGCAATGGAGGTACTTTCAATGCAATGTGAGGACTTGTACAACTTGCTTGAAGTTCAGGGATGCTTCTCCAACCTCTAGCTTGCTTTGAAACTGACTGAAATGAGCTATGGAAGTTCACCTGCAAAACTGAAAAATGAAAATGGCAGATGGGGTTAGGAGTGTTACAGCTGGTGTTTAGGGCTTGGAACAGTTTCAAGGGATGGTATGGAATGTGTTTGCAAGGTTATTAGCCAAAGTGCACGAGTGGATTGAGTTGTGGACCTCAATCTGCAACAGGTGCCCTGTTTTTGCAAGAGGATGGTGTTTCTGTGTTTGAGGAGGTATTTAAGGTGGTTTGCTCGTGTTTCAGGTTAGTTAGGGAGTATGGAAAGTGTTGAGAAAGTTTGTTTAGGCTTCTCTTGACAGGAACTCAATGTTGGACCTCTTTTGCAAAGTTGCTTCTTTGATAAGTAAGGAAGTGTGTGTTTCTATACAAGCTTGTCCAATGCCCTAAACCATGCTGCACATTTGAGTCTTGATCAGTGGGATATGTCCATGAATCTTGTGCCCAAAGATATGGCCTGTACCTCTTAGATTGTAAACTTGACATAAAGTGTTTCTTTACAAGAATGGATAAAATGCTTTTTCTAATTATGGATTAAACTTCCATGTAATGACCAAATGAGCAAAATAATGCTAGAGCACAATGGATTGGCATTTAATTATTGAGTGTAAGAAGGATTAGAGGCCTGTAATCTAGCTTGTACAAGCTTATTTCTAAAATGCCTAAGTTATGAACATGCATTTGGTCAAGAACAAAAGTGGATTTTGCCCAACTTTGCCAATTCGATTCTCCCTAACCACAAGGGTGTTTGAGAAGTTCTTGGACAATTTGGAAAGCTTGGAATGAGTACTACAATCCATATTTGTAATGCAAGTTGAAATTCCAAGTGTAAGCATGTGAAAAGTGGCCATGAAGTTGGGCAAAAATCCTGCCTAAAATAGGTCAAAAAATTTCTAAGTTAAAAATGTTTTGCACCCCTATTCCAAAAATCATAACTTAAGCTACAAGATTCTTTTGAGGAAACTTTGTGAAAAAAAGTTGTAGATTTTGCAATGGACTATAACTTTCATGTTTTGAGTTTTGTTTGAATCCAAATGTATCTTGATGAAAAGATGGGACAAAGTTAGGAAAAAATTAGAAAATTTCATAACTTAGAAAATTTCTAAGTTATGAAATTTCTTCATTTCAAACCCTAATTTGTAATTTTTGGTTTCTTGATGAACAAGTTTCATAATTTGACATGTCTTGATGGAAAATGAATCTTGACACTTGATTTTGACCAAAAAGTCAAAGTTTGACTTTTCAGTATACAGTCAAATTTTGATCAATTGACTGGAAAATTCATCTGTCAATCTTGTGCATTTGGGATCTTTTGAACTTGTTGAACATGTCAAGACAATGCCATTGAGTCCTTGAGTCCATATGTGAGCTTGGTTTGCCATTTTCTAGGTCAAACAGTCAAAAATTGCCTTTGTGCAGTCAAAACCCTAAAAATGACCATTTTGCCCTTTTGGTGATCTGATCAAATTTCTTGTGGAATTGTGATCCAAACTTGACCAAATGGTTCATATGAGTTCATAATGTTGATGTGGGTCAAAAATCATGAGGTTTGACTGTCAATTGACCACAGTTGACTTTTCCCCCAATACAGCTGATTTTTAGGTCAACTGTCCAATTGACTAGGCAAAGATTGGAAACAAGGCTTGAAACTTGGTATGGATAAACTTGTGGGTCCAACATGAAGCATGAAAGTCACTTTGGGAATTTTAGGTCAAAACATCTTTGTGCAAACACAAACCCTAATTTGGGTCAACAGTGCAAGGAGGAGTCTTGAGCAGAGCAAACCCTAACTTGATCTTGAGCTCCAAGGGTCTTGTGGTGAGAAAATATTAATGAAATGGGAGGGAAAATTTTGGGGTACAACAGTTGCCCCTGTTCAATCTTCTTAGAACTGAGGATGTAGATTAGCTTGCGTGCCTTTCGTGATCCGAAGGTGGAAGATGATTGAACACTAAAGTGCCCAGAAATTTGCACTCGCATAGTGGAGTATCAGCAATGTGATGTCGGGAATGGGCTTATAGATGCCATTTGGAGGGATGGTGGATAGGAGGATGGGCTTATAGATTCCATCTGGAGGTATGACAGAATCTTGTCGGGAATGGGCTTATAGATGCCATTTGGAAGTGTTGATCGTGAAAGAGATTCTTTAGCGAGAACTTGCGTACTTTGAGAACGGAAGATGGTTTCCTGGCCTGTTACAGGTGTTGATCTTCAAACTCTTCATGCAGATATGCCCTGGCTGGATACATGTATCGAATCTACAAACAAACGCTCACAGATTTGCCCTGGCTAGATACAGGAATCAAATCCGGAACTTCAAAAGGTTGCTTACAGACGTGCCCTGGCTGGATACAGGTATCGAATCTCTAAACTCTTCATGCAGATATGCCCTGGCTGGATACAGGTATCGAATCTGGAATTTGTCGTCTACAGATATGCCCTGGCTGGATACAGGTATCGAATCTGGAAATTGTCGTCTACAGATATGCCCTGGCTGGATGCAGGTATCGAATCTGAAACTCTTCATGCAGATATGCCCTGGCTGGATACAGGTATCGAATCTACATTCAATCACTCACATATATGCCCTGGCTAGATACAGGTATCGGATCTGAAAATTATCGTCTACAGATATTCCCTGGCTGGATGCAGGTATCGAATCTGGAAATTGCAAAAGGTTGGTAGAGATAGCTTTCCTGGCTGGATACAGGTGTAAACCTCTGACCTGAGAATGAAAGATAATTTCCTGGCCTGTTATAGGGGTTGATCTTCAAACTCTTCATGCAGATATGCCCTGGCTAGATACAGGTATCGAATCTACAATCAATCACTCACAGATATGCCCTGGCTAGATACAGGTATCGAATCTTGAATTGCGATAGTTGATAGTAATCATCTTTGGATTGACCTTTTCCTGAAAAGGCAAAACATTAGTTGTATGCAATTTCATGATGTATGAGATGCATAATGTCATGATGTTCTCAAGAATAAATGAGATAGTGTTATATGCACTTTATCATGTATGTAAGCAGGATGCATGAAATGTGAAATGTCTATGAATGTATTTTCGTATAGGAAAATAAATTCTTGACGAGTGCCGGGAACTTGTTGAATCCTGGGCTGATGTTTTGAAGAGTAGAGTCCTTTGTTTCCACTGGGAATGACGGTTGCAAGAATAAACCGGTAGGAGAAAAAGACTCTGTTGGGGAATAAACTTGCTGGAGAGATTACTCTGCGGGGAATTACTCTGTGGGAAGAGATACTTCGCTGAGGTTTTGATGAGGGCTCCGCTGGGGATTCCACTGATAAGTTATGTTGGGGAATTTGATGAACTCCGTTGGGGATAGGAAGAACTTCGCCGAGGACGATCTTTCCGTGGTAATTAGCTAAGGATAACCCAGTTATAAGCTCTGGTGGGAAATAACCTTTGAATGAAGCCGGGGAGATGCGTTCGTACTCTGTAGGGGAATAAGCTTCCAGAATCTACTGGGGATAAGCTTCAGAATCTACTGGGGAGGATGATTCAACTCTCCTGGGGAAATTTTTCAGACTGTATTGGGGAATGGTTCCACTGGATGTTTGTATTCCGCCGGGGAACAATCTTATACTAAGACTGTCGGGGATGCTTGCTGAGGAATGTCTATACTCCGCTGGGGAATGTTGAGATCTTCTGGGGATACCCAACTTCCTTAAGGCTGACAGTAGACTAACTCTGCTTGGGGAGAGTATTGCTGACTTGCTAGGGGAACAAAGTGCCTTTTCGGGGCTGACGAGAGACCAGCTCTTCCTGGGGAGAGTATTGCTGAATCTTGTGTTACTCTGTGGGGAGTTGAGGTAACTTGGTTACATTCTTCAGCCAAACCTACCTTGGTACCTTGGTGGACAAAGCAACTAGATCTCTTAGACAAATCTTTATTGCCCCTGTTTCTGTCGTCACCCGTAATTAATCCTTTGCTTCGCATGCAAATATTTATGGGTTAACAATTAGTGTCAAATGCATATATCAAAAATGAACATTGGACGTTCCTTGCAAAACAAAACAAAAAAAGAAAAACAATTGGCAATTTGTCTGGAAAAGTGAATTTGTATTGATTTGAAATTTGCCTGTAAATAGGCGTTTTATGTACAGGAGGCTGACGTCCTAGTAAGAGGACGCCGCCGAGCAAGATAGAGTTTATACAATTTTGTGAAAAGGAAACAAAATAGCTATGTGAAAGATAATCCCACTGGGTTTCAACTCTGCTATCGCCTTTATGTCTTCAAGCGTCTCATCACTCTGCTGCTTAGTTGAAGATGAAGCTGATTGAATGGCAACGTCTGAGCCCGATAGTTGATGCCGAAGTCTGGATGCAAAGTGATCCAATGAGACATAGTATTACGCTTTATCCCTAACTGTTGCCTGGACCGCCCTTTCGGGTTTTCAGTCCACCGGGATACCCATTTTTGCCCAAGCCGCCTTTTCAGGTTTTCGACTTGCCGGGTGTATAGATTTTTTTTTCATTTCGTCCCTTATTTTTGCCCGAACCCTTTTGGTTCGCCGGGAAGCCCTTATTTTTGCCTAGGTGTGTCAACCTAGCGGGTCTTTAATTCATGCGTAGTATTTTTTTACTATGTCTGCATTGGCAGGGTGAGGAAGGTCGTCACCATCCATGGTGGTTAGAATCATAGCTCCTCCTGAGAAGATATGCTTAACCACAAATGGCCCGTCGTACGTAGGGGTCCATTTTCCCCTGGGATCACCTTGAGGTAGAATGATGCGCTTGATTACCAGGTCCTCGACTTGATACTCTTGTCGTCTGACCTTCTTGTTAAATGCCCTGATCATCCGTTTTTGATACGTCTGACCATGACAAATAGCAGTGAGTCTCTTTTCGTCAATTAGGTTTAATTGGTCAAGCCGAGTCTGGATCCAGTCATCTTCGCTCAAACCTGCATCCTTCATTATCCGGAGAGAGGGTATTTGGACTTCAATAGGCAAGACTGCCTCCATGCCATAGACCAAGGAAAAGGGAGTTGCCCCTGTTGACGTCCGTGCTGAGGTACGGTACCCATGAAGAGCAAATGGTAACATTTCGTGCCAATCTTTGTAGGTCACTGTCATTTTCTGCACAATCTTCTTGATGTTCTTATTTGCCGCTTCGACAGCTCCATTCATCTTCGGCCAGTAAGGTGAAGAGTTGTGGTGCTGTATCTTGAATTTCTCGCAGAGCCCAGTGATCATCTTGTTGTTAAGATTGGTACCATTGTCCGTAATGATCCTCTCAGGTACGCCGTATCGACAGATCAGGTTGTGCCGAATGAACCGTGCCACGACGTTCTTGGTTACGGTAGCATAGGAAGCTGCTTCAACCCATTTTGTGAAGTAATCAATTGCTACCAGGATGAAGCGGTGCCCGTTGGATGTCGTAGGTCTGATTTCGCCGATCATATCAATGCCCCACATTGCAAAAGGCCAAGGTGTTGTCAAGACGTTCAGAGGAACCGGAGGAATATGCACCTTATCAGCATAGATCTGGCATTTATGACAAGTTCGAGAATGCTGATAATAGTCGGCTTCCATTGTGGACCAGAAATATCCTGCCCGAAGGATTTTCTTTGCCATGGTATGTCCACTGGAATGTGTTCCGAAGGTACCTTCATGTAGCTCTGCCATGATCCTTTCCGCTTCAGTCTTATCCACACAACGCAGTAAGGTTGAATCATGGTTTCGCTTGTAGAGAATGTCGTTGTTGAGGAAGAACTTTGCCGCAAACCTTCTCAGGAACTTCTTGTCATTAACAGATGCTCCCTCGGGGTATTCTTGAGCCTCAAGGTACCTCTTCACTTCATGATACCAGGGTTTTTCTGTTACCTCTTCGGTCTCGAGATCGCAGCAATGTGCAGGTTCATCCAACTTCCAAATAATGATCCGGGGTGCCTCGTTGTCCCATTTGACTTTTGACATAGAAGACATCGTAGCCAACGCATCCGCTAACTGATTCTCCTCTCTTGGGAAGTGTTTAAAAGTTATCTCCTCGAAGTGGGGAAGCAATGTCAGCACATACTCCTTGTAAGGAATAAGATTTGGGTGTTTCGTATCCCACTCGCCTTTGACCTGATTGATCACGAGAGAGGAATCTCCGAAGACACTCAGAAACTTGATCCTTAAGTCAATTGCAGCTTGAAGACCCATGATGCATGCCTCATACTCCGCCATGTTGTTGGTGCAGTTGAAACATAGTCGGGTGGTAAGTGGAGTATGAGTGCCTTTAGGGGATATGATCACAGCGCCGATACCATTACCCAAAGCGTTCGAGGCTCCGTCAAAGTGCATAGACCATCGGGATCCCTCTTCAGGTCCTTCATCCGGTCCAGGTACTTCACAATCAGTCACTACCATGATATCCTCGTCTGGAAATTCAAAGTTCATCGACTGGTAATCGTCCACTGCCTGGTGTGCCAAATGGTCTGCCAATACACTTCCCTTGATTGCCTTTTGAGTCGTGTATTGGATGTCGTATTCCGTCAAGATCATTTGCCATCTTGCTATTCTTCCAGACAGAGCAGGCTTTTCGAATATGTACTTGATTGGATCCATTTTTGAAATCATCAGAGTGGTGTGAGTCAACATATACTGTCTCAGTTGGCGAGCAGCCCATACCAAAGCGCAGCAAGTTTTCTCGAGCAGTGAGTACCGGGTCTCACAGTCGGTAAACTTTTTTCTAAGGTAATAAATGGCGTGTTCTTTTCAGCCAGACTCGTCATGCTGCCCCAGCACACACCCCATTGAGTTGTCAAGTACTGTCAAGTATAAGATTAGAGGTCTCCCTTCAACCGGTGGCATAAGAATGGGTGGTTCTTGGAGATACTCTTTGATTCTTTCGAAAGCGGCCTGACATTCATCATTCCAACGTACTACTTGATCTTTCTTCAGCAGCTTGAAGATTGGTTCACAGGTAGCAGTTAGATGCGAGATGAATAGGGCAATGTAGTTCAAACGTCCTAGAAAGCCTCTGACCTCTTTCTCTGTCTTGGGAGTTGGCATCTCTTGTATGGCTTTCACTTTGGCAGGGTCCACTTGAATGCCTTTGTCGCTTACGACGAAGCCTAGCAATTTTCCAGATCTCACCCCAAAGGTGCATTTGTTCGGGTTCAACCTCAGCTTGTACAACTTCAGATGGTCAAACAGCTTCCGTAGGTGGTCAAGGTGTTCCTCCTCAGTTTGGGACCTTGCAATCATATCGTCGACGTAAACTTCTATCTCGTGATGGATCATGTCGTGAAACAAAGCAACCATGGCACGTTGGTAGGTTGCCCCAGCATTTTTCAACCCAAAAGGCATGACCTTGTAGCAAAAGGTGCCCCACTGAGTAACAAAGGTGGTCTTCTCCATGTCTTCAGGGGCCATCTTGATCTGATTATAACCGGAGAAGCCGTCCATGAAGGAGAATACTTTATGCTGAGCAGTGTTATCAACCAGAATGTCGATATGAGGCAGAGGGAAATCATCCTTAGGGCTTGCCCTGTTCAAATCCCTGTAATCAACACACATTCAGACCTTACCATCCTTTTTCGGCACTGGAACCACGTTGGCAACCCACTGAGGGTAAGAAGTCACTGCTAGAAACCTGGCATCAAATTGTTTCATAACCTCAGCTTTGATTTTCTCGGACATTTCTGGACGCATACGGAGGACCTTCTGCTTTACCGGAGGGCAATCTTCCTTGGTAGGCAGGTGATGAACCACAATGTCGGTATCCAACCCAGGCATGTCTTCGTAAGACCATGCAAAGATTTCCACATAGTCATGCAACATCTGAATCAACCGTTGTTTCACACTGAGCTCTAGATTGGCACCAATCTTGACTTCCTTTCTGTCTGTCTCAGTACCCAGATTTACCGTATGTAAAAAAAATGGATTTTATATGTATGTAAAAAGTATTTTTCATGTGACAAATAAACAAAAATAAAAAGGTTAATTTTTGATATTTTTTATGTTTTAGGGCAAAACCCTAATTTTGTAAATAAAAAGGTATTTATTATATATTATATACAATATTTGGTAACTATATACAAAAAATAAATAAAAAGGAAGTATATTGTAAAAAAGTGATTTTTGAGGTCAAATATTAATAAAAATAAAAATGTATTATTTTTATATTTATCCTAAATATTTAATAAAAGATAGATAAGTATTTATATTATTTACTAAATATATTAAATATGTACAAAAATAAAATATTTATTATTTACAAAAAAAAAGTATATTTTTTAGAAAATGTTTTCAAAAGATAAAATAAAATAAAATTAGAAAACAAAATGTATTTTGTATTATTTTTAGTATTTTAAACAAAAAAAAAAGTATATATGTTTATTTATATATGTAACTAAATGAAACAAAATAAATACCAAATAAAATGCAAAAAATGTGAGGAAAATATTTTTAGTGTTTTTTTATGCTTGGATAAAAATATAAAATCAAAATCAAAAAGAAAAAATCAAAAATGACAAGTATATCATACAATGGGCCAGGGGGTGCAAATTGAAAAAAGGGGTGCAAAAAGTAGGACTGACTCAGGCCCAGCCCAAGCCAGTCATCTTCAACCTCCAGACTTGTTTGAACAACAAAAACGCGCATTTCCTAACTCCTGATTCCTGGATTTCAAGCAAAACTCATAACACCAAAAATGTAGAGCATCAAGAGACGATTCCAGACATATAAAAAACTTGACTTAACTCTAAGAAACAAGGGAGAATTTCTTCATCCCCAATTTATGACCTAAGTTTTTTCTAATGTTCAGGTTCCAAATTCTCTTAACACACACAATATAAATGAAAAGTGAGGATATGGGTAGCTTCAGGGCCATGAGTAGAGCATGTTTCATTCATAAACCTAAGCCTAACTCTTCCTAGATTGAGAGATGGAAGTCCATGTTTTTACCTGTTCAGCTTGAATCGTGTACAGCAATTGAGGTACTTTCAATGCAATGTGAGGACTTGTACAACTTGCTTGAAGTTCAGGGATGCTTCTCCAACCTCTAGCTTGCTTTGAAACTGACTGAAACGAGCTATGGAAGTTCACCTGCAAAACTGAAAAATGAAAATGGCAGATGGGGTTAGGAGTGTTACAGCTGGTGTTTAGGGCTTGGAACAGTTTCAAGGGATGGTATGGGATGTGTTTGCAAGGTTATTAGCCAAAGTGCACGAGTGGATTGAGTTGTGGACCTCAATCTGCAGCAGGTGCCCTGTTTTTGCAAGAGGATGGTGTTTCTGTGTTTGAGGAGGTATTGAAGGTGGTTTGTTCGTGTTTCAGGTTAGTTAGGGAGTATGGAAAGTGTTGAGAAAGTTTGTTTAGGCTTCTCTTGACAGGAACTCAATGTTGGACCTCTTTTGCAAAGTTGCTTCTTTGATAAGTAAGGAAGTGTGTGTTTCTATACAAGCCTGTCCAATGCCCTAAACCATGCTGCACATTTGAGTCTTAATCAGTGGGATATGTCCATGAATCTTGTGCCCAAAGATATGGCCTGTACCTCTTAGATTGTAAACTTGACATAAAGTGTTTCTTTACAAGAATGGATAAAATGCTTTTTCTAATTATGGATTAAACTTCCATGTAATGACCAAATGAGCAAAATAATGCTAGAGCACAATGGATTGGAATTTAATTATTGAGTGTAAGAAGGATTAGAGGCCTGTAATCTAGCTTGTACAAGCTGATTTCAAAAATGCCTAAGTTATGAACATGCATTTGGTCAAGAACAAAAGTGGATTTTGCCCAACTTTGCCAATTCGATTCTCCCTAACCACAAGGGTGTTTGAGAAGTTCTTGGACAATTTGGAAAGCTTGGAATGAGTACTACAATCCATATTTGTAATGCAATTTGAAATTCCAAGTGGAAACATGTGAAAAGTGGCCATGAAGTTGGGCAAAAATCCTGCCTAAAATAGGTCAAAAAATTTCTAAGTTAAAAATGTTTTGCACCCCTATTCCAAAAATCATAACTTGAGCTACAAGATTCTTTTGAGGAAACTTTGTGAAAAAAAGTTGTAGATTTTGCAATGGACTATAACTTTCATGTTTTGAGTTTTGTTTGAATCCAAATGTATCTTGATGAAAAGATGGGACAAAGTTAGGAAAAAATTAGAAAATTTCATAACTTAGAAAATTTCTAAGTTATGAAATTTCTTCATTTCAAACCGTAATTTGTAAGGTTTCTTGATGAACAAGTTTCATAATTTGACATTTCTTGATGGAAAATGAATCTTGACACTTGATTTTGACCAAAAAGTCAAAGTTTGACTTTTCAGTATACAGTCAAATTTTGATCAATTGACTGGAAAATTCATCTATCAATCTTGTGCATTTGGGATCTTTTGAACTTGTTGAACATGTCAAGACAATGCCATTGAGTCCTTGGGTCCATATGTGAGCTTGGTTTGCCATTGTCTAGGTCAAACAGTCAAAAATTGCCTTTGTGCAGTCAAAACCCTAAAAATGACCATTTTGCCCTTTTGGTGATCTGATCAAATTTCTTGTGGAATTGTGATCCAAACTTGACCAAATGGTTCATATGAGTTAATAATGTTGATGTGGGTCAAAAATCATGAGGTTTGACTGTCAATTGACCACAATTGACTTTTCCCCCAATACAGCTGATTTTTAGGTCAACTGTCCAATTAGCTGGGCAAAGATTGGAAACAAGGCTTGAAACTTGGTATGGATAAACTTGTGGGTCCAACATGAAGCATGAAAGTCACTTTGGGCATTTTAGGTCAAAACATCTTTGTGCAAACACAAACCCTAATTTGGGTCAACAGTGCAAGGAGGAGTCTTGAGCAGAGCAAACCCTAACTTGATCTTGAGCTCCAAGGGTCTTGTGGTGAGAAAATATTGATGAAATGGGAGGGCAAATTTTGGGGTACAACACATACATCTAACAGTTTATAATTGCAAAAATTAAAGTACGGAAATAGAAATCCTAACTATTACATGGATTTCGCAGATACATAATTATTTAGACAGTAAATAAAATGCAGAATTAAAACCTAATTAAAGCTATTACAACCTCGGAGCAATTACAAAAATAATTAAAAAGTAATCAAAATACGCGCGACGAATTAAATGCGAGGACGATTAGAAAACATAAAAAATCTAATTTGAGAAAAAAATATTTAAGTTATTTTTGAAGTAAAATTAATTATTTACAAAACCCTAATTTCTAATTTGATTTTAATTATGAAAAGGAGTTAAATTAACCTAATTAGAATTAAATTAACTAATTAATGAAAATAAACATTTTATGAAAAAATGATTTTTGGGTGTTTTTTATGATTTTGATTAAAAAGAAATAATTTTGATGTTATTTTAAGAAAAGAAATATAATTAGAAAATAATTAGTAAGTGTGATATGGTGGAAGAACTGACTTTTTGTTTTGCGTTTGATCTCAAATGTTGTGGATAGCAAGAGTCGCCACCGACTTTTCTTTAATCCAATAAGGAAAGGTGAAAAAGCACAGGAAAGACCTTTAGAGATGTTTTCTTGAGTTCGGGGGGTAGATTATGAAAAGGGAATTAATATTAAAAATGATAAAAAAGGAAAATAAATGAAAGATAGAAACAACGTGGTGCTGCAAGCGAAACAAAAAGGATCAAAAGTTTTGAAGCCAGGCACGTGATGACTCAGAAAGGAACGCCAGTGGAATCATAAGTTCTGGATTGGTACACTCTGAGGTCCTGCAAGACACGTTAGAGGGAAAACATAGAATTCTGGGTTGCGATGTGCTGAACTTCTGAGCGTTAGAACAATGAGAAAATCTTAGAAGTTTTGTATATTAAAACAGTGAAGGGAACTCAGAGGTTCATTATGTGATAAGATAGTGAGTGAATATCAGAAGTTCAATGTGTTTTAACAACGAGTGAATATCAGAAATTTAGTGTGTTTAAACAGTGAGGAGAACTCAAGTTCTGTGTTGTACTAAAACTGTGAGTGAACATCAGAAGTTCTATGCCACATTTCAACTCTTAATCATCACATCATAAATTTATTCAGTTCTTAATAAACATCAAATCAGAAGGATAACAGCACAACAGTTTATAGAAGTTCTAATCCTAAATCTGAGCCTAGCCTGAATCAAGAAGTTCTGATCCACAGTTTCCCTACTTATGCAATGATATGGATAACATTAATATTGTGATATTTAAATATTTAATGATGTTTTGAATGAGAAGATGCAAAGTCATAAAGACTTACCTTGAATCTAGAGCGTGTGCTTGGAACTTGAACTGCTTCCTTCAAATGTTCTGGAGTCGGCAATAGCAACGGGAGAGAAAATGCCAAGTTCTTTGATTCAAAGGGAAGAACAAAGGTTTTGTTTCCTGTTTAGGAATTCTGGATTTTTCTACGAAGGTTTCACAGTTTTTCTTTTCTCTCTTTTGACAATTTTCTCTCTCAAAAACCCAGCCCCTTGAAAGTGTGATGGAGCAACTTATTTATAGGTGAATTTGTTGTGGTTTTGGGGGGAAAACAAATGGGATTTAAAATTTTTGGCACACTGTTCCATTGCTTTTTGATCACAACTTTTTGTATTTGGTGCAAATAGAGAATTTGGGAAAATGCAGGCATGGACTGGATTAGCTACTGGTTAGAGTATTGTGTTGTAGCAGTGCAGCAGGTTGTTTAAACGAGGTCTTGGGATTTGGTGATGTTCTGATCGCAAAAGATCATAAACGTAACCTCCAAATGATGAAGGGTCATGTTCTGACCGAAGAACATTGCTTCCATATGTTCTTATTGAAGCATCATGTTCTGAACCGTGTCTGTAAATTCTGATTGCGCTTGCGTGGAGGCTGGCTCATAAGTTCTGAAGTATCATATTCTCTTGACACTTAGAAAATTTTCTAAATGTTTAGAAATTTGATTTTTTCAAAGTAACTTCTGACTTCTGATTTTTGATGAACCAATTTCATGTCTTGATGAAATATAATTGTTGAAACTTGATTTTTGATCTAAAAGTCCAAGTTTGACTTTTCAATATGCTTTTGACCATTTTCCCTTGTGGGTGATTTTCTTGAAAAGTTGTAATTCAAGACTTGAAACTTGATAGAAGCAAGCCTGAGAGTCTGGGATGATCTTTTGAGAAATGAGAGGGTAAATTTTGGGGTACAATAGCATGTGTGATCGGTGGAAATAGAACTGACTGTTTAAAGCTGGATCGCGTATGTCGCCGTAAGCAAGAGTCGCCACCGTCTTTTATTTTCTCCAACATGGACAAGACAAAAGCACAGCAAAATTCCTTATGAGATAGTTTCTCGGTTCGGGAGGTAGATTTATAGAAAGGAAAGGTGTTAGCACCCTTTCTATCCATGGTTATCCATGGGCTCTTAGATACTTGCTCATTGTGTTTTCAAAAGTGTTTGCTTTTCAAAGTGTGAGTGGGTTTGAAAAAAGTTTCGTTTAAAGATTTCAGAATGACTCTTGTATCAGTCCTCAAGAGTGTTTGAAAAATTGTTTTGAAAGCTTTTTGAAAGTGTCGGTGTGAAAAGAGTTTTGATTTGTTTTTGAAGAGAGCAAGTATCTATGAGTCATCTACCTACCCTAAGGAATTAGGCTGTGTAAATGTCCTTAAGGTAATGCCATCCCACCATTGAGAGGTAGGTAGCACCACCGTTGGAGGTGTTCGGGTCAATTCGAGTGTAGGGACAGTGTGGTCACCGAAGCAACAGTTAGGACACCTTAGAAGCTACCCTTATGTCCTTGATCCTTTTTTATTCTGAGGCAACCGTTTCGAGGCAACTATTCCGAGGCAACCGTTTTGAGGCAACTTGTTTCGAGGCAACCGGATCATGGACATAAGGACTTACTAAAACGTCCTATACTTGACGACCATGTTTCGAAGGTAACAGGTGAGGCGTACCCTAGAAGTGGTGTGTGAATTTGTGTGTTGTTTTCAGTTTAAGTTTTATCTTTGATCATGGCACTGTGAGCTACGCTTGTTTTTAATTAACCATACATTCTTTCATGCAATTTAGAATTTAAGAGTGCGGAAATTTAAATGCGGAAAGATAAATCCTACGCTATTACAAGGCGCGGGTCTATACATCGCCAAAATACAAAGACCCGTTTTGATAAAAATGCGGAAAGTAAAAAAGACCTAATTACTATTACAAGCCTTGAGCAGTTACATAATATTCAAGAGAAAATAAATGCGCGAAAAGAATAAAAATTAGGACATCCGAGGGTTTTGACCCTTTTGAAATTAAATTGAAATTAAAGTCTAATGAATTATTTAATTTAAATAAAAGAAATTGTTTTTTATATTTTTTGGTATTTATGAAAATAAAGAAAATTGAGAATCAAGAGAAACCCTAATTCTAAGTTATTTTTAACTATTAATGAAAAATATTAAAGTTGACCTAATTTATGCTAATTAATTACATATTTATTTACAAAAATAATAATTAATAATAATAATAAATAATGAGGAAAAATTTAATTGAGAAAAGATAAAAATGTCAAAACCTAATTCTATGTATTCTATTTATTAAGAAAAGATTAAAGTTAAAACCTAAATTAAACTAAATTAATTATTAGAGTTTATTTACAAAAATAAATTAATGAGTAGTTAAGAATAATTAAATGTATTTTACATTTTTTGATTTTTCTGTTTTTATTATGAAAATTATTATTTTATGGAATTAAAGAAAACAATTAAAAAACAATTAAAAGAATTAAAATTGAAAAGAAAATTAAAAAAAATAGAATACAAACATGGGGGGTATCTGGCCCATTATGGAGGTTTGTTTGAAGCAAATTTGGCCCATCAGAACTAAGCCTTGTTGACTTTCCATGCTTGCGTGTGCCTTGGTTGACTGAGTGTACCATGGACCTCATCCTGCAGCCTTCAGATTGGACCTTGAAGCCACTTGTCAGGCTAGCGCATGAGCGTGTATGGTAGAACGTTGAGAGCACGCTGCATATGAATATGTTAGGATAAAAATTATGAAATAAGTGGGGAACCTGGGAATCGAACCCAGGTCCCAGTGTTTACCAAGTCACGTTCCCACCATCTGAGCTGTTTGCGCGCGTTTGTATATGTAATAGACAACAAATAATATGTATGAAGAAAAGGCCATTATGCTGGACGTTGAAAAACCACGCCAAGGTTTGAATTGTCCAACCATTCAATGACACTCTAGCCTTCTTCTTCATCTTTGTACCTACAATATAACCAAATAGCGGGGGTTTTAAACCCCCACTAAATAGAACAGTGGAAAATAGCGAACACACGTACAGGTAACATAAATTAAGCGCGAGGAGATGGTTTACTTCGTCTTGATGTCACGAATTCATCCATACAGGTTTTAAGGGCCAATTTTACCATATAGGGAGAGCCCTAATTTTCAAGTCCTGGAACCCTAGATATCCTTCAATGGTAGATTTCAGTTTAGGAGGAGTTAGGTCAATTAACCTATGCCAATCGCTTCAGGAGGTACCTATTAGTGTAAATCACACAAGAAAACCAATTAAAAGCACATGAATTATGCTATGCGAATTTGAAAAACAAGACAAACTGTATGGCCTGTGTTCTTGGATTCTTCACGTGTTAGGGTTGATTCTTGATGCCACTGGACTACTGGAAGGTCCAACAATGCGTTAGGATCGTTTTTAGGCCTTGAATCGTCTTCTAACTATGAAATCAGTTTCACACTTTTTGATGAAAAATTGCAACTTTGTTCTATGTTTTTGAGCAGCTTTTTCGTGTCTCCTTGCATTAGGTTAGGTCTTGCATAAGTACATGAATGAAATTAGGTCAAGAAACCAACCCAAAGATCCATGACTTGATGATTTCAATATTTGATTTTTCCATATCTTTTTCAATCTTTTTTCCATGCAAATCTTGCCAAATATGGATGATCTTGTCCCCTTAAGATGATGCACGAAATCTTTTGCATATAATGAACATATTTGCTGCACAAAAAAGATTTAAAACCATTATTTGATATTTTTCTCATAATTAAATCTAATTAAATGAATTAATAAGAATAAAAATTCAATTAATTAATTAAAAATAAGAAAATAAATCATTTTTAGCTCAATGGGTCGTGCATAGGCTTTGGGGTACAACAGTTGCCCCGGTTCAATCTTCTTAGACCTGAGGATGTAGATTGGCTGGCGTGCCTTTCGTAGTCCGAAGGTGGAAGATGATTGAACACTAGAGTGCCCAGAAATTTGAACTCACATTGTAGAGTGTCAGCAGTGTGATGGTGGGAATGGGCTTACAGATGCCATTTGGAGACTGTTGGTATGTGGATGGGCTTATAGATGCCATCTGGAGATGTGACAGAACTTTGTCGGGGAATGGGCTTATAGATGCCATCTAGGTGTCGATCGCGTAAGAGATTCCTTAGCGAGAACTTGCGTACCTGAGAAAGAAAATAATTACCTGGCCTGTTACAAGGGTTGATCTTCAAACTCTTTATATAGATGTTCCTTGGCTGGATACAGGAATTGAATCTTTAAACTCTTCGGTCGTGCCCTTGCAAGATACAGGAATCGAGTCTGGAATTAGTCGTCAACAGATACACCCTGGCATGATACAAGAATCAGATCTTCAAACTCTTCAGACGTGCCCTGGCAAGATACAGGAATCGAGTCTGGAATATAGTCGTCAACAGATACACCCTGGCAAGATACAGGAATCGGATCTTCAAACTCTTCAGACGTGCCCTGGCAAGATATAGGAATCGAGTCTTGAATATAGTTGTCAACAGATACACCCTGGCAAGATACAGGAATCGGATCTTCGAACTCTTCAAACGTGCCCTGGCAGGATACAGGAATCGAGTCTGGAATTAGTTGTCAACAGATACACCCTGGAAAGATACAGGAATCGGATCTTCGAACTCTTCAGACGTGCCCTGGAAAGATACAAGAATCGAGTCTGGAATTAGTCGTCAACAGATACACCCTGGCAAGATACAGGAATCGGATCTTCGAACTCTTCAGACGTTCCCTGGCAAGATACAGGAATCGAGTCTGGAATTAGTCGTCAACAGATACACCCTGGCAAGATACAGGAATCGGATCTTCGAACTCTTCAGACGTGCCCTGGCAAGATACAGGAATCGAGTCTGGAATTAGTCGTCAACAGATACACCCTGGCAAGATACAGGAATCGGATCTTCGAACTCTTCAGACGTGCCCTGGCAAGATACAAGAATCGAGTCTGGAATTAGTCATCAATAGATACACCCTGGCGAGATACAGGAATCAGATCTTCGAACTCTTCAGACGTGCCCTGGCAGGATACAGGAATCGAGTCTGGAATTAGTCGTCAACAGATACACCCTGGCAAGATATAGGAATCGGATCTTCGAACTATTCAGACGTGCCCTGGCAAGATACAGGAATCGAGTCTGGAATTAGTCGTCAACAGATACACCCTGGAAAGATACAGGAATCGGATCTTCGAACTCTTCAGACGTGCCCTGGCAAGATACAGGAATCGAGTCTGGAATTAGTCGTCAACAGATACACCCTGGCGAGATACAGGAATCGGATCTTCGAACTCTTCAGACGTGCCCTGGCAAGATACAGGAATCGAGTCTGGAATTAGTCGTCAACAGATACACCCTGTCAAGATACAGGAATCGGATCTTCGAACTCTTCAGACGTGCCCTGGCAAGATACAGGAATCGAGTCTAGAATATAGTCGTCAACAGATACACCCTGGCAAGATACAGGAATCAGATCTGGAATCACGACAGTTGATAGTAATTATCTTTGTATTAACCTTTGTCCTGAAAAGACAAAACGTTAGTTGTATGCGATGTCATGATGTATGACATGCGTGATGTTCTCAGAATAAATGAGATTGTATGTTCATGATGCGTATGTGCATGCTATAATGTATGAAGATGTGATGTTCATGAATGTATTGTCGTCTAGGAAAGTAAATCCTTGACGGGTGCCGGGAAGTTGAATCCTGGGCTTGATGTTGAATAATAGAGCTTTTTGTTTCCGCTGAGGATGATGGTTGCAAGAATACCGGTAGGAGAAGATGACTCCGTTGGGGAATAAACTTGGCGAATAGATTACTCTGCGGGGAGATAACTCTGTGGGGAAAGAGAGATAATTTGCTGAGATGTTGATGATAACTCCGCTGGGGATACCATTGATAGGTTTTGTTGGGAAATGAACTCTGCTGGGGATGGGAAGACTTTGTCGAGGATGATCTTTCCGTGGTAATTGGCTGAGGATAACCCAGTTATATCCTGGTGGGGAAATAACCTTTGAATACAGCCGGGGGAGCGTTCGTGCTCTGCGGGGGACAAGCTTCCAGAATCTACTGAGGATAAGCTTCAAGACCTGCTGGGGAGGTTGATTGAACTCTCCTGGGGAGACTTTTCAGATTGGACTGGGGAATGGCTCCATTGAACGTCTGGTATACCGCCGGGGAACAATCTTAGATCAATATTGTCGGGGATGCTTGTTAAGAATGTTTGTATACTCCGCTGAGGAATGTTGAGATCTGCTGGGGATATCCAATTTCCTTAAGGCTGACAGTGGACTAACTCTGCTTGGGGAGAGTATCGTTGACTTGCTAGGAGATACTGTTCCTTTTTAGGGCTGATTGGAGACCAACTGCTTGGGAGAGAATTGCTGAACCTTGGCTCACTCTCTGGGGAATTAAGGTATCTGGGTTACGTTCTTCAGCCAAGCCTACCTTAGTACCTTGGCGGACAGAACAACCAGATCGCTTAGACAACTCAGATTGCCCCTATTTCTGATGTGGGAGAAGAATATACCTTGTAGAGGTGCTTGATAACTGCCGACCAACAAATCTTCTTCTGGTAGGCGAGATGATGGGACATAGTCGTACGCTTTTGATCCCTAACTTTTTCCTGGACTGCCCTTTCGGGTTTTCAGTCCACCGGGATACCCATTTTTTCCCAAGCCGCCTTTTCAGGTTTTCGACTTGCCGGGTGTACAGATTTTTTCATTTCATCCCTTATTTTTGCCCGAACCCTTTTGGTTCGCCGGGAAGCCCTTATTTTTGCCTAGGTGTGTCAACCTAGCGGGTCTTTGATTATGCGTAGTACTTTTTCGACTATGTCCACATTCTCAGAATGTAGGGAGTTGCCCCTGTCAGAAGTGTTTTGCCGTGCTACCAGAAGATCTTCGTTTGATCGTCCAATGCCCCTGGTGATCCAGATGGAGATTTGCCCCAAGTTGGTTGGCCTTTTGAGAGATTCTCCGAATCTTGACTTAACTGCCCCAGATGATAGACAATGATCATGCCATGCCCCTTGATTGGAGGTGCTTTTGTTCACTAGATATTCTTCGTGCGAACTTCTATGTTGTTCAAACAAATAGTCACATGCAAGCAATGTTATATTAAAAATGCAAAGCTTATGTCTGTCTTGACATTTTTGAAAATGCATTTTTTCGAGCAAATTTAGTAAAATGTGATGTCAACTCGTTATTTTACAGCGAGCCTTAAGGAGTCAGGATACCTTTCGTAACAGTATGCTTTCGAACTAACCCATGCTTCAGCTAGGACTTTTTAGGGTTGTAACGTTGCCTGGTTTACGGTTTAAGAAACAAAGGATAAAGGCTCAAATTTTATTTGTACCCACTCGTTCTTCGTGATGTTCTCCAAACCTAAACTCAGCTAATCGTGCGTTAGACCTTGTTTGAGTCTTTGCTTTGATGTACCAGTGATGGTTCGGACATTGACAGTTTATTTTGAATAGGCAGTCATTTTTGTTGAGGGTTTGTAGGACCTCTTTCTTTTTTGATTTTGTTATCCCTGTCTTTTTGCCTGAACTGTTTCTTTTGTGATTACAGTCAGCGGGATGCCCCAGTTTTGTAAGTCTCCTTCATAGGTTTTGACTTAATGGGCTTTTATTTTTTGCAAGATAATGACTGCCTGTCTTTATGATTATTCGGAACCATCACTGTCTTTTGTTTTGCCAGGACTTCTTTGGTGCCATTCATTGTGCACTTGGATCAACTGAGAGAACTACCCTGCCCCGGGTTATGATTAAGGGTTTTAATTTTCGAAAAGAAAACTCCTACTTCTTTGGCTCAAAGGGGTTGACGAGGGATTATCTTCCTTATGACTCCAGTGTTTAGGAATTGAAACAATGCCTGTACCTCATCAGCGGGGTCTGTTCAAAAGCATACTGTAGATTGTGGTATCGTTTTCGTCATCCTCCCTCAAGAGGCTTAGAATTATTAATCGAGAGTTGACATCAAAAAATGAAAGCAGTTTGAATATAGCGAATGCGAATATATTGATTCAAAATAGACATATGCGATGCATTAATGAAATAACAACGTTTAACATGAATAAATGTTTGAACAATCAAAAGAAAATTACAACTTGAAAATTCTAATGGACAAAAAGTCTTCTCATCTCAAGACTTGTTACTTCAAATGGTGAATCCTGTAGGGATGGTAGAAGCACTCAGCCTGACCCACTTGGGTGAAATCCACTACTCCCTCATTAATCAGATCCTGGACCTTGTTCTTCAGAGCCCAGCAGTCGGCATTGTCATGTCCAGGACTATCAGAGTGGTATGCACATCTTCTGTCGGGATGATAGTTAGGAGCAGAGATGTTGGGGTTCCAGGGAGGAGCCCTTAGTATAATCAGATTCAACCTCAACAGGTGTTGTAGAGCTTGAAACAGCGACACGTTAAGCTGGGTGAGTTGCCTCTTGGACCTGCTTGGCTTACTCTGATCAACCTATTGCTCTGGGCGAGGTTGATGCTGGGCTTGTGAAGTGGTAGCAATTTGGAGAGGTCTATTCTTCACCATGCCAGACTCTTGTCCTCTTGGAAGTTGATCAATGACCTGGTTCCTGACTTGGATTGGTTGCTTCATGTTGTATCTCTCTTGGTGGAGCTGACTGATCATGATCCTCAACTCTTCTTGCTCCCGAGCTAAGCCTTGTATGAGAGCCATTTGCCCCAGCATCTGGGTTCTCATTGTATCCACTTCAGCCTGCAGACGTTTCAGTCGTTCGTCTTTGTCATCTTCGGGACCTTTCTTGGCCAAATTCCCTATGAGGAGTGTCCTTAACTCTTCCTTCCCCTCGGATAGGCTTAGGAAGATCTCCCTAAACTGAGTCTCTTGAGCGTGAAGACCTTGGTTATCTTGTTGGGAAGCCATTGCTGAAATAAACAGCGAAGAAGGTAAGCGACCTGTCAAAAAGAGTACCTGCAATGCAATGATATGTATGATATGCATGCGATATTTTCAAGGATCTCGCGGGGTAAACAGAGAAATTGTTAGAATTCGCATCTGGTTGCTTGATTGAAGGAACTTTATGTTGTTGAGAGCCATTCTTCAAGGGTCAAGGCTCACCATATCGAGTGGGTCATAGCCCCTGACAACCTTGGCTAGAGGAAAATAAATCCCCTTTTGCCCCTTGCTAGACATTTGATTCATCATGACCTGTATCACAAACCCTTGAGATCCTTGAAATGGGTTAGTCCTTATGCAGGATGTATGCAATGGTATGATGTTATGATGTTATGCTATGTGTAGAGTAATGTAGGTAAACCCTGTTATGAGTCCAGATTAAGGACTGTAAACAAAACCTGCAAGAAACTCAAGTGTCAGATAACAAGCATGCAAGTAGTCAAGTTTGAAGGCACACAAGTCACACAAAGAGCCCTTAGAGTTTAGGCCAGCATGAAGTTTGGGATACTACCCTCTTGAAGTTGGTGGGCTCAAAACATGTCCTATCATAAGTAACCGGGTTCTAAGGATCTCAATATCATTGGATTGCTTTCTGTGTTCATTGTTTCGATTTAGCCACTGAACTGGCGACCGAAATATTCCAAGAAAACAACCCTCAATTGAGTGTAGTATCGAGTATCAACCAACCTCGGACTGCACCAAAGTCAGTTATCTCACTACCCTAAAGAGGCCAAGATGGTTCAATTAAGGTTCCTAAGGTCAGTTGATGCTTCACGACACCACGCGGTGGCCCCGTACTCTCCTTGACTGGACTCAAGGGTTACCGGTACTCACCAAAGTGCCACATCAACGTAGCAGACTGCTTCAACCATGTCGGTATACCCCGCACAGTTCCCTCACAATATTGTTGCTACTTTCTAAGAAGGTATCCCCCAGATCCGGGTTAGGATCTATAGAACTCCCAAGACAGTACCCACAATAATAAAGCAAACAGTTCAGACAATTGAAAACACAAGTATGAGTTATCCTAAGGTACACCTCACTTTAAGTATTCCCCAGCAGAGTCGCCAGTTCTGTGATCAGTGGAAATAGAACTGACTGTTTAAAGCTGGATCGCGTATGTCGCGGTAAGCAAGAGTCGCCACCGTCTTTTATTTTCTCCAACATGGACAGGACAAAAGCACAGCAAAATTCCTTATGAGATAGTTTCTCGGTTCGGGAGGTAGATTTATAGAAAGGGAAGGTGTTAGCACCCTTTCTATCCATGGTTATCCATGGGCTCTTAGATACTTGTCCATTGTGTTTCCAAAAGTGTTTGCTTTTCAAAGTGTGAGTGGGTTTGAAAAAAGTTTCGTTTAAAGATTTCAGAATGACTCTTGTATCATTCCTCAAGAGTGTTTGAAAAATTGTTTTGAAAGCTTTTTGAAAGTGTCGGTGTGAAAAGAGTTTTGATTTGTTTTTGAAGAGAGCAAGTATCTATGAGTCATCTACCTACCCTAAGGAATTAGGCTGTGTAAATGTCCTTAAGGTAATGCCATCCCACCATTGAGAGGTAGGTAGAACCACCGTTGGAGGTGTTCGGGTCAATTCGAGTGTAGGGACAGTGTGGTCACCGAAGCAACAGTTAGGACACCTTAGAAGCTACCCTTATTTCCTTGATCCTTTTTTATTCTGAGGCAACCGTTTCGAGGCAACTATTCCGAGGCAACCGTTTCAAGGCAACTTGTTTCGAGGCAACCGAATCATGGACATAAGGACTTACTAAAACGTCCTATACTTGACGACCACGTTTCGAAGGTAACAGGTGAGGCGTACCCTAGAAGTGGTGTGTGAATTTGTGTGTTGTTTTCAGTTTAAGTTTTATCTTTGATCATGGCACTGTGAGCTACGCTTGTTTTTAATTAACCATACATTCTTTCATGCAATTTAGAATTTAAGAGTGCGGAAATTTAAATGCGGAAAGATAAATCCTACGCTATTACAAGGCGCGGGTCTATACATCGCCAAAATACAAAGACCCATTTTGATAAAAATGCGGAAAGTAAAAAAGACCTAATTACTATTACAAGCCTTGAGCAGTTACATAATATTCAAGAGAAAATAAATGCGCGAAAAGAATAAAAATTAGGACGTCCGAGGGTTTTGACCCTTTTGAAATTAAATTGAAATTAAAGTCTAATGAATTATTTAATTTAAAGAAAAGAAATTGTTTTTTATATTTTTTGGTATTTATGAAAATAAAGAAAATTGAGAATCAAGAGAAACCCTAATTCTAAGTTATTTTTAACTATTAATGAAAAATATTAAAGTTGACCTAATTTATGCTAATTAATTACATATTTATTTACAAAAATAATAATTAATAATAATAATAAATAATGAGGAAAAATTTAATTGAGAAAAGATAAAAATGTCAAAACCTAATTCTATGTATTCTATTTATTAAGAAAAGATTAAAGTTAAAACCTAAATTAAACTAAATTAATTATTAGAGTTTATTTACAAAAATAAATTAATGAGTAGTTAAGAATAATTAAATGTATTTTACATTTTTTGATTTTTCTGTTTTTATTATGAAAATTATTATTTTATGGAATTAAAGAAAACAATTAAAAAACAATTAAAAGAATTAAAATTGAAAAGAAAATAAAAAAAATAGAATACAAACATGGGGGGTATCTGGCCCATTATGGAGGTTTGTTTGAAGCAAATTTGGCCCATCAGAACTAAGCCTTGTTGACTTTCCACGCTTGCGTGTGCCTTGGTTGACTGAGTGTACCATGGACCTCATCCTGCAGCCTTCAGATTGGACCTTGAAGCCACTTGTCAGGCTAGCGCATGAGCGTGTATGGTAGAACGTTGAGAGCACGCTGCATATGAATACGTTAGGATAAAAATTATGAAATAAGTGGGGAACCTGGGAATCGAACCCAGGTCCCAGTGTTTACCAAGTCACGTTCCCACCATCTGAGCTGTTTGCGCGTGTTTGTATATGTAATAGACAACAAATAATATGTATGAAGAAAAGGCCATTATGTTGGACGTTGAAAAACCGCGCCAAGGTTTGAATTGTCCAACCATTCAATGACACTCTAGCCTTCTTCTTCATCTTTGTACCTACAATATAACCAAATAGCGGGGGTTTTAAACCACCACTAAATAGAACAGTGGAAAATAGCGAACACGCGTACAGGTAACATAAATTAAGCGCGAGGAGATGGTTTGCTTCGTCTTGATGTCACGAATTCATCCATACAGGTTTTAAGGGCCAATTTTACCATATAGGGAGAGCCCTAATTTTCAAGTCCTGGAACCCTAGATATCCTTCAATGGTAGATTTCAGTTTAGGAGGAGTTAGGTCAATTAACCTATGCCAATCGCTTCAGGAGGTACCTATTAGTGTAAATCACACAAGAAAACCAATTAAAAGCACATGAATTATGCTATGCGAATTTGAAAAACAAGACAAACCGTATGGCCTGTGTTCTTGGATTCTTCACGTGTTAGGGTTGATTCTTGATGCCACTGGACTACTGGAAGGTCCAACAATGCGTTAGGATCGTTTTAGGCCTTGAATCGTCTTCTAACTATGAAATCAGTTTCACACTTTTTGATGAAAAATTGCAACTTTGTTCTATGTTTTTGAGCAGCTTTTTCGTGTCTCCTTGCATTAGGTTAGGTCTTGCATAAGTACATGAATGAAATTAGGTCAAGAAACCAGCCCAAAGATCCATGACTTGATGATTTCAATATTTGATTTTTCCATATATTTTTCAATCTTTTTTCCATGCAAATCTTGCCAAATATGGATGATCTTGTCCCCTTAAGATGATGCACGAAATCTTTTGCATATAATGAACATATTTGCTGCACAAAAAAGATTTAAAACCATTATTTGATATTTTTCTCATAATTAAATCTAATTAAATGAATTAATAAGAATAAAAATTCAATTAATTAATTAAAAATAAGAAAATAAATCATTTTTAGTTCAATGGGTCGTGCATAGGCTTTGTTTAATGATTCAAGGAAGAATTTGAGGCCCATTAGCATTTTTGAAGTGTTTTAGGCAAAGTTGACTTTTCAAAATTCCCAAAAATTTCCCAACTTCTCCAAGGCATATCTTGCTCAATTTTGAAGCTATGATCATGTTCTTGGACATTTTGGAAAGGTCTTGAAGTCCTCTAACCAATGGCTTTGGTCCCATGTCATTTTGATTTACCAATCTCAAGTTATGGTCTTTGACTTAAAGTGCCTTTTTGTTGACTTTTGATAATGACCTATAATGTTGAAATTGATAACTTTTTGTGAGAGAATTTCTTGGACTTGAAGTGTGAAGATGAGTTGTAGGAAATTTCATCCCCTTCAAAATGAGCTTTGGATGGGATTTTTATGATAAACCATGAAGAAGTTATGCCTTGGTCAATTTGCAGTTGACTTTTTCAGCTGTCCAAAAATAGAAACTTTTGCATCTTGAGACTTTTTGAGCAATGCTTTGAGAATCATGATCAATAATTGATCAAATGATGATTGTGGCTTCAAAATAAGATGTTGACCAAAAAATTTGACTTTCGACTGTCAGATGACCATTTTGCCCCTGCAGTTGACTGTGAAGCATTTAGGGTTTTTGACTGTGCAATTTAATGCTGTGAGTCTTGAAACTTGACATATGGATGCTTGACAATGTATGTAGGCATATGGGACTTGATTGGACCCTTGGAAACCTCAATTTCTTTGCAAGAACCAAAACCCTAATTTTGACTGTGTTAGGAGGCAATTGGACTGTGCAATCCTTGAGAGATTTTGAGCTTTGATCTTGGCAAATTTTGAAGAATATGGGAGGGAAAATTTTGGGGTACAACAGCATGGTACAATGAGATTGTGATATATGCATTCATGTTATCGATGTTTATGATATATGGTTGTGATGTATGCATATGTGAGCTAATCTGCTGCACTGTTGTTGGATAGGGAGAAATAAAATCCACGACTACTACTGAGGATATGGAGTGTAAGTCTTCATGTTGTGAAGTTGAAGTGTTGATGAATTTCCGTTTAGAGAATAAACTCTTTGTAAGGGAAATGTTGTGCACTGCTTGTAAAATCTTGTTGGGGAATCCTGAGAAATCGGACGACTTCTACTAGGGATTGATAACTGGAAGCTTTGTTCCGCTGGGGATTAAACTGCACACTGCGGGGTACTTTATGGAAATAACTTAGAGAGATTTACCTATCTCTTAAAGCCATCAATGATTGTCTTTCTATTTTTGTTCATTTGTAAATAGTAATTATGTTCAAATGCATATGTTCAAAAATAAATCATTGGACGTTTTTGTAAACAAAACACAAGAGCAAAGAAAAACATATAGTTTTGCACTTTCAAAGGGATATCTTTGTATTGACTTTGAGTAAGTATTTTTGTACAATGAGACAATCATTCTAGTAAGAGAATGTCTTTGTAAAAAATGAGAATTTGATACAAAGAAAAGATAGCTATGTGCAGTAATCCCATGGGGTTCCCATTCTGCTATAGCCTTCGTGTCTCTGAGCATCTTGTCCATTTGTTGCCTTGTCCAAAGCCGATTGAATTGATTAGAACCGTCGAGTTTGCAGGTTGTAGCCAAGGGTTGTGAGCAAGGTGATCCAACGGGACATAGTCATACGCTTTAATTCCCTAACTTTTGCCTGGACCGCCCTTTCGGGTTTTTAGTCCACCGGGATACCCTTTTTTGCCCAAGTCGCCCTTTCGTATTTTCAACTTGTCGGGTGTACAGATTTTTTTGTTTTATCCCTAATTTTTTCCCGAATCCTTTTGGTTCACCGAGATGCCCTTGTTTTGCCTAGGTGTGTCGACCTAGCGGGTCTCTTTATGCGTAGTATCTTTTGACTATGTCTGTGTTCACAGGGTGTGGTAGGTCGTCGCCATCCATGGTGGTCAAGATCATTGCTCCACCAGAGAAAATGCTTTTGATTACAAATGGTCCTTCGTAGGTAGGAGTCCATTTGCCCCTGGGATCACCTTCCGGTAGTATGATGCCTTTGATCACCAAATCCCCGACTTGATATACTTGGCGTTTGACCTTTTTGTTGAAAGCCTTGATCATCCATTTTTGATACATTTGACCATGACAGACAGCAGTAAGTCTTTTCTCATCAATCAAGTTTAGTTGATCAAGACGAGTTTGGATCCAATCTTCTTCATTCAGCCTTGCATCCTTCATAATTCTTAGAGAGGGGATCTGGACCTCAATAGGCAAGACAGCCTCCATGCCATATACCAAAGAGTAGGGTGTTGCCCCGGTTGATGTGCGAGCTATGGTACGATACCCGTGGAGAGCGAATGGTAGCATCTCATGCCAGTCTTTGTATGTGACTATCATTTTCTATATGATCTTTTTGATATTCTTATTTGTGGCTTCAACAGCACCATTCATCTTTGGCCGGTAAGGGGAAGAATTATGGTGATGGATCTTGAATTGCTCGCATAGGGCGGTGATCATAGTATTGTTAAGATTCGTACCATTGTCTATGATGATCCTCTCCGGGATACCGTACCGACATATGAGATTCTGCTTGATGAACCGGGCTACACCGTTCTTAGTAACGGAAGAAAAAGAGGCTGCCTCAACCCACTTTGTAAAATAGTCAATGGCCACTAGGATGAAGCGGTGTCCATTGGAGGTTGTTGGTTTGATTTCCCCAATCATATCGATGCCTCACATAGAAAAAGGCCAAGGAGCCATCAAGACATTTAGAGGAACTGGATGTACGTGCACCTTGTCAGCATATATCTGATACTTGTGGCAGGTCCGAGAATGGTAATAGCACTCTGCTTCCATGGTAGACCAGTAATAGCCTGCCCGTAGGATTTTCTTTGCCATCGTATGCCCATTAGAATGGGTGCCAAAAGTGCCTACATATAGATCAGCCATGATCTTTTCCGCTTCAACCTTATCTATGCAACAAAGTAACATCGAGTCATGGTTGTGTTTGTAGAGAATGCCATTACTAAGGAAGAATTTAGCAGTGAATCTCCTTAAGAACTTCTTATCATTGATTGAAGCTCCTTTTGGATATTCTTGAGCCTCGAGATACCTCTTTACTTCGTGAAACCAAGGTTGGTCCACTACTTCTTCAGTATTAATCTCGTGACAGTGATCTGGTTCATCCATTCGTTCAATGGTGATCTGGGGAGCTTCGTTATCCAATTTAAGTTTAAACATGGATGACATTGTGGCTAGTGCATCTGCTAGCTGATTTTCTTCTCGCGGGAAATGCTCGAAGGTAATCTTCTCAAAATGTGGGATCAATGTCAGCACATGTTCTTTGTAGTTAGGGTGTTTGGTGTCCCATTCCCCTTTGATCTGGCTGATGACCAAAGCTGAATCTCCGAATACATTTAAGGATTTGATCCCTAAATCTATGTCAGCTTTGAGACCAAAAATGCATGCTTCGTATTCCGCCATGTTGTTTGTACAATTGAAGCAGGGTCTTGCCGTAAAGGGAGTATGGCATCCTTCAGGAGATATAAGTACAACACCAATACCATTACCGAGTGCGTTAGATGCCCCATCAAAAACCAGGGTCCATTGGGATCCTTGTTCAGGTCCGTCATATGGTTTGAATTCTTCACAATTTTTTACCATCATGATGTCTTCATCTGGGAATTCGAACTTCATGGACTGGTAGTCATCCACAGCTTGATGAGCAATGTGATCATCTAGTACACTGCCCTTTATTTCTTTCTGGGTAGTATATTGTATGTCATATTCTGTCAGGATCATCTGCCATCTCGCTATTCTCCCAGAGAGAGCAGGTTTCTCGAAGATGTATTTTATTGGATCCATTTTAGATATCAATAAGGTAGTATGGGTCAGCATATACTATCTTAGCCGGCGAGCAGCCCATGCCAGAGCGCAACAATTTTTCTCGAGCATTGAATATCTTGTTTCACAGTCGGTAAACTTTTTGCTCAGGTAATAAATAGTGTTCTCTTTTCGGCCAGACTCGTCATGCTGCCCCAGCATACACCCCATTGAATTTTCCAAAACAGTCAGATACATGATCAACGGTCTTCCCTCAACTGGTGGCATCAAAACAGGAGGCTCTTGCAGGTACTCTTTGATCTTGTCGAAGGCAGTTTGGCACTTATCATTCCATTTGACTACTTGATCTTTCTTTAGTAATTTGAAGATTGGTTCACAAGTAGCTGTCAAGTGAGAAATGAATCTGGCAATGTAGTTTAAATGTCCCAAGAATCTTATGACTTCCTTCTCAGTACGAGGAGCAGGCATCTCTTGTATCACTTTCACCTTGGAGGGATTCACCTCGATACCTTTATTGCTGACGACAAAGCCAAGGAGTTTACCAGACCTCACCCCAAAGGTGCATTTATTTGGGTTCAACCTCATCTTGTACTTCTTTAGTCTCTCAAACAGTTTTTGTAAATGATCAAGATGCTCTTCTTCTGTTTGAGATCTAGCTATCATGTCGTCCATATAGACCTCTATTTCATGATGTATCATGTCGTGAAATAGAGCTACCATGGCACGCTGATAGGTTGCCCCAGCATTCTTCAGCCCGAATGGCATAACCTTGTAGCAGAATGTGCCCCACTGTGTGACAAATATTGTTTTCTCCATGTCCTCATGCACCATTTTGATTTTGTTGTAGCCTGAGAAATCGTCCATGAAGGAAAACACTTTATGTTGTGCCGTATTGTCAACTAGGACATCAATGTGGGGTAGTGGGAAATCATCCTTAGGGTTTTCCCTATTCAAATCTATGTAGTCTACGCACATTCTTACTTTGCCGTCCTTTTTGGGCACAGGAACGACATTGGCAACCCACTACAGATAGGAGGTGACGGCCAAGAATCCGACATTGAATTGTTTCATGACTTCTGCTTTGATCTTCTCTGACATGTCTGGTCGCATGCGACGAACCTTTTGTTTTATCGGTGCACAGTCTTCTTTTGTTGGTAGACGATGTACCATAATATATGCATCAAGTCCTGGCATGTCTTCATACGACCAGGCAAAAACCTCAACACACTCGTGCAGCAACTGAATTAATCGCTCTTTGACACTGGATTCCAGATTGGAACCCACCTTGACCTCTCTCTTGTCTTCTTCGGTACCTAGGTTGACTGTGTCCACTGGCTCCTCGTGGGGCTGAATGGTCCTCTCTTCTTGTTGTAGTAACCTGGCGAGTTCCCCTGGTACTTCACAATCTTCCTCACCTTCGTCTTCGGCTTGGTAGATTAGATTTTCAGAATCACAGAAGACCATAGCAGAACCGTTACCCATGGGATCCCGAATGGATGTAGACCTACATTGCGAGTGTGAGTGTGTGTAACAGTATAGCTATCTTTGAAAGAAATGAAAATGTAAAAATAAAAAAACAATGAGAACAAAGTTTGTATGCAAAAAACGTCCGTGATTCATTGATGTCATATGGAAATGAGATAATAACCCTTACAAATAGACCATTGTGCCTCGGGTAAGACACAAGGTTTTAAGAGTCTGAATTGTTTTAATATTACAGATCCGACAAAATGTAAAGACAAATTACTTTGGGATAAACATGATTGGGAAAAAATCTCTATCTTCCCAGTTTCTGAGCCCTCCACTGACAGTTGGGTAAATCCAATCCTCCGGGTCATAGTTGTCTTCATCATCCTCCACGGTGCTGACTTGGTGGTTGTTGATCTTCAAGGGTGGTCCTCCGGCACGAGTGCAGCGTACAGCCTTCTGGGCACCTGAAGTGAAACCTAGACCAAATTTGTCAGATTTGTATGGAATATATGGGAGTTGTCCCCAAATAGTGCACCCACCTTCTTCTATCACTGCCTTGGCATCCTTCAAAGACGACATCTTGAGCGGAGGCCTTATGATCTTGGGAACTTGAGACACAACTTTGGTTACTGCCACAGTTTGCGGGACTTCTTCAAAGTGCTAGAATGGAGTTTCAATAAATTCACCATCTAGCTCCACATATCTGAAGGAATTTAGATGGCTGACCATATACTCTTCTTCTCCATGAACGGTGATGATTTTCCCCTGAATTGAATATTTCAGCATTTGATGCAACATAGAAGTAACGGCACCAGCATTGTGAATCCATGGTCGGCTTAATAAGCAGGAATATGAAGGGCGAATATCCATTCAATAAAAAGTTGAATCAAATGCTTGGGTTCCAACTTTTATGGGGATGTCTACTTCCCCGTGCACCATCCTTTTTGAGCCGTCAAATGCCCTTACTACTATGTTGCTCGATTTCGATGTTAATCCTTCACAGTCCAGCCTATCAAGAGCCTTTTTAGGAAAAACATTCAGGGATGAACCAGTGTCCACCAAAACATGAGCCAAGGTCGTGCCCCTACATTCAAATGAGACATGTAATGCCTCATTATGCCTCCTTCCTCTTGGCGTTAAATCAGCATCTGAAAAACCTAAGCCATTATCTGCAGTCAAGCTGGCTACGCAGTCTCAGAACTGACCGACAGATGTTTCTTGGGGTACATGGGCCGTTTTTAGGAATTTTACCAAGGCCTTTGCATGAGCCTCAGAACATAATAATAAAGCCAGCATGGAAATTTTTGATAGAGTTTGCCCCAGTCGCTCAACTACATTATAATCGCTTCTTTTTATGATCTTTAGAATTTCCTCCATCTCTTTCCGGGAGGTCTCAGGGATAGCTATTAATTATGCCTTCGTCCGGACAGGCTCAACAAGAATACCTTTACCTCGAGTCTCAGTTGACTCGGCAGCAGGAATGTCAGTAGGGGTCATAACAGGGATTGTAACAGTTTTGTCAACAGGAGTATTATTAGAGATGATTGCAGGACTAGGAATAGTCTTTGGAGGAGAAACAACAACAGGAATGATTACGGGTCCAAAAATAGCTTTTGGAGGAGAAATTTCTGGAGAAAAAACCCTTCCACTTCGAGTGATCTTACTAGTCCATGTGATATTACTGACATCAGAGTCAACTTTCTCGGAACTTGAATCTTCAGCAGCTGGCCAATCTTGCTTGATACCGTGGTAGTATACATCCCCTCCATAATTCCATGGTACGGTTTTGTCTGACGAATACGGGATTGGTCTAGGCATTGTAATTATCAACGGAGCTACCTTAGGAACTGATGTAATTCTAACGGGTCTTTTGGTGGAGACCCTGGAAGAATTGTAGGAAATGGTCACGATGGAAACATCATTATAAGAAACAATTGGAATAGAAGTCTTTTCGAACAAAATTTCCTTGTTATCTATTAGGCATTGAACGCCTGCTTTCAACAAAGGATAGTTGGTTGGTGAGGATAAACAGAAATGACAGCTTTCATCATTGCCTGGGAAAACACCAACATTCAACAAATTCTCTTTGATAGTCAGGAATGGGGTCACAAGTTCATCAATTGAAGTAACAAACATATCTTCCTCGACAGCGTTGACATCACAGCCGTGTTTGGGAATAGGAGCAGTAATGACATTGGGCTTTTCCGGCGCGTCGAATTCAATCTCTTTGGCTTCAAGGAGGTCTTGTACTTTGTTCTTTAGAGCCCAACAGTTGTTAGTGTCATGGCCAGGACTCTCAGAATTATATGCACAGTGGGCATTAGGATGATAGTAAGGAGAGGTTGTGTTTGGATTCTTTGGAGCTTCTTTCAAAGTCACTAGATTGGATCTTAACAAATGCGGCAATACTTGAGATAATGTCATATTAATTCGGGTGAATTGTCTGATTGGTCTTTCCATTCTTGGCTGGTTGCTTCTTTACTGAGCAGGCGCAGGTTTAGGAATCATGACAGCCCCCACCATTGGACGGCGTTCAACCCTATCTTAATTTCTTTGAGGATATACAGCAACAACTTCTTTCTTTCCAATGAAGGGTTTCCTTACAGCAACAGAGGATGCCTATTTTTGAATTTTTCCATTCTTTATCCCGGTCTCTACTCTTTCTCCGGTCAATATCAATTTAGTAAATCCTGCTGATGAACTCCCAATTAAGTGATTAAAGAAGGGACTAGACAAGGTGCCCAAAAACATGTCAACCAACTCTCTTTCAGATAGGGGAGGCTGGACCCTTCCTGCTAAGTTCCTCCACTTTTGCGCGTAGTCCTTAAAGCCTTCACTTGAAACCATGGCCATACTCTGGATTTGAGTATGGGTAGGCGCAAGATCAGCGTTGTATTGGTATTGTTTGTAAAAGGAGGCGGCCAGATCTTCCCATTTACGAACATTGGCTCTTTCTAACTGATAAAACCAATCAAGTTGAGTTCCAGACAGACTATCTTGAAAGAAGTGTACTCATAAATCCTTGTCAGTGGTATGAGGTTGGATTTTCCTCACATAGGACCGGAAATGCATTTTGGGACATGAAACTCCATCGTATTTTGCAAACACCGGTGCTTTGAATTTTGGAGGAATCATTATGCCAGATACTAACCCCAACTCCTCAAATTCCAATCCAGGAACTTTTTGGATTTCCATTGCACTTAACCGTTCTTCTAGATGCTTATACTTGTCGTCGGCTGGAGGATATTGTTCTTCAGAGTAGTCTTCTTCTTCCTCTTCCTCTTCTGAATCTGGCTGAACAACTGCTTCCTTGCCTTTCCCATCTTGATTGTCTTTCTCACCAGACGATGTAGCAAAGTCTAAAGTCCTTCTTTCTTGTCCTTGGAATCTTCTTCCCATGTTTAGAACTCCAGTTATTTTCTTTTTCTTCTTGTTCTCTTCAACCAGCAAGGTCTTCAACTCTTCTTGTCCTTTGGCTAGAGTTAAGA
Source organism: Vicia faba (assembly GCA_948472305.1). NCBI lineage: Eukaryota > Viridiplantae > Streptophyta > Magnoliopsida > Fabales > Fabaceae > Vicia > Vicia faba. Next base: position 1,616,479,834 of record OX451736.1, on the reverse strand, counting down.
ACATCTGTTGAAACTGAGCATTTTGAGCTTGGAGGTCCTTCACCGTTTGCTCGAGATCCATCTTACTGAAATAAACAGTAGAAATATGAGGAGACTTGTTGCAAGAAACCTGCTTATGTTTTGATGAATGGTAAATACATATGTAATGATTTCAAGGATTTTAAAGATTCAAATTTGTTTTAGACAAAAAGGAAACACACGTTATATTAATAAATTAAAGCTTGAGTACATCCATGCCTCTTTGGGAAAAACAAATACAAAAAACTCTAAGATAAAAAGGTAGTACGCATCCTCTTTGGTACGATGTAGGCATTTAGAGTCTGATCCTCATGAAGTTGCTTAGTGAGTTCCAAAACCTTCTTCTCGCTAGCATAAAATTGGGCTTCGAAAGTATCTTGCTCCCATTTGAGTTGTATCCAATCTCTTTGTAAGTCCTTAAGAGAGGTGGGCATGTCAAGGTGTAGGATAGTGTATGGAACATCTCCTTCCTTAACAGGCTCAATGATTACCGGGAGAATGGAAGGATAAGGCATCATAAGACTCTGAGCACGAGTTCGTGCCCATTTGAGGTAAGGCTCAAGAGGGATGGAATTCTTATGCCCCAATGTCTTGCTATCTACCTTTTTCAACATCCTCCAAGCTTGGATAAATCTCTGGCGAAGACCTTGATCATCGTTCTCATAGTCAAATACCAAACCTTGAATGAGCATCTCATGAGGGCCATCCCTTTGGGCGTAACCAAACAGTCTCAAGGCTAAGCAGGGGTTGTAGATGATACCACCCCTAATGCCAAGTAAAGGGACATTAAGGAATTATCCATAACGGTCGACAATAGTAACATTCTCTAAATATCGGGAGCACCAATGGATTTCTGAATGTTTGAGTGTCATCAACCTTTGTGACCATCTTGAACCTTGCTCGTTCTTTAATACACATTGGGGAAGATGTGAAATAAACCATCTTTCCAAGATAGGAGTGAAACACATAAGGACATGTTGTACCCCAAAATTTTCCCTCTCATTTATCAAGATTTTTCCTCACAAGACTTCTTGGACTCCAGACAAGATTAGGGTTTGCTCAGCTCAAGACATCACCTTGCACTGATGACCTGAAATTAGGGTTTGAGTTTGCACAAGGATTTTTGGACCATCAATGCTTCATGTGACTTTCATACACCATCTTGGACCCCTAAGATTTACCATGTTAAGTTTCAAGCCTTGAATCACATTTTTGCCTAGTCAATTGGACAGTTGACCTAAAAATCAGTTGTATTGGGGAAAAAGTCAACTATGGCCAATTTACAGTCAAAATTCATAATTTTTTATCCACATCAACATTATAGACTCATATGAACCATTTGATCAAGTTTGGATCACAATTCCTCAAGAAATTTGATTAAATCATCAAAAGGGCAAAATGGTCAAAATTAGGGTTTTGACTGAGGAAGGGAAATTTCTGATTTTTTACCTAGCCAATGACCAATTGGTTTCAAACATGTTTTCAAGGACTCAATAGCATAAACTTGACCTAATTGCATAGTTCAAAAGATCTCAAATGCATAGGATTGACAGATGAATTTTGCAATCAACTGATCAAAAGTCAATTGTACACTGAAAAGTCAAACTTTGACTTTTTTGGTCAAAATCAAGTGCCAAGGGTCATAATTCATCAAAATATGTAAAAATATGAAACTTGTTGATCAAGAAAATCAATTTTGCAAATTAGGGTTTTAATTTGAAAATTTTTCATAACTTAGAAATTTTCTAATTATGGAAATTTTCTTATTTTTCCCAACATTCCACAACTTTTTCACCATGATGAAATTGGATTCAAAGAAAACTTCCAACATGAAAGTTGTAGTCCTCCATGAAATATACAACTTTTATTCACAAAGTTTTCCAAAAAGATGCTTGTATCTCAAGTTATGATTTTGTGAATAGGGGTTCATAAACTTTTTAACTTAGTGAAATTTTGCCCTAGTTTAGGCAGGATTTTGACCTAACTTCATGGCAATTTTTCACCTAGTTCCAAGAGTTATCTCAAAATTCATTTCAAAGATGGATTGTAGAGAATGTTATAATCTTTCCAAAATGTTCAAGAACTCTCCAAGATCATTTGTGGTTAGGGAGAATCAAAGAAGAGAAAATGGCAATTTGTCACTTTTGTTCAACCCATGTTTACAATGTTTCAAGTTGCAAATCAGTTCCTAGCATGCTTGTACCTTGCATTACAGGTCATAATCCCTTCTACACTCCATAATTGAATGCTAACTCAATGGACAATGGCTTTATTTTGATCTTTGGAGCATTGTACAAAAGATTAATCCAAAAATGGCATAAAGTTCACAATACTACTTTGATAAAGCAAGCTTTTCCAACTTTATCATCCTTGAGCATTGGGTTTGTTCTTGTGGTGCATACATTTTCCACAGGAATTAAGCAATTTTTACCAACTATTATCAGACCTCAAGCTAGCCTGTACAGGCCTTGGGCATTGTCACTTCAACTTTTCTTCAAAAGCAAGAAATTGGCAAAAGTCAAGATAACTTGTCCATCTGATAAAGAGAGGGCTTAGCTTCATTCTAAATGACTTCAGAAACTTATCTCAAGCAAATACACGAATTCATAGCATTTGAAACTCTCCCAAATACAAAAAACACAAGTTTCTGCCCAAACAGGGCATCTTCTGCAAAACTCAAGCCAAATCATATTTTGCTCGTGCATTTCTTGTTTCAATACTTCAAACACCTTCCATACACCACATCCAAACTATTCAAGCTCTTGCACTGCAACTGTGTGCCCTGTTTCAGACTTCACCATTTTCATTTTTGAAGGTTGCAGGTTGACTTCTACAAGGAGTTTCAAGCATTCTCAAGGCAAGCTAAGCATTGGAATAGCTTGAGGGAACTTCAAGGAAGCTTACACGATCTTCAGGCCTCACTCAAAGTTCCCACATTTCCATATCCAAACTCAGCTGAACAAGGTATTTTTCAAATCTCTATCTCCTTATTTAGGCATCCTTAAGTCACGATTTGTGAAGCAAAGATGTAGTCCTTAACTTGTTGAAGTTGTACATATGCATAGTTGTCATTTATATTAACTGAGTAGTGAGATTTTGAAGCTTGAAGTTCATGAGAAAACTAGGTCAGAAATTAGGGGTGATTAAATTCTCCATGATCCTTGAGAGTTAAGTTATGTTTTTTATATCACTGGAATCGTGAGATCATAAGCTACATTTTTTGTGTTATGAGTTTTTGATTTTATGCAAGCTAGAGCAAGATACAGGATTGTACACAGAACGCGCGTGAAGAAGCCAAGGACAATGATGAAGATGAAGTTTCTGGGCCTGGCGCCTTGGGCCTGTTGTTTTTCACACCCCCCTGTATTCCTATCTGAACCCCCTTTGCTTATTTTGTTTATTTTTTATATTTTCTCATATTATTTATGTTTATTGATTTTAATATTTTTTCTTAACATCAAAAAATCATGAAAAATATTTTCTTTATTTTTTGTATTTTATTTTATTTTTTATCTTTTTTTTGGCATAAAAAATAATTTATAAATAAATAGAACTTTATTTTCTTAAATAAATAGTAAATATATTTAATAATACCATACATTTTTATTTTTATTATTCATACACATAAAATATTATTTCCACACATATTTTAATTTTTAATATTTGTAAATAATTTTATTTATTTTTCTTGTACATAAATGGATAAAATAAATATAGAAAACAATATTTTCCTTTAAATCAAAAACTAGGGTTTCCCCTTTTCAAAAATAATATTATTATTTTTCTTATTTTTAAGATTTAAATAATTTTATTTTTACATATATAAAATAAATACAAAACATTTTTGCATATTTACATTTTTATTGCATTTTTAATATTTGTTTACTTATTTAATTTGCAAATATTCAATTGGGTTGTAATAGTAAATTAGGGTTTTATTTTGAGCAATATTCCCCATTCAAAACTTGTATCCCCCCTCCCACAATAATTGTTGTAATAGCTTAGATTTATTTTACGCAATTTATCGCATTATACCATGTTTAGTAAAATTAGGGTTTGTATGATAAGACAAAAATCAAACAAATAGAATGACCTAATCCAAGACAAAAATGCATGAAAAATGACAACATATTGCACACAAGCACCTCTAGGGTTTCACCCACTTGGTTGCCTTACAAAATGGCCATGGTATGCATGCTAGGTATCTTGGCAAAACAAAACAAAACAAAAGATCATAGTCCCTCGATGACGCTAGACAAGGTTGCCTAAAAACAAAATGATCTTGGTCCCTCAAAGTGCTAAAGATACTTGGCACCATTGCTATCATGGTCATATGATGACCCGCGCCCGTCCCGTTTAACATCCAAAGATATGGTTGTTTACCAAAGCAATGGTAAATCAACAATATCAAAGGAATAAAAGTGTACAAGAAAGACTTTTGAGTAGGTAGATGCTTCTAGTTACTTGATCAATTTGCAAACAATCCTTGCTATTTTCAAACAAACACACACATATTTCAAAACATTTCCAAACAACTTTCAAAACATTGAAACATTTTTCAAAAAGACAAACATCTTTTTATACATTCTTACGAACGAGAATCATTACAAAGATTACCTAAACGATGGCCTCTTTTCAAAATATTTTCAAAACCACACAAAGCACCATTTCAAACAATTGCAAAAGTAAAGCAAGTGATCTAAACAAGTAACTAAGAGCCCATGGAAAACCATGGATGAAAAGGGTGCTAGCACCTTCCCTTTTCATAATCTACCCCCTGAACTCAAGAAAACATATCAAAGGTCTTTCTTGTGCTTTTTTACCTTTCCTTTTGGATAAAAGAAAACTCGGTGGCGACTCTTGCTAACCGTGACATTTGCAAACACAAACGCAAAACCTCAAGTCAGTTCTCCCACCGCATCACAGAACTGGCGACTCTGCTGGGGAAATATCTAAATAAGTGGGGTTACCTTAGGGTTTTATATCACCTTTACATGCTTATCTTGTTTGGGTTTGAATCCTCTACCCGGATTTGGGAAACATTCATAGGTAAATAGCAATACGTTGTGGAAACTGTGCGGGGTATACCGACATGGTCTAAGCAATAGCTATATTAGTGTGACATATTTGTGGGTACCGGTAGCCTTTGAGTCAATAAAGAGAATACGGGGCCGCTGAGTGATTTCATGAAGCACTAATGGACTTTTAGAACCTTTACTTGACCAACTTGGCCTTTTAGGGTGTAGTGAGATGACCGGCTTTGGTGTAGTCCGAAGTTGGTAGATAATCGATACTACACTCATTGAGGGTTGGTTCCTTGGAATATTTCATTCGCCAGTAAATAGGCTGAATTGAAACAATGAACAAGGAAACAATCCAGTGATATTGAGCTCTTTAGAACCCGGTTACTATTTCTAGGACAGGTTGAGCCAACTAAACTTCAAGAGGGTACTTACCTATGAAACCCCATGCAAACCTAAACTAGGAACTTGTGTGATTTGCTTGTATATCTATACTTGTGCATAACATCATGGACATCATGAACATCATATGTATCCACTAACCATTTCAAGGATTTTGGAGATTCATCTTTGTTCTTGTTTTGTAGGTTATAGATTCACTTCGCAGGAAAACTGTCTAAATCAACCTTGTAAGAATTCCTCCACAACTCAAGGAGCTGGCTTCAAGGATTCTTGAGAATTCTCCATTCACCGAGAAGCATGGTCGTCTACTCAACTTGGTCACCACCAACACTAAGGAGGATATGCTGAAAGTTCTCTTCCAGTTCTTTGACCCTTTGCATCATTGCTTCACATTTCCTGACTATCAACTTGTGCCCACTTTGGAAGAATTCTCTCAACTCTTGAGGATTCCTATTCTCAATCAACTACCCTTCAACGGTACGGAAAGATATCCAAAACCATAAGAGATTGCTCAAGCCCTGCACTTGCACTCATCTGATGTCACAACATATTGGGAAACTAGAAGTGGTGTCAAAGTCTTTTTGTCAAAGTTTCTGTTTGAGAAGGCCCAAAGATGTTGGAATTCTCTAGAATTTCAAGCTTTTGAGGAGATTGTAGCTCTTCTCATCTATGGGATGGTCTTGTTCCCTAACCCTGATCAACTCATAGATGTGAGTGCTGTCAAAATCTTCATGTCTCGCAACCCGGTGCCTATATTGCTTGGGGATATCCTCCACTCTTTTCACACTCGTACAATGAGGAAAAGAGGTGTTCTCATGTGTGGAACTCCTCTCCTGGAAAGATGGTTTATTTCTCATCTTCCCCAATCAGTCTTGAAGAATGAGCAAGGTTTGAGGTGGTCACAACGGTTAATGATGCTTACACATTCAGACATTCATTGGTGTTCTCGATCCAGAGAGAATGTCATCATTATTGACCGTTGCGGGGAATTCTCTAATGTCCCTCTACTTGGCACTAGGGGAGGCATCACCTACAACCCATGTTTGGCTCTGAGACAATTTGGTTATGACCGAAGGGATGACCCATATGATATGCTGATTCAAGGAATGGTTTTCGACTACGACAACGACAACCAAGGACTCTGTCAGAGATTCATCCGAGCTTGGAGAATGCCCAACAACGTGGACAGTAAGACCTTGGGACACAAGAATTACATCCCTCTTGAGCCTTACCTCAAGTGGGTACGAACCCGCGCCCAAAGTCTTATGATGCCTTGCCCCTCCATTCTCCCAGTGATTATAGAGCCTGTTATGGAAGGAGAGGTTTCATACACCCTCCTACATCCTGACATGCCAATATCACTCAAAGATTTACAAAGGAGTTGGATACATCTATAGGGAGAGCGCGATACTTTCGAAGCCCAATTCTATGCAAGCGAGAAGAAGGTTTTGGAACTCACTCGGCTACTTCATGAAGAGCAGACTCTCAACACCTACATTGCACCAAAGAGGATGCGCAACGTCTTTTTACCTTAGAATTTTGCATTATTTTGCCCAAGGGGCATTGATGTACTAACAATTCTATCTTATTAATATGACGTGTGTTTCTTTTTGTTTAAAAACAAATTTGAATTTCTGAATCCTTGAAAACATTACATGAATGCATATCATTCATCATATGCATAAACAGGTCTTCACACCAAGTTTCCTCATCTCTCTGCTATTTATTTCAGCAAGATGGATATTGAACAAACGGTCAAAGATTTGCAAGCTCAAAATTCACAATTTCAACAGCTACTCTTGACCTTAGCCAAGGGGCAGGAGGAGCTCAAGACTCTACTAGAGAAGGAGAAGGAGAAAAAGAAAAAGAAGCGAACCGGTGTGGTTATCATGGGTAGAAGATTTGAAGGACAAGCCAGACGGACTTTGGAATTTCCATCAACATCTGAAGAGGGGGAAGGAAAAGGAAAAGGAACGACAGTGCCATCTGATTCTTAAGCAGAAGAAGAGGAAGATGAGGACTATTCTGAACAACAGTATCCTCCGGCCGATGACAAATACAAAAACCTGGAAGAACGTCTAGCTGCTATGGAAGTGCAGAGGGTATCGGGGCTGGATTTTGAGGAGTTAGGGTTGGTTTCTGGAATTGTAATCCCTCCTAAATTTAAAGTGACATTGTTTGCTAAGTATAATGGGGTGTCTTGCCCAAAAATGCACCTCAGATCCTATGTCAGGAAAATTCAACCACATTCTTCTGACAAAGACCTGTGGGTCCACTTTTTCCAGGACAGTTTGTCAGGAACACAACTTGATTGGTTCTACCAGTTGGAGAGAGAAGATGTCCATAATTGGGAAGACTTGGCAGCCGCATTCTATAAACAATATCAATACAACGCTGACTTGGCGCCAACCCGTACTCAGCTGCAGAGTATGGCTATGGCTACCAATGAGGGCTTTAAACACTACGCCCAAAAGTGGAGAGATTTAGCCGGAAGGGTGCAACCACCATTATCTGAAAGGGAGTTAGTGGACATGTTCTTGGGGACTCTGTCAGGTCCTTTCTTTAATCACCTGATAGGGAGCTCTTCTGCAGGGTTTACTGAGTTGATTCTAACTGGCGAAAGAGTGGAAGCCGGTATTAGAAGTGGGAAAATTCAGAAGGACGCGTCTGCCTCAACTGCTATAAAAAAGCCCTTCACTGGAAAGAAGGAAGTGTCTGCTGTCTATGCACAGAGAAATCAGGGAAGAATTGAAAGACGACCAACAGTGGGGGCCGTTATGATTCAAAAGTCTACATCAGAGCCGCCGAGAAACAACCAGCCGAGAAATGATCAGCTGAGAAATAACCAACAAAGGGTGGAAAGGCCTGTACGGTAATTCACCAAGATAAACATGACTCCTGCTCAAGTCTTACCACATCTCTTGAAATTGAACCTGGCCATGCTAAAGGAGGCCCCTAAAAATCCCAATACTTCATCTCCACATTACCATCCTAACGCCAGATGCGCGTACGATTCAGAAAGTCCAGGGCACGACACCAACAATTGTTGGGCTCTGAAGAACAAGATTCAAGATCTGATCGACGCAAAGGAAGTTGAATTTGAAGCTCCTGAAAAGCCAAATGTTATCTCTGCACCTATGCCTAGGCTTGGACACAATGCCAATGCTGTGGAAGAAGATCTTTTTGTTTCCGCTGTGGATGAATTATTAACGCCTCTCCTAACCATCAAGTTGAATTTGTTGAAAGCTGGGGTGTTCCCAGGTTGTGACCAAGATTTCCATGCTTTCCTATCCTCCCCATTTGACTGTCCTCTGTTGAAGAAAGGAATCCAACAATTGATTGATAACAAGGAAATCTTGTTTGAGAAAGCTCTCGTCTCACCCATTCCAATTCCATAAGTTTCTATAATAACCATATACGCCAATCCTTCCAGGGTTCCTAAAAAACCCGTTAGGATTACATCCGCTCCAGTGACTACTCCGTTGAAGATAACAATGCTCGGGCTTACCCCATACAAAACCGATAAAATGGTACCATGGAACTATGGTGGAGAAATCTACTACCATGGTGTCAAACAGATTGAACAGACTGTCGAAGACGAAAGCTCAGAAGAGGATACTCCTGACATCAGTAACATTGCTAGAACAAGCAAAGTTACCCGTAGTGGAAGAATCTTTTCTCCAGAGATTGCTCCTCCAACAGCAGTCTTTGGACTCGTGGCCACTCTGAAGATTACCCATGTGATTGTACCTACAAGTGTACCCGCTGACAAAGACAATGCAATTCCCATACCTGTTTCCACTGCTGAGAAAAAAGGAAATAATGTTCAAGAGGAGCCTGTCTTGGCGAAGGCTTAATCACTAGTCATTCCTGAAACATCCCAGAAAGAGATGGAAGAAATTGTGAGGATCATTAAGAAAAGTGATTATGATGTGGTGGAGCAACTGGGGCAAACCCCTCCAAAATCTCTATGTTAGCCATGTTGCTGTACTCTGAGGCACATGCTAAAGCTTTGGTCATGTTTTTGAAGACGACCCACGTGCCACAAGAAACCTCCGCTGATCAGTTCCAGGAATGCGTGGCTAGTTTAACAGCTGACAATGGTCTAGGATTTTCTGATGCAGATTTAACTTCGAAAGGGAGAAAACATAATGATGCTTTGCATGTCTCGGTGGAATGCAGAGGACAACCCTAGCACACGTACTGGTAGACACTGGTTCGTCTTTAAATGTCTTGCCAAAGAAAGCCTTGGATAGATTGGATTGTGAAGGCCTAACCCTGAAACCCAGTAATATAATTGTCAGAGCCTTTGATGGTTCTAAGAGGATGGTCCATGGAGAGGTGGACATCCCGATCAAGGTGGGTACCCAGACGTTCAATTCAACATTCTACGTGATGGACATCTGTCCTTCCTATTCTTGCCTGTTGGGAAGACCTTAGATCCACCATGCTAGAGCTGTCACTTCTACTCTGCATCAAATGCTCAAGTACCCTGTCCATGGGAAAATCATAACTGTTCATGGCGAAAAGGAATACATGATCAGTCATCTGAATTCTTTCTGTTATGTAGAATTGGATGGCGAATTCATCGAAACTCCTTTCCAGCATTTTGAAGAGGTGGCTCAGGAGATAGCGGCAACCAAGACAGTGTCCTCTGTACCCACGATTACCAGACCTCCGCCTCGGATGTCATCTCTCAAGGATGCTGGGGCAGTGGTGGAAGAAGGCGGATCCACAATCTGGGGGCAGCTTCCCGACTTTCCTTTCAAATCAGACAAGTTCGGCCTGGGATTTACTTCGACTGGTCAAAAGGCTGTGTGTCTCTCCCGTGCCGTAGGGCCACCTGTGAAGATCAGCCACCGAGGGGTTAATGCACTAGAGGATAGTGAAGAAGAGGGCAGCTTGGAAGACTGGATTTTCCCTACTGTTGGCGGAGGACTATGCAACTGGGAAGCAAAAGACTTTGTTCCAATTACTTTCATACCGCAGTAATTTATCTTTTCCATTTCTGTTGGACTGTAATAATTCACAAAACAATTCGTACTTTTTCAACCTTGTGTCTTACCCGAGGCACATAGGTCCATTTGTAAGGGTTCTTATTTCATTTTCATATGTCATTTTAATGAATCATGGACGCTTTTCATATTTAAACCTTTTTGCTCATTGTCTTTCTTTTACATTTTGTTGTTTTAAGATGATTATCCCTTACATATACCCACACTCACAAATGCAGGTACCCTTCCATTCTGGAACCCATGGGTAATGATACTGCTATAGCCTTCAATGACTCTGAAGATCTGATCTACCATGCCGAATACGAAGGTGAGGAAGATTCTAAGGTGCCAGGGGAATTGGCCAGATTACTACAGCAAGAGGAAAGAGCAATTCAGCCTCATGCGGAGCAGTTGGATACAATCAACTTGGGTACTGAGGATGATAAAAAGGAAATCAAGATAGGTGCCAATCTAGAGCCGAGTGTCAAGGAGCGCCTAATTCAGCTATTGCATGATTATGTTGAGATCTTCGTCTGGTCATACGAAGACATGCCGGGACTTGATACAGACATTGTGGTACACCGTCTACCCACAAGAGAAGACTGTCCACCAGTGAAACAAAAGGTCCGCCGCATGAGACCTGACATGTCAGAGAAGATCAAAGAAGAAGTAATAAAACAGTTCAATGCTGGATTTCTGGCTGTTACCTCCTATCCACAATGGGTTGCTAACATTGTGCTCGTACCTAAGAAGGACGGTAAAGTGAGAATGTGCATGGATTATAGAGATTTAAATAGGGCCAGCCCTAAAGATGACTTTCCACTTCCGCACATCGACATCCTGGTCGACAACACAGCTCAACACAAAGTATTTTCTTTCATGCACGGATTCTCAGGTTATAACCAAATCAAAATGGCACCTGAGGACATGGAGAAAACTACATTTGTCACACAGTGGGGTACGTTCTGCTACAAAGTGATGCCATTTGGACTGAAGAATGCTGGGGCAACCTATCAACGCACCATGGTAGTTTGTTTCATGACATGATACATCATGAGATAGAGGTCTACGTAGATGACATGATAGCTCGATCACAAACAGAAGAAGAACACCTTGATCACTTGCAAAAGCTATTTGTCAGGTTGAAGGAGTACAAGCTTAGATTGAACCCAAACAAGTGCACATTCGGAGTCCGGTCCGGTAAACTCTTAGGTTTCATTGTCAGCAACAAAGGCATCGAGGTTGATCCTGCCAAAGTCAAAGCTATACAAGAAATGCCCGCTCCTCGCACTGAGAAGGAGGTCAGAGGTTTCTTGGGACGCCTAAACTACATTGCTAGGTTCATTTCTCACCTAACGTCTACTTGTGAACCAATCTTCAAGTTGTTGAAGAAAGATCAGGTAGTTCGATAGAATGATGACTGTCAATTTGCTTTCGATAAAATCAAGGAGTATTTGCTAGAACCTCCTATCTTGGTGCCACCCGTCGAGGGAAGACCGCTAATCATGTATCTGACCGTCCTAGAGAATTCAATGGGGTGCGTACTGGGGCAGCATGACGAGTCTGGCCGAAAAGAGAATGCCATTTATTACCTTAGCAAAAAGTTTACCGACTGTGAGACCCGATACTCATTGCTCGAGAAAACTTATTGCGCTTTGGTATGGGCTGCTCACCGGCTAAGGCAGTATATGTTGACTCATACCACTTTGCTGATATCTAAGATGGATCCAATCAAGTACATCTTTGAGAAGCCTGCTTTATCTGGAAGGATAGCTAGATGGCAGATGATCCTAACGGAATATGACATATAGTACACGACCCAAAAAGCTATAAAGGGGAGTGTGCTAGCTGACCATCTGGCTCATCAAGCTGTTGAAGATTATCAATCCATGAGGTTCGACTTCCCTGACGAAGACATCATGACATTGGACAACGTTGAAGATATCAGACCATATGACGGACCTGAACAAGGATCTCGATGGACCCTGTACTTTGATGGGGCCTCCAATGCACTTGGTATTGGTATCGGCGCGGTACTCATATCTCCGGAAGGTTGCCATACTCCTTTCACTGCCATGCTTTGCTTCAACTATACGAACAACATGGCAGAGTATGAACCATGCATCTTTAGACTCAAGGCTTCCATAGACTTGGGAATCAAATCCTTAGATGTGTTTGGGGACTCAGCTTTGGTCATCAGTCAGATCAAAGGAGAGTGATATATTAAGCATCCAAACCCCATCCCTTACAAAGAACATGTCTTGACATTGTTACCACATTTCGAGCAGATTACCTTCGAGCACTTCCCGCGAGAAGAAAATCAGCTAGCAGATGCTCTAACTACAATGTCATCCATGTTTAAACTTAATTGGGATAATGAGGCTCCCCAAATCACTATTGAACGGATGGACGAACCAGAACATTGTCACGAGATTAATACCGAAGAAGTAGTGGACCAGCCGTGGTTTCATGAAGTCAAAAGGTATCTCGAGACTCAAGAAAACCCTGAAGGAGCTTCAGTCAATGACAAAAAGTTCTTAAGGAGATTCTTGGCAAAGTTCTTCTTGAGTAATGGCATCCTGTACAAGCGCAATCATGATTCTGTTCTGCTCCGTTGTGTGGACAAGGTTGAGGCTGAAAGGATTATGGCTGAATTGCATGAAGGTACCTTCGACACTCACTCTAGCGGGCATACGATGGCTAAGAAGATTCTACGGGCAGGCTATTACTGGTCTACCATGGAAGCTGACTGCTATCAACATTCACGCACTTGTCACCAATGTCAAATCTATGCAAACAAGGTACACGTGCCTCCGGTTCCTCAAAATGTCTTAATATCTCCTTGGCTCTTCGCTATGTGGGGAATCGACATGATTGGAGAAATCAAGCCTACAGCATCCAATGGACATCTCTTCATTCTGGTGGCTATTGACTACTTCACCAAGTGGGTCGAAGCAGCTTCCTTCGCATTCGTTACTAAGAATGTGGTTGCCCGCTTCATCAAGCAGAACCTTATATGCCGATACGGTATCCCTGAAAGGATTATCACTGATAACGGTACAAACCTTAACAATACTATGATCATCGCTTTGTGTGAGCAGTTCAAGATTCAACATCACAATTCATCTCCCTACCGGCCGAAGATGAATGGTGCAGTCGAAGCTGCTAAAAAAATATCAAGAAGATCATACAAAAGATGACAGTCACCTACAAGGACTGGCATGAAATGTTACCATTTGCTCTTCACGAGTACCGTACCACGGCCCGCACATCAACTGGGGCAACACCCTATTCTTTAGTTTATGGCATGGAGGTTGTTTTACCTATCGAGGTTCAGATTCCCTCCTCGAGAATCATGAAAGATGCTGGTTTGAGTGAAGACGATTGGATTCAGACCCGACTTGATCAGTTGAACTTAATTGACGAGAAGAGACTTACTTCTGTTTGCCACGGTCAGACGTATCAAAAACGGATGATCAAGGCTTTCAAAAAGAAAGTCAGACGCCAGGTATATCAAGTTGGGGATCTAGTGATTAAGCGCATCATTTTGCCACAAAGTGATCCCATGGGAAAATGGACTCCTACCTATGAAGGACCATTTGTAATCAAGAGCATCTTTTCTGGTGGGACAATGATTTTAACCACCATGGACAGCGACGACCTGCCGCACCCTGCGAACGCAGACATAGTCAAAAGATACTACGCATAAATGACCCGCTAGGTTGACACACCTAGGAAAAAAAAGGGCATCCCGGTGAATCGAAAACCCGAAAGGGCAGTTCAGGAAAAAATTAGGGATAAATACAAAAATCTGTAGACCCGGCAAGTTGAAAACCCGAAAGGGCGACTTGGGCAAAAAAGGGTTTCCCGGTGGACTGAAAACCCGAAAGGGCGGTCCAGGCAAAAGTTAGGGAATTAAAGCGTATGACTATGTCTCGTCGGATCACTTTAAAGGAAATCTCTTCACTGACAAACTTGGAGCTTCTGGTCAATCCAATCATCTTCGGACGAAGCAACAAATGGATAAGATATTCGGAAATACGAAGGCTATAGTAGAATGGGAACCCCATGGATTTTTTTTTCACACATAGCTATCTTTCCTTGTATAAATTTTTCTTACTTTTATGACACCATCCTCTTACTAGGATGTCTGTCTCCTTTGTACAAAACACTTATTCAAAGTAAATACAAAGATATCTCTTTTAAAGTATAGAAAACTATTTGCCTTTTTTTACACTTGTGTTTTTATTTGCAAAAACGTCCAATGATTCATTGATGAACATATGCATTTGAACATAATTACTGTTTACAAATAAACAGGATGGAAAAGAAAAAGTTACTGACAAACTGAAAGGATAGGAAAATGTCTTTAGGCTATTCCATGAGCAATCCTTACAGTACATCATCTAGATCCCCAGCGGAGCTAAAACCTTGAAATACATATCCCCAGCGGAGTTATAATTTCAAATTACAGATCCCCATCATAGTTAAAACTTCAAACTCCCAATCTCCAGCGGAGCAAAAACTTTGAGTTACAGATCCCTAGCGGAGCTGAAACCTTCTTCCCCAGTCGAGTCAAAACTTCAAACTATCTATCCCCAGCGGAAACCTTTCAGTCAATCTAACTTCCCCAGAAAGTTATCTTGAAGCCGGGAAGTCAACCAGTTAACAGTTAACCTTTGTCTCTCCCCAACCGAGGATAATTCCCTAGTAGAGTGGCAGGTAGCCCAGACTCCTGAACTTACTCTCCAGCAGTAAGCCTTCTTCCCCACATAGTTTTCACTACTCCTCAACAGAACGAAGATTCTCATTCTTAATTCCCCAGTGAAGTCGCCAAAGTTTTCTTTGCTCCTCAACAGATTGAAGATTCTCATCCTTAATTGCCCGCAGAAGTCATCAGAGTTTCCCCTATTCCCCAGCAGAATAAGGATTCCCTTTGTGTAACCCCCAGTAGAGGTCATCAAAGTTATCTGGATTTCCCAAGCAAATTTCTCAAAGCAGTATATGGCATCTCTCGCAACAGAACATTTGTCAATACTCCAACTTCAAGACATGAAGGATCCTCACATCCCCACAGAAGCAGTCAAGGATTTATTTTCCCCGACAACAGTCAAGAGTTTTAATCCCCAGCTGCCAAAGATTTATTTTCCTCATCAAATCAACTTACATGCACATACATTACATTCATATATCATAAACATTGATAAAACACATTTATTGCATCATACATTTCATGCAACATAACTTTGTGTTTCAGCTAACATTTTACCCTTTTCAGGATAAGATTAACAGCTATCATTAACAATATTCAAAGATTTCAGATACAGTAAAGATACACTCCAAACACGAAAGTCATTCTATTACTCATTCAGATTTCAACCTCAGATACAGTTCAGATACGCTCCAGACACGGAAGCCATTCTGTCACTTATTCAGATCTCTTATTCAGTTTCCAGTTCAGATACGCTCCCGACACGGTTGCTATTCTGTCACTTATTCTGATTCTCCCCAGCTCAGAGATGCTCCAGACACGGATGTTATTCTATTGCTCATTCAGAATTCTAGGTCAAGATACAGTTTAGATACACTCCAAACACAGAAGCCATTATGTCACTTATTCAGATCTCTTATTCAGTTTCCAGTCCAGATACGCTTCAGACACGGTTTCCATTCTATCACTTATTTTGATTCTCCCCAACTCAGAGATGCTCCAGACACGGATGCTATTGTATTACTTATTCAGAATTCTAGGTCTAGATACAGTTCAGATACGCTCCATACACGGAAGCCATTATGTCACTTATTCAGATCTCTTATTCAGTTTCCAGTCCAGATAAGCTCCCGACACTGTTGCCATTTTGTCACTTATTTTGATTCTCCCCAGCTCAGAGATGCTCCAGACACGGATGCTATTCTATTGCTCATTCAGAATTCAAGGTCAAGATACAATTCAGATACGCTCCAGACACGGAAGCTATTTTGTCACTTATTCATATCTCTTATTCAGTTTCCAGTTCAGATACGCTCCCGACACTGTTGCCATTCTGTCACTTATTCTGATTCTCCCCAGCTCAGAGATGCTCCAGACACGGATGTTATTCTATTGCTCATTCAGATTCCAACTATCAGATATAGTTCAGAGACGCTCCATACACGGATGTTATTCTGTTTCTCATTACAAGTCTCTAGATACAATTCAGATACGTTCCAGACACGAATACCATTCTGAATATTCATTCTTTTGACTTACAACTTAAAACTCAACAAACATTCTTGGATGGCATCTTTAATCCCATCTCCAACAAGATTCTATCACCTCTCCAAATGGAATCTTTAAGCTCATTCCCTCAACTACATTTTGACGAGTGCAAATTTACGGGCACTCTAGTGTCCAATCATCTTTTACCTTCGAGTCACGAACGACAAAGCTCTCCAATCTAACTCTTCAGGTTTAAGAAGATTGAAAAGTGGCAGCTATTGTACCCCCAAAATTTTCCCTCTCATTTATCAAGATTTTTCCTCACAATATTTCTTGGACTCCAGACAAGATTAGGGTTTGCTCAGCTTAAGACATCACCTTGCACTGATGACCTGAAATTAGGGTTTGAGTTTGCACAAAGATTTTTGGACCATTAATGCTTCATGTGACTTTCATACACCATCTTGGACCCCTAAGATTTCCCATGTTAAGTTTCAAGCCTTGAATCACATTTTTGCTCAGTCAATTGGACAGTTGACCTAAAAATCAACTGTATTTGGGAAAAAGTCAACTATGGCCAATTTATAGTCAAACTTCATAATTTTTTATCCACATCAACATTATAGACTCATATGAACCATTTTATCAAGTTTGGATCATAATTCCTCAAGAAATTTGATCAAATCATCAAAAGGGCAAAATGGTCAAAATTAGGGTTTTGACTGAGAAAGGGCAATTTCTGATTTTTTACCTAGCCAATGACCAATTGGGTTCAAACATGTTTTCAAGGACTCAATAGCATCATTTTGACCTAATTGCATAGTTCAAAAGATCTCAAATGCATAGGATTGACAGATGAATTTTGTAGTCAACTAATCAAAAGTCAACTGATCAAAAGTCAACTATACACTGAAAAGTCAAACTTTGACTTTTTTGGTCAAAATCAAGTGCCAAGGGTCATAATTCATCAAAATATGTCAAAATATGAAACTTGTTGATCAAGAAAATCAATTTTGTAAATTAGGGTTTTAATTTGAAAATTTTTCATAACTTGGAAAATTTCTAATTATGGAAATTTTTTTATTTTTTCCCAACTTTCCACAACTTTTTCACCATGATTAAATTGGATTCAAAGAAAACTTCCAACATGAAAGTTGTATTCCTACATGAAATCTACAACTTTTATTCACAAAGTTTTCCCAAAAGATGCTTGGATCTCAAGTTATGATTTTGTGAATAGGGGTCCATAAACTTTTTAACTTAGTGAAATTTTGCCCTAGTTTAGGCAGGATTTTGACCTAACTTCATGAAAATGTTTCACCTAGTTCCAATAGGTATCTCAAAATTCATTTCAAAGATGGATTGTAGATCATGTTACAAGCTTTCCAAAATGTCCAAGAACTCTCCAATATCATTTTTGGTTAGGGAGAATCGAAGAAGAGAAAATGGCAATTTGTCACTTTTGTTCAAGCCATGTTTACAATGTTTCAAGTTGAAAATCAGTTCCTAGCATGCTTGTACCTTGCATTACAGGTCCTAATCCCTTCTACACTCCATAATTAAATGCTAACTCAATGGACAATGGCTTTATTTTGATCTTTGGAGCATTGTACAAAATATTAATCCAAAAATGGCATAAAGTTCACAATACTACTTTGATAAAGCAAGTTTTTCCAACTTTATCAGCCTTGAGCATTGAGTTTTTTTCCTGTGGTGCAGACATTTTCCACAGGAATTAAGCAATGTTTACCAACTATTATCAGACCTCAAGCTAGCATGTACAGGCCTTGAGCATTGTCACTTCAACTTTTCTTCAAAAGCAAGAAATTGGCAAAAGTCAAGATAACTTGTCCATCTGATAAAGAGAGGGATTGGCTTCATTCTAAACGACTTCAGAAACTTATCTCAAGCAAATACACGAATTCATAGCATTTGAAACTCTCCCAAATACAAAAAACACAAGTTTCTACCTAAACAGGGCATCTTCTGCAAAACTCAAGCCAAATCATATTTTACTTGTGCGTTTCTTGTTTCAATACTTCAAACATCTTCCATACACCACATCCAAACTATCCAAGCCCTTGCACTGCAATTGTGTGCCCTGTTTCAGACTTCACCATTTTCATTTTTGAAGGTTGCAGGTTGACTTCTACAAGGAGTTTCAAGCATTCTCAAGGCAAGCTAAGCATTGGAATAGCTTGAGGGAACTTCAAGGAAGCTTACACGATCTTCAGGCCTCACTCAAAGTTCCCACATTGCCATATCTAAACTCAGTTGAACAAGGTATTTTTCAAATCTCTATCTCCTTATTTAGGCATATTTAAGTCATGATTTGTGAAGCAAAGATGTAGTCCTTAACTTGTTGAAGTTGTACATATGCATAGTTGTCATTTATATTAACTGAGTAGTGAGAATTTGAAGCTTGAAGTTCATGAGAAAACTAGGTTAGAAATTAGGGTTGATTAAATTCTCCATGATCCTTGAGAGTTAGGTTATGTTTTTTATATCACTGGAACCGTGAGATCATAAGCTACATTTTTTTTGTTATGAGTTTTTGATTTTATGCAAGCTAGAGCAAGATACAGGATTGTACACAGGACGCGCACGAAGAAGCCAAGGACAGGGATGAAGATGAAGTTCCTGGGCCTGGCGCCTTGGGCCTGTTGTTTTTCACACCCCCCATATTCCTATCTGCACCCCCTTTGCTTATTTTGTTTATTTTTTATATTTTCTCATATTATTTATGTTTATTGATTTTAATATTTTTTCTGAACATCAAAAAATCATGAAAAATATTTTATTTTTTTATTATTTTTTTTTTATCTTATTTTTTGGCATAAAAAATAATTTATAAATAAATAGAACTTTATTTTCTTAAATAAATAGTAAATATATTTAATAATACCATACATTTTTATTTTGGTTATTCATACACATAAAATATTATTTCCACACATATTTTAATTTTTAATATTTGTAAATAATTTTTTTTTCTTGTACATAAATGGATAAAATAAATATAGAAAACTATATTTTCCTTTAAATCAAAAACTAGGGTTTCCCCTTTTCAAAAATAGTATTATTATTTTTCTTATTTTTAGGACTTAAATAATCTTATTTTTACATATATAAAATAAATACAAAACATTTTTGCATATTTACATTTTTATTGCATTTTTAATATTTGTTTACTTATTTAATTTGCAAATATTCAATTGGGTTGTAATAGTAAATTAGGGTTTTATTTTGAGCAATATTCCCCATTCAAAACTTGTATCCCCCCTCCCATAATAATTGTTGTAATAGCTTAGATTTATTTACGCAATTTATCGCATTATACCATGTTTAGTAAAATTAGGGTTTGTATGATAAGACAAAAATCAAACAAATAGAATGACCTAATCCAAGACAAAAATGCATGAAAAATGACAACATATTGCACACAAGCACCTCTAGGATTTCACCCACTTGGTTGCCTTACAAAATGGCCATGGTATGCATGCTAGGTATCTTGGCAAAACAAAACAAAACAAAACAAAAGATCATAGTCCCTCGATGACGCTAGACAAGGTTGCCTAAAAACAAAATGATCTTGGTCCCTCAAAGTGCTAAAGATACTTGGCACCATTGCTATCATGGTCATACGATGACCCACGCCCGTCCCGTTTAACATCCAAAGATAGGGTTGTTTACCAAAGCAATGGTAAATCAACAATATCAAAGGAATAAAAGTGTACAAGAAAGACTTTTGAGTAGGTAGATGCTTCTAGTTACTTGATCAATTTGCAAACAATCCTTGCTATTTTCAAACACACACACACATATTTCAAAACATTTCCAAACAACTTTCAAAACATTGAAACATTTTTCAAAAGACAAACATCTTTGTATACATTCTTACGAATGAGAATCATTACAAAGATTGCCTAAAAGATGGCCTCTTTTCAAAATATTTTCAAAACCACACAAAGCACCATTTCAAACAATTGCAAAAGTAAAGCAAGTGATCTAAACAATTAACTAAGAGCCCATGGAAAACCATGGATGAAAAGGGTTCTAGCACCTTCCCTTTTCATAATCTACCCCCTGAACTCAAGAAAACATCTCAAAGGTCTTTCTTGTGCTTTTTTACCTTTCCTTTTGGATAAAAGAAAAGTTAGTGGCGACTCTTGCTAACCGTGACATTTGCGAACACAAACGCAAAACCTCAAATCAGTTCTCCCACCGCATCACAAACACCTCTTTTCCTCATAGTGCGAGTGTGAAAAGAATGTAGAATATCCCCTAGCAAAGTAGGCACCGGGTTACGAGATATGAAGATTTTGACGGTGTTCACATCTATGAGTTGGTCAGGATTTGGAAACAAAACCATCCCATAGATGAGGAGAGCCACAATTTCCTCAAACGCTTATAAATCCAAAGAGTTCCAACAGTTTCGGGCTTTCTCAAACAAGAACTTTGCTAGGAAGCCTTTGACACCACTCCTTGTTTCCCAATTAGTTGTGACATCATATGACTATAAGTGTAGAGCTTGAGCAATCTCTTCTGGATTTAGGTCTCTTTCTGTACCGTTAAAAGGTAGTTGATTAAGAATGGGAATCCTCAAGAGTTGGGAGAATTCTTGCAAAGTTGGCACAAGTTAATAATCAGGAAATGTGAAGCAATGTTGCAAAGGATCAAAGAACTGAAAGAGAACCTTCATCATGTCTTTATCAGTGTTGGAGGTGACCAACTTGAGTAGGCGACCATGTTTCTCGGTGAATGGATAATTTTCTAGAATCATTGAAGCTAGCTCCTAAAGTTGTGGGGGATCCTTACAAGATTGACTTGAATAGTTTTCCTGCGAATAGAATCCATGTCCTATAAAACAGAACAAAGATGAATCCCAAGATCCTTGAAATGGTTAGTGAATGAATATGATGTTATGATGTTCATGATGTTATGTACAAGTAAATATACACAAACAAAGCAAGAAAGTCCTTAGGTTTAGGCTTGCATGGAGTCTTATAGATAAGTACCCTCTTGAAGTTTAGTTGGCTCAACTTGTCCTAGAAATAGTAACTGGGTTCTAAGGAGATCAATATCGCTGGTTTGTTTCCTTGAGCATTGTTTCAGCAAGCCTCTTTAATGGCTACTGAAATATCTCAAAAAAACCAAACCTCAATGAGGGTAGTATCGAGTATACCAACTTCGGACTGCACCAAAGTCGGTCATCTCGCTACGTCCTAATGGCCAAGTTGGTCAAGTAAAGGTTCTAGAAGTTCATTAGTGCTTCATGACATCACTCAGCGGCCCCATATTCTCCTTGATTAACTCAAGGGCTATCGGTACCCACAAATATGTCGCACTAATATAGTTATTTCTTAGATCATGTCGGTATACCCCGCACAGTTTCCATAATGTATTGCTACTTACCTATAAGGTATCCCAAATCTGGGTAGAGGATTCAAACCCAAACAAAGAACCATAATGTAAAAGCAAACAAGTCAAACAATGAAAGCAAGTAAATGTGATCTAACCCTAAGGTAACCCCACTTTTAGAACCATATCCCCAACAGAGTCTCCAGTTCTCTGATACGGTGGGAGAACTGACTTGAAGGTTTTGCGTTTGATCGCAAATGTTGCGGTTAGCAAGAGTCGCCACCAACTTTTCTTTTATCCAAAAGGAAAGGTGAAAAAGCGCAGGAAAGACCTTTGAGATTATATCTTGAGTTCGGGGGTAGATTATGAAAACGGAAGGTATTAGCACCCTTTTCATCCATGGTTTTCCATGGGCTCTTAGTTACTTGCTAGATCACTTGCTTTTTTTGTTTGAAATTGTGCTTTGTATGGTTTTTGAAAGTATTTTGTAAAGAAGGCCATTGTTTAGGCAAACTTTGTAATGATTCTCGTTCGTAAGAATGTATACAAAGTGTTTTATCTTTTGAAAATATTTTCAAGTTTTGTAAGATGTTTTGTAAGATGTTTTGAAAGTGTAAGTGTTTGTTTTGAAAATAGCAAGGATATTTTATTTTGAAATGGAGAAAGTAATTAGGAGCATTCTACCTACTCAAAAGTCTTTTATGTTCACTTCCTTTTTCCTTTGACATTGTTATCTTACCATTGATTTGGTAAGTAACCCTATCTTTGGATGTAAACGGGACGGGCGTGGGTCATCGTATAACCATGATTAGCAATGTTGCAAGGTATCTTAGCATTCTTTTTTAGGGACTAAGATCATTTGGAAGGTAACTTAGATAGCATCATCGAGGGACTATGATCTTGTATTTTGCTTGTTTTTTACTAAGATACCTCGCATGCATAATATGGCCATTTTGTAAAGGCAACCAAGTGGATTTACCCTAGGGGTGATTGTGTGAAAGTGTATTCTTTTCATGCTTGATTTTGTCTTGAATTAGGGTTTTCCATTTGATTAGTTTTAGTCTTTTCATACAAACCCTAATTACTAGCATGTTATATATAAAGTGATAAATTACAGAATTTAAAGTTACTACGCTATTACAATACTTGTGGGAGGGGGTGTACAAATTGTAAATGGGGGTTGCAAGAAAATAAACCTAGTTAATCTATTACAACCATATTGAATTGGTACAAGAATTGAATAAATAAATGTACAAAATAAATAAATATGCAAGAATGCAAATGCAAAGAAAATGGATCTTTTTGTTTGGATCTTATAGGAAAAAAGAAATTTGAGTTTAACCTAATTAATTAAAGTGAAAACTAATTAATTAAAGGTAAAAAGTAAACCTAATTTTACTAGGAAATTTTTTTAAATAAAACCCTAAATCTATTAATTGATTAAAAGGAAATTAAGTTTAAGAAAAGTATTTTTTTTGTATTTTTGTCTTGAAAATGATTTATGGTATTATAAAATATTTTTGGCCTTTTTAAATATTAAAATAATATATTTTAATTGGTGTAAAATAAAAAATAAATAATAACCCAGTTTTAATTAAATTTACAATAATAATTAGTAAAATAAATAAAGTGTGGTTAAATAAAATATATTCTTTGTGATAAAAATAAATAAACTAAGTCAAAACATAAATCTACTATTTTTATATTTTTTGTGATTTTCTAGTATTAGAAAAATAATTAAGAAAATAAATAAAAATGAAAATAAGAAAAGAAAATAAAACTGGGCCAGGGGTGTGTAAATGAAACAGGGGGGTTAGCAAGTAAAAACAAAAACAGCAAAGCCCAAAGAGGCCCAGCGCCTGCAAAAAAAAAGGTCAGAATGCAAAAGAATGTGAAAAAACAAAAAGGGTACCACTGGGGCTCGAACCCAGGTCCCTTTGGTTACAGGCGCGTGCTTCTACCACTGGGGTGGCTATACATCCGTTTATATAAATCAAACAATAAATACATAAGGCAAACATGTTCCTGAGGCCAACTTCATCTTCAACCTCACACCCAACCAGAAGCTATGTAACTTGTTCAAATCTCAACAAAAATGAAAACTGTAAACATGAAACTTGTAGCAAATTTCCTCACGGTTTCAGAAATGTAAATCATTAAAACTAAAGATCAAAGATAAGAATGAATTTCATTGGCCCTAATCTGAACCCTAAAAATCTCAGAAACTTCAATCCTAAAATTCTCTAAGCTCAAGCAAAATTAATGGAAACTATGGACATGGTTAGCTTTAGGGCAATGATATCTACATGTTTCATTCACAAATAAATAATTGATGATCCATGTATGAAAATTTCCAAAGTTAGAAAACTTACCTTGCAAGAGGGTATCGGGTTTGAAGTTTGAGCAGCTTTCAAGGAGTTCCGATGATTGGGTCAGCTTCCTCAAGTTCCCAGGAAGCTAAAGGGATGCTTAACTTGAGCTGGAAGTGGCTGAGGAGTTCTGGAGAAGTCCACTTGCAAAGCTCTATTTTTGAAAATGAAGGATGGTGCTAATGGTGTTACAGTCTTGTAACAGGGTGTGGGATCAGTTCTAAATGATGTTTAGAAGCTTTAGGAACCAAAAGGCTTGAAAACGCATGAGGGAGTTATGAGTTTCAAGTTTTTGGTCAATTTATGTGAAAATGGAGGTATGAGATGTGATTCCGAGCTCTTGGTGTTTTCAGGGGTCAAGCCTTCGTGTTATTTGTGGGAAATGGTTTGTATATCTATAAGCAAAAGGATTGGAGTGGTTTGGACAATCAGAAGTACAAGTTTTTAGCTAATTGCTAGGTTACTTGATTTTGAAGAAAAGTGGGAAACCAAGTTTCAAGGGGAGGTACAAGCATTGGCTGAGTGATTGTAAGTGTCTAACAAGTTTATTATGAGTTATAGGACTTGTATGATCAGAAGAGAATAAGTGCAAGGCTCAAGAACAAGTTTTGTGTAAAAAAACACTTTATCAAAATCGCAATGTACACTTTCTTTCAAAAATGGATATAAAGTATGGACTTGCATTGAATGCTTGAAATGAGACCTATAACAACTGTGCAAGCCATTAATTATGGAGTGCCTAACAAGTTTGAGGCCTGCAAAGTAGAGTTTATGCAGCATAACTTTGAATTTGAATTTGATTCATCACAAAATGACTTGTAATTCAAGTGACAAAACCCTAACTTCATCTCTTTGATTCTCCCTACTCAAGAATGATCTAAAGGAACTCTTGGACATTTTGGAAAGCTTGTAATGTGCTCTACAAACCATCTTTGAATTTATTTTGAATATTCCCCTTGGAACTATATGAAAAAGTGCCATGAAGTTGGGTCAAAATCCTGACCAAATTAGGGCAAAATTTCACTAAGTGTTTTGTTTCATGACCTTATCATGTTCTTAAAATTATAACTTGAGATCCAAGAACTTTTGGAAGAAGTTGTGTGAAGAAAAGTTGTATATTTCATGGAGATCTACAACTTTCATGCTGGAAGTTTCTTCTGAATCATCTTGCATCATGGTGAAAATTTTGCTCAAAGTTGTGAAAAAATAAGAAAATTTCAACACTTAGAAAAATTTCTAACTTTAGAAATTTTCCCTTTACAAAATGAAATTTTGAATTTTGGATTTATTGATGAATAAGTTTCATATTTTGACATGTTTTGATGAATTTTGATCTTTGGCATTTTATTTTGATCAAAAAAGTCAAAGTTTGACTTTTCAGTATACAGTTGACTTTTGATTAGTTGATTGAAAATTCATCTATCAATCCAATGAACTTAAGCAAGGTTTTGAGCCATGTCATTAGGTCAAAATGATGCAAATGGACTCTTGAGATTATACCTTAAACCAATTGATCATTTTCTAGGTCAAAAATCAGAAATTGCCCTTTCCCAGTCAAAACCCTAATTTTGACCATTTTGCCCTTTTGAAGGTTTGATCAAATTTCTTGAGGAATTATGGTCCAAACTTGATCAAATGATACATATGAGTTTAAAATGTTGATGTGGATCAAAATTTGTGAATTTTGAATGTGAATTGGCCATAGTTGACTTTTACCCCAATACACTGATTTTTAGGTCAACTACTCAATTGACTGAGCAAAAGTGTTATCCAAGGCTTGAAACTTGACATGAGTAATCTTGGGGGTCCATAATGATCAATGAAAGTCATATGGGGCATTGGAAGTTCAAAAATCCTTGTGAAAACTCAAACCCTAATTTTGGTCATTAGTGCTTAAGGAGGTGTCTTGAACTGATCAACCCTAGTGCAGTCTTGAGCCAAAGGAGATCTTGTGAGCAAAAATTCTTGATAAGTGAGAGGGAAAATTTTAGGGTACAACAGGGAGAAATCAATAAATCCCTAATAATCTATTACAAATCATTGAATATGAATAATAGAATGTACAAAATGTAAAGAGGAAGAAAACTGTTTTTAGGGTTTTTGATGGAGAAAAAGGTTTTATAGTTAACCTAATTAGACTAATTAATTTTATTTACAAAAGAAATCAGTTAATTATTTAACAAAACTTAAATCTAAGTTATTTGAATTTTAAGAAGAAAATAAACCAAAGTCTAATAATTTGTTTAGAAAATAATTTGAATGTTTACATTAAAATATTTTTAGTTTAATTATTTAAGAAAATATATTTTTATATTTTCAGGTTAAATAAAAATAAATAAATGAAATATAACAAATGTAAAGAAAAATAAAAAGAAATGGGCTTAGATGTTTGGAAATAAAAATATGGGTTAAGAATTAGTAAAAAGGTTAAGCCCAAGTCTTTTTTTTTGTGTTGGAATCAAAAAATAAATAAAAAAAGGTATGCTGGGCTTGCGCATTATAAAGTAAAAGGGTGGGTGAGAATTTATGGACTTCCATCATGAGGCGCTTGATTTGATTGCCCAACAAATCTTATGGTGTTGACGAGAGACGCATGGTGTGCACACATGCTTAGCTTGTATTGAATCTGTAATGTAAATGTTAGAAAAATACCAAAAGGATAGCATTGGGGCTTGAAGCCCATGTCCCTATAGAGTAATGCCTTAGACGCGCGCGCTCTGCCACTGAGGTGGCTGTTACATTCGGTAGTAATACAACTTCCATTAAATTTAAAATAAACTCAGTCTTGATTATAACTTCATCTTCTTCCTCGCGCCCACCTCTATTGTTGCATTTTTAAATTTCTGATCTTGCTCATTTCTCAACCATTTTCAAAAGTATAAACATGAAACTTGCTCCATTTTTCAATATGAATTCAACCATGTAAATAACTTAAACTATAAATCAAAGATGAACATTAATTTCTATTGGTACCAAATAAAACCTAATTTTTTCAGAAAGTTCCAACTCAAAATTCGCATCATTCAGGCAAGATAAATGAAAACTAAAGGCATGGTTAGCTTCAGGGCAATGATGTCTACATTTTTCATTCAAAAAGTAACCATTAATGATGCTTGTAGAGAGAGAGTTCTAAGTTGAGAAAACTTACCTCAAAAGTAGAAATTGTGTATAGAGTTTGAGCACCTATGGAAGTGTGGTGATGATCTGGATAGCTTCACTGGACTCTTAGGAAGCTAATGCAACTCTTACTTTGTGCTGAGAGTGGCTGAATATTTTGGGAGAAGTCAAGTTGCAGAGCTGAGTTTTTGAGTTTGGAGGATGATGAAGATAGAGTTACACTTATGAAACAGGAGTGGGGATGAGTTCTAAATGATGTATGTAAGCTTTGTGATTGATATAGAGAGGAAACACACGAGTGGATTGTGAGTTTGAAGTTTTTTATCAAAAGATGCAACAATGGAGGTTTGTGTGCAAGTTCTAAGTTTCAGGGAGTTCAAGGGTGTGTCAAGGCTTGTAAACTCGTGTCTTGCTTACAAAATAGTGTCTCTATTTATAGGGAAAGGTTAGAGGGAAGGAGAACATCATATTCAAGAGATCACATGTTATGGTTTTGAAACTTGTTTTTGAAGCAAACTTGAAATGCATAGTTTCAATGTGAAGTACAAGGGTTTGTAGGGTGGTTAACATGCTCTAGACAAGTTGCTTCTGGCTTTGAGATTGTGTGTGTTCAGAAGGAACAAGTGTAAAGCTCAAGGAGTTGGCATTGTGATTAAAGTTGGCTTTTTCAAAATGGCAATGTTACCTTTGTGCCAAAAAATGGATTAATCACTTGGACAATAGCTCAAATGCTTAGAAAATGGCTCAATCAGTTATGTAAGCATTTAATTATTGAGTGATTTGCAAGTTATAAAGCCTGCAAAGTAAGATTATGCAGCATGGCTTGAGATTGGATCATGCATTCTTTATGAGAATGACCTAAAATCCAAGAATGGATGTCCAACTTCATCTCTTCGAAACTTCTAGCTCAAGCATGATCTCTTCAAGTTATTGGACATTTTGGAAATCTTGAAACATTATCTATAACCTTCATGTTGACCACGTTGGATAAATCAACTTATAACTTGGTGAAAAATTGTCAAGAAGTTGGGACAAAAAAATCTGCCTAACTTGATGAAAATTTCATTGAGTGTTTTAGTAAAAATGTCATGACTTCATGAGCCTTTATCTTCAAATCTAAGAATTTTTTGGATATCAACCCTAAGGGATAGAATTGTAGAATTCATCAATATCTACAACTTTCATGTTGAAAGTTTTCATTGAATCATCTTGCATCTTGGTGAAAAATCGTCTTGAAACTTTGACTTTTTATGGATTTTCTTGAATTTATTGATTCTTGTTGACCAAGTTTGATATTTTTGAATGTCTTGATGAATCTTGACTTTTGTAATTCAATGTTGACCAAAAAGTCAAAGTTTGACTTTTTGTGTATCAGTTGACTTTTCATCAATTGATCAAAAATTCAACTATCAATCTTTTGATCTTGAGAAATGATTTGAGCCATGAAATTAGGTAAACATGTTGTGTTTGGGTCTTGAGATCATGTTTCAAGTCATTCGGTCATGTACTAGGTCAAAAGTCAATGATCAGTCGTTCTCAGTCAAAACCCTAATTTTGACAATTTTGCCCCTTTGATGATTTGAGTGCTTCTCTTAAGGAAATGTGATCAACACTTGATCAATTGATGAATATAACTTCAAAATGTTGATGTTGGCCAAAAATAATGAAGTTTTACTGTTTATTGACCACAGTTACCTTTTTACCCAATACAGTTGATTTTTAGTCATCTGGGCAATTGATTGAGCAAATTTGTGATGCAAGACTTGAAACTTGGTATGAGAAATCTTAGAGACCTATAATGAACCATGAAAGTCATTTAAGGCATCAAAAGTCCAATTGTCCTTGAGAAAACCAAAACCCTAATTTGGAGGCCCAGTGCTTAGGAGGTGAGCTTGTCTGATCAATCTTTGAGAACCCTTGAGCATTTGAGATCTTTGGTGAGAAATGTCTTGAGAAAAGAGAGAGAAAATTTTGGGGTACAACAATACCCATGATGCACGTTTTGTATTCTGTCATGTTGTTGGTACAGTCAAAACATAATCTAGCGGTGAAGGGTGTTTGGCAACCCTAGAGGGAGATAATCACATCACCAATTCTTTTGCCAAGTGCTTTAGAAGCTCCATTAAAAACCATAGTCCATCAGGATCCTGGCTCAGGTTCTTCATACAGTCCAGGTTCTTCACAATCTGTAACTATCATAATACTTTCCTCCGGGAACTCGAAATTCATATATTGGTAATCGTCTACATCTTGATGCACCAAATGATCTACCAATACACTTCCTTTAATAGCCTTCTTAGTGGTGTACTGAATGTCGTATTCTGTTAAGACCATTTGCCATCGGGCTATCCTTCTGGAGAGAGCTGGTTTCTCGAATATGTATTTGATGGGGTCCATTTTAGAGATCAACAAAGTAGTATGGGTCAACATATATTGTCTTAGTCAGTGAGAAGCCCATGCCAAAGCGTAGCAAGTTTTCTTGAGTAGTGAATATCTTATTTCACAGTCAGTAAACTTTTGTTAAGGTAGTATATTGCATGCTCTTTTCGACCAGACTTGTCATGTTGGCCCAGTACACACCCCATTGAGTTCTTAACACAGTTAAGTACATGATCAGAGGTCTTCCTTCAACTGGTGGAATTAGAATTGGAGGTTCTTGGAGGTACTCCTTGATTTTGTCAAAGTTTTTTTGGCACTCGTCCTTCCACTTCACTATTTGATCTTTCTTTAGCAACTTAAAGATCGGCTCACAAGTAGCGGTCAAATGAGAAATAAATATGGCAATGTAATTCAGTCACCCTAAGAAACCTCTGACTTCCTTCTCAGTACGGGGGACTGGAATTTCTTAAATATCTTTGACCTTGGAGAGATCAATTTAAATTCCTTTACTGCTGATAACGAAGCCCAAGAGTTTACCGGACCTCACCCCAAAGGTGCACTTGTTCGGATTCAACCTCAGATTGTACTTCTTCAGTCGCTCAAACAGCTTGTGTAGATGGTCAAGATGTTCTTATTTATTCTGAGACCTGGCTATCATGTCGTCAATGTAGACCTCTATCTCGTGATGAATCATTTCATGGAATAAATCTACCATAGCACGCTGATATGTTGCACCAATGTTCTTCAACCCAAAAGGCATAACCTTGTATCAGAAAGTGCCCCACTGTGTAAAATAAGTAGTCTTCTCCATATCTTCAGGTGCCATCTTGATCTGATTATAACCTGAGAAACTATCCATGAAGGAGAATACCTTGTATTGAGCAGTGTTGTCGAACAGAACATTAATATGTGGAAGCAGAAAGTCATCTTTGGGGCTTTCCTATTCAGATCGATGTAGTCCACACACATATGCACTTTGTCGTCTTTCTTTGGTATTGGCGCCACATTTTCAACCCACTGAGGATATGATGTAACAGCCGAGAAACCTGTGTTGAATTGTTTCATAACCTCAACCTTAATCTTCTCTGACATCTCGGGACGCATGCGGCAAACTTTACACTTTATTGGAGAATAACCCTTTTTCATTGGCAGACGGTGAACCACAATATTTGTATCAAGCCCTGGCATATCTTCATACAACCAAGCAAAGATCTCAACATAATCATGCAACATCTGGAATAACCTGTTCTTGATGCTGATTTCTAGGTTGGCACCTATCTTGAGTTCTTTCCTATCTGCTTCAGTACCCAAGTTTACAACTTCGGCCGAATCTTCATGTGGTTGTATAGCTTTTCCTTCTTGCACTAACAGTATGGAAAGCTCTCCAGGTATTTCACAATCTTCTTCACCTTCGTCCTCGACTTGGTAGATCGGATTTTCAAAGTCATAAGTGGCAATAGCAGAATTGATATCAACGAGATCCAGGGTGGATGTGGATATGCAATTTATTGTGTGGGCGTGTGTAAGAACACATAGCTATTTTGAAAGTGATAAAAATAAAAGAAAGACAAAGAGAACAAAATTTGAATGCAAAACGTCCAATGCTTTATTAAATAAAGATATGTTTATGAAATGACAACCCTTAACAAGTGGACCATTGTGCCCCGGGTAAGGCACAAGGCTTAAAGTCATTGTTTAAATATTACATAACCAAAACTGTGAAAGAAAAACGGAAGAAAAAGTAGCAATTACTCCTGAATAAAGGGGATTGAGATATGATCTTCAGTCTTCCAATTGTTGAGCCAGTTGCTGATGGTAGGAAAGATCCAATTGTCCAGGTTGTAGTCACTGTCAGTATCTTCAACAGAAACAACATCAATAGCATTCACACCCTTGTCGTGCTTAGGCATGGGTGCAGTAATCACATTAGGGGTCTTAGGAGGGTCGAATTCAATCTCTTTGGAGTCAATTAGATCTTAAATTTTATTCTTCAATGCCCAGTAATTATTGGTGTCGTGTCCGAGACTATTGGAATGGTAAGCATGTTTCACATTAGGATTATAACAAGGAGAGGAGGTGTTGGGATTCTGAGGAGGATCACTTAGTGTAATCAGCTCTTCTTTTAGTAAGTGTTGTAACGCCTGAGACAGTGGCATGCTAATCTTAGTAAATTGTCTTCTCGGTGCGTCTGACCTACACTGATTATTTTGTTGATATTGTTGTACAGGTGCAGGATTAGAAATTAGCACTGCCCCCACAGTTTGGTTGTGATTACTTCTAACATGACCCTTCTGGCCATAAACGACATTTGTCTCCCTCTTTCCATTGAACATCTTCTTTACAGTGCTTGAAGACGCAGCCACTTGAATCTTTCCACTTCTAATACCACCTTCGACATGTTCCCCAGTTAGTACCATCTTGGTAAAACCAGATGAAGAGCTTCCGATCAGATGATTAAAGAAAGGCCATGTAAAAGTGCCTATAAACATATCAACCAGCTCCCTATCAGATAGAGGAGGTTGAACTCTTCCAGCCAGATCTCTCCATTTATGGGCATATTCTTTAAACCCTTCATTCGAGCCCATAGTCATAGTTTGTAATTGCACACGGGTTGGTGCAAGGTCAGCATTATATTGATACTGCTTGTAAAAAGCAGCATCCAGGTCTTCCCAAGTACGTAAGTTTGTTCCTTCCAGCTGATAGAACCATTCCAATTGTGTCCCGTATAAACTCTCTTGAAATAAGTGAACCCATCTGTCATCAGTATGGGGATGGATCTTTTGAACATAGGACTGTAGATGAAGCTTGGGACAAGACATACCATCATATTTGGCAAAGATGGGGACCTTGAACTTGTGAGGGATAACAACCCCCGAAATAAGACCCAGCTCTTCAAAATCTAGTCCAGGCACTTTCTGAATTTCCATGGCTTTCAGACGATCTTCCAGCTGTTTGTATATATCGTCAACAGTAGGATACTGTTCATCAGAGTAGTCTTCTTCATCAGGAATTTTACCAGAACTAAGGTTTATTCCCCCCTCAGCTTTGATACTTTTGACGTCTTCCTCTTGATTGTCATCTTCATCTGATGGAATATCAGCAGCTTGAACCTGTTTAGCGGGACCTTTGAATCTTCTTCCCATGTTGGAGATGCCAATCGATTTCCTAGTCTTTTTCTTCTTGGCGATGAGTGCCATCAGTTCTTGCTTCCCCTTGGCTAAGTTCAGGAGCGTCTCTTGGAATTGGGCATTTTGAGCTTGAAGGTCTTTCACAGTTTGTTCGAGGGACATCTTTTACTGGAATAAACAGCAAGGAGATGAGAAAACTTGTCTTGGGAAATACCTGTTATGTAATGACATGCATGATATGTGGATGCAATGTTTTCAAGGATCTCGCGGGGTAAACAAAAGGAAATGTTAGAAGTTGAGTCTGGATGCAACTTTGACGGAAGAACTTTGTGTCTTTGGACATCCTTCTATGAGCATCAAGCTCACCATGTTGAGTGGGTCCTAGCCTTTGAGTCAAAAGAAAGTACTTTGATCTTTGATGACACTAGAGGAAAATAAATCCCCTTGGCCCTTGCTAGCCGTCTGGTTCATGATAAACCTGCATCACAGGCCCTTAGGATCCTTGAAATGATCAGTGAAAATGATATGGTATAATGTTATGATGTTATTATA
Source organism: Vicia faba (assembly GCA_948472305.1). Classification (NCBI taxonomy): domain Eukaryota; kingdom Viridiplantae; phylum Streptophyta; class Magnoliopsida; order Fabales; family Fabaceae; genus Vicia; species Vicia faba. The sequence continues at coordinate 1,616,446,294 of OX451736.1, read as the reverse complement.
TAATGTTTGGACAGATAACAAACACAAACAAAGCACACAAGAGCCTTAGGTTTAAGGCTTGCATGGGGTTCATAGGTAAGTACCCTCTTGAATTTAAGTTGGCTCAACCTGTCCTAAGAATAGTAATCGGGTTCTAGGAGTCTCATATCACCGATCTTTCTCACAGACATTGTTTCAGCAGTGCAACTGACTTGCCACCGAAATATCCTAAGAGTCGAATCTCAATGAGTGTAGCATCGAGTATCAACCAACTTTGGACTACACCAAAGCCTCCCATCTCACTACCTTCTAATGGATAAGTTGGGACAATTAAGGTTCTAAAAGTCAGTTAGTACTTATGACACCACGCGGAAGCCTAGTGTTCTCCTCGAATGACTCAAGGGACACCAACACAAACCAAAGTGTCGCACTAACGTAGCCATCACTTCAACCATATTGGTATATGCCATACAGTTTCCATTATCTATAGCTACTTATCTAAGGTCCCCCAAATTCGGGTGTAGGATCTTTGCAAGAAAAATAAACCCGAGCAACCCAATAAGGATAAAGCAATCAATTCAAACAAAGCAGATAAATTGATCTAACTCTAAGGTAACCCCTCTTTTTAGTAGTTCCCCATCAGAGTCGCCAGTTCTATAATATGGTGGGAGAATTGACTTGGTTTTGCGTTTATTCGCAAATGTTGCGGATAGCAAGAGTCGCCGCCGACTTTTCTTTTATCCAATAAGGAAAGGGTGAAAAGAACAGGAAAGACCTTCGAGATCTTCTTGAGTTCAGGGGGTAGGTTATGAAAATGTAATGTGTTAGTTCCCTTTTCATCCGTAGTTATCTACGGACTCTTAATCGCTTAGCTCACTTTGTTTTAAAAATTACTTTGTGTTGTGTGTGTTTGAAAATATTTTGAAAATTTCAATTGTAAGGCGAACTTTGTAATGATTCTTGTATCTGTCCTCAAGAATGTGTACAAAGTGTTTGTTTGAAAATATTTCATTTTGAACGTGAGATGTGAAAATGTTTTTGTTTTCAAATGTTTGTGAGAAAGCGATTAACAGCAGTCTACCTACTCAAGGTCATTTTTGTAATTTTCCTCCTGCTTTAGATAATGTTATCCTACCATTAGTTAGTAGGAAGCCCTATCGTTGGATGTGAAGGGACGGGCGTGGGTCATTATACAATCATAGTAGGAAACTCGTTGGGCGCTTTAGCAATTTCGAAAGGGACTAGATCGTTTATCGAAGGCAATATCGAAAGGGTCATTGAGGGACTACGATCTTTGTTTTCGAGGGACGGTGCTAAAGCGTACCCATGTTCGAGGGAAATGACTACTTTATTCCTAAGGAAACAAGAGAGGCTACCCTAGAGGTACGCATATGCAAGTGTTTTGTATTCAGTTATTTTGTCTTGAAGTTATTCTTGTAAGAAAAGCCTTGACTTTATCTTATTTAATTTTTAATTTAAATAAATAAAATAAAAAATAAATGGAATAAAAATAAAAGGTGTGTATGAATAGGTTCAGAGGTTCACTATGAGGCCTAATACACGTTTGGACCTTGAAACACAAGCCCATTAGCCCAAAAATTCGAGTTTGATCAATTTGGGTTTCATGCATTTTCTCGAAATTTCCCAACTTGTGTCAATCATAACTCTCTCAATTTTTATCATATGTAGGTGATCTGCGACTTTTTAGAAATCCCAAGATGTCCCCTACAATCTCCATGTTGATCATTTTTTTCATTTGAAGACTTTATCTTGATGTCAGTTGCCTTGACAAAAAGTATCTTTTTGTTAACTTTTAGAATGACCTATAATGTTTTGGCCCATATCTCTCAAATGAAACAATTTTTGGACTTGAGCTTAGAGAGACAAAGTTGTAGAGAATTGAATTTCCTTCAAAACAAGCTTTGTTAGAGAAAAATATGATGAATCATGTGAAAGTTATGCTTGGTCAAATTTCACTTGACTTCTCCTTAAGAAAACCCTAATTTGGCAACTTTTGACTTTTAATGATTTGAGAGTGTTTCCTGATGAATCATGATCAACCCATGATCAAATGATGAATATGACTTTAAAATGTTGATGTTTACCAAAAATCTTGAAGTTTGACTGTATGTTGACCACAATTGACATTTTGTTCAATACAGTTGATTTTCAGTCATTTGAGCAGTTGACTGAGCAAACTTGTGATGCAAGGCATGAAACTTAGTATGAGAATTCTTAGATACATATAAAAAACCATGGAAACCACTTGAGGCCTTATAAACCCAAACTTCCTTGAGAAAAATGAAACCCTAGTTGTAAGTACATTGCTTAGGAGGAGAATTTGTCTGATCAATTCTTGAGCAATCTTGAGCATTTGAGAACCCTAGGAGAATGTCTTGAAGAAGATGGGAGGGAAACTTTTGGGGTACAATAGAATGTATATGCAACATTTTCAAGGATCTCTCAGGGTAAACAAAAATGAGGTGTTAGAAGTTGAGTATGGTTGTAGCTTTGACTGAAGAACTTTACGTCTTTGAACGTCCTTCCATGAGAATCAAGCTTACTATGTCGAGTGAGTCCTAGACTTTGACTTAAAAGAACACATTTCGGTCTTTGAAGACATCTGGTTAGAGGAAAATAAATCCCCTTGCCCCTTTCTAGACATCTGGTTCATGATAAATCTACATCATAGACCCCTGGGATCCTTGAAATGGTCAGTAAGAATGTTATGGTATGATGTTATGATGTCATGATGTGATGTTTGAACAGGTAGAAAACACAAGAAAAGCACACAAGAACCTTAGGTTTAAGGCTTGCATGAGGTCCGTAGGTAAGTACCCTTTTGAAGTTCAGTTGGCTCAACTTGTCCTAAGAATAGTAACCGGGTTCTAGGGATCTCATATCGTCGATCTTTCTCACAAGCTTTGTTTCAGCAGAGCAACTGACTTGCCACCAAAATATTCTGAGAGTCGAATCTCAATGAGTGTAGCATCGAGTATCAACCAACTCTGGGCTGTACCAAAGCCGGCCATCTCACTACATTCTAATGGCCGAGTTAGGTAAATTAACGTTCTAAAGGTCAGTTAGTGCTTATAACACCACACGACAGCCTAGTGTTATCCTCGATTGACTCAAGGAACATCAGTAACGACCAAAGTGTCACACTAACGTAGCCATCACTTCATCCATATCGATCTACGCCATATAGTTTCCATGATCTATTGCTACTTACCTAAGGTCCCCAGATCTGGGTATAGGATCTTTACAAGAAATTAAAACCCGAGAAACCCTCAAATATAAAGCAAACAAAGCAAACAAACAAATGAAAAGTGATGTAACTCTAAGGTAACCCCTCTTTTTTTAAGTCATCTCCCCAGCAGAGTCGCCAGTTCTGTAATACGGTAGGAGAACTGACTTGGTTTTGCATTTTATTGCAAATGTTGCATATAGCGAGAGTCGCCACTGACTTTTATTTTATCCAATAAGGAAAGGGTGAAAAGATCAAGAAAGACCTTGAGATTTTTGAGTTCGGGGGGTAGGTTATGAAAAGGGAAGGTGTTAGCACCTTTTTCATTCGTAGTTATCTACGGGCTCTTAATCGCTTAGCTCACTTTTTGGAAATTGTTTTGTGTTGTGTGTTCGAAAATAATTTGAAATGCCAATGTAAGGCAAAACTTTGTAATCATTCTCGTATTTGTCCTCGAGAATACGTATAAAGTGTTTGTTTGAAAACATTTTGGAAGTATTTGTGTGAAATGTTTTTGTTTTTGTGAGTAAGCGATTAAAAGTATTTACCCTACTCAAGGTCGTTCTTGTATTTTCCTCCTCCTTTAGATAGTGCTATCATACCATTATTTAGTAGGAAGCCATATCGTTGGATGTGAAGGGACATGTCTGATACGGTGGTAGAACCGGACTGTTTTGGAAAATGCTGGTTTACGTTTTGCGTTTGTGTTCGAAAAATGTCGCGGTAAGCAAGAGTCGCCACCGACTTTTATTTTATCCAACTGGAAAGGACAAAAGCACAGAAAAATTCCTTTTTCGATATTTTGAGTACGGGGGTAGATAATAGAAATGGAAGGTATTAGCATCCTTTCTATCCGTGGTTTTCCACGGGCTCTTAGGTGCTTGCTCATATTTTGAAAATTGCTTTGTGTGTCTTTTTTTTTAAAGGCTTTTGTTTTACTTCATTTTAACCCTTGCTTCTGTCTTCAAGAGTGTTACGAAGTGTTTTTGAAAACTTTGTTTGAAAAGTGTACGTGTGAAAAGTTTGATTTTGAGCAAGTACCTACTAGCATCTACCTACTCGGAAAAAAAGAATGTTTCTGTTCTTGTTTCCTTTAGACAGTGCTACCCTAATATTGAGAAATAGGAAGCACCATCGTTGGAGTTGTAAGGGTCAATTCGAAAGGGACGTGCGACCATTAAAGCAATGTTAGGGTGTCTTAGTAATAACCCTAATGTCTTAAGATCATATTCGAGGCAACATTTCCGAGGCAACATTTTCGAACGGGACATTTGATCTTTGTTTAGACAAAAGAGCGACCACTAAAACACTCTATACTTAATGACCGTTTACCGAAGGCAACCGAAGTGAGAGTATACCCTAGGAGTGTGCATGTGCGAGTGATTTGATTTCAGTTATTATCTTTGCACATTTAGGGTTTTCTAGCCATTTTAAATTAATATACGGTCTTGTCATACAATCCTATTATCATACATCTAACAGTTAATATTTGCGAGAATTAAAATGCGAGAAATAAAACTACGCTATTACAAGGCTTCGGGGAGGGGGATTAATTACATAGCCAAAAACCCGTAAAACGATAAATAAAATAAAAATCCTAATTAAACTATTAGATACCGTGAGCAGTTACATTAATATTGTAAAAATAATAACGCGCACGAGATGAATCGAATGAAAAGAATTAGGGTTTTGACCCCGTCTAAACCTAATTACAACTTAAAAAGAAAAATCATTGTTTTTGTGGTTTTTGATTATTTTTTGAGAAAACAAGATTTAATTGAGTGAATAAAAAAAGCTAATCACTAATTAATTTAAATTAAGAAAAATAATTAGTTTGACCTATTTTTGTATTTTATTTTATTGAGAAAAGAAATAAAAATTAAATCAAGAACAAAACCTAATTTTCTAATTGATTTTAAATTATTTACAAAAAGGTTAGAATTACCCTAAAATTAAATTTAACTAATATAAAATTAATTTTGATAAAATAAAATAAAACCTAAATTCTAAATTGGTGAAATTGATTTTATGATTTTTTGTAAGAAAAGAAATTATCTTGTGTTAGAAAATAATTAAATGAAAGAAATTAAATAAAAAAGAAAAATTAGAAAAGAAAATAGAATGGGCCTGGTTTTGTAGCAAGAAGGGGGGGTCTGAATTGCAATTTCTGAACCCAATAGCGCCTAGCCCATTTGACTTTTCCAGATCCCATGTACACGCTTGACTTATGTCCATGGTATAACTTCATTGGGAATCCTTGGATCTAGCATGTGGATGATCTGATTGGTTGGACATTGAGGATGCATGGTAGACTTGTTGTGTACCTGTGTATCTAATCATACATAGAAAAAATATAGAAAGCAAAGTTGGAGACCTAGGGATCAAACCCAGGCCCTTAGGCATTATCCCAATGCACAGTGACCATCTGAGCTGGCTTGGCTTTTTGTATATGGAACAACAAACAAACGTTATATGGAAAAACAAGATAATAATATTACAAATGCGCGAAATTTTGAATTGGCCAGTCAAAGGATGCCACGCTACCCTTCTTCTTCCTCCCACCGTTGCTAAAAGTTCTGCAACTTTTACCTACGGTCAAGGGGTGTAGGTATAACCTTGGGCTTCTCCAAAATCCTGTACAAGCGTGGTAAATACAAAACAATGGTACCAATCAACTCGTGGCAACCTCACGAGCATCATGGTACCCTTATCCATGGCCAATTGTACCTGTAAAGAAAAACCCTAAAAACAAACCAAGAACCCTAACTATGGCATCTTGCTCTACAGTTAATGAAAATGCAATTAAACATAACCATTAGCTTGCAAATGATTCAAGGATTAAGAATATGCAAATAAATCATGCTAAAAGTGCCAGAATTGTTGAATTCGATTTCAAGAAGATATGAAAACCGCGTGGTACTTACAGTGCGTTTCAAGGCTTGAGGGAGCTTGCTAAGGGTTGCAATGTAATCCTTGGATGTCCAGCAAACGAATTGTGTGCCTGGAATGGCTTGAGGAAGCCTGGAACTAGGAAATCAGATTGCAACTTTTCCTTGAAATTTTAAGATTTGTTCTCTTCTTTTCACGCCTCCAATTCCTCTGCTTTTGGTCTGCATATATTCCTTATGTACCCAAAGATGAATTAGGGTTACAAACTTGTTTCAAATCTTCCTCAATTAAGATCATTGATTCAAGATTTGATCCTTATGCAAATATTTCCAAATCAAGCCAAATCCAATTTTTTTGTGTCCAAATGAAACTTGCACGATTTGATTCTCTTTCCAGCTGTATAAGAGGCCTAAACATGCACAAAATCTCAAGCTTTGATTAGTTTTGATATTTTCATGATTTTATTTTGGTTTTATTTGATTTAATTGAAATAAAATAAAAATAAATGACAAAAATAAAAGAATGACAAATGGAAAGGATCATGGGTCGTGTGTCATGTTACAAACTCAATGCAAGCATAAAAAGTTGGGCCCATTTGACAAAAATTGCAATTTTGGGCACATTTGACTTTTGGCAATTTTACAAAAAGGGTCAACTTTGCCAATGCATAACTCCTTCAATTTTGACCCTAGAGATGCGTTCTTGGACTTTTTAGAAAGCTTAAGATGTCCTCTAAGCAACCCTTTTGGTATAATCTCAATTGAGTCTTCCATGTTCATGTATGAAGCTTTGACAAAAAAGGTGTTTTTGTTGACTTTCCGAAATGACCTATAATGTCCAAATTTATATCTTCTTGTAAGTGCATATTTTGAACTTGGGAGCTGAATATGGATTGTATTGAATTAAATCCTCTTCAAAATGAGCTTTGGATGGGTCATTTTTTATAAAGTATGAGAAAGTTATGCCTGGTCAAAGTTGAGTTGACTTATCCTACAAAACCCTAATTTAGCAACTTTTGGGTTTTGATGAATTATGAGCAATCCTTGAGGAATCATGATCAACCATTGATCAAATTATGGATAATACTTCAAAATGAGAATGTTGACCAAAAATCTTGAAGTTTGACTGTATGTAGGACACAGTTGACTTTTGCCCTAGCATAGTCGATTTTCAGGCCTTTGAGCAATTGACTGAGCAAACTTCCTCTGCAAGGCTTGAAACTTGACAAGGATGATCTTGATAACATATTAGGACAATGGTGAGAATTTGGGATCCTTTGGACTCAAGTACCTTGATGCAAATTGAAACCCCAATTTGAGGTAGACTGCCTTAGGAGAGAGTTTGTCTGGTCAACCCTTGGACTTCCTTGAGCAATTTGAGGACCTCACTTGACATGTATTGAGAAATATTGGAGGGAAAATTTTGGGGTACAACATCTGCCCCTGTTAAATCTTCTTAAACCTGAGGATGTAGATCGGCTTGTCTATCGTTCATGATCCGAAGGTGGAAGATGATTGAACACTAGAGTGCCCAGAAATTTGCACTAGCATGAAATGGTATTTCCCTTGCAATGTCGGGAATGGGCTTATAGATGCCATTTGGAGGTTGATGTCAGAAGATGGGCTTAAATATGCCATCAGAGGAAGCGTAAATCGTATAAGAGATTCCTTTGCGAGAACCCGTATGCCTGTTGTCGAGGAGGACTACGCTGGGGAATGCTGGTCTCTATCTTGAGAGAGATATAATTTTAGGAGCTTCAATTGTCCGTTACTCTGTTGGGGAATCATTTCTTAGTCAAAGAGGTGAAAATGAACTGCTATCTAGTCGTGCTCCAGGCTTCACAATGATTTGCTGAGGAAAATAAGACCGATTGTTATCTCGTCGTGCTCCAGGCTTCACAGCGACTTACTGGGGGATGAGATTAAACTTGCTATCTGGTCGTAATATAGGCTTCGCAATTTCTCACTTCTTATCTGGTCGTACTCCAGGCTTCAGAAGGAATTAAGTTGTTATTCGGTCGCATCCGGGCTTCAACTTGAATTTAAGGCTTACTAATATCCGGTCAATCTCCGGGATTCATAGTAATTGGCCGAGTAAAATGCTATTTGGTCAAATTCCAAGCTTCGCAGTACCTTATACTGTTATCTGGTCGTGATCCAGGCTTCAGCATCCTTTGCCGCTATCTGGTCATAATCCAGGCTTCACGGTGTCTTATACCATTATCTGGTCGAGTCCAGGCTTCATGGTATCTTGTATTGCTATCTGGTTAATTTCCAGGCTTCACAATAACTTGTCGAGAGGTTAAACTGTTTTATGGTCGATCTCCAGGCTTCACAACTTGTGTTTATGATATACCACTATCTTGTCGATTCCAGGCTTCATGGTGTCTTGTACTGCTATCTGGTCGATTTCCAGGCTTCATAGTAACTTGCTGGGGATTCAACTATTTTTCGGTCGATTTCCGGGCTTCATAGCTTTGAATTTGGGATATACCACTATCTGGTCGATTCCAGGCTTCATGGTGTTTTGGAGAAATCAAGATATTATCCGGTCGAATCCGGGCTTCATAGCTTGAATTTAAGATGTACCACTATCTGGTCATTTCCAGGCTTCGTGGTATTTTGGAGAAATCAAGATATTATTTGGTCGAGTTCGGGCTTCATAGCTTGAATTAAAATAGAAATCCAGAGAAAACTTGTGAGGACTTGATTGCATCTTTCCCTGAAAGGTAAATATTAGTCGTATGCAATGTCATGATGTATGAAATGTGTTGAGTGATGATGTTCTCAAAATAAATGAGATTATATTGTATGAAGCATATGCGCATGCTACGATGTATGGATATGTAATGCTCTTATGATACTCTCCAGATGGGGAGAATAAATCCTGGACTGCTGTTGGAGAGTACAAGGAATTGAATTCTTCATTCTCGCTGGGGGTAACGATTGAAGATGATTAGCTGGAGGCTTGCGTCTGTTATGCTCGAGAACAAACCGTCGGGAGAGACTCTGCTGGAGAATAATTTGGCGAGAGAATGACTCTGTGGGGAGGAGATACTCTGTTGGATGATCTACTGATTTGGAGAAATAACTTCGTTGGAAATGAATTACCGTTGCTGGTGATGGATAAACTCTGTCGGGAATTGAATTTCTGCATGTGGAAGAAATAAACTCCACTGATGGTGAACTTCTGTTGTTGGTGATAGATAAACTCTGCTTGGGGAGAATTAACACCACTTTCTTTAGATACTTCCTACTCTTCGGGGAGTGTATGAACTTTTAGTTGTATTCTCAAGCTGGCTCTATCCCTGTACCTGGTAGGTAGAGCAACTGTAAGGTTCAGACACTTCTTGTTTTCCCCTGTTCCTGGAATTACGAGTAATTGTCTTTTGTTTCGCATGTAAATATTTCTGAGCAGCAATTATTGCAAATGCATATATCAAAAATGAACCATTGGACGTTCTTGCAAAACAAAACAGAAAAAGAAAAACAACTTGAAATTTCTTATGAAAATTGAGTTGTATTGATTTTTGAAGTTAGCCTGTAATTGGCGTTTTGTACAAGAGGCTGGCGTCCTAGTAAGAGAATGTCGTCGAGGGAATAATACATTTTGTGAAAAAGAAATAAAAGCAGTTATATGAAACAATCCCATTGGGTTCCAACTCTGCTATTGCCCTTATATCTTCGAGTGTCTCATCACTTTGCTACTTGGTCGAAGGTAGATCAGATCTATTGGCGCTGTCCAAGCTTGATAGTCAATACCGAAGTCTGGTTGCAAGGTGATCCAATGAGACACAGTGTTACGCTTTGATCCCTAATTTTTTCCTGGACTGCCCTTTCGGGTTTTCAGTCCACCGGGATACCCTTTTTTGCCCAAGCCGCCTTTTCAGGTTTTCGACTTGTCGGGTGTACAGTTTTTTTATTTGCATCCCTTACTTTAGCCCGAACCCTTTTGGTTCGCTGGGAAGCCCTTATTTTTGCCTAGGTATGTCAACCTAGCGGGTCTTTGATTATGCGTAGTATCTTTTCACTATGTCTGCATTGACGGTGTGAGGAAGGTCGTCACCATCCATGGTGGTTATAATCATAGCTCCTCCCGAGAAAATGTTCTTAACCACAAACGGCCCTTCGTACGTGGGGGTCCATTTGCCCCTGGGATCACCTTGAGGTAGGATGATGCGTTTGATCACTAGATCCCCGACTTGATATTCTTGACGTCTGACTTTCTTGGTAAAAGCCTTGATCATTCGCTTTTGATACATCTGACCATGACAAATAGTAATAAGTCTCTTTTCATCAATTAGATTCAGATGATCAAGTCGGGTCTGGACCCAACCGTCTTCACTCAAACCTGCATCCTTCATAATCCGGAGAGAAGGTATCTAGACCTCAATGGGTAAGACTGCCTCCATGCCATACACCAAAGAGTAGGGTGTTGCCCCTGTTGATGTCCTTGCTGAGGTACGGTACCCATGAAGAGCGAATGGTAACATCTTGTGCCAGTCTTTGTATGTCACTGTCATCTTCTGCACAATCTTCTTGATGTTCTTATTAGCTGCTTCAACAGCCCCATTCATCTTCGGCTGGTAAGGAGAAGAGTTGTGATTATGTATCTTGAACTATTTGCAGTGCTCGGTGATCATCGTGTTGTTGAGATTTGTACCATTGTCAGTAATGATCCTATCTGGTACACCGTACCGACAAATCAAGTTGTGTCGGATAAACTATGCCACGACGTTCTTGGTTACCGTGGCAAAGGAAGTTGCCTCAACCCACTTTGTAAAGTAATCAATAGCCACCAGAATGAAATGATTCCCGTTAGACACAGTAGGTCTGATCTCGCCGATCATGTCGATGCCCCACATTGCAAAGGGCCAAGGAGCTGTCAAAACATTCAGAGGAGCTGGAGGTACATGCACCTTATCAGCATAGACTTGGCACTTATGACAAGTTCAAGAATGCTGATAAAAATCGGCTTCCATAGTAGACCAGTAATATCCCGCCCATAGGATTTTCTTTGCCATGGTATGTCCACTGGAATGAGTTCCGAAGATACCTTCATGTAACTCTTCCATGATCCTTTCTGCCTCACTTTTGTCCACACATCGCAGTAAGGTCGAATCATGGTTGCGCTTATAAAGGATCCCATTACTGATGAAGAACTTTGTAGCGAACCTTCTCAGAAACTTTTTATCATTAACAGATGCACCCTCGGGGTATTCTTGAGCCTCAAGATACCTCTTCACCTCGTGGAACTAAGGTTTATCTGCTACTTCTTCAGTCTCAATATCACAGCAATGTGCGGGTTCGTCCAACCTCTCGATGGTGATCTGGGGAGCCTCATTGTCCCACCTGAATTTGAACATAGAAGACATGGTAGCTAGCGCGTCCGCTAACTGATTCTCCTCTCTTGGGAAGTGTTCAAAGGTTATCTCCTCGAAGTGCGAAAGCAATGTCAGTACATACTCTTTGTAAGGGATAAGTTTTGGGTGCTTCGTATCCCACTCGCCTTTGATCTGACTGATCACTAGAGAAGAATCTCCGAATACACTCAAGAACTTAATCCTTAGATCAATAGCAGCTCGAAGACCCATGATGCATGCTTCATACTCCGCCATATTGTTGGTGCAGTTAAAACATAATCGGGCGGTGAATAGAGTATGACTGCCTTCAGGAGATATAATCACAACACCAATGCCATTTCCTAATGCATTTGAGGCTCCGTCAAAATACATAGACCATCGGGATCCTTCCTCAGGTCCTTCATCCGGTCCAGGTTTCTCACAGTCGGTCACCAACATGATATTCTCATCCGGGAACTCGAAATTCATGGATTGGTAGTCATCTACAGCCTGGTGCGCCAAATGATTCGCCAACACACTCCCCTTAATTTCTTTTTGGGTGGTGTATTAAATGTCGTACTCAGTCAAGATCATCTTCCATCTTGCTATTCTTCCGGACAAGGCAGGCTTTTCGAAGATATACTTGATTGGGTCCATCTTTGATATCAATAAGGTAGTGTGAGTCAGCATATACTGTCTTAGCCGGCGAGCAGCCCGTGCCAAAGCACAACAAGTTTTCTCGAGCAGTGAGTATCGGGTCTCACAGTCGGTAAACTTTTTGCTAAGGTAGTAAATAGCATGCTCTTTTCGGCCAGACTCGTCATGCTGCCCCAACACGCACCCCATTGAATTATCCAGTACGGTCAAGTATAAGATCAAAGGTCTCCCTTCAACTGGAGGCATCAAAACTGGTGGCTCTTGGAGGTATTCCTTGATTCTTTCGAAAGCGGTCTGACATTCATCGTTCCATTTTACCCCTTGATCTTTCTTCAGCAGCTTGAAGATTGGATCACAAGTAGCAGTCAGATGTGAAATGAATCGGGCGATGTAGTTCAGACGTCCCAGAAAGCCTCTGACTTCCTTTTTTGTGCGGGGAGCCGGCATCTCCTGTATAGCCTTCACCTTTGCAGGATCCACCTGAATACCTTTATCACTAACGATGAAACCCAGCAGCTTACCAGACCTTACTCCGAAGGTGCACTTGTTCGGGTTCAACCTTAGTTTGTACATCTTCAACCTGTCAAACAGTTTCCGGAGATGGTCAAGGTGTTCTTCCTCAGTTTGGGACCTTGCAATCATGTCATCAACGTAAACCTCAATTTCATGGTGAATCATGTCGTGGAACAAAGCGACCATGGCGCGCTGATAAGTTGCCCCGGCATTCTTCAACCCGAAAGGCATGACCTTGTAGCAAAAGGTGCCCCACTGCGTAACAAAGGTTATCTTCTCCATGTCTTCGGGAGCCATCTTGATCTAGTTGTAACCAGAAAAACCATCCATGAAGGAGAAGATCTTATGTTGCGCGGTGTTGTCGACCAGAACATCATTGTGTGGAAGTGGGAAATCATCCTTGGGGCTCGCCCTATTCAGATCTCTATAGTCCACATACATATGTACCTTACCATCTTTCTTAGGCACCAGAACCACGTTGGTAACCCACTGCGGATAAGAAGTGACAGCTAAAAATCCTGCGTCAAACTGTTTCATGACCTCGGCTTTGATTTTCTCAGACATCTCGGGGCGCACTTTCTGCTTTACCGAAGGACAGTCTTCTTTGGTTGGCAGGCGGTGTACCACAATATCAGTGTCTAAACCAGACATATCTTAATAAGACCAAGCGAAGATCTCAACATAGTCGCGTAGCATCTATATCAACCGTTGCTTGACGCTAGGCTCCAGATTTGCACCTATCTTGACCTCTTTTCTGTCTTCCTCTGTACCCAAATTCACTGATTCAACTGGCTCCTCATGAGGCTGTATGGTCCTCTCTTCTTGTAGTAACAGTCTAGCAAGTTCTCCAGGTACCTCACAATCATCCTCACCTTCGTCCTCGGCTTGGTTGATCGTATTTTCGAAGTCATGACTGGCAGTAGCAGAGTTGTTATCAATGGGATCCAGAGTGAATATGGATCTGCATTATGATACGTGAGTGTGTGTAAGAGCATAGCTGTTTTGATAAAGTGAGAGAAAAAGAAAAACAAGGAGCGCAAAATTTGTAATGCAAGAAACGTCCAATGTTTTATTGATGATATATGAAATGACAAGTAATAAGCCCTCACAAGCAAAGCCAAGGTGCCTCGGGCAAGGCACCGGGCCATAAAGTTTCAAACTGTTTATTACAAACTTCGAAATAAAATTCAATTACTGTGAAATAAAGGAAACAGGTACGAAGTCTTTCGCCGTCCAGTTGTTCAGTCCTCCATTGGTTGTAGGGTAGATCCAGCTGTCAATGTTTGAATCTTCTTCACCATCTTCAATTGCATTAACTCCTGGATTACTGATATGTAGAGGAGGTTTTCCAATCCGCGCGCGCCTAATAGCCCTTTGAGTCCCTGTAGTGAAGCCCAAACCAAATTTGTCAGTTTTGTGTGCGAAATCAGGGAGCTGACCCCAATTTGCACACCCACCTTTTTCAATTACAGCCCTGGCATCCTTGAGGGAAGCCATCTTTATCAGAGGTTTGTTAGTAGCAATTTCAGTTGACGCTAAAGTCTGAGGGACCTCTTCAAAGTTATGACAAGGGGTTTCGATGAACTCCCCATCCATCTCCACATAGCGAAAGGAATTAAGACGACTCACCATATACTCCTATTCACCTTTCATCGTAACAATCTTCCCCTCTACAGGATATTTCAACATATGATGGAGCGTAGAAGTCACTGCCCCAGCCTTATGAATCCAAGGGCGACCTAGCAAGCAATAATATGATAGTCGGATATCCATCACGTAGAAAGTAGATGCAAAAGTCTGAGATCCAACTTTAACAGGGACGTCCACCTCCCCGTGCACCATCCTTTTTGACCCATCGAAAGCCCTGACCACAATATTGCTCGGCTTCAGAATCAAACCTTCACAGTCCAGATGGTCTAATGCTTTCTTTGGCAAAACATTCAATGAGGACCCGGTATCTACTAGTACATGGGCCATAGTAATGCCCCTGCACTCGATCGAGATGTGCATAGCATCATTGTGATTTCTTCCTTTAGCAGTCAGATCTGCGTCTGATAAACCTAGCCCATTGTCGGTAGTCAAATGAGCTACGCAATCTTTGAATTGATCAGCCGAAGTTTCCTGCGGCACATGCGCAGTTTTGAGGAAAGAAATTAAAGCCTTTGCATGGGCTTCAGAACATAATAATAAGGACAACATGGAGATTTTTGAAGGGGTCTGCCCCAGCTGCTCGACTACATTGTAATCGCTCTTCTTTATAATCTTCAGAATCTCTTCTATCTCTTGTTTAGAGGTCTCTACAATGATCTTCTTAGGTGCCTCCGTCCGGGCAGGCTCACCTGTGATTTCTTTGCCCCGAGTCCCAGATGGCTCGGCGACAGGGGTGATAACTGGAATAGGAACTGAGATGGTAGCTGATATACCAGCAGATGGAATGACAACAGGTTTGTGAACAGTCAGAGGGGACCTTGCTAGCCCCGACAATATTGCTGATATCAGCTTCAGCTTCCTCACTTTTCAAATCTTGCTTAACTCTATGGTAATACATATCTGCACCATAGTGCCAAGGGACAGCCTTATCCGAAGTGTATGGGATAAGACCGGGGACAGTAATTATTAACGGAGCAATTCTTGGAACGAATGTAATCCTAACAGGCTTTTTCGAGGAAGCCTTGGAAGGATTGGAGAAAATGGTTATGATGGTAACATCTTCAATTGGAACCGACGGAATCATAGTATTTTTGAACAGGATCTCTCTATTATCCAGCAGGCGCTGAACACCTTATTTCAATAAATGGAAACCAACATGCAGAATTGAACATATGTGGCAACCTTCGCCATAGCCCGGAAATAAACCAGCCAACAATAGATTCTTCTTAACTGTCATCAAAGGAGTAGAGATTTCTTCCACGGAGGTCACAAATAAATCATCATCCATAGCATTCACTCCATGACCATGCTTGGGCATAGGAGCGGTTATGACGTTAGGCTTCTCTGGAGCTCAAATTCAATCTCTTTAGCTTCGATCAAATCTTGCACCTTATTCTTCAAGGCCCAACAGTTGTTTGTATCATAACCTGGGCCATTGGAGTGATAGGCGCAGCGGGCATTCAGGTTATATAGCGGAGATGTGGTGTTGGGATTCTTCGGGGCTTCCCTCAGAGTTACCAGGTTGGTTTTCAGTAACTGTGGTAGAATTTGAGACAAGGTCATATTGAGTCGAGTATACTGTCTCTGTGGTCTTTCCACCCTCTGTTGATTGTTGCGTTGTGGAGCAATTAGGGGTCTTGATATCACTACCGCGTTCACTGCTTAACGATGTTCAGGTCTGCTTTGGCTCCTCGAGCCATAGCCTGCACTATCTTCTTTCTTACCAGTGAAAGGCTTCTTTACTGCACTTGATGAAGTATCCTTCTGTATCTTACCACTTTGGATACCAGCTTCTACTCTCTCTCCCATCAAAATCAACTCAGTAAACCCGGATGATAAACTTCCGATCAGATGATTGAAGAATGGCCCAGATAGCGTCCCTAGAAACATGTCAACCAACTCCCTATCATACAAAGGGGGTTGGACTCTCCCAGCTAAATCTCTCCACTTTTGAGCATAGTCCTTAAAACCTTCACTTGCACCCATTGACATACCCTGAAGCTGAGTACGAGTGGGAGCAAGGTCGACATTATACTGATACTGCTTGTATAAAGCAGAAGCAAGGTCCTCCAAATTTCGGACATTAGCTCCTTCCAACTGATAAAACCATTCAAGCTGAGTCCTTGACAGACTATCTTGAAATAAATGTACCCAAAAATTTCTATTAGCAGTGTGGGGTTGGATTTTCCTGACGTACGAGCGGAGATGGAGTTTTGGACAGGATACTCCATCGTACTTGGCAAAAACCGGAGCTTTGAACTTATGAGGGATCACCACTCCCGATACCAGTCCCAGTTCTCCAAAATCCAAACCAGGGATCCTCTGAATCTCCATAGCACTCAGACGGTCTTCTAGTTGTTTGTACTTATCCTCAGCCAGAGGATATTGCTCTTTATCATAATCAGTGTCATCATCAGAAATGGCAGGACTGGGGCCCTTTTCTTCTTCTTGGTTTTCCCCTTCCTTGGATGAAAGGGACAGATCAGCTTGCTGTTTCAACCTATCCCCAAACCTTTTGCCCATACTCAGAAGAACGACCTTCTTCTTCTTCTTCTTCTTTTTCTCTTTCTCTTTCAGAATGAGAGCTTTCAGATCCTCTTGCCCTTTATCCAAGCTCAAGAACATCTCTTGGAATTGGGCATTTTGTGCCTGAAGATCTTTGATAGCTTGATCAGAAGACATTTCGTGCTGAAATAAACAGCGAAGAAGATGAGAAACCTGTAACGGTACCTATAATGGTGTGCATGATAATGGGATGCGTATGTAATGATTTCAAAGACTTTGGGAGATTTAAATTTTCAAACCAAAAATAAACAAACTTTATTAGATTAACTTGTAAAAATGTTCAATAATGCCTTTAAGGCGTTACAAATAAACAACTAGAAAGCAAATTTAAAATAGAAAACAAATTTAAACTAGAAAACAAAGCAAAATCAAAAATCCCATGGACGCTTCCCCTTTGTGCTGACGTAGTCATTGATCGTTCTTTCATTCTCGAGTTTCCTGGAGAGCTTCAAGATCTTCCTTTCTTGCTCATGATACTTTTCCCGGTAGGTATCCCTCTCCTCTTTCAGCTGAATCCAGGATCTCTTCAATGCCCCAAGATCAGTGGGCATGTAGGGATAAAGGACTGTATAAGGAATGCCCTCTTCATTGGTAGGCTCCACAATCACTGGCAACACAGCTTCATAAGGCATTCCAAGCTTTTGGGATCAAGCTCGGACCCACTGGAGATAAGGTTTCATAGGGAGAGAAGTCCTTGGTCCTAGCTCTTGAGGGTCAGATCTGTTAACCATGCCCTAAGCTCGTATAAACCTTCGGCGGTGCTCGTCAACGTCTCCCTTGTAGTCAGATGCAATATCCGTAAGAAGTAGCTCATTAGGACCATCTCTCCGAGCACGACCAAATTGTCACAAAGCTAAACAAGGACTGTAGGTTATTCCCCCTCTGATTCCAAGCAATGGGACATTAGGGTATCCCCCACAACGATCAATGACAGCAGTGCTTTCCATAGCCTTGGAACTCCAAAGAATGTCTGTATGGGCAAGTGACATTATCCTGTAAGACCATCCTAAACCTTCTTCATTCTTCAACACATATTTGGGGAGGTGCGAAATAAACCACCTCGCCATAAAAGGCATGCAACACATGAGGGTCCCTCTTCTACGCACAATACGAGTGTAGAGGGCATGCAAGATATCACCCAGTAGAGTAGGCAATGGATTGCGAGACAGGAAGATCTTAACCGCATTCACATCTACAAAGGAATCTGGATTCGGGAAGAGAACTTAACCGTAGATAAGGAGAGCTAAGATGTCTTCGAAAGCCTGGAAATCCAAGTTATCCCAGAATAACTGAGCTTGATCCATCAGAAACTTGGCTAAGAAACCTTCAACCCGGCTTCGTGTTTCCCAATTAGATACTACATCATCCCGTTTCAAGTGTAGAGCTGAAGCAATGTCTTCTGGTCTAGGAGTCTCTTCCAGACCTGTGAAGGGCATCTGCTCAAGGATGGATATGCCCAATAAGTGAGAAAACTCTTCCAAAGTGGGCACCAACTGATAATCTGGGAAGGTGAAGTAATGATGCACAGGATCGAAGAATTGGAAAAGCACACTCATCACCTGCTCATCAAACTTTAAGGTAACCAAGCTAAGAAGTTGACCATGTCTCTTAATGAACAAAGAAGTCTCGGAAACGTTTGAGGCTAATTCTTTGAGTTGAGTAGGTATTTGCACAAAGTTAACTCGAATGGTGTTTCTGCGCACAGAAGCCATAATCTGCAAAACAGAACAAAGATAAATCCCCTCGGTCTTTTAAATGGTTAGTATAATAAAGTATACATGCTATGTTATGATGCATGATGTCATGATAAAAGCAACACACGTATAGCAGATAACACACATGGCAAAGGCAAACAAGTCACACAAAAGCCCTTAAGTTTAAGGCTTGCATGGGGTCAAAGGTATTACTCTCTTGAAGTTCAGTTGGTTTCAACCTGTCCTAGCAATAGTAATCGGGTTCTAGAGGTTCTCAATATCACTGACCATCCTCCATCGGTCATGGTTTCAGCTCACGCAATCTTTTCTTGCGGCCGGAACTATCTCGAGAGTATGGTCTCAATGAGTGTAGTATCGAGTATCAACCAGTTCTCGGCTTTACACCGAGGCCAGCTATCTCACTACTTCCTAATGGCCAAGTTGGTCGATTAAGGGTTATAAGGTCAGTTGATGCTTAAGAACACATATAGAAGCCTCGTATTCTCCTCGTTTCTCCACAAGGGATACCGGTACCAACCAATGTGCCACATCAACGTAGCTACTGCTTCAACCGTATCGGTCTATGCCGTACAGTTCCCTCACAGTTTATTGCTACTAACCTAAAAGGTGTCCCCTAGATCCGGGTTAGGATCTATAGTAACTCCCAATACAAAACCCTTTAACAGTAAAGCAATCAAAACAAACAAGAGAAGCAATTTATGATGAACTAATCCTAAGGTATACCCCACTTATTTATCCCCAGCAGAGTCGCCATTTCTGTGATACGGTGGCATAACCGGACTGTGATCGGTGGAAATAGAACTGACTGTTTTTAATGCTGGTTCGCGAAATGTCGCAGTAAGCAAGAGTCGCCACCGTCTTTCATGTTCTCCAACAAGGAAAGGACAAAAGCACAGCAAAATTCCTTTTCAAGATATTTCTCGGTTCGGGAGGTAGATTATAGAAAGGGAAGGTGTTAGCGCCCTTTCTATCCGTGGTTATCCACGGGCTCTTAGGTACTTGCTCTTATGTTTTCAAAAATTGTTTGCTTTTCAAGTGTGTGTAGGTTTTGAAAAAGTTTCATTGAAAGATTTCTGAGTGACTCTTGTATCTGTCCTCAAGAGTGTTTGAAAAATTTGTTTTGAAAGCTTTTGAAAGTGTCAGTGTGAAAAGATTTTTGATTTGTTTTTGAAGAGAGCAAGTACCCATGAGTCATCTACCTACCCTAAGGAATTCGGCTGTGTAAAAGTCCTTAAGGTAGTGCCATCCCACCATTGAGAGGTAGGTAGCACCACCGTTGGAGGTGTTCGGGTCAATTCGATTGTAGGGACAGTGGTCACCGAAGCAATGGTAGGTGTTGTACCCCAAAGATTTCCCTCCCATATTCTTCAAGATTTGGCAAGATCAAGCTTCAAAATCCCTCAAGGGTTGCACAGTCTAATTGCCTCCTAACACAGTCAAAATTAGGGTTTTGGTTCTTGCAAAGAAATTGAGGTTTTCAAGGGTCCAATCAAGTCCCATATGCCTATATGCATTGTCAAGCATCCATATGTCAAGTTTCAAGACTCACAGCATCAAGTTGCACAGTCAAAAGCCCTAAATGCTTCACAGTCAACTGCAGGGGCAAAATGGTCATTTGATAGTCAAAAGTCAAAAATTTTGGTCAACATCTTATTTTGAAGCCATAATCATCATTTGATCAATTCTTTATCATGATTCCACAAGCATGGCTCAAAAAGTCTCAAGATGTCAAAAGTTTCTATTTTTGGACAGCTGAAAGGTCAACTGCAAATTGACCAAGGCATAACTTCTTCATGGTTTATCATAAAAATCCCATCCAATGCTCATTTTTTAAGGGGATGACATTTCCTACAACTCATCTTCACACTCCAAGTCCAAGAAATTCTCTCACAAAAAGTTATCAATTTCAACATTATAGGTCATTTTCAAAAGTCAACAAAAAGGCACTTTAAGTCAAAGACCATAACTTGAGATTGGTAAATCAAAATGACATGGGACCAAAGGCATTGGTTAGAGGACTTCAAGACCTTTCCAAAATGTCCAAGAACATGTTCATAGCTTCATAATTGAGCAAGATATGCATTGGAGAAGTTGGGAAATTTTTGGGAACTTTCAAAAGTCAACTTTGCCTAAAACACTTCAATTTTGCTAATGGGCCTCAAATTCTTTCTTGAATCATTACCCAAGGCCTATGCACGACCTATTGAACTTAAAATAATTTATTTTCTTATTTTTAATTAATTAATTGAATTTTTATTATTATTAATTCATTTAATTGGTTTTAATTGTAGAAAAATATCAAAGCATGGTTGTCAAATCTTTTTATGAAGAAAATACACTCCACACATGCTAAAGATTTCGTGCATCACTCAAGGGGACAAGATCTTCCATAATTGGCAAGGTATTCATGGAAAAAGATTGAAAATTATATGATGGAAAATCAAGAACTGAAAACATTATTGCAATGGATTCATGGGCTTATTCTTGACCTAATTCACATCACATACATATGCTGAGTGAAACCCTACTCAAGGACACACGTGAAAGCTGCTAATATTCCATAACAAAATTGCAAAAAACTCAGGAAATTTGTGAAACTGATTTCATACTTGCAGCGCGTTTCAAAGCCTAAAAAGGATTCAATCACCTTGCCTGAGTCTCCAGGAGTCTATTGGCATCAAGAATCAGTCCAAACACGCAAAGAATCAAAGATAATAAGCCACACGGTTTGCCTTTATTCTTTAAATCTGCATATCATGTTTCACGTGCTTTTAATCCGTTTTTTCTATTGGTATGTGTTGTTATGGACCTTCTGAAGCTAATGAGACAGTTTAATTGAATTAACGCTGCCTGAATCAAAATCCACCATGAACGACATCTAGGGTTTCTGAAGCTTAAAAATTAGGGCTTTAGGTATCAGGAAAAATTGGACCATGTCATGACCATGGTTGAATTCGTCAAGGCCAGACGAATTCAACCAAACCCTCGCGCTCAATTTATGTGATCCACAGGGCTATTCGCTATTTTTGAGACTTTTGCTTTGTGGGGGTTTAAAACCCCCTCTATCTTGTTTACAGTTGCAGGTGAAACGAAGAAGATAGCATGCGTGGCATTATGTGACTGGAGCATTCAAATCTTAGCGCATTTTTTTAATGTTTCAGCATAATTGGCTTTTTTCATATATTATATTTGTTGTCTATTAGTTTAACAAACGCGCTTGGTAGCTCAGATGGTGGAGGACGTGTCTTGCAAGCATAGGGACCTGGGTTCGATTCCCTGGTCCCCCCATATAATTGTTGATTTTTGTCTTAACCCATTCCAATGCAGCAACGATTCAATGGTCCATCATGCACCTTCACGCGTAGCTTGCCAGATGGTCTTGATCAACGATCCAATGGCCACAGAATGAAGTCCATCATATGGTCCAGTCAATGAGCATCCACACGATCAGGAAAGTCAACAAGGCCTTGTGCTAATGGGCCATAATTCCTCAAAGTTCACCTCCACATGGGCCAGACACCCCCCTTGGTTTGCATATTTAATTTAATTTTCTTTTCTTTTGAATTTCTTTTAATTGCTTTAATTATTATTATTATTTCACCTCAAATTAATTTTCCTAATAAAAATCAGAAACTCAAGAATCGTAAATATTTTAATTGCATCATTAACCTATTTTTTGTAAATAAATATTAACAATTAACTTTAGTTTAATTTAGGTTTATATTTTAATCTCTTTTCTTAATAAATAAAAAATATATAGAATTAGGTTTTTTTGACATTTTTATCTTTTTCTTAATTAATTATTTTCATAATTATTTATTATTATTATTATTATTATTTTTGTACATAAATATGTAAATTAATTAACTAGTAAATTAGGTTAACTTTAATATTTTCTTTAATAATTAAAATAATCTAGAATTAGGGTTGTTTGCTAACTTTTAAATTCTTTTCTTTATTTCCATTAAATACAAAAACATAAAAAACACACTTTCTTTTCTTTAATTAAATAATAGTTAGGTCCTAATTTAATTTAATTTCAAGCAAAGGGTCAAAACCCTCGGACATTCAGTTTAATTTATCTTTTCGCACGTTATCCTTATTTTTCTTGTTGATTATTATGTAACTGCTTTCCGGGTGTAATAGTAATTAGGTTTATTGCTTTTTTTACTTTTCGCGTCTTTATCAAAAACGGGTCTTTGTATTTTGGCGATGTATAGACCCGCGCCTTGTAATAGCGTAGCTTTTGTCTTTCCGTCTTTTAAACTTTCCGCACTCTTAAATTCTAAATTGCATGAAAGAATGTATGGTAATTAAAAACAACGCGTAGCTCACAATGCCCTGATCAAAGATAAATGTTAACATGAAAACAACACACAATACACACATCACTTCTAGGGTACGCCTCACTCGTTGCCTTTGAAACGTGGTCGTCAAGTATAGGATGTTTTAGCGGTCGCCCTCCTGTCTAAAGATCCAGTCGCCTCGAAACGGTTGCCTCGGATAAAAGGATCTAGGACATTAGGGTTACTTCTAATGTGTCCTATTATTGCTTCGGTGACCACACTGTCCCCCAATCGAATTGATCTGAACACCTCCAACGGTGGTGCTACCTACCTCTCAATGGTGGGATGGCACTATCTAAAGGACTCTTACACAGCCTAATTCCTTAGGGTAGGTAGATGACTCATGGGTACTTGCTCTCTAAAAAACAAACAAAACAATCTTTTCGCACCTACACTTTCAAAAGGTTTTCAAACAAATTTTTCATACACTCTTGAGGACAGATACAAGAGTTACTTAGAAATTTTTCAAACGAAACTTTTTCAAAACCCACTCACATTTGAAAAGCAAACATCTTTTGAAAACATAAGAGCAAGTACCTAAGAGCCCGTGGATAACCACGGATAGAAGGGGTGCTAACACCTTCCCTTTCTATAAATCTACCTCCCGAACCGAGAAACATTCTCAATAAGGAATTTTGCTATGCTTTTGTCCTTTCCATGTTGGAGAACATAAAAGACGGTGGCGACTCTTGCTTACCACGACATTTCACGAACCAGCTTAAAAAACAGTCAGTTCTATTTCCACCGATCATAGAACTGGCGACTCTGCTGGGGAAACTTAAAAGTGAGGTGTACCTTAGGATTAGATCATACTTATGTTTTCAATTGAATGTTTTGTTTGCTTTATTATTGTGGGCATTATCTTGGAGTTTCATAGATCCTAACCCGGATATGGGGATACCCTTTTAGGTAGCATAAGCTGTGAGGGACCTGTCCGGTGTAGACCGACACGGGTGAAGCAGTGGCTACGTTGGTGTGGCACCTTGGTCTGTACCGATATCCCTTGTTTTGCAACGAGGAGAATATGGGTCTTCTAAGGAGTCATTAAGCACCAACCGACCTTAGAACCCTAATTTGACCCAACTTGGCCATAGAACAGTAGCAGTATGCTACACTCATTGAGGCTAAACTCTCGTGATGGTTCTGGCTGCAAGAAAAGATTGCGATGCTGGAGTTATGACCGATTGAGGGTAGTCGATGATATTGAGATCCTCTAGAACCCGGTTACTATTTTCTAGGACAGGTCTTAACCAACGAAACTGAAAGAGGGTAGTACCTAAACTTCATGTTGGCCTAAACTTTAAGGGCTCTCGGTGTGACTTGTGTGCCTTCAAACTTGACTACTTGCATGCTTGTTATCTAACACATGAGTTCCTTGCGGGTTTTATTTATAGTCCTTAATCTGGGCTCATAACAGGGTTTACTTACATCACCCCACGCATAGCATAACATCATACCATCATACCATTGCATACATCCTGCATAAGGACTAACCCATTTCAAGGATCTCAAGGGTCTGTGATGTAGGTCATGATGAACCAACTGTCTAGCAAGGGGCAAAGGGGATTTATTTCCCTCTAGCCAAGGTTGATAACTTGAGTCAGGGGCTATGACCCACTCGATATGGTGAGCCTTGACTCTTGAAGAAGGACTCTCAACAACACGAAGTTCCTTCAATCAAGATACCAGATTCCAATGCTAACAATTTTCTTGTTTACCCCGCGAGATCCTTGAAAACATTGCATGTATATCATACATATCATTGCATTACAGGTACCCTTTTGACAGGTCACTTATCTTCTTCGCTGTTTATTTCAGCAATCATCATGAATCCTGAATCATCCAATGAACAAGCCATCAAGGTCCTCCAGGACCAGAATGCCCAGTTCCAGGAGTTGGTTATGAGCCTAGCCCAGGGTCAACAGGAATTGAAGACTCTGCTTATGAGGAAGAAGAAGAAGAGGACTGTGATGTTCAACCCTAGACGCAAATCTGGGAATGGATCACAAAACGAAGCTGAGCTGACTACCCCATCTGTTGGGAAAGACAGTCCCCAAGAGAGGGAGGTTCCTAGTCCAGTGGTCTCCAACAACGAGACCGATTATAATGATGAACAGTACCCTCCTGCTGAGGACAGGTATAAACAGCTAGAAGATCGGCTAAGTGCTATGGAGATACAGAAAGTGCCCGGCCTAGACTTCGAGGATCTAGGTCTATCCTTCGGAGTGGTGATCCCACACAAGTTCAAGGCACCTGCCTTTGCAAAGTACGACGGAGCCTCCTGTCCTAAGCTGCACCTCCGTTTATACATAAGGAATAATCCAGCCCTACACGGCCGACAAGAAATTGTGGATTCACTTCTTTCAGGATAGTCTGGCAGGGACTCAACTCGAGTGGTTCTATCAGATGGATGGAGCCAGTATCCGTACCTGGGAAGACTTGGCTACTGCGTTCTATAAGCAGTATCAATATAATTCTAACCTCGCTCCTATGCGTACCCAACTCCAGGGTATGTCACTAGGGACGAGTGAAGGATTCAAGGAATATGCGCAAAAGGGGAGAGACCTTGCTGGAAGGGTGCAGCCACCTCTAACTGACCGTGAACTCGTTGACATGTTCTTGGGGACCCTGTCTGGTCCATTCTTCAACCATCTGATTGGGAATTCTTCTGCTGGGTTTACAGATCTGATCTTGACTGGTGAAAGGATAGAAGCTGGTATCAAGTCGGGGAAGATACAGAAGGGTGACTCCTCGAACACTAAGAAGAAACCATCCAAGAAAGAATCTAGTGCTGTCAACGCAGTAGTTATTTCAAAACCGGCCAGTGGTCCTCAACATTGCAACCAACAAAGGGAAGAAAGACCTAAAAGGCAATTCACTCCCCTCGGCATGACCTTGTCCCAGATATTGCCACAGTTGCTGGAGACCAAGTTGGTAACTCTAAGGGACCCTCCTAAGAATCCCAGCAAGACACCTTCAAGGTATAACCCCAACGCCCGCTGCGCTTATCATTCTGACAGCCCGAGGCATGCTACAGATGATTGTTGGACTTTGAGGAACAAGGTTCAGGACCTAATCGATGCAAAGGAGGTCGAGTTCGAAGCGCCCGAGACTCCCAATGCGATCACTGCTCCCTTGCCAAAACATGGCTAGGATTGAGAGACTTTTGTTCATTTTATTTCTGATATTGTATTTTTCTTTGCTTATTCAAACAATTATCATGTCAAACTCTCTTATTTCATTAATGCATTACACGTGTCTGTTTTGAAGTAATTGTGTCCACTATATTCAAATTACTTTCATATTTGTGATGATCAACTCTCGATTAAAAATTCTAAGCCTTTTGAGGGAGGATGACGAAAACGATACCACGATCTTTACAATATGCTTTTGAACAGACCCTGCTGACGATGTACATGCATTGTTTCAAATCCTAAACAGTGGAGTTATAAGGAAGATAATCCCTCGTCCACCCCCTTCGAGCCAAAGAAGTCGGAGTTTTTCTTTTCAAAAATTAAAACCCTTAATCATAACCTGGGGAAGGGTAGTTCTCTCAGTTGATCCCGGTGCACAATGAATGGCATCAAAGGAGCCCTTCCAAAAACAAAAGACAGTAATGGTTCCGAATAATCATAAAGACAGGCAGTCATTATCTCTCAGAAATAAAATCCCATTAAGTCAAAACCTATGAAGGAGACTTACAAAACTGGGGCATCCCGCTGACTGTAATCATAAAAGAAACAGTTCAGGCAAAAAACAGGGATAAAGAAATCAAAAAGAAAGAGGTCCTACAAACCCTCAACAAAAAAAGAATTGACTGCCTGTTCAAAATAAACTATCAGTATCCGAACCATCACCGGAATATCAGAGCAAAGACCCAAACAGGATCTAATGCACGATTAGCTGAGTTTAGGATCGAAGAACATCACGAAGAGCGGGTGGGTACAAATAAAATTTGAGCCTTTATCCTTTGTTTCTTAAACCGTGAACCAGGCCACGTTATAACCCTTAAAAGTCCTAGCTGAAGCGTGGGTTAGTTCGAAAGCATACTGTTACCAAAGGTATCCTGACTCCTGTAGGGCTCGCTGTAAAATCTTGAGTTGACATCACATTTTACAAAAATTCGCTTGTTTTATTGAAAACTGCATTTTCAAGAACTTCAAAACAGACATAAGCTTTGTATTCTTAAAATAATATTGTTTGCATATGACTATTTGTTCAACAGTAGAGAAATTCGCACGATGAATATCTTGTGAACAAAAATCTTTTCAATAAAAAAGGTCATCTCAAGCGGAAGAAACACTTCCAACCAAGGGGCAGACATAACTATTGTCCATTATCTGGGGCAGTTAAGTCAAGATTCAGAGAATCTCTCAAATGCCAAATAGCCAGGGGCAAATCTACGCCTGAGTCACTTGGGGCATTGGACAGGAATTCCAGCAACGAACCTTGCATGAGCAAACATCTTCTGGTGGTATGACAACACAACACTACTGACAGTGACAACTCCCTACATCCTGAGAGCATGGACATAGTCAAAAAGGTACTAAGCATAGTCAAAGACCTGCTAGGTTGACACACCTAGGCAAAAATAAGGGCTTCCCGGCGAACCAAAAGGGTTCGGGCAAAAATAAGGGATGAAAAAAATCTGTACACCCGGCAAGTCGAAAACCTGAAAAGGCGGCTTGGGCAAAAAAGGGTATCCCGATGGACTGAAAACCCGAAAGGGTGGTCCAGGCAAAAATTAGGGATTAAAGCGTACGACTATGTCCCATCATCTCACCAGAAGAAGGGTTGTCAATCAGCAGTTATCAAGGCCTCCTAGGCACTTCCTCTCATAGAAACTGGGGCAATAAGAATTGTCTAAGCAATCTGGTTGCTATGTCCACCGAGGTACCGAGGTAAGTTCAGCTGAAGTATTTGACCAAGATACCTTCACTCCCTGCAGAGTAAGGACAGGTTTCAGCAATACTCTCCCCCGAGCAGAGTTGGTCTCTCCTCAGCCCCGAAAAGGCACGGTATCTCCAGCAAGTCAGCAACACTCTCCCCAAGCAGAGTTAGTCTACTGTCAGCCTTAAGGAAGTTGGATATCCCCAAAAGATCTCAATATTCTCCAGCGGAATACAGATATCCCTCAGCAAGCATCCCCGGCAGTCTTAATATTCCTCGACAGAAATATAAGATTGTTCCCCGGCGGAATACAGACACCCCAGTGGAGCCATTTCCACAGTGCAGTCTCAAAAGTTTCCCCAGGAGAGTTGAATCATCCTCCCCAATAGATTTTGGAAGCTTATCTCCAGTAGATTCTAGAAGCTTATCCCCAGTAGAGTCTGGAAGCTTATCCCCAGTAGAGTCTGGAAGCTGGTCCCCCTGCAGAGTATAAATGCATCTCCCCAGCCATGTTCAAAGGTTATTCCCCACCAGGGTCTAACTGGGTTATCCTCAGCTAATTACCACGGAAAGATCATCCTCGGAGAAGTTCTTCCTATCCCCCAGCGGAGTTCATCAAATTCCAACAAAACTTATCAACAGAATCCCCAGCGGAGTTATCATCAAAATCTCAGCGAAGTATCTCTTCCCACAGAGTAATTCCCCGCAGAGTAATCTCTCCAGCAAGTTTATTCCCCAACGGATTCATCTTCTCCTACCGGTTTATTCTTGCAATCACCATCCCCAGCGAAAGCGAAGAACTCTACTCTTTAACATCAGCCCAGGATTTAACTTCCCGGCATTCGTCAAGGATTTATTTTCCCAGACGAAATACATTCATAAACATTTCACATTTTATACATCTTGATACATGCATATACACATCATATCACACAATCTCATTTATTCTTGAGAACATCATGACATCGTGCATTTCATACATCATGACATTGCATACAACTGATGTTTTGCCTTTTCAGGAAAAAGGTCAATCCAAAGATGATTACTATCAACTGTCGCAATTCCAGATTCGATGCCTGTATCTAGCCAGGGCACGTCTGAAGAGTTTGAAGATCTGATTCCTGTATCCAGCTAGGGCGTATCTGTTGACGACTATTTCCGGACTCGATTCCTGTATCCTGCCAGGGCACGTCTGAAGAGTTTGAAGATCCGATTCTTGTATCCAGCCAGGGCGTATCTGTTGACGACTATTTCCGGACTCGAATCTTGTATCCTGCCAGGGCACGTCTGAAGAGTTTGAAGATCCGATTCATGTATCTAGCCAGGGCGTATCTGTTGACGACTATTTCCGGACTCGATTCCTGTATCCTGCCAGGGCACGTCTGAAGAGTTTAAAGATCTGATTCCTGTATCCAGCCAGGGCGTATCTGTTGACGACTATTTCTGGACTCGATTCCTGTATCCTGCCAGGGCACGTCTGAAGAGTTTGAAGATTCGATTCCTGTATCTAGCCGGGGCGTATCTATTGACGACTATTTCCGGACTCGATTCCTGTATCCTGCCAGGGCACGTCTGAAGAGTTTGAAGATCCGATTCCTGTATCCAGCCAGGGCGTATCTGTTGATGACTATTTCCGGACTCGATTCTTGTATCCTGCCAGGGCACGTCTGAAGAGTTTGAAGATCTGATTCCTGTATCCAGCCAGGGCGTATCTGTTGATGACTATTTCTGGACTCGATTCCTGTATCCTTCCAGGGCACGTCTGAAGAGTTTGAAGATCCGATTCCTGTATCCAGCCAGGGCGTATCTGTTGACGACTATTTACAGACTCGATTCCTGTATCCTGCCAGGGCACGTCTGAAGAGTTTGAAGATCTGATTCCTGTATCCAGCCAGGGCGTATCTGTTGACGACTATTTCCGGACTCGATTCTTGTATCCTGCTAGGGCACGTCTGAAGAGTTTGAAGATCCGATTCCTGTATCTAGCCAGGGCGTATCTGTTGAGGACTATTTCTGGACTCGATTCCTGTATCCTGCCAGGGCACGTCTGAAGAGTTTGAAGATCCGATTCCTGTACCCAGCCAGGGCGTATCTGTTGACGACTATTTCCTGACTCAATTCCTGTATCCTGCCAGGGCACGTCTGAAGAGTTTGAAGATCCGATTCCTGTATCCAGCCAGGGCGTATCTGTTGACGACTATTTCCGGACTCGATTCTTGTATCCTGCCAGGGCATGTCTGAAGAGTTTGAAGATCTGATTCCTGTATCCAGCCAGGGCGTATCTGTTGACGACTATTTCCGGACTCGATTCCTGTATCCTGCCAGGGCACGTCTGAAGAGTTTGAAGATCTGATTCCTGTATCCAGCCAGGGCGTATCTGTTGACGACTATTTCCGGACTCGATTCCTGTATCCTGCCAGGGCACGTCTGAAGAGTTTGAAGATCCGATTCCTGTATCCTGCCAGGGTGTATCTGTTGACGACTATTCCGGACTCGATTCCTGTATCCAGCCAGGGCACGTCTGAAGAGTTTGAATATCCGATTCCTGTATCCTGCCAGGGTGTATCTGTTGACAACTATTTCCGGGCTCGATTCTTGTATCTAGCCAGGGCACATCTGTGAGTAACTGATTAAAGATTCGATACCTGTATCTAGCCAGGGCACATCTACATAAAGAGTTTGAAGATCAACCCTTGTAACAGGCCAGGTAATTATCTTTCTCTCTCAGGTACGTAAGTTCTCGCTAAGGAATCTCTTATGCGATCGACACCTAGATGGCATCTATAAGCCCATCCTCCTATCCATCATCTCTCCAAATGGCATTTATAAGCCCATTCCCACCATCATACTGCTAACGTTCTACTATGTGAGTGCAAATTTCTAGGCACTTTAGTGTTCAATCATCTTCCACCTTCAGATTACGAAAGGCACGCCAGCCAATCTACATCCTCAGGACTAAGAAGATTGAACAGGGGCAACTGTTGTACCCCAAAATTTTCCCTCCCATATTCTTCAAGATTTGGCAAGATCAAGCTTCAAAATCCCTCAAGGGTTGCATATTCCAATTGCCTCCTAACACAGTCAAAATTAGGGTTTTGGTTCTTGCAAAGAAATTGAGGTTTTCAAGGGTCTAATCAAGTCCCATATGCCTATATGCATTGTCAAGCATCCATATGTCAAGTTTCAAGACTCACAGCATCAAGTTGCACAGTCAAAAGCCCTAAATGCTTCACAGTCAACTGCAGGGGCAAAATGGTCATTTGACAGTCAAAAGTCAAAAAATTTGGTCAACATCTTATTTTGAAGCCACAATCATCATTTGATCAATTCTTGATCATGATTCCACAAGCATGGCTCAAAAAGTCTCAAGATGTCAAAAGTTTCTATTATTGGACAGCTGAAAGGTCAACTGCAAATTGACCAAGGCATAACTTCTTCATGGTTTATCAGAAAAATCCCATCCAATGCTCATTTTGAAGGGGATGACATTTCCTACAACTCATCTTCACACTCCAAGTCCAAGAAATTCTCTCACAAAAAGTTATCAATTTCAACATTATAGGTCATTTTCAAAAGTCAACAAAAAGGCACTTTAAGTCAAAGAACATAACTTGAGATTGGTAAATCAAAATGCATGGGACCAAAGGCATTGGTTATAGGACTTCAAGACCTTTCCAAAATGTCCAAGAACATGTTAATAGCTTCAAAATTGAGCAAGATATGCATTGGAGAAGTTGGGAAATTTTTGGGAACTTTCAAAAGTCAACTTTGCCTAAAACACTTCAATTTTGCTAATGGGCCTCAAATTCTTTCTTGAATCATTACCCAAGGCCTATGCATGACCCATTGAACTTAAAATGATTTATTTTCTTATTTTTAATTAATTAATTGAATTTTTATTATTATTAATTCATTTAATTGGTTTTAATTGTAGAAAAATATCAAAGCATGGTTGTCAAATCTTTTTATGAAGCAAATACACTCCATACATGCTAAAGATTTCGTGCATCACTCAAGGGGACAAGATCTTCCATAATTGGCAAGGTTTTCATGGAAAAAGATTGAAAATTATATGATGGAAAATCAAGAACTGAAAACATTATTGCAATGGATTCATGGGCTTATTCTTGACCTAATTCACATCACATACATATGCTGAGTGAAACCCTACTCAAGGACACACGTGAAAGCTGCTAATATTCCATAACAAAATTGCAAAAAACTCAGGAAATTTGTGAAACTGATTTCATACTTGCAGCGCGTTTCAAAGCCTAAAAAGGATTCAATCACCTTGCCTGAGTCTCCAGGAGTCTATTGGCATCAAGAATCAGTCCAAACACGCAAAGAATCAAAGATAATAAGCCACACGGTTTGCCTTATTCTTTAAATCTGCATATCATGTTTCACGTGCTTTTAATCCGTTTTTTCTATTGGTATGTGTTGTTATGGACCTTCTGAAGCTAATGAGACAGTTTAATTGAACTAACGCTGCCTGAATCAAAATCCACCATGAACGACATCTAGGGTTTCTGAAGCTTGCAAATTAGGGCTTTAGGTATCAGGAAAAATTGGACCATGTCATGACCATGGTTGAATTCGTCAAGGCCAGACGAATTCAACCAAACCCTCGCGCTCAATTTATGTGATCCACAGGGCTATTCGCTATTTTTGAGACTTTTGCTTTGTGGGGGTTTAAAACCCCCGCTATCTTGTTTACAGTTGCAGGTGAAACGAAGAAGATAGCATGCGTGGCATTATGTGACTGGAGCATTCAAATCTTAGCGCGTTTTTTTAATGTTTCAGCATAATTGGCTTTTTTTCATATATTATATTTGTTGTCTATTAGTTTAACAAACGCGCTTGGTAGCTCAGATGGTGGAGGATGTGTCTTGCAAGCATAGGGACCTGGGTTCGATTCTCAGGCCCCCCCATATAATTGTTGATTTTTGTCTTAACCCATTCCAATGCAGCAACGATTCAATGGTCCATCATGCACCTTCACGCGTAGCTTGCCAGATGGTCTTGATCAACGATCCAATGGCTACAGAATGAAGTCCATCATATGGTCCAGTCAATGAGCATCCACACGATCAGGAAAGTCAACAAGGCCTTGTGCTAATGGGCCAGAATTCCTCAAAGTTCACCTCCACATGGGCCAGACACCCCCCTTGGTTTGCATATTTAATTTAATTTTCTTTTCTTTTGAATTTCTTTTAATTGCTTTAATTATTATTATTATTTCACCTCAAATTAATTTTCCTAATAAAAATCAGAAACTCAAGAATCGTAAATATTTTAATTGCATCATTAACCTATTTTTTGTAAATAAATATTAACAATTAACTTTAGTTTAATTTAGGTTTATATTTTAATCTCTTTTCTTAATAAATAAAAAATATATAGAATTAGGTTTTTTTGACATTTTTATCTTTTTCTTAATTAATTATTTTCATCATTATTTATTATTATTATTATTTTTGTACATAAATATGTAAATTAATTAACTAGTAAATTAGGTTAACTTTAATATATTCTTTAATAATTAAAATAATCTAGAATTAGGGTTGTTTGCTAACTTTTAAATTCTTTTCTTTATTTCCATTAAATACAAAAACATAAAAAACACACTTTCTTTTCTTTAATTAAATAATAGTTAGGTCCTAATTTAATTTAATTTCAAGCAAAGGGTCAAAACCCTCGGACATTCAGTTTAATTTATCTTTTCGCACGTTATCCATATTTTTCTTGTTGATTATTATGTAACTGCTTTCCGGGTGTAATAGTAATTAGGTTTATTGCTTTTTTTACTTTCCGCATCTTTATCAAAAACGGGTCTTTGTATTTTGGCGATGTATGGACCCGCGCCTTGTAATAGTGTAGCTTTTGTCTTTCCGTCTTTTAAACTTTCTGCACTCTTAAATTCTAAATTGCATGAAAGAATGTATGGTAATTAAAAACAACGCGTAGCTCACAATGCCCTGATCAAAGATAAATGTTAACATGAAAACAACACACAATGCACACATCACTTCTAGGGTACGCCTCACTCGTTACCTTCGAAACGTGGTCGTCAAGTATAAGATGTTTTAGCGGTCGCCCTCCTGTCTAAAGATCCAGTTGCCTCGAAACGGTTGCCTCGGATAAAAGGATCTAGGACATTAGGGTTACTTATAACGTGTCCTATTATTGCTTCGGTGACCACACAGTCCCCCAATCGAATTGACCCGAACACCTCCAACGGTGGTGCTACCTACCTCTCAATGGTGGGATGGCACTATCTAAAGGACTCTTACACAGCCTAATTCCTTAGGGTAGGTAGATGACTCATGGGTACTTGCTCTCTAAAAAACAAACAAAACAATCTTTTCGCACCTACACTTTCAAAAGGTTTTCAAACAAATTTTTCATACACTCTTGAGGACAGATACAAGAGTTACTTAAAAAATTTTCAAACGAAACTTTTTCAAAACCCACTCACATTTGAAAAGCAAACATCTTTTGAAAACATAAGAGCAAGTACCTAAGAGCCCGTGGATAACCACGGATAGAAGGGGTGCTAACACCTTCCCTTTCTATAAATCTACATCCCGAACCGAGAAACATTCTCAATAAGGAATTTTGCTGCGCTTTTGTCCTTTCCATGTTGGAGAACATAAAAGACGGTGGCGACTCTTGCTTACCGCGAGATTTCGCGAACCAGCTTAAAAAACAGTCAGTTATATTTCCACCGATCACAGTAGGACACCTTAGAAGTAACCCTAATGTCCTAGATCCTTTTATCCGAGGCAACCATTTCGAGGCAACTGGATCTTAGACATAAGAGCGACCACTAAAACATCCTATACTTGACGACCACTTTCGAGGAAACGAGTGAGGCGTACCCTAGAAGTGGCAGGTGCATTGTGTGTTGTTTTCAGTTTAACATTTATCTTGGATTATGCAATTGTGAGCTACGAGTTGTTTTTTAATTATCATACATTCTTTCATGCAATTTAGCAGTTAGGAGTGCGGAAAATAAAATATGGAAAGGTAAAAGCTACGCTATTACAAGGCGCGGGTCTATACATCGCCAAAATACAAAGACTCGTTTTTGATAAAGATGTGGAAAGTAAAAAAAAGCAATAAACCTAATTACTATTACATTCCGGAAACAGTTACATAATAATCCAATAAAAAAAATAACGCGCGAAAGAATTAAAATGGACGTCCGAGGGTTTTGGACCCTTTGCTTGAAATTAAATTAAATTAAAACATAATTAATTATTTAATTAAAGAAAAGAAAGTGTTTTTTATGTTTTTTGTAGTTATTATGGAAATAAAGAAAAAAAAGAATTAAAATTAAAGTTAGTGAAACCCTAGTTCTAAGTTTATTTTAATTATTAAGAAAATGTCAAAATTAGGCTAATTAACTAAATTATTTAATTTACATGTTATTTACAAAAGTAATAGTAATTAATAAATAATAATAATAATAATTAATTAAAGAAAATATGAATGAAAATGTCAAATCCTAATTCTATATAATTTTTATTTATTAAGAAAAAATTGAAGTTAAACCTAAATTAAACTAATTCAATTATTTAGAATTTATTTACAAAAATGAGTTAATGGTGAAATTAATAAATAATTAAAAATATTTACAATTTTGAGTTTCTGATTTTTATTGGGAAAATTAATTTATTGTGAATTAATAATAATAATTAAACAATTAAAAGAAATAAAAAGAAAAGAAAAGAAATTGCAAACCAAGGGGGTATGTTGGCCCAAGTGGAGGTGAAATTGTGGAATTCAGGCCCAAGAAGCACAAAGCCTGGTTGACTTTCCTGATCGTGTGCATGTTCACTTTTTTTCAATGTTGCATATGGTGTTCTTGCAGCAATTGTGCGTGTTTAGGAATAGGGTTGGCCTCAGCATATGTATGTGATGAGAATTAGGTTAAAACCTTGGCCCAAAAGTCCATGAATTTAAGTTTTCAATCATATAATTTCCAATCTTTTTTCAATGAAAACCTTGCCAATTATGGATGATTTTCCCTTTTTGATTGAGAAACGAGTTTGCCAGCTTGCCCTGATCTGATTTGCTTCACAAAAGATCCAAAAACCATATCTTTTTAATTTTCCTATAATTAAAATCAATTAAATGAATTAATATTAATAAAAATTCAATTAATTAATTAAAAATAAGAAAATAAATCATTTTAAGTTCAATGGGTCGTGCATAGGCTTTGGGTAAAGATTCAAGAAGGAATTTGAGGCCCATTAGCAAAAATAAAGTGTTTTAGGCAAAGTTGACTTTTGAAAGTTCCCCAAAATTTCCCAACTTCTCCAATGCATATCTTGCTCAATTTTGAAGCTATGAACATGTTCTTGGACATTTTGGAAAGGTCTTGAAGTCCTCTAACCAATGCCTTTCGTCCCATGTCATTTTGATTTACCAATCTCAAGTTATGGTCTTTGACTTAAAGTGCCTTTTTGTTGACTTTTGAAAATGACCTATAATGTTGAAATTGATAACTTTTTGTGAGAGCATTTCTTGGACTTGGAGTGTGAATATGAGTTGTAGAAAATGTCATCCCCTTCAAAATGAGCATTGGATGGGATTTTTCTGATGAACCATGAAGAAGTTATGCCTTGGTCAATCTGCAGTTGACTTTTCAACTGTCCAAAAATAGAAACTTTTGACATCTTGAGACTTTTTGAGCCATGCTTGTGCAATCATGATCAAGAATTGATCAAATGATGATTGTGGCTTCAAAATAAGATGTTGACCAAAATTTTTGACTTTTGACTGTCAAATGACCATTTTGCCCCTGTAGTTGACTGTGAAGCAATTAGGGCTTTTGACTGTGCAACTTGATGCTGTGAGTCTTGAAACTTAACATATGGATGCTTGACAATGTATATAAGCATATGGGACTTGATGGGACCCTTGAAAACCTCAATTTCCTTGCAAGACTCAAAACCCTAATTTTGACTGTGTTAGGAGGTAATTGGACTGTGCAACCCTTGAGAGATTTTGAACCATTTGGAGATTGATCTTGTCAAATCTTTGAAGAATATGGGAGGGCAAATTTTGGGGTACAACAGTTGCCCCTGTTCAATCTTCTTAGACCTGAGGATGTAGATTGGCTGGCGTGCCTTTCGTAATCCGAAGGTGGAAGATGATTGAACACTAAAGTGCCCAGAAATTTGCACTCACATAGTGTGGTATCAGCAATGTGATGTCGAGAATGGGCTTAAAGATGCCATTTGGAGAGATGGTGGATAGAGGGATGGGCTTATAGATGCCATCTGGAAGTGACAAAACCTTGTCGGGAATGGGTTAATAGATGCCATTTGGAGGTGTAATGGATAGTTGTGGAGATGGGCTTAACGATGCCATTGGAAGGTGTCGATCGCGTAAGAGATTCCTTAGCGAGAACTTGCATATTTGAGAAAGGAAGATGGTTTCCTGTCCTGTTACAGGTGTTGATCTTCAAACTCTTCATGCAGACATGCCCTGGTTAGATACAGGAATCGAATCTGGAATTAGTTGTAAACAGATTTGCCCTGGCTGGATACAGGTATCGAATCTTCAAACTCTTCAGACGTGCCCTGGCTGGATACAGGAATTGAATCTGGAATTAGTCGTCAACAGATTTGCCCTGGCTGGATACAGGTATCGAATCTTCAAACTCTTCAGACGTGCCCTGGCTGGATACAGGAATCGAATCTAGAATTAGTCGTCAACAGATTTGCCCTGGCTGGATACAGGTATCGAATCTTCAAACTCTTCAGACGTGCCCTGGCTGGATACAGGAATCGAATATGGAATTAGTCGTCAACAGATTTGCCCTGGCTGGATACAGGTATCGAATCTTCAAACTCTTCAGACGAGCCCTGGCTGGATACAGGAATCGAATCTGGAATTAGTCGTCAACAGATTTGCCCTGGCTGGATACAGGTATCGAATCTTCAAACTCTTCAGACGTGCCCTGGCTGAATACAAGAATCAAATCTGGAATTATTCGTCAACAGATTTTCCCTGGCTGGATACAGGTATCGAATCTTCAAACTCTTCAGACGTACCCTGGCTGGATACAGGAATCGAATCTGGAATTAGTCGTCAACAGATTTTCCATGGCTAGATATAGGTATCGAATCTTCAAACTCTTCAGACGTGCCCTGGCTGGATACATGAATCGAATCTGGAATTAGTCATCAACAAATTTGCCCTGGCTGGATACAGGTATCGAATCTTCAAACTCTTCAGACGTACCCTGGCTGGATACAGGAATCGAATCTGGAATTAGTCGTCAACAGATTTGCCCTGGCTGGATACAGGTATCGAATCTTCAAACTCTTCAGACGTGCCCTGGCTGGATACAGGAATCGAATCTGGAATTGCGACAGTTGATAGTAATCATTTTTGTATTGACCTTTTTCCTGAAAAGGCGAAACATTAGTTGTATGCCATGTCATGATGTATGAAATGCGTGATGTTCTCAAAATAAATGAGGTTGTATGTTCATGATGTGTATATGCATGCTATAATGTATGAAGATATGATGTTTATGAATGTATTTTTGTCTAGGAAAATAAGTCCTTGACGAATGCCGGGAAATCAAGTCCTGGGTTGATGCTGAAGAGTAGAGCTCTTTGTTTCCGCTGGGGATGATGGTTGCAAGAATAAACCGGTAGGAGAAGATGACTCCGTTAGGGAATAAACTTGTTGGAGAGATTACTCTGTAGGGAATTACTCTGTGGGAAGAGATACTTCGCTGAGGTTTGATGATAATTCCGCTGGGGATAGGAAGAACTTCGTCGGGGACGATCTTTCCGTGGAAATTGGCTGAGGATAACCCAGTTATATCCTTGTGGGGAAATAATCTTTGAATACAGCCGGGGAGACGCGCTCGTGCTCTGCAGAGGATAAGCTTCCAGAATCTACTGGGGATAAGCTTCCTACTGGGGAGATTGATTCAACTCTCTTGGGGAGATCTTTTGAACTGTATTAGGGAAGTGGCTCCACTGGATGTCCGGTATTTTGCCGGGGAACAATCTTAGATCAAGATTGCCGGGGATGCTTGTTAGGAATGTCTATATACTCCGTTGGGGAATATTGAGATCTCCTGGGGGATAATCCAACTTCCTTGAGGCTGATAGTAGACTAACTCTGCTTGGGGAGAGTGTTGCTGACTTGCTAAGGATATTGTGCCTTTTCGGGGCTGATGGGAGACCAACTCTGCTCGGGGGAGATTATTGCCGATTCTTCTCTTACTCTGCGGGGAGTGAAGGTATCCTGGTTATGTTCTTCAGCCGAACCTACCTTGGTACCTTGGTGGACAGAGCAACTAGATTGCTTAGACAACTCATTATTGCCCCTGTTTCTGTGGGAGAAGATACCTGTGGAGGTGTTTGATTGACAAATCTTCTTCTGGTAGGCAAGTGACGAGATGTCGGGACATAGTCGTACGCTCTTGATCCCTAACTTTTTCCTGGACCTCCCTTTCGGATTTTCAGTCCAACGGGATACCCTTTTTTTGCCCAAGCCGCCTTTTTAGGTTTTTGACTTGCCGGGTGTACAGATTTTTTCCATTTTCGTCCCTTATTTTTGCCCGAACCCTTTTAGTTCGCCGGGAAGCCCTTATTTTTGCCTAGGCCAGTCGACCTAGCGGGTCTTTGATTATGCGTAGTATTTTTTTGACTATGTTCATTCCCTCAGGATGTAGGGAGTTGTCACTGTCAGTAGCGTTGTGCTGCCATACCACCAGAAGATGTTTGATTGTGCAAGATTCGTCGCTAGAATTCATGCCCAATGCCCCAAGTGACTCAGGCGGAGATTTTCCCCTGGTATTTGGCGTTTGAGATATTCTCTGAATCTTGACTTAACTGCCCCAGATGATGGACAATGATCATGCCAGTCTCTTGGTTGGAAGTGCTTTTGTTCACTAGATATTCTTTATGTGAATTTCTTTGTTGTTCGAACAAATAATCATATGCAAACAATGTTATATTAAAAATGCAAAGCTTATGTCTGTCTTGAAGTTTTTGGAAATGTATTTTTCATAAAAACAAGTGAATTTTTTTGTAAGCTGTGATGTCAACTCGTTATCTTACCGCAAGCCTTAAGGAGTCAGGATACCTTTCGTAACAGTATGCTTTCGAATTAACCCATGCTTCAGCTAGGACTTTTTAGGGTTGTAACGTGGCCTGGTTCACGGTTTAAGAAACAAAGGATAAAGGCTCAAAGTATATTTGTTCCCATCCGCTCTTCGTGATGTTCTTCAATCCTAAACTCAGCTAATCATGCATTAGACCTTGTTTGAGTCTTTACTCTGATATTCCGGTGATGGTTCGGATATTGACAGTTTATTTTGAGTAGGCAGTCATTTCTTTTTTGTCGAGGTTTTGTAGGACCTCTTTCTTTTTGATTTTGTTATCCCTATTTTTTTTTGCCTGAACTGCTTCTTTTGTGATTACAGTCAGCGGGATGCCCCAGTTTTGTAAGTCTCCTTCATAGGTTTTGACCTATTGGGCTTTAGTTTTCTGAGGGATAATGACTGCCTGTCTTTATCATTAATTGGAACCATCATTGTCTTTTGTTTTGTAAGGACTCCCTTGATGCTATTGATTATGCACTTGGATCAGCTGAGAGAACTACCCTGCCCCAGGTTATGATTAAGGGTTTTAATTTTCGAAAAGAAAAACTCCTACTTCTTTGGCTCAAAGGGGTTGACGAGGGATTATCTTCCTTATAACTCCAGTGTTTAGGAATTGAAACAATGCATGTACCTCATCAGCAGGGTTCGTTCAAAAGCATATTGTAGACGTCGTGGTATCGTTTTCGTCATCCTCCCTCAAGAGGCTTTAGAATTTTCAACCGAGAGTTGAACATCAAGAAAAAATAAAAGCAATTTTGAATATAGAGAACACAATTACTTCAAAACAGACACGTGTAATGCATTAATGAAATA
This sequence comes from Vicia faba, assembly GCA_948472305.1. NCBI lineage: Eukaryota > Viridiplantae > Streptophyta > Magnoliopsida > Fabales > Fabaceae > Vicia > Vicia faba. Next base: position 1,616,405,547 of record OX451736.1, on the reverse strand, counting down.
ATAGAGTTTGACATGATAATTGTTTGAACAATTAAAAGAAAATTACAACTTGAAAATTCTAATGGACAAAAAGTCTTCTCATCTCAGGACTCGTCACTTCAACTGGTGAATCCTGCAGGGATGGTAGAAGAACTCAGCCTGACCCTCTTGGGTGAAATCCACTGCTCCTTCATTAATTAGGTCCTGGACCTTGTTCTTCAGAGCCCAGCAGTCGGCAGTGTCATGTCCAGGACTATCAGAGTGGTATGCACATCTTTTGTTGGGATGATAGTTAGAAGCGGAGATGTTGGGATTCCGGGGAGGAGCTCTTAGTGTAATCAGATTCAATCTCAACAGGTGTTGTAAAGCTTGAAACAACGATATGTTGAGTTAGGTGAATTGCCTCATGGGCTTGTTTGGCTTACTCTGATCAACCTGTTGAAGTTGATCAATGACCTGGTCCCTGACTTGGACTGGTTGCTTCATGTCTTGATGAAGCTAACTGATCAAGGTCCTTAACTCTTCTTGCTCCCGAGCTAAGCCTTGGATGAGAGTCGTTTGCCCCAGCATCTGGGTTCTCATAGTATCCACCTCAGCTTGCAAGCGTTTTAGCCGTTCGTCTTTATCGTCCTCTGGACTGTTCCTGACCAAAGTCCCCATGAGGAGTGTTCTCAGCTCTTCCTGCCCCTTGGATAGATTTAGGAGGATCTCCCCGAACCGAGTCTCTTGAGCATGAAGATCCTGGTTGTCTTGTTGGGAGGCCATTGTTGAAATAAACAGCGAGGAAGGTAAGTGACCTGTAACAAGGGTACCTGTAATACAATGATATGTATGTATGCATGCAATGTTTTCAAGGATCTCACGGGGTAAACAGGGAAATTGTTAGAATTTGAATCCAGTAGCTTGATTGAAGGAACTTCATGTTGTTGAGAGTCCTTCTTCAAGGGTCAAAGGCTCACTGTATCCAGTGGGTCATAGCCCCTGACTCAAGTCATCAACCTGGCTAGAGGAAAATAAATCCCCTTTGCCCCTTGCTAGACATTTTGGTTCATCATGACCTGCATCACAAGCCCTTGAGATCCTTGAAATGGGTTAGTCCTTATGCAGGATGTATGCAATGGTATGATGTTATGCTATGCATGGAGTGATGTAAGTGAACCCTGTTATGAGTCCAGATTAAGGACTGTAAACAAAACCTGCAAGAAACTCATGTGTCAGATAACAAGCATGCAAGTAGTCAAGTTTGAAGGCACACAAGTCATACAAGACAGCCCTTAGAGTTTAGGCCAGCATGAAGTTTGGGGTACTACCCTCTTGAAGGTAGTGGGCTCAAAACCTGTCCTATCAAAAATAACCGGGTTCTAGAGGATCCCAATATCACTGACTACCCTCAATCGGTCATAACTCCAGCGTCGCAATCTTTTCTTGCAGCCAGAACCATCGCGAGAGTTTAGCCTCAATGGGTGTAGCATACTGCTACTGTTCTATGGCCAAGTTGGGTCAAATTAGGGTTCTAAGGTCGATTGGTGCTTAATGACTTCTCAGAAGACCCATATTCTCCTCGTTGCGACACAAGGGATATCGGTACAGACCAAGGTGCCACACCAACGTAGCCACTGTTTCACCCATGTCGGTCTACGCCGGACAGGTCCCTCACAGCTTATGCTACCTAAAAGGATATCCCCAGATCCAGGTTAGGATCTATGAAACTCCAAGACAATGCCCACAATAATAAAGCAAACAAAACATTCAATTGAAAACATAAGTAAGTATGATCTATCATAAGGTACACCTCACTTTAAGTCTCCCCAGCAGAGTCGCCAGTTCTGTGATCGGTGGAAATAGAACTGACTATTTTTAATGCTGTTTCGCGAAATGTCGCAGTAAGCAAGAGTCGCCACTGTCTTTTATGTTCTCCAACAAGGAAAGGACAAAAGCACAGCAAAATTCCTTTTCGAGATATTTCTCGGTTCTGGAGGTAGATTATAGAAAGGGAAGGTGTTAGCACCCTTTCTATCCGTGGTTATCCACGGCTCTTAGGTACTTGCTCTTATGTTTTCAAAAATTGTTTGCTTTTCAAGTGTGTGTGGGTTTTGAAAAAGTTTCATTGAAAGATTTCTGAGTGACTCTTGTATCTATCCTCAAGAGTGTTTGAAAATTTTGTTTTGAAAGCTTTTGAAAGTGTCAGTGTGAAAAGATTTTTGATTTGTTTTTGAAGAGAGCAAGTACCCATGAGTCATCTACCTACCCTAAGGAATTAGGCTATGTAAAAGTCCTTAAGGTAGTGCCATCCCACCATTGAGAGGTAGGTAGCACCACCGTTGGAGGTGTTCGGGTCAATTCGATTGTAGGGACAGTGTGGTCACCGAAGCAATGGTAGGACACCTTAGAAGTAACCCTAATGTCCTAGATCCTTTTATCCGAGGCAACCGTTTCGAGGCAACTGGATCTTAGACATAAGAGCGACCACTAAAACATCCTATACTTGACGACCACTTTCGAGGCAACGAGTGAGGCGTACCCTAGAAGTGGCAGGTGCATTGTGTGTTGTTTTCAGTTTAACATTTATCTTGGATTATGCAATTGTGAGCTACGAGTTGTTTTTTAATTATCATACATTCTTTCATGCAATTTAGCAGTTAGGAGTGCGGAAAATAAAATACGGAAAGGTAAAAGCTACGCTATTACAAGCCGCGGGTCTATACATCGCCAAAATACAAAGACCCGTTTTTGATAAAGATGCGGAAAGTAAAAAAAATCAATAAACCTAAGTACTATTACATTCCGGAAACAGTTACATAATAATCCAATAAAAAAATAAATAACGCGCGAAAGAATTAAAATGGACGTCTGAGGGTTTTGGACCCTTTGCTTGAAATTAAATTAAATTAAAACCTAATTAATTATTTAATTAAAGAAAAGAAAGTGTTATTTATGTTTTTTGTATTTATTATGGAAATAAAGAAAAAAAGAATTAAAATTAAAGTTAGTGAAACCCTAGTTCTAAGTTTATTTTAATTATTAAGAAAATGTCAAAATTAGGCTAATTAACTAAATTATTTAATTTACATGTTATTTACAAAAGTAATAGTAATTAATAAATAATAATAATAATTAATTAGAGAAAATATGAATGAAAATGTCAAATCCTAATTCTATATAATTTTTATTTATTAAGAAAAAATTGAAGTTAAACCTAAATTAAACTAATTCAATTATTTAGAATTTATTTACAAAAATGAGTTAATGGTGAAATTAATAAATAATTAAAAATATTTACAATTTTGAGTTTCTGATTTTTATTGGGAAAATTAATTTATTGTGAATTAATAATAATAATTAAACAATTAAAAGAAATAAAAAGAAAAGAAAAGAAATTGCAAACCAAGGGGGTATGTTGGCCCAAGTGGAGGTGAAATTGTGGAATTCAGGCCCAAGAAGCACAAAGCCTGGTTGACTTTCCTGATCGTGTGCATGTTCATTGACCAAGGCATTGAGTGTTCATCACCTCCTGGCCTTCAGATTGTTGATCAAGGCCACATGGCAAGCTGACGCGTGAGGCCCATGGTGGAACGTTTGAGAGGCACTGCATTGGAACGGGTTAAGAAAAATATCAACAATTATATGGGGGACCTGGGAATCGAACCCAAGTCCCAGTATTTGCCAGCCACGTCTCCCACCATCTGAACCATGAAGCGCGTTTGTATACATATTGATAAACAAATATTATATATGAAAAGTGATAATTATGCTGGAATTCAGAAAAAGCGCACCACTCATTTGAATCAACCAGTCACATATTGCCACGCCTGTTATCTTCTTCGTTTCACCTGCAAATATGAACAAGATAGCGGGGGTTTTAAACCCCCACAAAACAAAAGTCCCAATAATAGCGATTAGAGTTATGGGTCACATAAAAAGAGCGCGAGGGTCTTAATGGTTTCGTCTTGTCCTGAAGAATTTATCTATATAGGTTTTGAGGCCTAATTTTACAGCATATGAAAACCCCCAATATGGAAGCTCTGAAACCCTAGCGTTTGTCCATGGCAGATTTTGATACAGGATGTTTCAACACAATTAACCCACACCAAAAGCTTCAGGAAGATGTCAGCAACACAAATCAATAATCAAAACATATCAATGATGCATAAAAAATGGATTTCCATTATGGCAATGTTTGTTCAAATCGTGACTTTGTTTTACCGTTTCCTTGAGCTATGAGGTTGGAAAGTGCTTGCAATATGTTCAGGAAACTCTCAGCAAGGGATTAGAATCAACAAACTTCCTTGAATCTGCCTGGAAGTTAGAAAACAGTTTTGAACTTTTTCACTTTTTTTCAATGTTGCATATGGTGTTCTTGCAGCAATTGTGCGTGTTTAGGAATAGGGTTGGCCTCAGCATATGTATGTGATGAGAATTAGGTTAAAACCTTGGCCCAAAAGTCCATGAATTTAAGTTTTCAATCTTTGATTTTCAATCATATAATTTCCAATTTTTTTTCAATGAAAACCTTGCCAATTATGGATGATTTTCCCTTTTTGATTGAGAAACGAGTTTGCCAGCTTGCCTTGATCTGATTTGCTTCACAAAAGATCCAAAAACCATATCTTTTTAATTTTCCTATAATTAAAATCAATTAAATGAATTAATATTAATAAAAATTCAATTAATTAATTAAAAATAAGAAAATAAATCATTTTAAGTTCAATGGGTCGTGCACAGGCTTTGGGTAAAGATTCAAGAAGGAATTTGAGGCCCATTAGCAAAAATAAAGTGTTTTAGGCAAAGTTGACTTTTGAAAGTTCCCCAAAATTTCCCAACTTCTCCAATGCATATCTTGCTCAATTTTGAAGCTATGATCATTTTCTTCGACATTTTGGAAAGGTCTTGAAGCCCTCTAACCAATGCCTTTGGTCCCATGTCATTTTGATTTACCAATCTCAAGTTATGGGCTTTGACTTAAAGTGCCTTTTTGTTGACTTTTGAAAATGACCTATAATGTTGAAATTGATAACTTTTTGTGAGAGCATTTCTTGGACTTGGAATGTGAAGATGAGTTGTAGGAAATGTCACCCCCTTCAAAATGAGCATTGGATGGGATTTTTCTGATGAACCGTGAAGAAGTTATGCCTTGGTCAATCTGCAGTTGACTTTTCAACTATCCAAAAATAGAAACTTTTGACATCTTGAGACTTTTTGAGCCATGCTTGTGGAATCATGATCAAGAATTGATCAAATGATGATTGTGGCTTCAAAATAAGATGTTGACAAAAAAATTTGACTTTTGACTGTCAAATGACCATTTTGCCCCTGCAGTTGACTATGAAGCAATTAGGGCTTTTGACTGTGCAACTTGATGCTGTGAGTCTTGAAACTTAACATATGGATGCTTGACAATGTATATAAGCATATGGGACTTGATGGGACCCTTGAAAACCTCAATTTCCTTGCAAGACTCAAAACCCTAATTTTGACTGTGTTAGGAGGTAATTGGACTGTGCAACCCCTGAGAGATTTTGAACCATTTGGAGATTGATCTTGACAAATCTTTGAAGAATATGGGAGGGCAAATTTTGGGGTACAACACGGACTGTTTTGGAAAATGCTGGTTTGTGTTTTGCGTTTGTGTTTGCAAAATGTCGTGGTAAGCAAGAATCGCCATCGACTTTTATTTTGAAAATTGCTTTGTGTGTGTTTGTTTTGAAAGGCTTTTGTTTTACTTCGTTTTAACCCTTGCTTCTGTCTTCAAGAGTGTTACGAAGTGTTTTTGAAAACTTTGTTTGAAAAGTGTATGTGTGAAAAGTTTGATTTTGAGCAAGTACCTACTAGCATCTACCTACTCGGAAAAGAAGAATGTTTTTGTTCTTGTTTCCTTTAGATAGTGCTACCCTACTATTAAGAAATAGGAAGCACCGTCGTTGGAGTTGTAAGGGTCAATTTGAAAGGGACGTGCGACCACTAAAGCAATGTTAGGGTGTCTTAGTATTAACCCTAATGTCTTAAGATCATATTCGAGGCAACATTTCCGAGGAAACATTTCTGAACGGGACATTTGATCTTTGTTTAGACAGAAGAGCGACCACTAAAACACCCTATACTTAATGACCGTTTACCGAAGGCAACCGAAGTGAGAGTATACCCTAGGAGTGCGCATGTGCGAGTGATTTGATTTAAGTTATTATCTTTGCACATTTAGGGTTTGCTAGCCATTTTAAATTAACATACGGTCTTGTCATACAATCCTATTATCATACATCTAATAGTTAATATTTACGAGAATTAAAATGCGAGAAATAAAACTATGCTATTACAAGGCTTCGGGGAGGGGGATTAATTACATAGCCAAAAACCCGTAAAACAATAAATAAAATAAAAATCCTAATTAAACTATTACATGTCGTGAGCAGTTACATTAATATTGCAAAAACAATAACGCGCACGAGATGAATCGAATGAAAAGAATTAGGGTTTTGACCCCGTCTAAACCTAATTATAACTTAAAAAGAAAAATCATTGTTTTTGTGGTTTTTGATTATTTTTTGAGAAAACAAGATTTAATTGAGTGAATAAAAAAGCTAATCACTAATTAATTTAAATTAAGAAAAATAATTAGTTTGACCTATTTTTGTATTTTGTTTTATTGAGAAAAGAAATAAAAATTAAATCAAGAACAAAACCTAATTTTCTAATTGATTTTAAATTATTTACAAAAAGGTTAGAATTACCCTAAAATTAAATTTAACTAATATAAAATTAATTTTGATAAAATAAAATAAAACCTAAATTCTAAATTGGTGAAATTGATTTTATGATTTTTTGTAAGAAAAGAAATTAATTTGTGTTAGAAAATAATTAAATAAAATAAATTAAATAAAAAAGAAAAATTAGAAAATAAAATAGAATGGGCCTGGTTTTGTAGCAAGAAGGGGGGGGTCTGAATTGCAATTTCTGAGCCCAATAGCGCCTAGCCCATTTGACTTTTCCAGATCCCATGTACACGCTTGACTGGTGTCCATGGTAGAACGTCATTGGGAATCCTTGGATCTAGCATGTGGATGATCTGATTGGTTGGACATTGAGGACGCATGGTAGACTTGTTGTGTACCTGTGTACCTAATCATACATAGAAAAAATATAGAAAGCAGAGTTGGGGACCTGGGGATCGAACCCAGGCCCTTAGGCATTATCCCAATGCACGGTGACCATCTGAGCTAGCTTGGATTTTTGTATATGTGTTGTACCCCAAAATTTTCCCTCCCATATTTCTCAAAATATTTCAAGAAAGATCCCCAAGTTGCTCAAGGTAGTCCAAGGGTTGACCAGACAAGCTCTCTCCTAAGGCAGTTCACCTCAAATTAGGGTTTCATGTTGCATCAAGATACTTGAGTCCAAGGGATCCCAAATTCTCACCAATGTCCTAATATGTTCTCAAGATCATCCATGTTAAGTTTCAAGCCCTACAGAGAAAGTTTGCTCAGTCAATTGCTCAAAGGCCTGAAAATCGACTGTGTTAGGGCAAAAGTCAACTGTGGCCCACATACAGTCAAACTTCAATATTTTTGGTCAACATACTCATTTTTAAGTATTATTCATCATTTGATCAAGGTTTGATCATGATTCATCAAGGATTGCTCATAATTCATCAAGACTCAAAAGTTGCTAAATTAGGGTTTTGTAGGAAAAGTCAACTCAACTTGGACCAAGCATAACTTTCTCATACTTTATGAGAAATGACCCATCCAAAGCTCATTTTGAATAGGATGCAATCCCTACAATCCATCTTCATCTCCCAAGTTCAAAATATGCACTCACAAGAAGTTATAAATTTGGACATTATATGTCATTTTGAAAAGTCAACAAAAACACTTTTTTTGTCAAAGATTCATACATGAGCATGGAATATCAAATTGAGATGAGACCAAAAGGGTTGATTAGAGGACATCTAAATATTTCTAAAAAGTCCAAGAATACCTCCAAAGAGTAAAAATTGAGGAAGTTATGCATTGGTGAAGTTGACCTTTTTTGCAAAATTGCCAAAAGTCAACTATCCCCAAAACTTCAAATTTTGCCAAATGGGCCCAATCTTTTTCACTTGTTTTGAGTTGGCAACATAGCCCACGTGCTCTAGCCTTTGCCACTTGTCCATATCTTATTTTATTATTTGTTTTGATTTTTATTTGAATTAATTTGATTTAAATCAAATCAAATCAAATCAAATCCAAAACATTGATAACAAGAGATTTTTGTGATTGTTTCAGGTTCCAATTACAGCTAGCAAAGCATTCAAACTCGTGTAAAGGCTTGTATACACAAAAAGATTGAAAATGAGCCAAATTTGGAAGGTTTTCAAAGTGAATTAAATCAAATATCAAAAGCATTAAAGGAAGAATATTTGGACACAATTATCAACCCTAACTCAATCCATGGTACATAAGGAGGCGAGGCAGGCCTAAAAGGAGGTTGGAGACAGGCGTGAAAAAAAGAACAAAATCTGAAAAATCAAGGAAAAAGTGTGAGATTGAAATCGCACTTAGAGGCATCCTCAAGGCTTACTACTTATCCCAATTGCTTTCTGGCACTCTCAGCAATCTAAAGCAATCAAGAACCAAGCAATTCCAGTCCCCAATCGCTCTGTAAGTCGTTCACGGCATACCCCTGTTCTTGAATTCACATCTTGTAATTTAAGCATTGTTAACATGAATTAATGGCATATTGTTGATCTATGAGACACTTGCAAACTTTATACATTATTTGATTTCATTTATATGGCCTACACTGTGAATCACCATTGCTAGGTTTTCGAGCTTGGTTTTAGGGTTTTTGTTTTCAGGAACAATTGGCTTTCATAAGTGGTATGGTTGTGATCAGGAGGATGAAACGAACACAACCATGGCATTGGATGTTATTTCTATGGCCTGTGGAGGATCTTGAGGAAGCTCAGGCCTGTAGCAATAGACGTTTGTCCGTAGGTATAGGTGAACAAGTTTTTAGCCACAGAGAGAGGAAGAAGACAATGAGTTGTCATTCAACCATTGGCCCTTTCAAACGATCAGCGCACATTTTGTTTTAATTTTCCAATATTTCTTTGTTTCATATATTATTATTATTTTCTATTACATGTATAACAAAAGCAACTAGCCCAGTGGTTGCCAGGTAGACACTTAAGGCATTAGGAGGCTGGAGGTCAGGGGTTCGATCCCTGCCTCTAGCATTTGCCATTTTATTATTTTCTTTCAGGAGATCCAGTACACGCGCAAGCTAAGAGACCACCATAGGTCTTCATCATCAAACGTGCCAGATGGCCAGATGGCCAAATCTGAGGGCTACCATTGAAGGAGCACCCTAGGCCAAGTCAAACGTGCCATGCAGGATCAAGAAAGTCAACATGGACTTCCACTAATGGGCCCAGATTCCTGCTATTGGCACCCCCTTTAATCAGGCCCATCTCTCATCTTTTATATTTCTATTTATTTCATTTAATTTTATTTATTTAATTACTAACCAATAATTAATTTTCTTTTTTATCAAAAAATCACCAAAAATATTTTTATGTCCAAATAAATTTAGAATATTATTTTTAGCAATAAATTAATTAATTTAATTAGGTTATTAATTAGACAACTTTAATTTATTTTTGCAAATAATTAAAATTAATTAGAATAAATAGGTTTTATTACTAATTTAATTACATTTTATCTTTTTCCTAAAATAACCAAAAACCAAAAATATGTCATTCAATTATTTTTCATTAATTAATTTAATAACTAATTAATTTAGCATTTAATTTAGAAAAAACTTATTTCTTTTAATAAAAACAACAAAAAAACAATTTTCTCTTTTAATTAGGATAGAAGGGTCAAAACCCTAGTTTCGCATTCGATCTAATTTTCTCGCACGCGTTATTATTATTTTTATCTAATTATTGTATCTGCTCCCGGTTTGTAATAATTTAATTAGGACATTTATTTATTTTTACCGCTTTTAATTTCAAAGGGTTTGTTTTTGGCTATGTAAATACCAGAAGCCTTGTAATAGCTTAGTTTAAATTCCGCACTTTAATTTCTGCAAATATTCAACTGTTAGATGTTTGATAATAGGGTTTGCATGACAAGAATGAATGTCTGAATTTAAAACAATTAGATCACCCTAAATGTGCAAAGATAAAATAATCTGAAATTGACACACTCGCAAGTGCGCACTCCTAGGGTACACTCCCACTTGGTTGCCTTCGGTAAACGGTCATTGAGTATAGGATATTTTAGTAGTCGTCCTTTTGTCCAAAGATCATAGTTGCCTCAGAATGGTTGCCTCAGATATTGATGCCTCGGATAAATGATCTAAGACATTAGGGTTATTACTAAGACGTCCTAACATTGCTTTAGTGACCGTACGTCCCTTTCGAATTGACCCTCAAAACTCCAACGACGATGCTACCTACTCACTAATAGTGGGATAGCATTGTCTAAAGGAAACGAATACAGAACGATTCTTTTTTCGAGTAGGTAGATTAGTTCTTAAGTACTTGCTCAATCAAAACAAATTTTTCACACTTACACTCCTTTATAAACAAAGTTTTCAAAAACACTTCATTACACTCTTGAAGACAGAAGCAAGAGTTAAATCAAAGTCAAAACAAAAACTTTTCAAAGCGCACAAACACAAAGAAAACAATTTTGAAAATGATGAGCAAGTACCTAAGAGCCCGTAGATAACTACGGATAGAAAGGGTGCTAATACCTCCCCTTTCTATAATCTACCCCCTGTACTCAGAAATATCTCGAAAAAGGAATTTTTCTGTGCTTTTTTCCTTTCCTTGTTGGATAAAATAAAAGTCGGTGGCGACTCTTGCTTACCGCGACATTTTGCAAAAACAAACGTAAAATGCAAACCAGCAAATTCCTTTAAAAGGGAAACACGATCCCGGTTCTGGCCACCGTATCACAGAACTGGCGAATCTGTTGAGGAAATAATAAGTGGGGTGTACCTTAGGAATTGTTGCACCCCAAAATTTGCTCTCTCATGTTTCCCAAAGCCTTCCCCTTGCATGGTTGATCACTAACTCTTGCCTAAGGAAAAGGAAAATTTTTGAGTGATGCTTTGATTTGCATTCTGAAGAAGCACTTCGATTGGCATTCTGAAAGACCCTTCGATTGGAATTCTGAAGGAGCATTTCGATTAGAACTCTGAAGAAGCATTTCGATTGGCATTCTAAAGGAACACTTCGATTGGTATTCTAAAAAACCCTTCGATTGGCATTCTAAAGGAGCATTTCGATTGGCACTCTGAAGAAGCATTTCGATTGGCATTAAGGACAAGTACTTCGATTGGAATTTCAAAAAGGTCCATTCGAAGAAGCATTCAAAGGGTCCATTCGAAGAAGCTTTCGAAAGAGCATTCGAAGGAGGATATCAGCCCATTCAAACGGGAGCATTCGAAAGAAGCCATCAGCCCATTCGAAGGGGAGCATTCAAAGGCCAGCTGCTTGTCATTCAAAATTCAAAAAGGGACAGAATCCCATGTGTTTAGCCAATGTTACAAACTCTCATTCATGGCTTTCAAACACACAATTAACGTTACGAATCCTCCTTCATGGCTGTCAAAACACATAATCAAGGTCATTTAAACCTTTGTCTTCCTGTCCCCTTCACCCCCTCTATATAAAGAATTCACAAATACTGACAGGAGGGACGAAGAAGATACAGAAAAATAGAGAACTTGGAGAGACGCTGCCCAGAATTTTCCAAGCCAAAGCTGCCACCCAGTGAACGCCTCCCCCCTCAGAACTACAGGTCGAAGCACCTATGTTTGGTAAAAGAAAAATCTAATCTCAAGCTCACTCTAAAATTCATTTCGATTGCATATTCATATTTTTTTCTGTTTGTGGATGATTTAATGTGCTTCATGTGAGCTACAGTGCAGAGTTGAGATTGTGCCATTACTTGGGCACAATCTGAGTTTATCCTTCGAATCCCAGGATAAAACAAACCCAGACCCAGGTTAAGCAGGTGCGAATAAGAGGAGATTCGAACCAGGGGGTTAAGTCCCCCCTGGACTTTTAATATGTGTTTCGTTTTGCAGGAACCTCATGCTCAGCTTCTTGTTCAAAGCTTCGAAGCTCAACAGTTTAGCTTCGAACTGGACCCAGGACTTCCAGTTCGAAGGATGACATGTCCAGATCGAACCCCCTCAGAGTGCAGCCCCTCATGCCCCTTCGATCCAGATTCTTCATTGGGTCGAAAGACATCCTGCCTCTCTTTCGACCCAAGCCTCCAGAATTACTTTTTTTTTCTTATTTTGCTGCCTGGCCCATTTGTACTCTGTTTATTTTTCCGTTTATTCCTTTTAGTTTTAGTTTTAATTAAAAATCATAAAAAATAAACAACTTAGAATTAGGATTTAATTTAATTAATCATTTTAACTTATTTTCTCCAATTTTAAAATCGGTAGGCTTAGGTTTTATTCAAATTCAATCTTTTTTTCATAAACAAAAATACAAAAAATATTAGGTTTGTTTTAGAATAAATTTTAATCAGTATTTTTTTAATTAATTAAATTTGACTTAACTGAATATTTAGCATTTTCTCAAAAAATAAAATAAAACAACAAAAAGATTATATGCTAGGTTTTTTAGTTTCATGCGCGTTTATTTTATCGTAACTGCTTATTATTCCCCCAATTTTGGACATGTAAATAATCCCCTCCCCGAAGCCTTGTAATAGTGTAGTATTTACAGTTTCTGCACTTTAAATTCTTGTATATATATTAACTGCTTAGATGTATGCTAACTAGGATTGTATAACAAGATCTAAAAACAAATGGTAGAACACCTAAAAATACAAAGATAATATAAACTGAAAATTGACACACTTGCACATGCCACTCCTAGGGTATACCTCATTTGGTTGCCTCAAATGTGGTCATTAAGTATAGGATGTTTTAGAGGTCGTCCTTTTTGTCCCAAGATCATAAGTTGCCTCGAAATGGTTGCCTCGATAAAAATGATCTAAGACATTAGGATTACCACTAAAGTGTCCTAACGTTGCTTTAGTGACCACAAGTCCCTTAAATCGAATTGACCCGAAAAACTCCAACGACGGTGCTACCTACTCCTCAATAATGGGATAGCACTATCTAAAGGACAGTTGCACAGTTTAATTCCTTTTCGAGTAGGTAGATGTTCTTAAGTACTTGCTCTCTTTTAAAACAAAACAAAAACTTTTCGCACTTACACTTTCATCAATAACAAAACTCTTTTCAAAACCCACAATCACAAAGAAAAGCAAACCTTTTGAAAACATAGTGAGCAAGTACCTAAGAGCCCGTGGATAACCACGGATAGAAAGGGTGCTAACACCTTCCCTTTCTATAATCTACCTCCCGAACCCGAGAAACATTCTCGAAAAGGAATTTTTTCTGTGCTTTTGTCCTTTCCCTTGTTGGATAAAATAAAAGACGGTGGCGACTCTTGCTTACCGCGACACTTTGCGAAAACAAACGCAAACGCGAACCAGCATATTAAAAAAACAATCAGTTCTCGTTCCCACCGATCACAGGAATAGTTCATCATATTGTTTTCAATTGTTTGATTTGTTTACTTTATCTTTGTGGGTTTGAATCGGAGTTACTATAGATCCTAACTCGGATCTGGGGATACCTTTTAGGTAAGCAGCAATAGACTGTGAGGGAACTGTATGACATAGACCGATACGGTTGAAGCAGTAGCTACGTTGGTGTGACACATTAGTTGGTACCGATATCCCTTGTGGAGGAACAAGGAGAGTATGGGGCTGCTAATGGGTCATTAAGCATCAACTGACCTTAGAACCTATAATTGACCAACTTGGCCATAGAAAAGTAGCAGTATGCTACACTCATTGAGACCATACTCTCGCGATGATTCCGGCTGCAAGAAAAGGTTGCTAGACTGGAATTATGACCGATCGAGGATGGTCAGTGATATTGAGATCCTCTAGAACCCAGTTACTATTACTAGGACAGGTTGAACCAACTAAACTGAAAGAGGGTAGTACCTAAACTCCATGCCAGCCTGAAATTCAAGGGCTATTATGTGACTTGTGTTGCCCTTACCATGTTTGCTATCTGTGAATACTTGTGGTGTGTTTCTATCATGACATCATGCATCATGACATTGCATGCATACTTCATTAGACTAACCCATTTCAAAGACCGAGGGGATTCATCTTTGTTCTGTTTTGTAGGTCATGGCATCTATGCGCAGAAATACCATCCGGATCAGTTTCGTGCAAATCCCTACTCAGCTTAGAGAGTTGGTTTCAAAGGTTCCTGATACTTCTTCCTTTGTTAGAAGACATGGTCACCTCCTTGGTTTGGTCACTTCCAAGTTGGATGAACAAATGATGAGCATCTTATTCCAGTTCTTTGACCCGTTGTATCACTGTTTCACCTTCTCGGACTATCAGTTGGTCCCTACTTTTGAGGAGTTCTCTGATTTACTTGGCATATCTATTCTAGAGAAGACACCCTTTACAGGTTAGGAGATAGCTCTTAGGCCAGAGGATGTTGCTACAGCCCTACATCTGACAAAGGCTGATGTAATGTCTAACTGGGAGATGCGGAGTGGGGTTAATGTTTTCTTGGCTAAGTTTCTGATCGATCAAGCTCAACAGTTCTGGGACAGTTTGGACTTTCAAGCATTTGAAGACATCCTGGAACTTCTCATCTATGGCTTGGTTCTGTTCCCTAATCTAGATTCTTTTGTCGATGTGAACACAGTCAAGATCTTCATGTCTCGTAATCCAGTGCCCACTCTCTTAGGTGATATTCTACATGCTCTTTATGCCTGTACTGCTCGGAAAAGGGGAACCCTTATGTGTTGTGCACCGCTACTGGCAAGGTGGTTTATTTCTCACCTCCCCAAATTTGTACTGAAGAATAAGGAAGGTATGGGTTGGGCCTACAAAATCATGTCCCTTGCTCACACGGACATCATTTGGAGTACTAAAGATATGGAAGAGGTAGTTGTCATTGATCGGTGTGGGGAATACCCCAATATTACATTACTTGGAATTAGAGGAGGGATAACCTATAATCCTTGCTTGGCCTTACGACAATTTGGACGAGCTCGAAGGGACGGTCCTCATGAGTTGTTGCTTCCGGACATTGTCTTTGACTTCAAGGGGGATGTTGAGGGACATCACCGCAGATTCATACGAGCTTGGAATAGGGTTAACAGGTCTGATCCGCATGAGCTAGGAATGAAGACTTCTCTCCCGATGGAGCCGTATCTCCGGTGGGTTCAAGCCCGTGCTCAAAAGTTGGGGATGCCATACGAAGTTGTCTTACCGGTAATTGTAGAGCATGCTGATGAAGAAGGGGTTCCTCATACTGTCCTCCATCCATACATGCCTACTGACATTGGGGCATTAAAAAGGTCTTGGATCCAGCTAAGGGAAGAAAGGGATACTTATAGAGAGAAGTATCATGAGCAGGAGCGGAAGATCCTGAAGCTTATAAGGCAGACGGAGACTGAAAAAAACATCAACGAATATGTCAGCACGCGAGGAAATAGACCATGGGAGCACTGATCGTCTTTTGCTATTTCTAGTTTTAGATTTGCTTTTCAGTATTTCTTTTGTAATGCCTTTAAAGGCATTTGTTAAAAATTGTTTCAAGTTTTAATCTAATAAAAGTGTGTTTCATTTTGGTTTACAAATTTGAATCTCCCTAAAGTCTTTGAAATCATATCATACGCATTCCATTCCCATGCACCTCATTACAGGTACCCTTACAGGTCTCTCATCTTCTTCGTTGTTTATTTCAGCAATCATGTCTGCTGAAACATCCACTGATCAAGCCATCAAGGCTCTGTAAGCTCAGAATGCTCAGTTCCAGGAAATGTTCATGAACTTGGCCAAGGGTCAACAAGATTTGAAGACTCTTATCTTGAAGGACAAGAAGAAGAAGAAGAAGAAGAATACGGTTCTCTTGAATATGGGTCACAGATTTGGGAATCGGTTGAGACAGGAAGCTGATTTATCTCACTCATCTGGAGGGGGAGAGAATCAAGAGGAAAGGAGGGCTCCTAGCCCTGTTGTTTCTGACAATGACACTGACTTTGATGAAGACCAGTATCCTCCTGCCGAGGATAGATATAAGCAACTCGAAGACCGGCTAAGTGCGATTGAGATCCAGAAGATACCTGGGTTGGACTTTGAAGATTTGGGTTTGGCATCTGGGGTGGTGATCCCACACAATTTTAAGGCTCCTGTCTTTGCTAAGTATGATGGGGTCTCCTGTCCGAAGTTACACCTCCGCTCGTATGTTAGATAGATTCAACCATATACTGCTGATAGGAACCTCTGGGTTCATTTCTTTCAAGATGGTCTGTCAGGGACTCAACTTGAATGGTTCTATCAACTAGAAGGAGCTAACGTCCGTAACTGGGAGGACCTTGCTGCTGCTTTTTACAAGCAGTACCAATATAATGCCGACCTTGCTCCCACGCGTACCCAACTTCAGGGTATGTCTATGGGTGCGAGCGAAGGTTTTAAGGAGTACGCTCAGAAGTGGAGAGGTCTTGCTGGAAGAGTACAACCCCCTCTGGCTGATAGGGAGTTGGTAGATATGTTTCTTGGGACTTTGTATGGTCCATATTTCAATCATTTGATCGGTAGTTCATCGTCTGGGTTCACTGAATTGATTATGACTGGAGAGAGGGTTGAAGCCGGTATCAAGAGCGGCAAAATACAGAAGGGTGCTTCGTCAAGTACAGAGAAGAAGCCTTTCAAGAAGGAAGCTAGTGCAGTTTACAGTTCGAAGAACCAAAATCGTCCTGAATGCTGCCAAGCAGTTAATGCGGTAGTTATTTCAATACCTGATGTTGCCCCACAACACAATAATCAGAAAAGAGCAGAGAGACCGCAAAGACAATTTACTCGGCTCAGTATGACTCTATCTCAAATTCTGCTGCAACTGTTGAAAACCAACTTGGTGATTCCGAAGGAGGCTCCAAAGAATCCCAACACCACATCACCATTGTATAATCTGAACGCCCGCTGTGCTTATCACTCTGATAGCCTGGGGCATGATACTAATAACTGCTGGACCTTGAAGAATAAGGTACAAGATCTGATTGATGCTAAGGAGATTGAGTTTGAAGCGCCGAAAAAGCCTAATTTCGTGACTGCTCCTATGCCCAAGCATGGAGTAAATGCTGTGGATGATGATGTGTTTGTAACCTCTGTAGAAGACATTTCTACCTCGTTGTTGACAGTGAAGAAGAACTTATTATTGGCCGATTTATTCCCGGGTTGTGGCGAAGGTTGCCACCTATGTTCCATCCTACCTACTGGTTGCCATCTATTGAAGTCAGGTGTCCAACGCCTGATGGATAACAAAGAAATCTTGTTCGAGAAGACTTTGGTTCCTTTGATTCCTGTTGAAGATGTTTCTATAATCACCATTTCCGCCAATTCTTCCAAGGCTTCCTCGAGAAAGTCTGTTAGAATTACATTTGTTCTGAGAGTTGCTCCATTGATCATTACTGTTCCTGGACCTATCCCTTACACGTCGGATAAGGCTGTCTCGTGGCATTATGGGGCCGATGTGTATTATCACGGGATTAAAAAATACTTGAAGGATGAAGAGGCTGATATTGACGTCAGCAATATTGTTGGATCTAGCAAAGTCACCCGAAGCGGAAGACTTTTCTCTCCTGAGATTTCCCCACCAATTGTTCAGAAGCCCGTTGTTATTACACCTGCCAGTACATCTGCTACTGTCCCTGTTCATGTTCCAATCCTTACCCTTGTCGCCGAGTTATCTGACACTCGGGGCAAAGGGATCACTGGTAAGCCTGCCCAGACGGAGGCACCGAAAAAGATTACTGTTGAAGCCTCTAGACAGGAGATAGAAGAGATTTTAAAGATCATCAAGAAAAGCGACTACAATGTAGTCGAACAGCTGGGGAAAACCCCATCAAAGATCTCTATGTTATCTTTATTGTTGTGCTCGGAGGCCCATGCTAAGGCTCTGATCGCTTTCCTGAAAACTGCGCATGTGCCGCAGGAGACATCAGCTGATCAGTTCAAGGACTGTGTGGCTAGTTTGACTGCTGATAATGGGTTGGGTTTCTCCGACGCATATTTGACTGCCAAGGGAAAGAATCACAATGACACTCTGCATGTTTCAATCGAGTGCAGGGGCACTACTCTAGCTCGCGTGCTGGTGGACATTGGGTCCTCGTTGAATGTTTTACCCAAGAAAGTGTTAGACCGGTTAGACTGTGAAGGGTTGGTGCCGAAGCCGAGTAATATTGTGGTTAGGGCCTTTGACGGGTCCAAGAGGACGGTACATGGAGAGGTGGATGATCCTATTAAGGTCGGTTCTCAGATTTTTGCGTCTATATTCTATGTGATGGACATTCGACCATCTTATTCTTGTTTGCTGGGTCGCCCGTGGATCCATAAAGCTGGGGCAGTAACTTCTACGCTCCACCAGATGCTGAAATACCCAGTAAAGGGGAAGATTGTCACAGTACGAGGAGAAGAGGAGTACATGGTAAGCCACCTCAACTCATTCCGGTATATGGAAATGGACGGGGAGTTCATTGAAACCCCGTGTCAACATTTTGAAGAAGTCCCCCAGACTCTGGCGTCGACTGAAACTATTGCTGAAGATCCTCCAATGAAGATGGCTTCCCTCAAGGATGCTCGGGTTGTTATTGAGAAAGGTGGGTGTGCGAATTAGGGTCAACTGCCTGACTTTTCACACAAGACTGACAAGTTTGGTTTGGGTTTTACTGCAGAAGCTCAAAGGGTTGTTCGGCGTGCACGGATTGGAAGACCTCCCCTGCGTATCACAAATCCTGAAGTGAATGCGATTGAAGACGATGATGGAGAGTCTGAGTTTGACATCTGGATTTACCCGACTACCGATGGCGGACTAAGCAATTGGACAGCAAAGGACTTCATGCCAATTTCTTTTATTACACAGTAATAGACTTTTGTTTTGGATTTGTAATAAACAATTTTAAACTTTACGGCCCGGTGCCTTACCCGAGACACCGTGGTTTTGTTTGTGAGGGCTTTATATTTGTCATCTCCATATATCATCAATAAAAGCATTGGACGTTTTCTTGCATTACAAATTTTTTGCTCCTTGTTTTTCTTTTCTATCTTGCAAAACAGCTATTTTTCTTACACACACTCACATATACAGGTCTACATCCATTCTAGATCCCACTGATAACGACTCTGCTACTGCCAGTTATAACTTCTAAAGTCCGATCAACCAAGCTGAGGACGAAGGTGAGGATGATTGCGAATTTCCTGGGGAACTTGCTAGACTGCTACTCCAGGAAGAGAGGACCATACAGCCGCATGAAGAGCCAGTGGAAACAGTAAACTTGGGTACAGAGGTAGACAAGAAAGAGGTCAAGATCGGTGCAAATCTGGAGTCTAGTGTCAAACAACGGTTGATTTAGATGTTGCGTGACTATGTTGAGATCTTTGCCGGGTCTTATGAAGATATGCCTGGGTTGGATACCGATATTGTGGTTCACCGCCTGCCCACCAAGGAAGTCTGTCCTTCAGTGAAACAGAAAGTTCGCCGAATGCGCCCAGAGATGTCTGAGAAAATCAAGGCTGAAGTTATGAAACAGTTTGATGCCGGTTTTCTAGCAATTACTTATTACCCAAAGTGGGTGGCCAACGTGGTTCCGGTGCCGAAGAAGGATGGTAAAGTTCGAATGTATATTGACTATAGGGATCTGAGCAGGGCAAGCCCCAAGGATGATTTCCCTCTACCTCATATTGACGTTCTGGTTGACAACACCGCGCAGCATAAGGTCTTCTCCTTTATGGATGGTTTCTCCGGTTATAATCAGATTAAAATGGCTCCTGAAGACATGGAGAAGAAAACCTTTGTTACTCAATGGGGTACCTTTTGCTACAAGGTCATTCCGTTTGGATTGAAAAATGTTGGGGCAATGTATCAGCGCGCCATGGTTGCTTTGTTCCACGACATGATTCATCATGAGATTGAGGTATACGTTGACGACATGATTGCAAGGTCCCAAACCGAGGAAGAACATCTTGACCATCTTCAGAAGCAATTTGACAGGTTGAAGTTGTACAAGCTGAGGTTAAACCCGAACAAGTGCACCTTCGGAGTGAGGTTTGGTAAGCTGCTGGGTTTCGTCGTTAGTGACAAAGGTATTCAAGTGGATCCTGCAAAGGTGAAGGCTATACAGGAAATTCCAGCTCCCCGAACTGAAAAAGAAGTCAAAGGCTTTTTGGGACGTCTGAACTACATTGCCCGATTCATCTCACACCTGACTGCTACTTTCGAGCCAATCTTCAAGTTACTGAAGAAAGATCAAGTGGTAAGATGGAACGATGAATGTCAGGCCGCTTTTGAAAGGATCAAAGAATATCTCCAAGAGCCTCCTATTTTGATGCCTCCAGTTGAAGGGAGACCTTTGATCTTATACTTGACAGTACTCGACAATTCAATGGGGTGCGTGCTGGGGCAGAATGACGAGTCTGGATGAAAAGAGCATGCTATTTACTACCTTAGCAAAAAGTTTACCGACTACGAGACCCGATACTCGTTGCTTGAGAAAACTTGCTGCGCTTTGGCATGGGCTGCTCGCCGGCTGAGACAGTATATGCTGACTCACACCACTCTATTGATATCAAAGATGGATCCAATCAAGTATATCTTCGAGAAACCAGCCTTGTCCGGAAGAATAGCAAGATGGCAGATGATCTTGATTGAGTATGACATCCAATACACGACTCAAAAAGGAATTAAGGGAAGTGTGTTAGCAAATCATTTGGCACATCAGGCAGTGGACAATTACCAGTCTATGAACTTTGAATTCCCGGATGAGAACATCATGTTGGTGACTGACTGTGAGACACCTGGACCGGATGAAGGACCTGAGGAAGGATCCCGATGGTCTATGTACTTTGATGGAGCTTCAAACGCTTTGGGTAATGGCATTGGCACCGTGATCATATTTCCTGAAGGCTCTCATACTCTGTTCACTGCCCGATTATGTTTTAACTGCACCAACAACATGGCGGAGTATGAAGCGTGCATTATGGGTCTTCGAGCAGCTATTGACCTAAGGATAAAGTTCTTAAGTGTATTCGGAGATTCCGCTCTCGTGATCAGTCAGATCAAAGGCGAGTGGGATACGAAACACCCAAATCTTATTCCTTACAAGGAGTATGTGTTGACGTTACTTCCGCACTTCGAGGAGATAACTTTTGAACACTTCCCTAGAGAGGAGAATTAGTTGGCGGATGCGTTAGCTACGATGTCTTCTATGTTCAAGGTCAGATGGGACAATGAAGCTCCCCAGATTACCATTAAGAGGTTGGACGAGCCTGCACATTGCTGTGACATTGAAACTGAAGAGGTAATAGAAAAACCCTGGTTTCACGAGGTGAAGAGGTATCTTGAAGCTCAAGAGTACCCCGAGGGTGAATCCGTTAATGATAAGAAGTTTCTGAGGAGGTTCGCAGCGAAGTTCTTCATCAGTAATGGTATCCTGTACATGCGTAACCATGATTCGACCTTACTGCGTTGTGCAGATAAGAACGAAGCAGAAAGGATTGTGGTAGAGTTACATGAAGGTACTTTCGGGACCTATTCCAGTGGACACACCATGGCAAAGAATATCCTTCAGGCAGGATATTATTGGTCCACCATGGAAGCCAACTGCTATCAGCATTCTCGGACCTGTCATAAGTGCCAAGTTTATGCTGATAAGGTGCACATACCCCCAGTTCCTCTGAACGTCTTGACAGCTCCTTGGCCTTTCGCAATGTGGGGCATCGATATGATCAGCGAGATCAGACCTACTGCGTCCAACGGGCATCGTTTCATCTTGGTAGCTATTGATTACTTTACGAAGTGGGTTGAAGCAGCTTCCTTTGCTACTGTAACCAAGAACGTCGTGGCACAGTTTATTCGGCACAATCTGATCTGTCGATATGGTGTACCAGAGAGGATCATTACGGACAATGGTACAAATCTCAACAATACGATGATCATCGAACTCTGCAAGC
Organism: Vicia faba; assembly: GCA_948472305.1. Taxonomy (NCBI): domain Eukaryota; kingdom Viridiplantae; phylum Streptophyta; class Magnoliopsida; order Fabales; family Fabaceae; genus Vicia; species Vicia faba. The sequence continues at coordinate 1,616,383,507 of OX451736.1, read as the reverse complement.
AGTTCAAGATACAGCATCATAACTCTTCTCTTTACCGGCCGAAGATGAATGGGGTTGTTAAAGCGGCTAATAAGAACATCAAGAAGATTGTGCAGAAGATGATGGTGACATACAAAGACTAGCACGAGATGTTACCGTTTGCTCTTCATGGGTATCGTACCTCAGCGCGGACGTCAACAGGGGCAACGCCCTATTCCTTGGTATATGGCATGGAGGCAGTCTTACCCATTTAAGTTCAGATACCCTCTCTCCGGATTATAAAGGATGCAGGTTTGAGAGAAGATGATTGGATTTAGACCCGGCTTGATCAGCTGAACTTAATCGACGAGAAAAGACTTACTGCTATTTGTCATGGTCAGACATATCAAAAGTGGATGATCAAGGCATTTAACAAGAAAGTTAAATGACAAGAATATCAAGTCGGGGATCTGGTGATCAAGCGCATCATATTACCTCAAGGTGATCCCAGGGGCAAATGGACCCCTACTTACGAAGGGCCATTTATGGTTAAGAACATTTTCTCAGGAGGAGCTATGATTCTAACCACCATGAATGGTGACGACCTTCCTCACCCCGTGAATGCAGACATAGTGAAAAGATACTACGCATAATCAAAGACCCGCTAGGTTGACTGGCCTAGGCAAAAATAAGGGCTTCCCGGCAAACCAAAAGGGTTCGGGCAAAAATAAGGGATGAAAATTTTAAAAAAATTGTACACCCGGCAAGTCGAAAACCTAAAAAGGCGGCTTGGGCAAAAAAGGGTATCCCGGTGGACTGAAAACCCGAAAGGGAGGTCCAGGCAAAATTAGGGATTAAAGCGTAACACTATGTCTCATTGGATCACCTTGCAACCAGACTTCGGTATCGACTATCAAGCTCGGACGGTGCTAATCAGTCCGATCCACCTTCAACCAAGTAGCAAAGTGATAAGATGCTCGAGGACATAAAGGCAATAGCAAAGTTGGAACCCAGTGGGATTATTCACATAGCTGTTTTTCTTTGTTTTTCACAAATTGTATAAACTCTACTATTCGGCGGCGTTCTATTACTAGGACGTCAGCCTCTTGTACAAAAACGCCTATTTACAGGCTAACTTCAAAATCAATATAAGTCATTTTTACAAAGAAATTTCAAACTATTTTCCTTTTTCTGTTTTGTTTTTCAAAGAACGTCTAATGTTCAGTTTTTGATATATGCATTTGACATTGATTGCAGCTCATGAATATTTATATGTGAAACAAAAGACGATTACTTGTAATATCAGAAACAAGGGCAAACGGGAAATGTCCAAACCGTACAGTTGCTCTATCCACCAGGTATAAGGATAGACCTGGCTGGAGGAAACGATTGAAAGTACATCCATTCCCCGCAGAGCAAAGAGAAAGATAGTGGTGTTAGCTCTCCCCAGCTAAGACTCGTAACTGCAAATGAATCGGTAATATTCTCCCCAAAGCAGAGTTTATCTACCATCAGCACTGAAAAAATATATCCCCAGCGGAGTATAAATAATATCCCCAGTGGAGTTTGAAAAATCATCCCCGGTAGACTCTGGAAGATTGCCCCCAGTAGAGTCTAAAAGGCTATCCCCAGTAAGGTCGCTATTGGAAAACCATCACCAGCGGAGTTCATTCCTTTCACAAGCAGAAATTCAACCCCCGACAGATTTCATCATCACCAGCTACGGTAATTCATCCCCAGCTAAGTCTATCAGCGGAATCCTCAGCAGAGCATCTCTTCTCCACAGAGCCATTCTCTCGTCAGCTTATTCCCCAGCGGAGTTATCCTCTCCTACAGGTTTATTCTCACAATCACCTTCATTCACTATCTCCAGCGGAAACAAAGAATTCATTTCTTTTCTCCAGCAGTAATCCGGGATTTATTTTCCCCAGCTCAAAACATCACATTTTCATACATCATGACATGCATACACATCATACGACACAATCTCATTTATTTTGAGAACAGCAACGCTTGATACATATCATGCATTACATACGACTAACCTTTACCTTTCAGGAAGGATACAATTAAATTCTCACAAAATTCAAGCTATGAAGCTTTTACCTCAGTTGAATTACGGACGGGCTCCTAAATCTCAGCAGAGATGTTTCTCAGTTGAATTACGGACGAGTTCCTAAATCTCAGCAGAGATGTTTTCTTAGTTGAATTACGAACGAGTTCCTAAATCTCAGCGTAGATGTTGCCTCAGTTGAATTACGGACAAGTTCCTAAATCTCAGCATAGATGTTTCCTCAGTTGAGTTACGGACGAGTTCCTAAATCTCAGCAGAGATGTTTTCTCAGTTGAATTACGGACGAGTTCCTAAATCTCAGCAGAGATGTTTTCTCAGTTGAATTACGGACGAGTTCCTAAATCTCAGCATAGATGTTTCTTCAGTTGAATTACAGACGAGCTCCTAAATCTCAGCAGAGATGTTTTCTCAGTTGAATTACGGACGAGTTCTTAAATCTCAACATAGATGTTTCTTCAGTTGAATTATGGACGAGTTCCTAAATCTCAGCATAGATGTTTCTTCAGTTGAATTACGGACGAGCTCCTAAATCTCAGCTGAGATGTTTTCTCAGTTGAATTATGGACGAGTTCCTAAATCTCAGCGTAGATGTTTCTTCAATTGAATTACGGATGAGCTTCTAAATCTTAGCAGAGATGTTTTCTCAGTTGAATTACGGATGAGTTCCTAAATCTCGACAAAGATGTTTCCTCAGTTGAATTATGGACGAGTTCCTAAATCTCGACAGAGGTGTTTCCTCTGTTGAATTACGGACGAGTTCCTAAATCTCAGCATAGATGTTTCCTCAGTTGAATTACGGACGAGTTCCTATATCTCAGCAGAGATGTTTCCTCAGTTGAATTACGGACGAATTCCTAAATCTCGACAGACATGTTTCCTCAGTTGAATTACAGACGAGTTCTTAAATTTCTACAGAGATGATTTCCTCAGTAGAATACGGACGACCAAAGCCCCAAAAATTCTACTTCTCTCAACAAAGATTAGCCTTCCCCAGCGGAATCTTCCTCAACAACAGGTATGCAAGCTCTCGCTAAGGAATCTCTTATGCGATCGACACTCCTTTGGATGGCATCTTTAAGCCCATATCCCGTCATCAATTTCCAAATGTCATCTGTAAGCCCATTCCCGACATCGCAAGATAATTACCACATCATGCGAGTGCAAATTTCTGGGCACTCTAGTGTTCAATCCTCTTCCACCTTCGGATCACGAAAGGCCAGCAAGCCAATATACATCCTCAGGTTTAAGAAGATTGAACAGGGGCAGCTGTTGTACCCCAAAATTTTCCCTTCCATATTTCTCAAAATATTTCAAGAAAGATCCCCAAGTTGCTCAAGGTAGTCCAAGGGTTGACCAGACAAGCTCTCTCCTAAGGCAGTCCACCTCAAATTAGGATTTCATGTTGCATCAAGATACTTGAGTCCAAGGGATCCCAAATGCTCACAAATGTCCTAATATGTTCTCAAGATCATCCATGTTAAGTTTCAAGCCCTACAGAGAAAGTTTGCTCAGTCAATTGCTCAAAGGCCTGAAAATTGAATGTGTTAGGGCAAAAGTCAACTGTGGCCCACATACAGTCAAACTTCAAGATTTTTGGTAAACATCCTCATTTTGAAGTATTATTCATCATTTGATCAAGGTTTGATCATGATTCATCAAGGATTGCTCATAATTCATCAAGACTCAAAAGTTGCTAAATTAGGGTTTTGCAGGAAAAGTCAACTCAACTTTGAACAAGCATAACTTTCTCATACTTTATGATAAATGACCCATCCAAAACTCATTTTGAAGAGGATTAAATTCCCTACAATCCATCTTCATCTCCAAAGTTCAAAATATGCACTCACAAGAAGTTATGAATTTGGACATTATAGGTAATTTTGAAAAGTCAACAAAAACACCTTTTTTGTCAAAGCTTCATACATGATCATGGAATATCAAATTTATATGAGACCAAAAGGTTTGATTAGAGGACATCTCAAGCTTTCTAAAAAGTCAAAGAACACCTCCAAAGAGTAAAAATTGAGGAAGCTATGCATTGGTGAAGTTGACCTTTTTTGCAAAATTGCCAAAAGTCAACTATCCCCAAAACTTCAAATTTTGCCAAATGGGCCCAATCTTTTTCACTTGTTTTGAGTTGGCAACATAGCCCACGTGCTCTAGCCTTTGCCACTAGTCCATATCTTATTTTTATTATTTGTTTTGATTTTTATTTGAATTAATTTGATTTAAATCAAATAAAATCAAATAAAATCCAAAGCATTGATAACAAGAGATTTTTGTGATTGTTTCAGGTTCCAATTACAGCTAGCAAAGCATTCAAACTCGTGTAAAGGCTTGTATGCACAAAAAGATTGAAAATAAGACAAATTTGGAAGGTTTTCAAAGTGAATCAAATCAAATATCAAAAGCATTGAAGGAAGAATATTTGGACACAATTATCAACCCTAACTCAGTCCATGGTACATAAGGAGGCGAGGCAGACCTAAAAGGTGGTTGGAGACAGGCGTGAAAAAAAGAACAAAATCTGAAAAATCAAGGAAAAAGTGTGAGATCGAAATCCCACTTAGAGGCATCCTCAAGGCTTGCTACTTATCCCAATCGCTTTCTGGCACTCTCAGCAATCTAAAGCAATCAAGAACCAAGCAATTCCAGTCCCCAATCGCTCTGTAAGTCGTTCACGGCATACCCCTGTTCTTGAATTTGCATCTTGTAATTTAAGCATTGTTAACATGAATTAATGGCATATTGTTGATCTATGAGACACTTGCAAACTCTATACATTATTTGATTTCATTTATATGGCCTACACTGTGAATCACCATTGCTAGGTTTTCGAGCTTGGTTTTAGGGTTTTTGTTTTCAGGAACAATTGGCTTTCATAAGTGGTATGGTTGTGATCAGGAGGATGAAACGAACACAACCATGGCATTGGATGTTATTTCTATGGCATGTGGAGGATCTTGAGGAAGCTCAGGCCTGTAGCAATAGACGTTTGTCTGTAGGTATAGGTGAACGAGTTTTTAGCCACAGAGAGAGGAAAAAGACAATGAGTTGTCATTCAACCATTGGCCCTTTCAAACGATCAGCGCACATTTTGTTTTAATTTTACAATATTTCTTTGTTTCATATATTATTATTATTTTCTATTACATGTATAACAAAAGCAACTAGCCCAGTGGTTGCCAGGTAGACACTTACGGCATTAGGAGGCTGGAGGTCAGGGGTTCGATCCTTGCCTCCAGCATTTGCCATTTTATTATTTTCTTTCAGGAGATCCAGTACACGCGCAAGCTAAGAGACCACCATAGGTCTTCATCATCAAACGTTCCAGATGGCCAGATGGCCAAATCTGAGGGCTACCATTGAAGGAGCACCTAGGCCAAGTCAAACGTGCCATGCAGGATCAAGTAAGTCAACATGGACTTCCACTAATGGGCCCAGATTCCTGCTATTGGCACCCCCTTTAATCAGGCCCATCTCTCATCTTTTATATTTCTATTTATTTCATTTAATTTTATTTATTTAATTACTAACCAATAATTAATTTTCTTTTTTATCAAAAAATCACCAAAAATATTTTTATGTCCAAATAAATTTAGAATATTATTTTTAGCAATTAATTAATTAATTTAATTAGGTTATTAATTAGACAACTTTAATTTATTTTTGCAAATAATTAAAATTAATTAGAATAAATAGGTTTTATTACTAATTTAATTACATTTTATCTTTTTCCTAAAATAACCAAAAACCAAAAATATGTCATTCAATTATTTTTCATTAATTAATTTAATAACTAATTAATTTAGCATTTAATTTAGAAAAAACTTATTTCTTTTAATAAAAACAACAAAAAAAAACAATTTTCTCTTTTAATTAGGATAGAAGGGTCAAAACCCTAGTTTCGCATTCGATCTAATTTTCTCGCGCGCGTTATTATTATTTTTATCCAATTATTGTATCTGCTCCCAGTTTGTAATAATTTAATTAGGACATTTATTTATTTTTACCGCTTTTAATTTCAAAGAGTTTGTTTTTGGCTATGTAAATACCCGAAGCCTTGTAATAGCTTAGTTTAAATTCCGCACTTTAATTTCTGCAAATATTCAACTGTTAGATGTTTAATAATAGGGTTTGCATGACAAGAATGAATGTCTGAATTTAAAACAGTTAGATCACCCTAAATGTGCATAGATATAATAATCTGAAATTGACACACTCGCACATGCGCACTCCTAGGGTACACTCTCACTTGGTTGCCTTCGGTAAACGGTCATTGAGTATAGGATATTTTAGTAGTCGTCCTTTTGTTCAAAGATCATAGTTGCCTCGGAATGGTTGCCTCAGATATTGATGCCTCGGATAAATGATCTAAGACATTAGGGTTATTACTAAGACGTCCTAACATTGCTTTAGTGACCGTACATCCCTTTCGAATTGACCCTCAAAACTCCAACGACGATGCTACCTACTCACTAATAGTGGGATAGCGTTGTCTAAAGGAAACGAATACAGAACAATTCTTTTTTCGAGTAGGTAGATTAGTTCTTAAGTACTTGCTCAATCAAAACAAAATTTTCACACTTACACTCCTTTATAAACAAAGTTTTCAAAAACACTTCATTACACTCTTGAAGACAGAAGCAAGAGTTAAATCGAAGTCAAAACAAAAACTTTTCAAAGCGCACAAACACAAAGAAAACAATTTTGAAAATGATGAGCAAGTACCTAAGAGCCCGTAGATAACTACGGATAGAAAGGGTGCTAATACCTCCCATTTCTATAATCTACCCCCCGTACTCAGAAATATCTCGAAAAAGGAAATTTTCTGTGCTTTTTTCCTTTCCTTGTTGGATAAAATAAAAGTCGGGGACGACTCTTTCTTACTGCGACATTTTGCGAAAACAAACGCAAAACGCAAACCTGAAAATTCCTTTAAAAGGGAAACACGATCCCGGTTCTGGCCACTGTATCACAATATGGAACAACAAACAAACCTTATATGGAAAAACAAGATAATAATATTACAAACGCACGAAATTTTGAATTGGCCAGTCACAGGATGCCACGCTACCCTTCTTCTTCCTCCCACCGTTGCTAAAAGTTCTGCAACTTTTACCTACGGTCAAGGGCTATAGGTATAACCCTGGGCTTCTCCAAAATCCTGTACAAGCATGGTAAATACAAAACAATGGTACCAATCAACTTGTGGCAACCTCAAGAGCATCATGGTACCCTTATCCATGGCTAATTGTACCTGTAAAGAAAAACCCCAAAAACGAACCAAGAACCCTAACTATGGCATCTTGCTCTACAATTAATGAAAATGCAATTAAACATAACCATTAGCTTGCAAATGATTCAAGGATTAAGAATATTCAAATAAATCATGCTAAAAGTTCCAGAATTGTTGAATTCGATTTTAAGAAGATATGAAAACCGCGTGGTACTTACAGTGCGTTTCAAGGCTTGAGGGAGCTTGCTAAGGGTTGCAATGTGATCCTTGGATGTCTAGCAAACGAATGGTGTGCTTGGAATGGCTTGAGGAAGCCTGGAACTAGGAAATCAGATTGCAACTTTTCCTTGAAATTTTGAGATTTGTTCTCTTCTTTTCAAGCCTCCAATTCCTCTTCTTTTAGTCTGCATATATTCCTTTTGTACCCAAGGATGAATTAGGGTTATAAACTTGTTTCAAATCTTCCTCAATTAAGATCATTGATTCAAGATTTGATCCTTATGCAAATATTTCCAAATCAAGCCAAATCCAATCTTTTGTTTCCAAATGAAACTTGCATGATTTGATTCTCTTTCCAGCTGTATAAGAGTCCTAAACATGCATAAAATCTCAAGCTTTGATTAGTTTTGATATTTTCATGATTTTATTTTGATTTTATTTGATTTAATTGAAATAAAATCAAAATAAATGACAAAAATAAAAGAATGACAAATGGAAAGGATCATGGGTCGTGGGTCATGTTAGAAACTCAATGCAAGCATAAAAAGTTGGGCACATTTGACAAAAATTGCAATTTTGGGCACATTTGACTTTTGGCAATTTTGCAAAAAGGGTCAACTTTGCCAATGCATAACTCCTTCAATTTTGATCCTAGAGATGTGTTATGGGACTTTTTAGAAAGATTAAGATGTCCTCTAAGCAACCCTTTTGGTCTCATATCCATTTAGTCTTCCATGTTCATGTATGAAGCTTTGACAAAAAAGGTGTTTTTGTTGACTTTCCAAAATGACCTATAATGTCCAAATTTATGTCTTCTTTTAAGTGCATATTTTCAACTTGGGAGCTGAATATGGATTGTAGGGAATGGCATCCTATTAAAAATGAGATTTGTATGGGTCATTTTTGATAAAGTATGAGAAAGTTATGCCTTGTCAAAGTTGAGTTGACTTTTCCTGCAAAACCCTAATTTAGCAACTTTTGGGTTTTGATGAATTGTGAGCAATCCTTGAGGAATCATGATCAACCCTTGATCAAATGATGGATAATAATTCAAAATGAGAATGTTGACCAAAAATCTTGAAGTTTGACTGTATGTGGGACACAGTTGACTTTTGCCCTAGCACGGTCGATTTTTAGGCCTTTGAGTAATTGACTGAGCAAACTTCCTCTGTAAGGCTTGAAACTTGACATGGATGATCTTGAGAAAATATTAGGACAATGGTGAGCATTTGGGATCCTTTAGAATCAAGTACCTTGATGCAAATTGAAACCCCAATTTGAGGTATACTGCCGTAGGAGAGAGTTTGTCTAGTCAACCCTTGAACTTCCTTGAGCAATTTGAGGACCTCACTTGACATGTATTGAGAAATATGGGAGGGCAAATTTTGGGGTACAACAACATGCAAGGGTCATGGTAAATTCATTGAAGGCAACTAGTAAGGACGCTTTAGCAATATTCCATGAGGTACTAGATCATTTACCGAAAGGCAACGTCGAATGGTCGTCGAGGGACTATGATCTTTTTAATCGAGGGACTTTTCTAAAGCATCCCCACATTCGAGGGACATGACTGTTTTCCAAAGGAAACAAGGGAGGTTACCCTAGAGGTGTGAGTGTGCGAGTGATTTGAATTCAGTTATTTTATCTTCGAGATTAGAGTTTTTTATCGATTTGTTTTAATCTTTCCATACAAACCTAATTACTAAGCAATAGTAGCAAATATAGAATACAAAAATGTAAAGTGCGTAAAATAAAGGCAAAAATTAAACCTTAAACTATTACACCGCTTTGGGACAGTTACATAAAAAGATGCAGGAAATTAAAGTGCGGAATTTAAACCTATACTATTACATCGCATAAGCAGTTACATGATAATGAAAAAAAAGCGAAAAATAAAATCTAGATTATTACATTCGCACAACTTATTCAGTCGATCTAAAAAATATAAAAGTAGAAAAGGGAAATGTTTTTAGTGATTTTTAATGAAAATATGGTTTGTAATAATTAATTAAACCCTATTAAATCTAATTAATTTTGATTTTAAAAAATTAATTAATTAAATTATTAAAAGATTAATTAAAAAACTAAACCTTAATTTATTTTAATTAAGAAAACCTAAAAAACTAATTTTTTGTATTATAATTAAGTGAAATAAATAATAAAAGAAAAAAGAAAATATAAAGAGAGGAAGTTGGGCCTGAATCAGCAAAAGAGGGGGTTGTGAATAGTAATGGAAGTTCAGGCCCAATTTCCAACGCTGGATCTAGTGTGAGCAGCTCCAGGAGGTTCATCATGGGCTACGCGTCTGGAAACGTTGGATCAGATTTGTGAAGATCTGATGGTGAGAAGCGTCAAGGCGCGTGGTTGATGGGTGGGACGCGCTGCATGTGATCTATAAAATCAGAAGAAACAAATGTGAGAAAACACAAAAGGCAGGGATCGAACCCACGCCCTTGTACACAAATGCCTTATTATGCGCGCTTCTACCATTGGGGTGGCTATACATCCGTTTATATAACTGAAACAAAACAATTATATTATAAACCTTATTGTATGGACCGGAAGGCGTCGAAGCCCTAGCTTTGGTCGTCTTCTCCGGTGATTCTTTTTCTCGTTCATGAAAAATAAGCATGGTTAGTGATCCAAGGGTACCCTACCCCCCTAAATCAACCCTTGTGAGTTCAATGGGACCATTGTTTTTGGCTGATTCACACTGGTTTCTGAGATACAAAGAAGATAACTCAAATCGGTATGATTATGGCCATTCATGATTCAGCCATCAAGGGGCACACACGATGGGTTCTTCCTGCATCATGGAACCTCAGAAACACATTAGTGATGTTAGTACACGTAAAAACATAAAGAAAATGAAAATTCAAATTCATGCAAAGATGTAAAATCGATGATGCATGTTCATGTGTTTCAGGACCTTTGGATCATTGTAATCGATCCAATCTTACCCTACAACACTTCAGAGGTCGTTTGGAAAGGGTAGTTTGCATTGAGGAGGGCTGAAACTAGGGTTTGAAGATTGCCCTAGTTTTGATATTTGTGAGATTTTTGGGATGGTGTTTCTTGCAAGTATTTTCATGTGTCTTTGTTTTAATAAGTGAGGCTATAAATAAGGATGAATTAGGTCAAATCATTTGGACTTGGACCTTTGTAAGAAGAACCTTGACTTTCATCTTATTTAATTTGAATTTAAAATTAATAAAAATCAAAATAAATAAATAAAAGGTCAAGGGTTGCATGAAGTAATTCATAGGTTCATTATGGAGTGTATCACATGCATGGACCTTGAAACAATAGCCCATTAGCCCAAAAATCCAAGTTTGATCACTTTTGGTTTTATGCATTTGCTCAAAATTTCCAAACTTGCACTAATCATTAATCTCTCAATTCTTATCATTTGAAGGTGATCTTTGACTTTTTGGAAAGCTCAAGGTTTTCTCTACAATCTCTATTTTGATTATTTTTGCATTTGAAGACTTTATCTTGATGTAAGTTGTCTAGACAAAAAGTGTCTTTTTGTTGACTTTTGAAATGACCTATTATGTTTTGGCCCATATCTCTCAAATGAAGCATTTTTTGTACTTCAGCTTAGAGAGACAAAGTCGTAGAGGATTGAATTTCCTTAAAAATGAGCTTTGGTTGAGAAAAATCTAATGAAGCATGTGAAAATTGTGCTTGGTCAACATTCAGTTGACTTCTCCTTAAGAAAACCCTAATTTGGTAACTCTTGACTTTTGATGATTCTTGAGTTTTCTTGATGAATCATGATCAATCCTTGATCAAATGATGGATATGACTTCAAAATGTTGATGTTGACAAAAAAAACTTGAGGTTTGACTTTATGTTGACCATATTTGACTTTTTGTCCAATACATTTGATTTCCAGTCATCTGAGCCATTGACTCAGCAAACTTGTGATGCCATGCTTGAAACTTGGTATGAGAATTCTCAGAGACATATAAGAAACCATGACATCCACTTTAAGCCTTAGAAACCCAATATTCCTTGAGAAAAGTGAAACCCTAGTTGCGGGTCAATTGCTTAGGAGGAGAATTTGTCTGATCAATTCTTGAGTAACCTTGAGCAAATGAAGACCCTAGGAGAATGAGAAGATATCTTGAAGAAAATGGGAGGGAAAATTTTGAGATACAACAGGTGGGGTAAAAATATGAACCCTTTATTCTAGCCTCTAAATCTAAACAAGTATTCTATGTCAATGATCCGACAAGTACGAAATGGTCTATAATGATTTTATCTAACAAAGTGATTGGTGATAAAAGTGTAAATCAAAGTGATATTGATGTTGAGAATGAGTCATATGTTAGAGGGAATGAGTCATATATACGAAATGATCAAGATGAGAATATAATAGCGGATGAATCATATATTAGAAATGATCATAATGAGATAATTTGGATTAATCCATTCGTCCGCATTGTTAAGAGCCAAGTAATTCATATTCCAACCAAGAAAAGAAAGAGATGTTAGTGAAAAGGTACTAGTAAAATATTATATGTTATGTCATTCAATAAAATTGTTATATTGGGTTTATGTTTTTATGTTGTGTTTATTCATTCAATGCTACTTGAATTTTGTATTGTGTTTATGTTTTTCTTTATTATGGGTCAAATGGCTAGTAACGGGGAAAAATCACATGATGCTTCTAATAATGATGGAAATGAATCAGTTCATGATGTGGAGAATGATATTAAAAGAGGAATAACTATTATGAATTCAATCATTCGTGAAAGAGATAAAGGTTTCAAATTTGACGTACATTAGAATGAAGACAAACAACTAATTGAGCCTAACGGTTCAATATTGACAAGTTACATTGGTTCACTTGTGAGGAGAGAAGTTCCAATAACTTGTGATGATTGGATAAATCAAGATTTAAAACCCGCTAAAGAAAAAATATGAAGTGATATACATGTACCATATGTGATGTCATTTGTTTTTGTTCATTGTTATGTCTTTAAATTACTTACGCACTCTATGTATGTTTTTTCATAGAGGTCTTTTAACATTGATAATGATCGAAAAACATATTATCTTCAATTGGCCAGAAAAAGACTCAGAGGGTTTCGATCTTTTTTAACAAACAAGTTTCTTAAGGATGCTGATAACAATTTTATCGATGCAGAACTCCCAAAGATGTATGCAGGCTTGATTTCACCTGAAGAATGGAAAACCTTTAAAGACAAATGAAGAACCTTAGATTTTCATAATATGAGTGTCGTAAATTTCCAATGAGCATCAAGTCCCCCGTATCCATACAAAAAAGGGCGTTGTGGTATGCATGCTTAAAACAAAGAATGGTAAGTATATATAAATGTTATGATATACTTGTTCATCATGTTTTACAATTGATCTTATTATTTCTCTTAATGTGTAGTTAGAAGAGGAGAAATTTCAAGAAACATCTCTTTTGGAACATGTTTTGTAGAAGGTTGCCTGTGTGGGTAAGGATTGAGTTGTTAAGGAAGATGTTCAACAAATTTATGAGCAATGTGTAAGTATATAACTATTCCTTTAATTAAATCAAAAGTTTATTAACATAAAAAATTTATGAGTTTTAATCACCACTAATTTATTTCGATATGCATATGCATTTTAGGAGAATTTATCTTAATCTTTAACTCAAGCTGAAGACCATGATTACAGGAGCATACTTAGTAGAGTATTAAATGTTCCTAAGTATATCGGTCATGTGAGGGGTAAGAGATTTAGGGTGACTCAAACATCTTTGGGTAACCATCAAAAGAGGAAAGGTCATAGAAATAAAGAAGTGATGGAAGAGTTAGAAAATTTAAAAGCTAAAGTTCGTGAGTTGGTAAAGGATAAAGAAAGACATCAGTCAGAAAGTAAGGTTCAGAGTTCAAAGATACTAGTGACAAAGATAGTATCAATTATGATTTCCAACAGAAAATTCTCGAGGTAATATATATTATTATGAATTAGCACAATTTTTTTAATTTACATATATACACATCAACAATATCATATTTATTATTGGTTTAGGGCATTTCACCTTGTCAACTCTATTTATCTTCACCGAATTATCGCATGGTTGGCAAGGGAAAAGTGCATAACAATTTGGAAGAAGTATTTCACCATAAACCGCTCCCTGCTGGATTTTTGAAAGTATCAATTGATATTGCTTTAGAGAGGGATGCGCAATTACCTTTACCTGACGATATTTCAGATGCAACATTGGTGGGAGAGGCAATAGGATCGTATGTTGCATGGCCGTAAAACCTCATTTGCATAGATGATGAGGTATGTTGGAAAACATTATGAACCTTTGAGTATTCAAACTTTTTATGACCATTTAACGTACATATTTTTCATGGTAACGTTAGACTCCTACAAAATCCAAATCAAAAGATAAGGGGATTACGTGGCAAATTGAGTCAGTTGCATAAAAAAAGAGGTACATTGATATATATATATATATATATATATATATATATATATATATATATATATATATATATATATATATACATAGAAAATGTTAATTCATGATCTTATACTTCACTTAACTTATATGCATCTGATTTTTAGATTCATGCTAAAGAGATGCAACAAGTCGGTAGGAGTAAGAAGCCTGAAATTAGCAACATGCCCACTCAAAAAAGGATGTTGCAAAGACCGCGACTAAAACAAAGCCTACTTCTTGGTATAGATCGTGCCTTCAGACATTATTAGGAATATCATATTTGGCTGATGGAGGTACTCGTAATATACCTATGAAGGAAGGTATTTTTAGTTTTTCCTATTACGAAATAATTAGTAAAGAGGATATGGATCAAGTTTTTGGACATTCAGAATTAGGCCTCGGTGTTATAGATATATACATCAGGTATACTCTGAATTACTTTATTTAATTAATTGAAAATTTTATTTACTCATTTTAATGAATAGTCTTAATGTTAATGATGTTTTTATTTAAGGTTCATGTATGACAATTTGATGTGTCTGCATCAATTGGAACAAAGATTTTATTTCTTATCTCCCAATAATATCAACTCACGATTAATCGATCAAAGACTAGATGAAGTCAAAGAGTACCTTGTATGTGTATTTATGACCAACAAAGATACATAAAAGTTTTTTTACCATTTAATACTGACATTGAGTTAGATTTTCATTCTAACTTCATCTATTATAATTTTTTGTTTTTTGAAGATGTGTAGAAAGTTTCGATCTAACATTTGTTAATCTTATAATGGACACTGATTGTTGATTGCGATTAATCCTATAAGAGAAATTGTATATTATCTGGATTCGTAAGTGAGATTGTTCTAAATATTCGTTTGTATATTTATTTATTTATTTATTTATTTATTTATGTGAGATTATTCTAAATATTCATTTATATTTTGTTAGATTTATACAAATTTTTCGATCACAAGGAGATACTCAAGTACCAAAGAGTAAATCAAACAACATTACATGGATTAGAGTGCAGATATATTTTCACAATTTTGATTATATTAGTGATGTTACTTGATAAAACAAGTTAAACTATATTTCCTGATATATATTCGTATTTTTTCATATGTAGTGTTCTCGTCAGCGTAATGATATAGATTGTGGTTATTTCATGCTGAGGTTTATGAAAGAAATTATTCTTTTGAATCAAATAAAGATTCCAACCATGGTATGGGTTTCTAACTTATGATTTATTTTAATATTTAACACATTTCATATAATTAATTAGTTTTAACTGAATTATATTATGTTATATTATGTAGTACTTTGATGAATTCAAGTCTTCTACTTATTCGAGAGATCAATTGAACGAAATTAAGGAGGATTGGTGTCAATACATTATTGAGATGAGAATTTTATAAGGTATTGTGACACTTTCATTGGTGATAATTTTGAGTATATATAACTTTGAGTTTTTATGATATACAATGTCGTCATTAGTGTGGTAAATTGTGTTGCAATGTTGTTGTTATGTGGAAGGTTAGTTATGATGGTATTGGAGTTAAATTCAAATAAAGTTTTGTTTGTATCATGGTATGAATTTAAGAATTTTAATGGTGGGTTATAACAAATTCTTGAATTGTTTTTTGTTACATTGGTTTGTGTTAAATTATAATAGTTATAAGATTTAAGTGTTATATAGTTTGGTCCTGATATGCCTTTGTTGGTTTTGTTTCAAGTGGGTGTGTGATCGGTGGAAATAGAACTGACTGTTTTGGAATGCTGGTTCGCGAAATGTCGCGGTAAGCAAGAGTCGCCACCGTCTTTTATGTTCTCCAACATGGAAAGGACAAAAGCACAGCAAAATTCCTTCTTTGAGATGTCTCTCGGTTCGGGAGGTAGATTTATAGAAAGGGAAGGTGTTAGCACCCTTTCTATCCGTGGTTATCCACGGGCTCTTAGGTACTTGCTCTTATGTTTTCAAAATTTGTTTGCTTTTCAAATGTGTGTGGGTTTTGAAAAAGTTTCGTTTGAAAAATTTCTAAGTAACTCTTGTATCTGTCCTCAAGAGTGTATGAAATATTTGTTTGAAATTTTTTTTGAAAGTGTCAGTGCGAAAAGATGTTTTGTTTGTTTGAGAGAGCAAGTACCCAGGAGAAATCTACCTACTCTAAGGAATTAGGCTGTGTAAGAGTCCTTTAGATAGTGCCATCCCACCATTGAGAGGTAGGTAGCGTCGTCGTTAGAGGTATTCGGGTCAATTCGATTATTAGGGACATGTGTGGTCACCAAAGCAATAGTAGGACACCTTAGCGGTAACCCTAATGTCCTAGATCCTTTTTATCCGAGGCAACCGTTTCGAGGCAACTGGATCTTTAGACAGGAGGGCGACCTCTAAAACACCTTATACTTGACGACCACGTCGAGGCAACCAGTGAGGCGTACCCTAGGAGTGGCATGTGCATGTGTGTTGTTTTTCAGTTAATGTTTATCTTGTACATGTATCATGGTGATCTACGAGTTGTTTTTAATTTTCATCCAAGTCTTGCATGCATATTAACAGTTAAGAGTGCGGAAAATAAAGTGCGGAAATATGAATCTACGCTATTACAAGGCGCGGGTCTATACATCGCCAAAAACAAAAACCCGTTTGGAAAATAAGTGCGAGAAAAGTAAATAAAGCGATAAAAGCCTAATTAACTATTACATCCTCGGAAACAGTTACATCAATATAATCAAATAAATAATAATGCGTGAATAGAAATTTAATCGGGACGTCCTTAGGGTTTTGACCCTTTTTTGAGAAAAAGAAAGAAAATTGTCCTTTTTTGCAATTAAATTAAATATTAAACCTAATAAATAATTAATTAATTAATTAAAAGAAAAAAATGTTTTTTTTATGTTTTTTAATGTTTTTTTAATGAAAATAAAATAAAATAAAAGAAATTGAAAGTCAAAAGAAAAACCCTAATCCTAATCTATTTTAAGTTATTGAGAAAAAATTAAAGTTGACCTAATTTTAAAGCTAGATTAATTAATTTACATTTTATTTACAAAAATAATAATTAAGGTGAAATTTAATAATAATAGTAATAATATAAATATTTACTGAATTTATTATGAAAATAACATTAATTTATTGATTAAATAATAATAATAGTAATTAAGAATAATTAAAATAGAAAATATGAAAAGAAAAAAAACAATAAACCAGGGGGGTATGCTGGCCCAGATGGAGGTGTTGTTCTGGAAATTTAGGCCCAATAGCACTCAAGCCTGTTGACTTCTGGAATTGCCCACGTGCATGTTGACTGAAGAACATGGTGTTCCTTCCCTGGTAGCCATTGGATTTGTATTAGGAGACACATGGCTGGCTGATACGTGGGATGCATGATGGAACCCTTCTTTGAAGCCTGCATTGGATTATACAAGAAAAAATAGGAACAATTATATGGGGGACCTGGGAATCGAACCCAGGTCCCAATGGTTACCAACCACGTCACCTTCCACTACGCCATTGTGTTGCATCTGATATTATAACAAACAACAAACATAATATATCAATAATGATAGTTATGCTGGAAATCAGAAAAAGCGCGCGTTCGTTTGAATAAACTACCCACACGCTTCCATGCATTATCTTCTTTGCTTGGCCTGTAACAAAAACAATCAAATAGCGGGGGTTTTTAACCCCCTCAAACTGCAAATGCAAAAAATAGCGATTAGGTCTGTAAGCTATATAAATAGGGCGCGATGGTCCTGTTCAATTCGTCTTGATCTTCTGAGTTCAACCATGGGCATCATTAGTCCTAATTTTGCTTGGTCAAGAAAGCCCTAAAATCAAAGCTTCGAAACCCTAGATTTCTTCAATGGCACCTTTTGATTTAAGGCTCTATAACTCAATTCATCTATACCATCAGCTTCAGAAAGGTCATAGCAATGCAAAGCAATGAGTATAACATGTTAATGATACATAAAAAGTGAGTTTCGATTCTGAAAATGAATAAGGAAACCGTGAGTTGTTCTTGCGCGTTCTTGGAGTGTTAAGGCTTGTTTTTGATTGCTACACGCTTCTGGGAATGCTAGCAATGTATTAGAATCCTTAAATTGCTTTGAAAGGGCCTGGAAGGTGGAATTCAGTTTTGACTTTGTTCTTGCTTTTTTGAATATGGTTATGGTTCTTGTGCAGCAATTCCCACGTGTATGCAATTAGGTTTAGCTTTAGTATATGTATTGGAATGGAATTAGGGTTTAATCTTGGTCAAGGATCCATGGCATTATGATTTCAATATTTGATTGAAAATCAAATAATTTTCAATCTTTTTGATTGAAAAAACTTGCCAAACATGGAGATTTTTGTCTCTTTGATGGATGCATGAAATTGCCAGCTTGCCCTGAGTTTATTTGCTTCACAAAAGATTTGAAAAACATATCTTGGTATTTTCCTACAATTAAATGAATTAAATGAATTAATAATCAATTAAAAATCCAATTAATTAATAAAAATAATAAAATAACTCAATTTAATCTCAATGGGTCGTGCATAAGCCTTGGGTAAAGATTCAAGAAGGAATTTGGGGCCCATTAGCAAAAACAAGGTGTTTTAGGCAAAGTTGACTTTTGCAAATTCCCAAAAATTTCCCAACTTCTCCAATGCATATCTTGCTCAATTTTGATCATATGAACATGTTCTTGGACATTTTGGAAAGGTCTTGAAGTCCTCTAACCAATGCCTTTGGTCCCATGTCATTTTGATTTACCAATCTCAAGTTATGGTCTTTGACTTAAAATGCATTTTTGTTGACTTTTGCAATTGACCTATAATGTAGAAATTGATAACTTTTTGTGAGAGCATTTATTGTACTTGGAATGTGAATATGAGTTGTAGGAAATGTCATCCCTTTCAAAATGAGCATTGGATGGGATTTTTCTGATGAACCATGAAAAGGTTATGCCTTGGTCAAGTTACAGTTGACTTTTCTACTGTCCAAAAATAGAAACTTTTGCATCTTTGATGATTTTTGAGCCATGCTTGTGGAATCATGATCAAGACTTGATCAAATGATGATTGTGAGCTCAAAATAAAATGTTGACCAAAAATTTTGACTTTTGACTGTAAAATGACCATTTTGCCCATGCAGTTGATTGTTGAGCAAATAGGCTTTTTGACTGTGCAATTTGATGATGTGAGTCTTGAAACTTGGCATGTAGAAGCTTGATAATGTATATGGGCACATGAGACTTGATTGAGCCATTGAAAACCTCAAATTCACTGAAGGAACCAAAACCCTAATTTCAGCTGGCTTATGAGGCATTGGGATTGTGCAACCCTTGAGTAGTCTTGAACCAATTGAAGATGATTCTTGATAAACTTTGAAGAATATGGGAGGGAAAATTTTGGGGTACAAAAATTGCCCCTGTTCAATCTTCTTAAACCTGGGGATGTAGATTGGCTTGCATGCCTTTCGTGATCCGAAGGTGGAAGATGATTGAACACTAGAGTGCCCAGAAATTTGCACTCGCATAGTAGAATATCAGCAATGTGATGGCGGGAATTGGCTTATAGATGTCATTTAGAGATAGGATGGATAGGAGGATGGGCTTATAGATTCCATCTGGAGATAGGATGGATAGGAGGATGGGCTTATAGATGCCATCTGAAGGCGTGACAGAACCTTGTCGGGAATGGGCTTATAGATGCCATTTGGAAATGTAATGGATAGTTGAATCTGAATAAGAAATAGAATGGCTTCCGTGTCTGGAGCATATCTAGTCTATATCTAATTGCTGACGTCTGAACGAGTAGTAGAATGACCGCCGCGTCTGGGGTATATCCATACTGCATCTGAATGAGTGACAGAATGTCATCCGAGTCTGGATCGTATCTGGACTGTCTTTTGAATGAATCAGGTCTAAACAATAGAATAGCATCCGGGTCTGGAGCATCTCTAAGTTGTCTTTAGAAGTTGGAATCTGGAATAAGTATCAGAATGTAGCCATATCTGGGTCGCATCTGAACCATCTCTAGAAGGGAATCTGGAATAAGTATCAGAATATAGCCATGTCTGGATCGCATCTGAACTATATCTAGAAGGAATATCTGAATAAATAATAGAATAGCATCAGTGGTTGGAGCATCTCTAAGTTATCTTTAGGAGTTTGAATCTGAATAAGCAATAGAATAGCGTCTGCGTCGGGAGCGTCTCTAAGCTATCTCTGAAAGGGAATATGGAATAAGTATCAGGATGGCATCCGTGTCTGGAGCATATATGAACTATCTCTAGAAGAAAATTCGAATAAGCAATAGAATAGCATCCATGTCTGGAGCATCTCCAAGCTATTTCTGGAAGTAAACTCTGAATAAGCAAAAGAATAGCATCCATATCTGAAGCATTTCCAAGCTATCTCTGAAGATAAATCTGAATAGGCGATAGAATAGCATCCGGGTCCGGAGCATCTCTAAGCCATCTCTGAAAGGGAATCTGGAATAAGTATCAGAATGTAGCCATAACGGGGTCGCATCTGAACCATCTCTAGAAGGACATCTGAATAAGCAATAGAACAGCATCCGTGTCCGGAGCATCTCTAAGCTATCTATGAAGATAAATCTGAATAGGCGATAGAATAGCATCCGGGTCCGGAGCATCTCTAAGCCATCTCTGAAAGGGAATCTGGATTAAGTATCAGAATGTAGCCATAACGGGGTCGCATCTGAACCATCTCTAGAAGGACATCTGAATAAGCAATAGAACAGCATCCGTGTCCGGAGCATCTCTAAGCTATCTCTAGAAGGAAGTTTGAATAAGCAAAAGAACAGCATCCATATCTGGAGCATTTCCAAGCTATTTCTGGGAAGAAACTCTGAATAAGCGATAAAATAGCATCCAGGTCCGGAGCATCTCTAAGCCATCTCTGAGGAGAAACTTTGAATAAGCAAAAGAATAGCATCCATATCTGGAGCATTTCCAAGCTATCTCCGAAAGGAAACTCTGAATAAGCAAAAGAACAGCATCCATATCTAGAGCATTTCTAAGCTATCTCTGAAATCTCTTTAATGTAGATATGCCCTGGCTAGATACAGGTATCGAATCCACAATCAATCACTCACAGATATTCCCTGGCTAGATACAGGTATCGAATCTGGAACTTGGTCATCTACAGATATGCCCTGGCTGGATACAGGTGTCGAATCTCTAAACTTTTCGTGTAGATATGCCCTGGCTGGATACAGGTATCGAATCCACAATTAATCGCTCACAGATATGCCCTGGCTAGATACAGGTATCAAATCTGGAATCGCGAAGGTTGATGGTAATCGTCTTTGGATTGACCTTTTTCCTGAAAAGGCAAAACATCAGTTGTATGCAATGTCATGATGTATGAAATGCATGACGTCATGATGCTCAAATAGAGGTAGTGTCGTATGCACTTTATCATGTATGTAAGCATGATGTATGAAATGTGATATGTCTATGAATGTATTTTCGTCTAGGAAAATAAATCCTTGACGGATGCCTGGAGCTTGTTGAATCCTGGGCTGATGTTTGAAGAGTAGAATTCTTCATTTCCGCTGGGGATGATAGTTGCAAGAATAAACCGGTAGGAGAAGATGACTTCGTTGGGGAATAAACTTGTTGGAGAGATTACTCTGCGGGGAATTACTCTGTGGGAAGAGATGCTTCACTGAGATTTCTGATGATAACTCCGCTGGGGATTCTGTTGATAAGCTCTGTTGGAGAATTGGATGAACTCTGCTGGGGATAGGAAGAACTTCGTCGAGGACGATCTTTCCGTGGTAATTAGCTAAGGATACCCCAATTATAGGCTCTGGTGGGGAACAACCTATGGATAAAGCCGGGGAGAGATGCATGTACCCTGCAGGGGACAAGCTTCCAGAATCTACTGGGGAGATTGATTCAACTTTCCTGGGGAAATTTTTGAACTGAACCGGGGAAGTGGCTCCACCAGGGTGTCTTGTATTCCGCCGGGGAACAATCTTATATTAAGACTGTCGGGGATGCTTGTTTAGGAATATCTGTATACTCTGCTGGAGAATGTTGAGATTTTCCGGGGATACCCAACTTCTTTAGGGCTGACAGTAGCCTAACTCTGCTTGGGGAGAGCGTTGCTGACTTGCTGGAGATGCTGTGCCTTTTAGGGCTCATGGGAGACCAACTCTGCTTGAGGAGAGTATTGCTGAATCTTGTCTTACTCTGTGGGGAGTGAAGGTATCTTGGTCATGTTCTTCAGCCGAATATATACCTTGATACCTGGAGGACAGAACAGCTTGCTCAGACAATTCTTATTGCCCCGATTTCTGCGAGAGAAGGTACCTGTGGAGGTCTTGATAACTGCCGTTTTGACAAATCTTCTTCTGGCAGGAAAGTGACGAGATGCCAGGACATAGTCGTACGCTTTTTGATCCTTGATTTTTGCATGGACCGCCCTTTCGGGTTTTCATTCCACCGGGATACCCATTTTTGCCCAAGCCGCCTTTTCAGGTTTTCGACTTGCCGGGTGTACAGATTTTTTTCATTTTCATCCCTTATTTTGCCCGAACCCTTTTGGTTCGCCGGGAAACCCTTATTTTTGCCTAGGTGTGTCAACCTAGCGGGTCTTTGATTATGTGTCGTATTTTTTTGACTATGTCCATGCTCTCAGGACGTAGGGAATTGTCACTGTCAATAGTGTTGTGTTGCCATACTACCAGAAGATGTCTGATCGTGAAAGATTCGTTGCTGGAATTCATGTCCACTGCCCCAAGTGACTCAGGCGGAGATTTGCCCCAGGCTGTTTGGCATTTGAGAGATTCTCTGAATCTTGACTGGACTGCCCCAGATGATAGACCCTGATCATGTCTGCCCCTTGGTTGGAAGTACTTTTGTTCACTTAGATATTCGTCGTGCGAATTTCTTGCTGTTCGAACAAATAGTCATATGCAAACAGTGTTATATCAAGAATGCAAAGCTTATGTCTGTCTTGAAGTTTTTGAAAATGCATTTTTTTTTATAAAAACAAGTGAATTTTTTGTAAATTGTGATGTCAACTCGTTATTTTACCGCAAGCCTTAAGGAGTCAGGATACCTTTCGTAACAGTATGCTTTCGAACTAACCCATGCTTCAGCTAGGACTTTTAAAGGTTGTAGCGTGGCCTGGTTCACGGTTTAAGAAACAAAGGATAAAGGCTCAAAATTTATTTGTACCCACCCGTTCTTCGTGATGTTCTTCAAACCTAAACTCAGCTAATCGTGTGTTAGACCTTGTTTGAGTCTTTGCTCTGATATTCCAGTGATGGTTCGGATATTGACAATTTATTTTGAACAGGCAGTCATTTTTATAAGGGTTTGCAGGACCTCTTTCTTTTTTTGATTTCGTTATCCCTGTTTTTTGCCTGAATTGTTCCTTTTTGTGATTACAGTCAGCGGGATGCCCCAGTTTTTGTAAGTCTCCTTCATAGGTTTTGACTTGTTGGGCTTTTATTTTGAGAAATGATGACTGCCTGTCTTTATGATTATTCGGAACCATCACTGTCTTTTGTTTTGTAAGGACTTCTTTGGTGCCACTCGTTGTGCACTTGGATTAACTGAGAGAACTACCCTGCCCCAGGTTATGATTAAGGGTTCTAATTTTCGAAAAGAAAAACTCCTACTTCTTTGGCTCAAAAGGGGTTGACGAGGGATTATCTTCCTTATAACTCCAGTGTTTAGGATTTGAAACAATGCATGTACCTCATCAGTGGGGTCTGTTCAAAAGCATACTGTAAAGATCGTGGTATCGTTTTCATCATCCTCCCTCAAGAGGCTTAGAATTTAATCGAGAGTTGACATCAAGAAATGAAAGCAGTTTAAATATAGCGAATACGAATATATTGATTCAAAACAGACATATGCGATGCATTGATAAAGTAAAAAAGTTTGCTATGACAATAATTGTTTGAACAATCAAAGAAAAATACAACTTGAACATTCGAATGAACAAAAGTTTTTTTCTTCTAGGACTTGTCACTTCAAATGGTGAATCTCGTAGGGATAGTAGAAGAACTCGACCTGACCATCTTGGGTGAATTCCCCTGCTCCTTCATCGATCAGGTTTTGGATTTTGTACCTCAACTTCCAACAGTTGTCAGTATCATGCCCCGGGCTATCAGAGTGGTATGCACACCTTTCGTTGGGATGATAGTTAAGAGCAGAAGTGTTTGGATTCCGGAGAGGAGCCCTTAAGGTAATCAGCCCTGCCTTCAACATTTGCTGTAGCGCTTGATCCAGTGACATGTTGATCTTAGTGAACTGTCGTTTAGGTGCGACCTCCTTACGTTGTTGCCCCTGTCTTTGCTGAGCAGGCATAGGATTAGATATCTGGGTTGCCCCTACATGTTGATCATGACGGCTCTTTTTACCATGCACAGCATCGGACTCTTTTTTTCCATGGTAAGGCTTTTTATGAGTATCAGAAGGTGTAGCTTCTTGAATTTTCCCAGCCTTGATACCAGCTTCAATTCTCTCCCCAGTCAGGATAAGGTCTGTAAACCCGGCAGAAGAATTCCCAATCAGATGGTGGAAGAACGGACCAGACAGGGTCCCCAGAAACATGTCAACGAGCTCACGTCAGTTAGAGGTGGCTGCACCCTTCCAGCAAGGTCTCTCCACTTTTGAGCATACTCCTTAAATCCTTCACCCGTCCCTAGTGACATACCCTGGAGTTGGGTACGCGTAGGAGCGGGGTCGGAATTGTACTGATACTGCTTGTAGAATGCAGTAGCCAAGTCCTCCCAGTTACGAATACTGGCTCCATCCAACTGATAGAACCATTCGAGTTGAGTCCCTGAAAGACTTTCCTGGAAGAAATGGATCCATAGATTCTTGTCAACAGTGTAAGGTTGGATCTTCCTTACATAGGATCTGAGATGCAGCTTAGGACAGGAAGCCCCGTCGTACTTTGCAAAAGCAGGTGCCTTGAATTTATGGGGAATCACCACCCTAGAGGATAGACCTAGATCTTCGAAGTCCAGGTCGGGCACTTTCTGTATTTCCATGGCGCTCAACCGGTCCTCTAGCTGTTTGTACCTGTCTTTGGCAGGAGGATACTGTTCATCATTGAAATCCGTCTCGTTGTCAGAGACCACGGGACTAGGAACCCTTCTCTCTTGGGGACTGTCTTTGCCCACAGATGAAGTAGTTAGCTCATCCTCATTCGGTAATCCATTCCCAGATCTGCGTCTAGGGTTGAACTAAACAATCCTCTTCTTCTTCTTCTTCTGTATCAGAGTCTTCAACTCCTGTTGACCCTGGGCTAGGCTCATCACCAACTCTTGGAACTGGGCGTTCTGGGCCTGGAGGGCCTTGATAGCTTGTTCATTGGATGATTTAGGATTCATGATGATTGCTGAAATAAACAGCGAAGAAGATAAGTGACCTGTCAAAAGGGTACCTGTAATGCAATGATATGTATGTATGCATGCAATGTTTTCAAGGATCTCGTGGGTTAAACAAGAAAATTTGTTAGAATTTGAATTTCGTAGCTTGATGGAAGGCACTGCATATTGTTGAGAGTCCTTCTTCAAGAGTCAAGGCTCACCATATCGAGTGGGTCATAGCCCCTGACTCAAGTTATCAACCTTGGCTATAGGAAAATAAATCCCCTTTGCCCCTTGCTATACATTTTGATTCATCATGACCTGCATCACAAACCCTTGAGATCCTTGAAATGGATTAGTCCTTATGTAGGATGTATGCAATGGTATGATGGTATGATGTTATGCTATGCGTGGAGTAATGTAGGTAAACCCTGTTATGAGTCCAGATTAAAGACTGTAAACAAAACCTGCAAGAAGCTCAAGTGTCAGATAACAAGCATGCAAGTAGTCAAGTTTGAAGGCACACAAGTCACACAAGACATCCCTTAGAGTTCAGGCCAGCATGAAGTTTGGGTACTACCCTCTTGAAGTTGGTTGGCTCAAACCTGTCCTATCAAAAGTAACTAGGTTTTAAGGAACTCAATATCATAGGGTTGTTTTCTGTGTTCATTGTTTTGATTTAGCCACTGAACTGGCGATCAAAATATTCCAAGAAAACAACCCTCAATGAGTGTAGTATCGAGTATCTACCAACTTCGGACTGCACCAAAGTCGGTCATCTCACTACCCCTAAAGAGGCCAGGATGGTCAAGTAAGGTTCCTAAGGTCAGTTGATGCTTCACGACACCACGCGGCGGCCCCGTACTCTCCTTGACTTAACTCAAGGGTTACCGGTACTCACCAAAGTGCCACATCAACGTAGCAAACTGCTTCAACCGTGTCGGTATACCCCACACAGTTCCCTCACAGTTTGTTGCTACTTTCTAAAAGGTATCCCCCAGATCCGGGTTAGGATCTATGAAACTCCAAGACAGACCCACAATATTAAATCAAGCAAAGCAAGCAATTGAAAACATAAGAGCGGTCTAATCCTAAGGTACACCTCACTTATCAACGGAATCCCCAGCAGAGTCGCCAGTTCTGTGATCGGTGGAAATAGAACTGACTGTTTTGGAATGCTGGTTCGCGAAATGTCGCGGTAAGCAAGAGTCGCCACCGTCTTTTATGTTCTCCAACATGGAAAGGACAAAATCACAGCAAAATTCCTTCTTTGAGATGTCTCTCGGTTCGAGAGGTAGATTTATAGAAAGGGAAGGTGTTAGCACCATTTCTATCCGTGGTTATCCACGGGCTCTTAGATACTTGCTCTTATGTTTTAAAAATTTGTTTGCTTTTCAAATGTGTGTGGGTTTTGAAAAAGTTTCGTTTGAAAAATTTCTAAGTAACTCTTGTATCTGTCCTCAAGAGTGTATGAAATATTTGTTTGAAAACTTTTTTGAAAGTGTCAGTGCGAAAATTTGTTTTGTTTGTTTGAGAGAGCAAGTACCCAGGAGAAATCTACCTACTCTAAGGAATTAGGCTGTGTAAGAGTCCTTTAGATAGTGCCATCCCACCATTGAGAGGTAGGTAGCACCATCGTTGGAGGTATTCGGGTCAATTCGATTATTAGGGACATGTGTGGTCACCAAAGCAATAGTAGAACACCTTAGCGGTAACCCTAATGTCCTAGATCCTTTTTATCCGAGGCAACCGTTTCGAGGCAACTGGATCTTTAGACAGGAGGGCGACCTCTAAAACACCCTATACTTGACGACCACGTCGAGGCAACCAGTGAGGCGTACCCTAGAAGTGGCATGTGCATGTGTGTTGTTTTTCAGTTAATGTTTATCTTGTACATGTATCATGGTGATCTACGAGTTGTTTTTAATTTTCATCCAAGTCTTGCATGCATATTAACAGTTAAGAGTGCGAAAAATAAAGTGCGGAAATATGAATCTACGCTATTACAAGGCGCGGGTCTATACATCGCCAAAAACAAAAACCCGTTTGGAAAATAAGTGCGAGAAAAGTAAATAAAGCGATAAAAGCCTAATTAACTATTACATCCTCGGAAACAGTTACATCAATATAATCAAATAAATAATAATGCGTGAATAGAAATTTAATCGGGACGTCCTTAGGGTTTTGACCCTTTTTTGAGAAAAAGAAAGAAAATTGTCCTTTTTTGCAATTAAATTAAATATTAAACCTAATAAATAATTAATTAATTAATTAAAAGAAAAAAAATGTTTTTTTTATGTTTTTTAATGTTTTTTTAATGAAAATAAAATAAAATAAAATAAATTGAAAGTCAAAAGAAAAACCCTAATCCTAATCTATTTTAAGTTATTGAGAAAAAATTAAAGTTGACCTAATTTTAAAGCTAGATTAATTAATTTACATTTTATTTACAAAAATAATAATTAAGGTGAAATTTAATAATAATAGTAATAATATAAATATTTACTGAATTTATTATGAAAATAACATTAATTTATTGATTAAATAATAATAATAGTAATTAAGAATAATTAAAATAGAAAATATGAAAAGAAAAAAAACAATAAACCAGGGGGGTATGCTGGCCCAGATGGAGGTGTTGTTCTGGAAATTTAGGCCCAATAGCACTCAAGCCTGTTGACTTCTGGAATTGCCCACGTGCATGTTGACTGAAGAACATGGTGTTCCTTCCCTGGTAGCCATTGGATTTGTATTAGGAGACACATGGCTGGCTGATACGTGGGATGCATGATGGAACCCTTCTTTGAAGCCTGCATTGGATTATACAAGAAAAAATAGGAACAATTATATGGGGGACCTGGGAATCGAACCCAGGTCCCAATGGTTACCAACCACGTCACCTTCCACTACGCCATTGTGTTGCATCTGATATTATAACAAACAACAAACATAATATATCAATAATGATAGTTATGCTGGAAATCAGAAAAAGCGCGCGTTCGTTTGAATAAACCACCCACACGCTTCCACGTATTATCTTCTTCACTTGGCCTGTAACAAAAACAATCAAATAGCGGGGGTTTTTAACCCCCTCAAACTGCAAATGCAAAAAATAGCGATTAGGTCTGTAAGCTATATAAATAGGGCGTGATGGTCCTGTTCAATTCGTCTTGATCTTTTGAGTTCAACCATGGGCATCATTAGTCCTAATTTTGCTTGGTCAAGAAAGCCCTAAAATCAAAGCTTCGAAACCCTAGATTTCTTCAATGGCACCTTTTGATTTAAGGCTCTATAACTCAATTCACCTATACCATCAGCTTCAGAAAGGTCATAGCAATACAAAGCAATGAGTATAACATGTTAATGATGCATAAAAAGTGAGTTTCGATTCTGAAAAAGAATAAGCAAACTGTGAGTTGTTCTTGCGCGTTCTTGGAGTGTTAAGGCTTGTTTTTGATTGCTACACGCTTCTGGGAATGCTAGCAATGTATTAGAATCCTTAAATTGCTTTGAAAGGGCCTGGAAGGTAGAATTCAGTTTTGACTTTGTTCTTGATTTTTTGAATATGGTTATGGTTCTTGTGCAGCAATTCTCACGTGTATGCAATTAGGTTTAGCTTCAGTATATGTATTGGAATGGAATTAGGGTTTAATCTTGGTCAAGGATCCATGGCATTATGATTTCAATATTTGATTGAAAATCAAATAATTTTCAATCTTTTTGATTGACAAAACTTGCCAAACATGGATATTTTTGTCTCTTTGATGGATGCACGAAATTGCCAGCTTGCCCTGAGTTTATTTGCTTCACAAAAGATTTGAAAAACATATCTTGGTATTTTCCTACAATTAAATGAATTAAATGAATTAATAATCAATTAAAAATCCAATTAATTAATAAAAATAAGAAAATAACTCAATTTATTCTCAATGGGTCGTGCATAAGCCTTGGGTAAATATTCAAGAAGGAATTTGGGGCCCATTAGCAAAAACAAGGTGTTTTAGGCAAAGTTGACTTTTGCAAATTCCCAAAACTTTCCCAACTTATCCAATGCATATCTTGCTCAATTTTGATCATATGAACATGTTCTTGGACATTTTGGAAAGGTCTTGAAGTCCTCTAACCAATGCCTTTGGTCCCATGTCATTTTGATTTACCAATCTCAAGTTATGGTCTTTGACTTAAAATGCATTTTTGTTGACTTTTGCAATTGACCTATAATGTAGAAATTGATAACTTTTTGTGAGAGCATTTCATGGACTTGGAATGTGAAGATGAGTTGTAGGAAATGTCATCCCCTTCAAAATGAGCATTGGATGGTATTTTTCTGATGAACCATGAAAAAGTTATGCCTTGGTCAAGTTACAGTTGACTTTTCTACTGTCCAAAAATAGAAACTTTTGCATCTTTGATGATTTTTGAGCCATGCTTGTGGAATCATGATCAAGACTTGATCAAATGATGATTGTGAGCTCAAAATAAGATGTTGACCAAAAATTTTGACTTTTGACTGTAAAATGACTATTTTGCCCCTGCAGTTGATTGTTGAGCAAATAGGCTTTTTGACTGTGCAATTTGATGCTGTGAGTCTTGAAACTTGGCATGTAGAAGCTTGATAATGTATATGGGCACATGAGACTTGATTGAGCCATTGAAAACCTCAAATTCACTGAAGGAACCAAAACCCTAATTTCAGCTGGCTTAGGAGGCATTGGGATTGTGCAACCCTTGAGTAGTCTTGAACCAATTGAAGATGATTCTTGATAAACTTTGAAGAATATGGGAGGGCAAATTTTGGGGTACAACAGGGTGCATATGTAAAAGATGTAAAGATAACAAGTTCATTTAGGATTCTTCATTGTTGTTATTTGTAGAGAAGATAATAGAGAAGATAGCAGCTCTAGAAGATATATATATATATATATATATATATATATATATATATATATATATATATATATATATATATATATATATATATATATATATATATATATATATATATATATATATATATATATATATATATATATATATGTGTGTGTGTGTGTGTGTGTGTGTGTGTGTGTGTGTGTGTGTGTGTGTGTGTGTGTGTGTGTGTGTGTGTGTGTGTGTGTGTGTGTGTGTGTGTGTGTGTGTGTGTGTATTTTCAAGTTATATCAAATTTATGTGTATATATAAATTATTGGATTAAAGTTGTATATATAAATATGCAAATTTGGTGCATATTTATTGGATTGAAGCTACAAATTTATGAAATCTGGTGCAAATTTGAAAGACAATGCTTATTTTAAGTGATTATTTATAGAGAGCGCTTAAAATATAAGTTGCGTATATTAAAAAATTTGTGAATATTAGACAACGCTTTAAACAAAAAAGCGTTGTCTTTAGTGGGGAATATAAAGCGCTTTTAAAGAAAGTGCTGCTTAAAGTTGTGCATTAAAAAGTGCTTCTACAGTATAAAGCGCTGCTTAAAAGGGACTTTAGAAAACGCTTTTAAAGAAAGCATTATATAAAACAGAAAAAGTGAACTAAAATATATATTACACAACACTTTTAAAAGCGTTGTCTAAAGTGAAAGCGTTGTCTAAAGGGGTGCATTAGAAAGTGCTTATGATGTAAAAAGTGTTGCCTATAGGGGTCTTTAGAGAGCGCTTATGGAATAAAGCTCTGCCTAAGGACTACATTAAGCCATGCTTTTACATTGACAAAAATCGTTGTCTTTACTTACAGCAGTGCAGGAATAGGCAGCGCTTTAAAGCGCCGTCTATGGTAAAAAATGCGTTGTTTATTCCCTTCTATGGTGTAGTGCCAGGGATCTTCCACCCAAGTGTTGGTCGTTGATTTCTTCTTGGATTTCACATAGGAATGGGCTACTTTTTTTTCTTCGACACTGTCATACGGCGGGAGAACTGACTCGGGTGTTTTTGCATTTTGTCGCAAAATGTTGCGGATAGCAAGAGTCTCCATCAACTTTTCTTTCAACCAATAAAGGAAAGGGTGAAAAGAACAGGAAATACCTTTCGAGATATTTTCTTAAGTTCGGGGGGTAGGTTATGAAAAGGGAAGGTGTTAGCACCCATTTCATCTGTAGTTATCTACGAGCTCTTAATTGCTTGCTAGATCACTTTGAAAAATGTTTTGTTTGAAATGTGTTTGTGGTGGGTTTTGAAAGTATTTTAAAAACGCCTTTGTTTCGGCAAACTTTGTAATGTTTTCGTCTCTATAAGAATGTATACAAAGTGTTGGTTTTGAAAATATTTCAAAGAGATGTGTGTTTTTTTAAGGTGTTTTTGAAAGTGTAAGTGTGAAAAATGGTTTTGATTTGTGAGCAAGTAACTACGAGTGTCCTACCTACTCAAAAGGTCTTTGTTCTTTTCCTTCTCCTTTAGATGTTGCTATCTTGCCATTGATTGGTAAGAAGCCCCGTCATTGGATGTGAAAGGACGGGTGTGGGTCGAACGTATAGTCATAGAAGGCAACTTATGTGACGTTTTAGCAATTTTTGTAAGGGACTAGATCGTCTACCGAAGGCAACATCGAGGGACATCGAGGGACTATGATCTTTTTATCGAGGGTCTTTGCTAAAATGCCCATATTTGAGGGACATGACTATTTTCCGAGGCAACAAGCAAGGTTACCCTAGAGGTGCACGTGTGAATAGTGTGTTTGATTGCGTGCACTTTTGTCTTTGAGATTAGGGTTCTCTAATGGTTGATTTTATCTTGCCATACACACCCTAATTACTAACAATTTATATTAAAGTGGTAAATTACGGGAATTAAAATCCTAAGCTATACATCATTAGGGGAGTGGGGGTACAATTTACAAATGGGGATGAAGTAGAAACTTAAGTATTACAACCATATCGAATAATAATGAAGACAATGTAAAAGCAGTGTAAAATAAAGGGAAAAAATGCATTTTGAACTGCTATGTGTCAACACATGCTGCTATGCATCGACATATAGCTTTCCTTGCTCCTGCCAAACCAAACCAACTCAGTATAAGTCGATGCATAAAGGGATATGTCAACTCATGCACCTATTTGTGTCGACACATACGCGTTTTGTGTCGACTCATGCACCTTTCACCTTTCTGTTTTGGGGCATGGATAACAGTATGAGTCGATGCATAAGGCTATGTGACGACTCATACCCTATTTTTTCACTAGAATGAGTCGACCCAAGTGGGTATATGTCGACTCATACTGTAGTTTTTTGCCTTAAACATTGTTTTATTGTTTGTTTAGGTCAGTTTACAGTATGTAATTGATAAACATAAATAACAAGCAAATGGTTAGCTCAAAGACGGTAATGATTACTACATTTTATCTTCAAAAATAAATCATGTATGAAAGATGAAAAGCTCAAAGTTAAGAAGACTTACCTTGGGACTGCACTTGGTGTTTTAAGCCTGAATACTTTTCCAACTACTGTGATGGCTCCAATGAATCTCCAGGAAGTTGTCCCAAACTGTTGAATCACACTAACTCAGTCAAGTTGTACAATATTGTTTTTGTGTTTGGAAGGTGAAGATAATGGAACTACAAAAACTATTCTTGTCTTTGAACAACCTATATGTGATAAGGTGTTTGGTTTATAGGAGAGTTTGTAAGATGTAATAATGGACTGAGGGTTTCTGTTTTGAATGAAAGTAGAGCTGGTTTTTTTGAATGAGAAAAGATAACAAAGAATGCTATTTTCTTTTCTGTTCAAACTCTCTCTCTCTCTCTTTTCTCTCTAAAAGCCAACCCCTTGTGTGTTGTGAAAACAGTCTATTTATAGAGGAAGTTTTACTGGGATTTTGGGAGGGAAACAAATAACAATTTGAACAGTTTGGGTATGTTGCATCATTGCCTTTTAGGTGCGGCTCTCATATGCAAATTTGATGCAAACATGGGGCTGATGTAATGCGGGTTTGGATTGATTTGATAGTAGTATAGCAAGGTTGTTTTTGCAGCAGTTTTGGAGTGTTGTGGCAGCTTGGTGCAGGGCTATTTTATAGTAGTATAGCAGACTGTCTTTTGATATGGTTTTGGGCTGTTATGTGGGCAATACAACAGGCTTGGACAGCATTGTTTGTAGCATGATACAAAATCTGGTTTGTGGACCAAATTATGCAGATTGTAATAAAGACAAAGCATGCTTGTGAGCAGCATAATGGCAAGGTTTGAGTCAAAGGGGAAGAGTTCAAACAAGACCAAACCTAGGATTTGTACTCTTGCAAAAATTCCACTTTGTAATAACTTGAATTATTTGTAACATCTTGAATTATTTGTGACATCTTGAATTATTTGTGACATCTTGAATTATTTTGAATTGTAGTGAAAAGATGTCATGAAGCAATAAAATTAACAAGTATAGAAAATACTTAGAAAAGTTTCCAAGTCTTGCAAAGTTGGATTTTTTACTCTCTTTATTTTTGATGATCAAATTTCACATTTTGGATGTCTTGATGAAATGTGATTTTTGGGACTCAATTTTGGTCAAAAAGTCAAAGTTTGACTTTTTAGTGCACAGTTGACTTTTTCCACCAGTTGACCGAATTTTGTCTATCAATCCACTCATCTCAGAAGATGAATTGAAATATGCGATTAGGTTAAAAGGACGTGCTCAGATCCTTGAGATCATGCTTCCAACCAATAAGTCAGGTATTAGGTCAAAAATCAAAGTTCGGTCATTTTTAGTCAAAACCCTAATTTTGCCCATTTTTCCCTTTTGATAATTTGAATGACTTTCTTGAAAAATCGTGATCCAAGACTTGGAAACTTTACAAAAGTAATCTTGGGGGTCCATAATGATCCGTGAAAGTCATTTGAAACATTAGAAATCCGACTGCCTTTGTACAGACTTAAACCCTAATTTGAGGCATCAGTATTGAGGAGATTGTTTGACCTAGTCGATACTTGCGCAAACTTGACACATTGAAGATATTTGTAGGAAATATCTTGAGAAATGAGAGGACAAAATTTGGGGTACAACAGTTGTCCATGTTCAATCTTCTTAAACCTGAAGAGTTAGATTGGCGAGTCCGCTATTCGTGACTTGAAGGTGGAAGATGATTGAACACTAGAATGCCCAGAAATTTGCACTCGATGATGTATGGTTGATTATGTCGGGAATGGGATTATAGGTTCCATTTGGAGAGGTGATGGAGAGTTTGTTGGAGATGGGCTTACAAATGCCATCCAGAGTGCCTGTTGGTAGAAATTGGAAGAAATATCAGAATATATCTTTGGTCGATTTATACTGAAACAGTAGATGTCTTGAAGGAAGTGTGTTGTACCCCAAAATTTGCCCTCCCATATTCTTCAAAGATTTGCCAAGTCAAGCTGCAAAATTCCCCAAGGGTTGCACAGTCAAAGGTCTCCTATACAGTCAAAACTAGGGTTTGTGTGCTGATCAAGGAAATGAAGTTTTCAAAGGCCCAATCAAGTCTCATATGCCTACAAATATGGTCAAGTATCCTCATATCAAGTTTCAAGGCATTCAGCTCAAAATTGCACAGTCAAAAACCCTAATTGCACTACAGTCAACTGTAGGAGCAAAATGGTCATTTGACAGTCAAAAGTTCAAATTTTTGGTCAACATATCATTTTGAAGCCACAAACATCATTTGATCAATGCTTGATCATGATTCTCAAAATTTGGCTCAGAAATCATCAAAGATACAAAAGTTTCCTTATTTGGACAGCTGAAAAAGTTAACTGAAATTGACCAGGGCATAACTTTCACATGGATTATCAGAAAAATTCCATCCAAAGCTCATTTTGAAGAGAAAGACATTTCCTACAACTCATCTTCATACTTCAAGTCCAAGAAATGCTCTCACAAAAAGTTATCAATTTCAACATTATAGGTCATTTTCAAAAGTCAACAAAAAGGGACTTTAAGTCAAAGGCCATAACTTGTGATTGGTAAATCAAAATGACATGGTACCAAAGACATTGGTTAGAGGACTCAAAGACCTTTCCAAAATGTCCAAGAAAATGAGAAAAGCTTAAAAATTGAGCAAGTTATGCCTTGTAGAAGTTGGGAAATTTTTGGATATTTTGAAAAGTCAACATTGATTCAAATGACCTAAAAATGCTAATGGGCCCATTTTTCTTCCATGATTCATCATTCCAAGCATGTGCACGACCACTTGGCCCAAAGGGAAGTATTTTCTCATTTTTTATTTATTTATTTGAATTTTTATTTATATTAATTCATTTAAATCATTTAAAAATATGAAAAATATTTAACTTAACATAACCAATCTTTTTATACATGTTTTAGCCTCTATAATTCGTGCATATGCAAATAAGGAAAGATTTGGAGCAATTGGATATGATTTGAACAAAGAACACATGAAAAAGATATGGAAAAATCTTAAGAAATCAAATATTCAAAACCATGATTACAAGAGATTTGATGGAGTTTTTCTTAACCTAATTGTTCCTACATATACAAGAAACATAACCCTAATGCAATGGACACAAAGCTGCACAGAAGAACTAAGAACAAACTTGGAAAATTGTCAAAAGAAGTCAAAACTGAAATCATCTTTACAAGGCGATTCAAGGCATAAAAACCATCCCATTAGCTTCCTTGAAGGTTCCTGAACGTGTTCTAATCCATATCATTCCTCAAAGCTTAAAGAACTGGTATATTGAACCGGAACTGCATCAAGGAAAATTCACAATCGTGCATCATGATTCACGCATCCTTTGCATTTTTTATTCATTGATTCATGTTCATTATGATATTCTGATGCTAACCAACATATTCAATTGCGTTTTTATGCTGTGTATACGATTCCACCATGTTTGATTTTTAGGGTTTATAGAGCTTCAAATTGGGGACTTTGAAACGAGGAAAAATTGAAACCTCTAACCACCACCATTCAAACCAGCACGTTCAGACGAAGAGGAAACACCCATCGCGCCCAATTTATGAATGCTTAAGAGCTAATCGCTATTTTCTGAAAACTGGCCTAAGAAGACGCGTCTAAAACCGTTGCTGTTGTTATTTGTATTTCAGGAAAAAATAAACATGAAGAAGAAGATGATGTCGTGGCAGGAATCAGTTGGTCCGTTTAAATCTCGCGCGCGTTTCCAAGGCCACTGACCATTTTATTTTATAATATTTATTTGCTATATTAATTTACGAATGAACAAAGCGCCTCAGTGGTAGATGCACACGTTTGCAATATCCATGACCTGGGTTCGAGCCCCAGGTCTGTATTATCTCCATATTATTTTTCCATGTGTGTTCCCATGCAGCGCCCATGTCAAGACGTACCATGCACTCCTAAGAATCAACGTCCACGCGTCTAGCAAATCCAAATCAAAGGCTGGGATTGGAGAGCACCATACACCATGGTCAAAGCATGTACACGCTACCTAGAAAAAGTCAAAAAAGGCCAAATTTAATGGGCCAGATTACTGAATTACACCTCCATATTGGGGACTGATACCCCCAAGGTTTACAAAATTTTGTTATTTTTTATCTTTTCATTATTTTTTATCTTTTTTTAATTATTATTCTTTTAGTTAAATTAATTATTTTTATAAACATCATAAAACACACAAAAAATCAGAAAAGGAAAAAATATAATAAATATTTTATTTTAAGTATTTTTAAATAATTAACTTTAAT
This sequence comes from Vicia faba, assembly GCA_948472305.1. Taxonomy (NCBI): domain Eukaryota; kingdom Viridiplantae; phylum Streptophyta; class Magnoliopsida; order Fabales; family Fabaceae; genus Vicia; species Vicia faba. The sequence continues at coordinate 1,616,346,572 of OX451736.1, read as the reverse complement.
TGATTAGTTTTAAATTAGGATTAATTTTAACTCTTTTCAATAAAAATCTAAAAATGCATAGAACTAGGGTTTGAACAATTTTTCATCCTTTTTTATTTTTCTTTCATAAATATTTAATATTATTTTATTTATTTTCATAATTAAAATTGTATATAAAAATTAGGTTTAATTTAGGTTAAATTTTAATATTTTCATAATAAATTTAAAAGCCACTAGAATTAGGGTTTGCATTCAATTTTAATTTTAATTAATTCTCTTTTTTCATAAAATTCTTAAAAATACCAAAAACAGGTCTTTCTTAAATTAATTAATTCATGTAACTTTCATATTTTGCAAAAAGGGTCCAACGCCCTCGTCTCGTTCTTAATTTCTTATTTGTTCGCATATTTATTCTATTTCGCTTAAATAATTATGTACCTCTCCCGAAGCCTTGTAATTACTTTTCGCACTTTTAATTCTTTTACTTTATTTATTTTTCTGTCAAATCGGGTCCTGGTTAATTTTGGCGATGTGGACCCGCGCCATTTGTAATAGCTTTAGATTTACTTTTCCTCGCAAATATTTTAATTGTTAAACAAAGCATGAAAGAATGAATGGCCTTAAATAAAATCAAGCGGTAGAACACCGATAACATGACAAGACAAATACAAATGAAAACGACACACAAAATCACACACCACCCCTAGGGTACGCCTCACTGTTGCCTTGCCTCGAAAGGTGATCGTCGAGTAGAGGATGTCTTAGTAAGTCCTCATGATCCGGGAACCTGGCATGAGGGTAGCTTCTAAGGTGTCTTCCCATTGCTCTGGTGATCACCATGTCCCGAACCTCGAATTGACCCGAACACCTCCAACGGTGATGCTACCTACCTCTCAATGGTGGGATGGCACTACTTTAAAGGACATTTACACAGACGAATTCCTTAGGGTAGGTAGACGACTCTAGATACTTGCTCTAATTTCAAAACAAATTCAAAAAATACTTTTCACACCGACACCTTTTCAAAAAGCTTTCGAAAGCAATTTTTCAAACACTCTTGAGGACTGATACAAGAGTCGAACTGAAATTTTCAAAGAAACTTTTTAAAACCCACATTGAAAAGCAAACAAACCATTTTTTGAAAACACAAGTGAGCAAGTATCTAAGAGCCCATGGATAACCATGGATAGAAAGGGTGCTAACACCTTCCCTTTCTATAACCTACCTCCCGAACCGAGAGCAATCTCTTTAAGGAATTTTTCTGTGCTTTTATCCTTTCCATTTGGAGAAAATAAAAGACGGTGGCGACTCTTGCTTACCGCGACATTTCGCGAACCAGCGTTAAACAGTCAGTTCCAGATCCACCGATCACAGAACTGGCGACTCTGCTGGGGACTAAACTTAAAGTGAGGTGTACCTTAGGGTTAGTTCATAACTGTGTTTTCAATTGTATTGACTTGTCTGCTTTAAAATTGTGGGTTGCATCGGAGTTACATAGATCCTAACCCGGATCTGGGGATACCCTGTTTAGGTAGCATAAGCTGTGAGGGACCTGTCCGGCGTAGACCGACACGGGTGAAGCAGTGGCTACGTTGGTGTGGCACCTTGGTCTGTACCGATATCCCTTGTGTTGCAACGAGGAGAATATGGGTCTTCTAAGGAGTCATTAAGCACCAACAACCTTAGAACCTTAAATGACACAACTTGGCCATTAGAACAGTAGCAGTATGCTACGCCCATTGAGGCTAAACTCTCGTGATGGTTCTGGCCGCAAGAAAAGATTGCGATGCTGGAGTTATGACCGATTGAGGGTAGTCAATGATATTGGGATCCTCTAAGAACCCGGTTACTTTGATAGGACAGGTATGAACCAACCAACTGAAAGAGGGTACTACCCAGACCTCATGCTGGCCTAAACTCTAAGGGTTCTTTTGTGTGACTTGTGTGCCTTCGTACTTGACTACTTGCATGCTTGTTATCTGACACATGAACTACTTGCAGGTTTTGTTTATAGTCCTTAATTAGGACTCATAACAGAGTGTACTGAGTTCTTGCAGGTTTTGTTTATAGTCCTTAATTGGGACTCATAACAGAGTGTACTGAGTTCTTGCAGGTTTTGTTTATAGTCCTTAATTGGGACTCATAACAGGGTTTACTGAGTGTTTTGCAGGTTTTATTTGGTCCTTAATTGGGACTCATGACAGGTTTTACTTGAGTTTCTTGCAGGTTTTGGTTTGCAGTCCTTAATTGGGACTCGTAACAGGGTTTACCTACATTACCCCATGCATAGCATAACATCATACCATTGCATACATCCTAACCCATTTCAAGGATCTCAAGGGCTTGTGATGCAGGTCATGATAAATCAAACGTCTAGTAAGGGGCAAAGAGGATTTATTTTCCTCTAGCCAAGGTTGTCAGGGGCTATGACCCACTGGATATGGTGAGCCTTTGACCCTTAGAAGAAAGACTCTCAACAATATGAAGTTCTTTCAATCAAGCTACCGGATCCAAATGCTAACAAATTTTTTGTCTACCCCGCGAGGTCCTTGAAAACATTACATGCATGTCATACATCTCATTGCATTGCAGGTATCCCTTTGACAGGTTGCTTACCCTTCTTCGCTGTTTATTTCAGCCGATCGTCATGAATCCTGAATCATCAGCTGAGCAGTCCATCAAGGCCCTCCAGGCTCAGAATGCCCAGTTCCAAGAGCTGATCATGAATTTGGCTCAGGGGCAACAAGACCTGAAGACTCTGCTCTTGAAAAAGAAGAAGAAGAGGACTGTTTTCTTCAACCCCAGGCGCAGATCTGGGAATACACTGCAGATTGAAACTGAGAGGACAACTCCATCTGTGAGGGAAGGTAGTCATCAGGAGGAAAGGGTTCCCAGTCCAGTGGTCTCCGACAACGAGACAGATTCCAACGACGAACAATACCCTCCTGCCGAAGACAAGTACAAACAGTTGGAGGATAGGCTGAATGCTATGGAGATCCAACATGTACCTGGGCTGGATTTTGGAGATCTGGGTTTGTCAACTGGTGTGATTATTCCTCGGAAGTTCAAAGCACCATCCTTTACCAAGTATGACGGGGCGTCTTGTCCCAAGTTACATCTCAGGTCCTATGTTCGGAAGATTCAACCATATACGGTGGACAAGAATTTGTGGATCCACTTCTTCCAGGAGAGTCTTTCAGGGACTCATCTCGAATGGTTCTATCAGCTAGATGGGACCAAGGTTCGTAACTGGGAGGAGTTGGCTACTGCTTTCTACAAGCAGTATCAATATAATGCCGACCTTGCTCCTACGCGTACCCAACTCCAGGGTATGTCGTTAGGATCAAGTGAAGGTTTTAAAGAATATGCGCAGAAATGGAGGGATCTTGCTGGAAGGGTACAACCACCTCTGACTGATCGGGAACTTGTCGATATGTTCTTGGGGACCCTGTCTGGTCCGTTCTACAACCACCTAATTGGGAATTCGTCTGCTGGATTCACAGATCTTATCTTGACTGGAGAGCGAATAGAAGCTGGCATCCGGTCTGGGAAAATTCAAGAGGCTGCACCTTCTGATAAAAAGCCTCATCATGGAAAGAAAGAATCCAATGCTGTGCACGGTAAAAAGAGCCGTCATGAGGTAGGGGCAATCCAGATCTCCAATCCTGGACCTGCTCAACAAGGACAGGGGCAGCAGCGCAAGGAGAAACGACAATACACCAAAATCAACATGTCGCTGGATCAAGCACTGCAACAAATGTTGAAGGCAGGGCTGATCACCTTAAGGGCTCCTCTTCGGAATCCGAACACTTCTGCTCCCAACTATCATCCCAATGATAGGTGAGCATATCATTCTGATAGCCCGGGGCATACTACGGACAACTGCTGGCCTCTCAAAAACAAGATTCAAGACATGATCGACGCTGGAGAGATTCAGTTTGAAGTACCTGAGACTCCGAACATAATCACTGCTCCCTTGCCAAATCATGGCTAGGATTGAGAAATTTTTGTTCATTCGAATGTTCAAGTTGCAATTTTCTTTTGTTCAAACATTTACTCATGTTAAACATTGTGATTTCATTAATGCATCGCATATGTCTGTTCTGAAACAATATATTCGTATTCACTAAATGCAAATTATTTTCATATTTTTTCTGATGTCAACTCTTGATCTAAAATTCTAAGCCTCTTGAGGGAGGATGACGAAAACGATACCATAATCTACAGTATGCTTTTGAACAGACCCCGCTGATGAGGTACAGGCATTGTTTCAATCCCTAAACACTGGAGTTATAAGGATGATAATCCCTCGTCAACCCCTCTGAGCCAAAGAAGTAGGAGTTTTTTTTCTTTTCGAAATTCAAAACCCTTCATCATAACCTGGGGCAGGGTAGTTCTCTCAGTTGATCCAAGTGCATAACGAATGGCACCAAAGAGGTCCTCATAAAACAAAAGACCGTGATGGTTCCGAATAATCATAAAGACAGACAGTCATTACCAAAATCAAAAAGCCCATTAAGTCAAAACCCATGAAGGAGACTTACAAAACCGGGGCATCCCGCTGACTGTAATTCCAAAAAAGGAAACAGTTCAGGCAAAAAAGAAAGGGATAACAAAAAATCAGACAAGAAAGAGGTCATACAAACCCTCAACAAGGAAATGACTGCCTATTCAAAATAAGTTGTCAACATCCGAATCATCACTGGAAAATCAGAGCAAAAACTCAAACAAGGTCTAACGTATGATCAACTGAGTTTAGGTTTGGAGAACATCACGAAGAGCGGGTGGGTACAAATAATATTTGAGCCTTTATCCTTTGTTTCTTAAACCGTGAACCAGGCCACGTTATAACCCTCAAAAGTCCTAGCTGAAGCATGGGTTAGTTCGAAAGCATACTGTTACGAAAGGTATCCTGACTCCTTAAGGCCTACGGTAAATACGGAGTTGACATCACGTTTTACAAACATTCACTTGTTTTATGAAAAAGAATGCATTTTCAAAATCTTCAAGACAGACATAGGCTTTTCATTTTTAACATAACTTTGTTTGCATATGACTTTTTGTTTGAACAGCATAGAAGTTCGCACGACGAAGTTTAATGAGCAGAAGCACTTCCAATCAAGGGGCATGGCATGAGCATGGTCCATCATCTGGGGCAATCCAATCAAGATTCAGATAATCACTCAAAGGCCAAATAGCCTGGGGCAAATCTCCGCCTGAGTCACTTGGGGTATTCCAACAACGAATCTTGCCTGATCAAACACTTTCTGGTGGCATGACAAAACACTTCTAACAGGGGCAACTCCCTACATTCTAAGAGCATGGACATAGTCGAAAAGATACTACGCAAAATCAAAGACCCGCTAGGTTGACATGCCTAGGCAAAAATTAGGGTTTCCCGGCGAACCAAAAGGATTCGGGCAAAATGAAGGGATGAAATGAAAAAATATGTACACCCGGCAAGTCGAAAACCTGAAAAGGCGGCTTGGGCAAAAATGGGTATCCCGGTGGACTGAAAACCCGAAAGGGCGGTCCAGGCAAAAGTTAGGGATCAAAGCGTACGACTATGTCCTGTCATCTTGTCACCTGCCTACCTGAAGAAGGTTTGACCCTCAACAATTATCAGCATCCCACAGGTGCCTCCCCCATAGAAACAGGGGCAATATCGGGTGGTCTAAGCAACCTGATTGTTTCTGTCCTCCAAGGCATCAAGGTAGGTTCCGTGGAAGAACATAACCAATACAGTTTAATACTTCCCAAGGAGAGTCCAATCCAGGTTCCCCAAGAAAGTTGGAATCCATCTCCCCAAGCAGTAAGCTTATCCCCAGTAGATTCTGGAAGCTTATCCCCGTAGAGCACGAACACGTCGCCCGGCTTTATTCAAAGAGTTATTTCCTTACCAGGATATAACTGGGTTATCCTCATCCAAAAGCCACGGAAGGATCGTCCTCGACGAAGTCTTTTTATCCCCAGCGAAGTCTATTAACACTTCCAACCCAACAATGGTATCCCCAGTGAGTTATTATCAACAACTCAATAAAGTACCTCTCTCCCCACAGAGTATTGCTTCCCAGCAAGATCGCTAGAGTACTTTCCTCCCTACAGAGTAATCCATTCGCCAAGTTCATTCCCCAACGGAGTCATCTTCTCCTACCGGTATTCTTGCAACTGTCATCCCCAGCGGAGACAAAGCACTATTCTCCAAAACCAGCCCAGGAGTGACTTCCCGGCACCCGTCAAGGATTTATTTTCTTAGACAAAAATACATTCATGAACATTACATCTTCATACATTATAGCATGCATATGCGTCATACTACACGAATCTCATCAATTTTGAGGACATCTTGAAATCATGCAGTTCATGCATCATGATCTTGCATACAACTGATGCTTTACCTTTTCAGGAAAGGTCAATACAAAGATGATTACTATCAACTATTGCAACTCCTTCTAGATATAGTTCATATGTGAACCAGATATGGCAACGTTCTGATACTGCTTCCAGATTTCCTTCTAGATATAGTTTCAGATATGACCCAGAGATGGTGACGTTCTGATACTGCTTCCAGATTTCCTTCCAGATATAGTTTCAGATGTAAACCAGATAGGGTGACGTTCTGATACTGCTTCCAGATTTCCTTCCAGATATAGTTTCAGATGTAAACCAGATATGGTGACGTTCTGATGCTGCTTCCAGATTTCCTTCCAGATATAGTCCAGATATGAACCAGATATGGCGACGTTCTGACACTTATTCCAGTTGAAGACATTTCAAGACCTAGACCGGTTCAGTTAATCGACCCTAAGATTCTCTGTTGTTATCCCGTCCAAGGCCTTCTCTAGTCCAGCTAAATCGACTCCCAACAGATTTTTCTGATGAAGACTCAGTAGAAGTTATTTAGGTTCCTTTGGTTCTCTCTCCGACGGTGTGTGAGATGATAATTCCATTTTGGGTTCCTTTGGTTCCCTCTCCGACGGTGAGTGTGAGGTGATAATTTCCTAATAGTTCCCTCTCCGACGGTGAGTGAGGTAATTCCCTTTCAGATTATAATTGCCTATGGTTCTCTTCCCGATGCTGCAAAGATGGTAATTCCCGCTAAGATTTTTCTCAACGAGCGTTGTTGAAGTTAAAGTCGCCTAAGGTTCTCTTACCATTCATGCAAGTTAGTAACCATCCCTGGTTCATTCATCATCATGTGAAGCTCCAGACTCAGCTCCTGTAACCAGTCAGGACACATCTGTGCCAAGCATCTAACACGAAGAGTTTGAAGACCAGCTCCTGTAACAGGTCAGGTAATCTTTTTTCTTTTGCAGGTACGCAAGTTCTCGCTAAGGAATCTCTTACAAGATATACATCCAGATGGCATCTATAAGCCCATTCCCCCATCACACTGCTAACATGTGAGCACAAATTTCTGGGCACTCTAGTGTTCAATCATCTTCCACCTTCGGATTACGAAAGGCACGTCAGCCAATCTGCATCCTCAGGTCTAAGAAGATTGAACAGGGGCAACTGTTGTACCCCAAAATTTTCCCTCCCATATTCTTCAAAGATTTGCCAAGTCAAGCTGCAAAATTCCCCAAGGGTTGCACAGTCAAAGGTCTCTTATACAGTCAAAACTAGGGTTTGTGTGCTGATCAAGGAAATGAAGTTTTCAAAGGCCCAATCAAGTCTCATATGCCTACAAATATGGTCAAGTATCCTCATATCAAGTTTCAAGGCATTCAGCTCAAAATTGCACAGTCAAAAACCCTAATTGCACTACAGTCAACTGTAGGGGCAAAATGGTCATTTGACAGTCAAAAGTTCAAGTTTTTGGTCAACATATCATTTTGAAGCCACAAACATCATTTGATCAATGCTTGATCATGATTCTCAAAATTTGGCTCAGAAATCATCAAAGATGCAAAAGTTTCCTTATTTGGACAGTTGAAAAAGTCAACTGAAATTGACCAGGGCATAACTTTCACATGGATTATCATAAAAATTCCATCCAAAGCTCATTTTGAAGAGAAAGACATTTCCTACAACTCATCTTCATACTTCAAGTCCAAGAAATGCTCTCACAAAAAGTTATCAATTTCAACATTATAGGTCATTTTCAAAAGTCAACAAAAAGGGACTTTAAGTCAAAGGCCATAACTTGAGATTGGTAAATCAAAATGACATGGGACCAAAGACATTGGTTATAGGACTCAAAGACCTTTCCAAAACGTCCAAGAACATGAGAAAAGCTTAAAAATTGAGCAAGTTATGCCTTGTAGAAGTTGGGAAATTTTTGGATATTTTGAAAAGTCAACATTGATTCAAATGACCTAAAAATGCTAATGGGCCCATTTTTCTTCCATGATTCATCATTCCAAGCATGTGCACGACCACTTGGCCCAAATGGAAGTATTTTCTCATTTTTTATTTATTTATTTGAATTTTTATTTATATTAATTCATTTAAATCATTTAAAAATATGAAAAATATTTAACTTAACATAACCAATCTTTTTATACATGTTTTAGCCTCTATAATTCGTGCATATGCAAATAAGGAAAGATTTGGAGCAATTGGATATGATTTGAACAAAGAACACATGAAAAAGATATGGAAAAATCTTAAGAAATCAAATATTCAAAACCATGATTACAAGAGATTTGATGGAGTTTTTCTTAACCTAATTGTTCCTACATATACAAGAAACATAACCCTAATGCAATGGACACAAAGCTGCGCAGAAGAACTAAGAACAAACTTGGAAAATTGTCAAAAGAAGTCAAAACTGAAATCATCTTTACAAGGCGATTCAAGGCATAAAAACCATCCCATTAGCTTCCTTGAAGGTTCCTGAACGTGTTCTAATCCATATCATTCCTCAAAGCTTAAAGAACTGGTATATTGAACCGGAACTGCATCAAGGAAAATTCACAATCGTGCATCATGATTCACGCATCCTTTGCATTTTTTATTCATTGATTCATGTTCATTATGATATTCTGATGCTAACCAACATATTCAATTGCGTTTTTATGCTGTGTATACGATTCCACCATGTTTGATTTTTAGGGTTTATAGAGCTTCAAATTGGGGACTTTGAAACGAGGAAAAATTGAAACCTCTAACCACCACCATTCAAACCAGCACGTTCAGACGAAGAGGAAACACCCATCGCGCCCAATTTATGAATGCTTAAGAGCTAATCGCTATTTTCTGAAAACTGGCCTAAGAAGACGCGTCTAAAACCGTTGCTGTTGTTATTTGTATTTCAGGAAAAAATAAACATGAAGAAGAAGATGATGTCGTGGCAGGAATCAGTTGGTCCGTTTAAATCTCGCGCGCGTTTCCAAGGCCACTGACCATTTTATTTTATAATATTTATTTGCTATATTAATTTACGAATGAACAAAGCGCCTCAGTGGTAGATGCACACGTTTGCAATATCCATGACCTGGGTTCGAGCCCCAGGTCTGTATTATCTCCATATTATTTTTCCATGTGTGTTCCCATGCAGCGCCCATGTCAAGACGTACCATGCACTCCTAAGAATCAACGTCCACGCGTCTAGCAAATCCAAATCAAAGGCTGGGATTGGAGAGCACCATACACCATGGTCAAAGCATGTATACGCTACCTAGAAAAAGTCAAAAAAGGCCAAATTTAATGGGCCAGATTACTGAATTACACCTCCATATTGGGGACTGATACCCCCAAGGTTTGCAAAATTTTGTTATTTTTTATCTTTTCATTATTTTTTATCTTTTTTTAATTATTATTCTTTTAGTTAAATTAATTATTTTTATAAACATCATAAAACACACAAAAAATCAGAAAAGGAAAAAATATAATAAATATTTTATTTTAAGTATTTTTAAATAATTAACTTTAATTGATTAGTTTTAAATTAGGATTAATTTTAACTCTTTTCAATAAAAATCTAAAAATGCATAGAACTAGGGTTTGAACAATTTTCCATCCTTTTTTATTTTTCTTTCATAAATATTTAATATTATTTTATTTATTTTCATAATTAAAATTGTATATAAAAATTAGGTTTAATTTAGGTTAAATTTTAATATTTTCATAATAAATTTAAAAGCCACTAGAATTAGGGTTTGCATTCAATTTTAATTTTAATTAATTCTCTTTTTTCATAAAATTCTTAAAAATACTAAAAACAGGTCTTTCTTAAATTAATTAATTCATGTAACTTTCATATTTTGCAAAAAGGGTCCAACGCCCTCGTCTCGTTCTTAATTTCTTATTTGTTCGCATATTTATTTTATTTCGCTTAAATAATTATGTACCTCTCCCGAAGCCTTGTAATTACTTTTCGCACTTTTAATTATTTTACTTTATTTATTTTTCTGTCAAATCGGGTCCTGGTTAATTTTGGCGATGTGGACCCGCGCCATTTGTAATAGCTTTAGATTTACTTTTCCTCGCAAATATTTTAATTGTTAAACAAAGCATGAAAGAATGAATGGCCTTAAATAAAATCAAGCGGTAGAACACCGATAACATGACAAGACAAATACAAATGAAAACGACACACAAAATCACACACCACCCCTAGGGTACGCCTCACTGTTGCCTTGCCTCGAAAGGTGATCGTCGAGTAGACGATGTCTTAGTAAGTCCTCATGATCCGGGAACCTGACATGAGGGTAGCTTCTAAGGTGTCTTCCCATTGCTCTGGTGATCACCATGTCCCGAACCTCGAATTGACCCGAACACCTCCAACGGTGATGCTACCTACCTCTCAATGGTGGGATGGCACTACTTTAAAGGACATTTACACAGACGAATTCCTTAGGGTAGGTAGACGACTCTAGATACTTGCTCTAATTTCAAAACAAATTCAAAAAATACTTTTCACACCGACACCTTTTCAAAAAGCTTTCGAAAGCAATTTTTCAAACACTCTTGAGGACTGATACAAGAGTCGAACTGAAATTTTCAAAGAAACTTTTTAAAACCCACATTGAAAAGCAAACAAACCATTTTTTGAAAACACAAGTGAGCAAGTATCTAAGAGCCCATGGATAACCATGGATAGAAAGGGTGCTAACACCTTCCCTTTCTATAACCTACCTCCTGAACCGAGAGCAATCTCTTTAAGGAATTTTTCTGTGCTTTTGTCCTTTCCATTTGGAGAAAATAAAAGACGGTGGCGACTCTTGCTTACCGCGACATTTCGCGAACCAGCGTTAAACAGTCAGTTCAAGATCCACCGATCACAAAGTGTATGTCATGTAGATAGTTACCCCGTCTTGTTTCTGGAATTGATCTACATTTAATTTGTTGGTAAACCCCTCTTGTTTCGAGAGTTCATGCCATTGGTGGTAAAGATAGTCGCCCCATCCTGTTTCGGAAGTTGATCTTTATCTAACCAAAGAGTAAGAAAGATAGTTTCCCCGTCCTGTCTCGGGAGTTAATCTTTAATCTTCTTATGTAGATAGTTGTCCTATCTTGTTTCAAGTATTAATCTATAATCAGTTATTCACAAATAGTTGTCCTGTCTTGTTCAGGTATTAATCTGGAACCTACTTTTTGTTGGTCGTAGAGATAGTTTCCCTGACTTGTTTCAGGAATTAGTCTCTGACCTTAGAGAAATGAAGATAGTTTCCCCGTCTTGTTTCGGGAGTTAATCTTCAATTTGCTCATGTAGATAGTTGTCCTGTGTTGTTTCAGGTATTAATCTACAATCAGTTGTTCACATATAGTTGTCCTGTCTTGTTTCAGGTATTAATCCAGAACTTGTGTAATGATGTTCTCAAAATAAATGAGATTGTGCTATATATTTTGTATGCATATGCTATGATGTTTGTAAAGTAATGTATGAATCCAATATATGAACTGATCAGTTGTTTGTTGTAGCACCATTGAAACGATGGAAAATAAATCCTTGACTGTTGTTGGGGATGAAGAATGTGATTCTTCATTATTTGTTTAGAATGTTTCCTCTGGGGATTCTTGTTTTTTTGTTTAAGGGGAAATCCGCTAGTGGATGTTGATTTTGCTTGAGGGAAACTCTAGTGAGAGTGTTGATTTCTGCTTGGGGAAAAGAGTTCGGGAGTTTTAGTTATTCGTTACTCTATTGGGGAGTTATCTCTTGATTGGAGAGAATGGAGATTAACAACTTGTTGGGGATAAATAAGTTAACTGTTATTTGGTAGGATTCCAGGCTTTGCAGCAACTCACTAGGGATAGTGACAAATTCTACTGGGGAGGAGGAGTTTTGTTAGTGATTTGAAGAAGTTAAATTATTATTTGGTCGGGTCCAGGCTTCATAGTAACTTGCTTTGAAATAGATGAAGTTGAACTAGTATCTGGTTGGGTCCAGGCTTCGTAGTAACTTGATTTGAAAGAATGGAGTCAACTGTTATCTGGTCGGGTTCCAGGCTTTACAGTAACTTGCTTTGAAAGAATGGAGTCAAATGTTATCTGGCGGGTTCCAGGCTTTGCAGTAACCTTTGGTCATAGTAACGACTCCGTTGGAGATTACAATGACTCTACCGAGGGTTAAGGGGTTTCGTCTGTTGATTTGTAATCGTCTAAGAAGCAAACTCAAACTGGGGAATTTACAGTTTGTTGGGGAAATAAAACCCTTTGAAGATAATATTTTGACAACCTGCAGGGGAGGTGTTTTCTTTTAGGGAGAAATCCACACGGCTCCTTTTTTTAAGACTAACTCAGCTGGGGATGAAGAATGTGATTCTTCATTATTTGTTGAAATTGAATTGCTGGGAGATGGACTTTCGTGACTAGAGAAATAAACTCTACCGGGAAAAGAAAACTCTGTAAACTGCTTGGGGATTTTTATGAAGCCCTGTTGGGGAACCCAAGAAGTTTATGAACCATGTTGTGGAATTCTTCAAGATGTTGGGGAGATGATTGGAGACTCTTGCTCTGTGGGGGATATCGGAATTTCTGACATCAATAGGTTGTATGCTAAAGATATGGCAGTGACTTCGCGTGGGATGTGTTTGTGGGGATTTGCATATGGATTTTTAGATATTACACCATTTCTTAAAGCCATTAGTAATTATCTTTCTGTTTTTTATGCGTGTATTTGTAAACGGCGATTATATTCAAATGCATATGTTAAAAATAATCACTGGACATTTTTGCAAAACAAAACAGAAAAATAAAACAAATAGTTTATGCACTTTCAAAGAGATAGCTTTTGTATTAATTTGAAGAAGTCTTCCTATAACAGGCGTTTTTGTACAAGGAGACAGACATCCTAATAAGAGAATTTTGTCGTAACAATGACAACTATACAAAGCAGTATACAAAGAAAAACAACTATATGAAATGATCCCATTGGGTTTCTATTTTGCCGTTGCCTTTATATATTTGAGTATCTCATCACTTTGCTGCTTGACCGAAGCTGACTGGATTGATTAGTACATTTTGAATTTGACACTTGATACTGAAGTATGTCTGTAAGGTGATCCAATGGGACATAGTTGTACGCCTTAAATCCCTAGCTTTTTCCTGGACCGCCCTTTCGGGTTTTCAGTCCACTGGGATACCCTTTTTTTCCCAAGCTGCCTTTTCAGGTTTTCGACTTGTCGGGTGTATAGATTTTTCATATTTATATATCCCTAACTTTTTCCCAAACCCTTTTGGTTCGCCGAGATGCCCTTATTTTTTCCTAGGCCAGTCAACCTAGCGGGTTTGTGTTTATGCGTAGTATCTTTTAACTATATCCGCGTTTACAGGATGCAGAAGGTTGTCGCCCTCCATGGTGGTTAATATCATGACTCCACCAGAAAATATGTTCTTGATCACAAATGGTCCTTCGTATGTGGGAGTCCATTTGCCCCTGGGATCACCTTGTGGTAGGATAATACGCTTGATTACTAGGTCACCAACTTGATATTCCTGACGTCTGACTTTCTTGTTAAAAGCTTTGATCATACATTTCTGGTACATCAGACAATGACAAACAGCCGCGAGCCTTTTCTCGTCAATCAGGTTCAATTGGTCAAGTCGAGTCTGAACCCATTCACATTCATTCAAACCCGCATCCTTCATGATTCTCAAGGAAGGGATTCGAACTTTGATGGGTACGACAACTTCCATACTGTATACCACAGAGAAAGGAGTTGCCCCTGTTGACATGCTTACTGAGGTACGGTAACCATGAAGAGAGAATGGTAACATATTGTGCCAGTCTTTGTATGTCACCATCATCTTCTGTATGATCTTCTTGATGTTTTTATTAGCGACCTCTACAGCGCCATTCATCTTCGGCCAGTAAGGAGAAGAGTTATGATGCTGAATCTTGAATTGTATGCAGATCTCGGTGATCATAGTATTATTGAGATTGGTACCATTATCTGGGATGATTCTTTTTGGAATACCATAACGACAGATAAGGTTATGTCTGATGAACCGGGCCACGACATTCTTGGTAACAGAAGCAATTGAAGCTGCCTCGACCCACTTTATGAAATAATCAATGGCAACTAGGATGAAGCGGTGCCCATTAGAAGCGGTAGGTATAATATCTCTGATCATATCAATGCCCCACATTGTGAAAGGCCGGGGAGCTGTCAAGACGTTCAAGGGAACTGGAGGCACATGTACTTTTGCGGTATAAATTTGGCACTTGTGACAAGTTCGGGAATGCTGATAACAGTCTGCTTCCATAGTGGACCAGTAGTACCCTGCCCTCAGAATCTTCTTATCCATTATGTGCCCACTAGGATGGGTTCCAAAGGTACCTTCATGTATATCTTCCATAATCTTCTCTGCTTCGCTCTTGTCTACACACCGAAGCAAAGTAGAATCGTGGTTACGCTTATAGAGGATTTAGTTACTGAGGAAAAACTTGGTAGAGAACCTTCTTAGGAACTTCTTATCATTAACGGAATCTCCCTCAGGATACTCTTGGGCTTCGAGGTATCTTTTCACTTCATGGAACCAAGGTTTGTCCACCACTTCTTTAATATTAACCTCATAACAGTATGTTGGTTCGTCCAATCTCTCAATAGTGATCTGAGGAGCTTCATTATCCCATCGGACTTTAAACATGGATGACATAGTAGCTAGTGTGTCCGCTAATTGATTTTCTTCTTGCAGAAAATGCTCAAAGGTAACTTCTTCAAAGTGTGGAAATAGTGTCAACACATGCTCTCAGTAAGGGGTGAGATTAGGATGCTTTGTGTCCCATTCTCCTCTGGTTGAATGATTACCAGGGCCGAGTCTCCAAATACACTCAAGAATTTGATTCTCAAGTCGATAGCAGCTTTGAGACCCATAATGCATACTTCATATTCAACCATATTGTTGGTACAATTGAAACATAGCCTGGAAGTGAAAGGATGCCATTACTAAGTGGGTTAGAAGCTCCATCAAAAAACATAGTCCATCAGGAACCTTTTTTGGGTCCTTCATCCGGTTCAGGTTCTTCACAATTAGTCGCTAACATGATGTTCTCGTTCGGGAACTCAAAATTCATGGATTGATAGTCATCCACAGCTTGATGAGCCAAATGATCAACTAGTACACTTCCTTTTATTGCTTTTTGGGTAGTGTATTAAATTTCATATTCGGCCAGGACCATTTGCCATCTTGTTATTCTTCCAGAGAGAGCGGGATTCTCTAATATGTATTTGATAGGATCCATTTTAGATATCAATAAAGTGGTGTGGGTCAACATATACTATCTTAGTCGGCGAGCATCCCATGCCAAAGTGCAGCAAGTTTTCTCGAGCAGTGAGTATCTTGTGTCACAGTTGGTAAACTTTTTGCTACGGTAGTATATTGCGTGCTCTTTTCGACCAGACTCATCATGCTTCCCCAGCACACACCCCATTGAATATTCTAATACTGTTAAGTACATGATCAGTGGTCTTCCTTCAACAGCGACATTAAAATTGGAGGTTCTTGAAGATACTCCTTGATTCTGTCAAAGGAAATCCGGCAGTCGTCATTCCACTTCACTACTTGATCTTTCTTTAGAAATTTGAAGATTGGCTCACAAGTAGTGGTTAAGTGGGAAATGAATCTGGCAATGTAGTTTAGACGTCCCAAGAATCCCCTAACCTCCTTTTCGATGCAGGGAGTTGGAATTTCTCGAATATCTTTAACCTTCACAGGATCTACTTTGATACCTTTGCCGCTGACAACAAAACCTAAGAGCTTACCATATCTTACTCTGAAGGTGCACTTGTTCGGATTCAGTCTTAACTTGTACTTCCTGAGTCTTTCAAACAGTTTTTGCAAGTGATCCAAGTTCTCTTCTTCGGTCTGAGACCTGGATATCATATCATTGACATAGACCTCTATCTCGTGATGGATCATATCGTGAAACAAGGCCACCATAGCACGCTGATAGGTTGCCCTAGCATTCTTCAACCCAAATGGCATAACTTTGTAGAAGAAGGTACCCCACTGTGTGACGAAAGTCATTTTCTCCATATCTTCAGGTTCCATTTTAATCTGATTATACCCAGAGAAACCGTCCATGAAGGATAATATCTTATGTTGTGCAGTGTTGTCAGCCATAACATCAATATGGGGAAGCGGATACACATCCTTGGGGCTCTCCCTATTCAAATATTTGTAATCCATACAGATACGCACCTTGCCATCCTTTTTAGGTACCGGTACCATGTTTACAACCCATTGTATATAAGAATTAACAATTGAGAACCCGACGTTGAACTGTTTCATAACTTCAGCCTTAATCTTTTCTAACATCTCAAGCCGCATATGAAGAACCTTTTGCTTCACTGGAGGGCAGTATTCTTTCATTGGTAGACGATGAACCACAATATCAGTGTCTAGCCCCGGCATGTCTTTGTATGACCAGGAAAAGATCTCAATGTAGTCATGTAACATCTGGATTAACCGCTCTTTGACACTATGCTCCAAGTTGGCACCTATCTTAACTTCCTTCTTGTCCTCTTCAGAACCCAAGTTTACCGTCTCAACTGGCTCTTCATGAGGCTGTATTGCTCTTTCCTCCTGTTGTAACAGTCTAGCAAGTTCTCCTGGTACTTCACAATCTTCCTCACCTTCGTCTTCAGCTTGGTAGATCAGATTTTCAAAGTCATAACTAGAAATAGCAGAACTGTTATCAATGGGATCCAGAGTGGATATGGATCTGCAGTTTGATATATGGGTGTGTGTAAGAGAGCATAGCTATTTTGATAAAGTAAAAGCAGGAAAGACAAAGAGTGCAAAATTAGTATGCAAAATGTCCAATTATTTATTTATGACATATGAAAGTGAAATGATAAACCTCACAAATAAACCGTTGTGCCTCGGGTAAGACGCAAAGCTTTAAAGTTTAAATTTTTCAAATATGACATATCCCAAAAAATAAAAAGACAATTACTTCTGGATGAAAGTTATGGGAACAAAGTCTCTAGACGTCCAATTGTTGATTCCACCGTTGGTAGCAGGGAAGATCCAATTATCCAGGTTAGTCACTGTCAGTGTCTTCTACAACATTGACTCCATGGTTGTTGATGTGTAGTGGTGGTCCTCCGGCGCGAGCACGATGAACGGCTTTTTGAGCTCCTGAAGTGAAACCCAAACCAAACTTATCAGACTTATAGGGGATGTCAGGTAGTTGGTCCCAAATAGTGCACCCACCTTCTTCAATTACAACCCTGGCGTCTTTTAGAGAATCCATCTTCAGTGGAGGTCTGGTAACCTTTGAAACAGCGGTAGCAGCTTTGGTAACAACAATTGTCTGAGGAACCTCTTCAAAATTCTGGAAGGGGGTCTCGATGAACTCGCCGTCCATCTCGACATATTGGAAAGAGTTTAGATGGCTCACCATATACTCTTCTTCGCCATGGACTGTAACAATATTTCCATTAACAAGATACTTTAACATTTGATGCAAGGTGGAATTGACAGTGCTGACTCCATGAATCCAAGGGCGTCCTAACAAACAAGAGTAAGACGGGAGAATGTCCATCACATAGAAAGTGGAGCCAAAACTTTGGGAACCTACTTTAATAGGAATGTCCACCTCCCCGTGTGCCATTCTCTTAGAACTATCAAAAGCCCTCACCACAATATTACTGGGCTTCAAAGTCAGTCCTTCACAGTCCAATCTGTCTAAAGCACCCTTGGGTAGAACATTTAGCGACGAACTCGTATCAACTAGAACATGAGCCAGGGTAGTGCCCCTGCACTCAATAGAGACATGCAGGGCATTATTATGCTTTCTTCCTTTAGACGTCAAATTAGCATCGGAGAAACCAAGTCCATTGTCAGCAGTCAGACTAGTAACACAGTTCTCGAATTGGTCGGCAGAAGTCTCTTGTGGCACATGAGTTGACTTCAGAAACTTCACCAAAGCCTTAGCATAGGCTTTAGAGCATAATAACAAGGCCATCGTTGACATTTTTGAGGGTGTCTGCCCCGATTGTTCCACAACATCATAGTCACTCTTCTGTATGATTTTCAAAATTTCCCTCATTTCTCGTTTGGAGGTTTCAGGAATGGCTTCTTTGGGTGCCTCCATCCGGGAAGGCTCAACCAATGCTTCTTTTCCCCGAGTATCAGTTGACTCAGTAGTAGGAATAACAACAGGAGAAACAGGTGTTTTAGCAGGAATAACCAAAGGAGTGGCAACAGTCTTTGGAGATATGTCAAGAGAGAAAACCCTTCCACTTCTGGTAATTTTACTGGTCCCAACAATGTTGTCGATGTTAGAAACAGTATCTTCAGTAACTTCATTCTTAATGGTCAGGAAGTCCTACCTGACACCATGATAATAAATGTCAGCTCCATAATTCCAAGGAACAGATTTGTCGGAGGTATATGGTATGGGTCCTGGAAAGGTGAAAATTAAAGGAGCAACCTTAGGAGTGGGTGTAATCCTAACAGGTCTTTTGGAGGAGACCCTGGGAGGATTTTTGGAAATGGTAATAATTAACACATCTTCACATCTTGCATGTTCACATAAACCTTTCATAGAGGGAGTCTTCTCAAATATAATTTCCTTGTTGTTCATCACGCGTTGGGGACCTATCTTCAACAATAAACAACCATTGGGTAGAGACACACGCAGGTGGTAACCTTCACCATAACCCGGAAATAAATCGGCTTGTAAGAGATTCTTCTTAACAGTTGGCAGAGGAGTTAGTCATGCTTGGGCATTGGTGCATTTATCACATTGGGGGTTTAAGAAGGGTCAAATTCAATCTCCTTTGCCTCAATAAGATCCCGGACTTTATTCTTCAGAGCCCAACACTCATTTGTATCATGCCCTGGACTGTTGGAGTGGTAGGCACACCGAGCATTTGGATTATAATAGGGAGATATAGTGTTTGGATTTTGAGGAGGCTCCCTCAGAGTGACCAAGCTAGCCTTTATTAGATGTTGCAATACTTGAGATAGGGGCATGTTGAGTCTGGTGAATTGTCTTCTAGGCGCATCCTGTCTGCGCTGATTATTTTCTCGTTAAGTCGATACAGGGTTGGAGATTATTATAGCTCCTACCGTTGGATGATGTTCAGCTTTTCCCCGATTTCTCTGTCCATAGGCAGCACTAATTTCCTTCTTCCCACTGAAAGGCTTCTTTACAGCACTCAAAGATGCAATCCCTTGAATTTTTCCACTTCTAATTCCAGCTTCTACTCTCTCGCCTGTCAATATCAGCTCGGTGAAACCAACTGAAGATCTTCCGATCAGATGGTTGAAAAATGGGCCTGACAAAGTACCCAAGAACATATCTACCAGCTCTCTATGAGACAGAGGATGTTGGACTCTTCCTGCAAGATCTCTCCACTTCTGGGCATAATCTTTGAAGCCCTCACTGGAACCCATTAACATGCTTTGAAGTTGTGTACAGATTGGAGCCAGGTCAGCATTGTATTGTTACTGCCTGTAGAAAGAAACAACCAGATCCTCCCAGTTGTGAATGTTGGTTCCCTCCAGCTGATAGAACCATTCCAATTGAGTCCCCGATAAACTTTCTTGGAATAAGTGCACTCACAAATTCCTATCAGTGGTATAAGGTTGGATCTTCCTGACATAAGACCTCAGATTCAGCTTAGGACATGAAACCCTGTCATATTTAGCAAATGCGGGAACCTTGAACTTCTGTGGAATGACCACCCCAAAAACTAACCCTAATTCTTCAAAATCCAGACCAGGTACTCTCTGAATTTCCATGGCATTGAGATGATCCTCCAGCTGCTTATATTTGTCATCAGCAGGAGGATATTGTTCTTCAGCGTAGTCAACCTCTTCTTCATCAGACCCAGGATTGTGGTCTTCTTCTTTTGTCTTCTCTTCTTGATCGTCTTCCTCATTTGACGAAGTTGCGAATTCTAGAGCTCGCTTTGTTGGTCCTCTGAATCTCCTTCCCATATTCAGGACACCCACTGGTTTCTTTGTATTTTTCTTCTTGTCTTTGAGAATGAGAGCCTTCGGGTCCTCTTGTCCCTTAGCTAGAGCCAGGAACATCTACTAGAATTGAGCATTTTGTGCTTGAAGATCCTTAATATTTTGTTCGAGAGCCATTTATTTTGGCTTAAATAAACAGTGAAAAGATAAGAAACTGGTTCTGAAACCTGTTTATGTGATGATATGTGTGATATGCTTATGCAATGTTTTCAAGGATTTTTAAGATTTAATTTTTCTTAGACAACGAGAGAACAAACATTAATTGCACTAATAGGTTTAAACGGTTACAAACACGCCTCTTGGGCTTACAATGGAATAAACAAAAATAATACAAAATAAACTTCCTAAAACAAAAAGAAATCAAGCTTCCCATGAGCGCATCCTCTTTGGTTCAATGTAGGCGTTCAAACTTCGCTCTTCATGAAGTTTTCTCGTAAGCTCCAAAACCTTCTTCTCGCTTGCGTAGAATTGAGTTTCGAAGGTGTCTCGCTCCCCCTTTAGCAGAATCCAAGCTCTTTGCAAGTCTTCAAGAGAAGTAGGCATATCAGGATAAAGGATAGTATATGGAACATCTCCTTCGGCAACTGGCTCGATGATGATTGGTAAGATGGAAAGGTAAGGCATCACGAGACTTTGAGCACGAGTTCACACCCGTTTAAGGTAAGGTTCAAGGGGGGTGGAATTTTTGTGCCCCAATGTCTCACTATCCACTTTATTTACCATCCTCCAAGCCTGTATGAACCTTTGTTGATAGCCTTGGTCGTCACCCTCGTAGTCGAATACCAATCCTTGGATGAGGGCATCATGGGGACCATCTCTCCTAGCATATCCAAACTGTCGCAAATCCAAACAAGGGTTATAGGTGATTCCTCCCCTAATTCCGAGGAGTGGGACATTAGGGAATTCCCTACAATGGTCAATAATGGTAATATCCTCCAAAGATCAAGAAAACCAATGGATATCCGAGTGTGAGAGTGACATCATCCTTTGAGACCATGTCAAGCCTTACTCTTTCTTTAATGTTGATCGAGGTATGTGCGAAATAAACCACCTAGAGAGTAATAGAATGCAACACAAAAGAGTACCTCTTTTCTTCATGGTGCGGGTGTGGAAACAATGTAGAATGTCTCCAAGCAGGGTAGGTACGGGATTGCGAGAGAGAAAAACCTTGATGGCATTCACATCTATGAGTTGGTCCGGATTTGGAAATAGAACCAAACCATAGATTAGAAGCGCCGAGACATCCTCAAGAGCTCTAAAATCCAAATCTTCCCAGAACGAATGAGCCTTCTCTAACAGAAACTTGGCTAAGAAACCCTTAACTCCACTTCTTGTCTCCCAATTTGTCATAATGTCAGATCTCTTCAAATGCAAGGCTTCGGCAATAACTTGAGACTTTGGAGTCTCCTCTAAACTGGTGAATGGTATTTGATTAAGCACGTGCACTCTTAGAAATTGAGATAACTCTTCTAATGTAGGCACTAATTGGTAGTCAGGAAAGGTGAAGCAATGATGCATAGGATCAAAGAATTGGAAAAGTACACACATCATTTTTTCTTGGACGTTTGAGGTAACTAAGTTGAGAAGTCGACCATATTTCTTGGTGAAGGAAGAATCTCCAGGCACCCTTGATGCTAATTCTTGAAGTTGAGGATGCACTTTCACGAAGTTGACTTGGATGGTATTCCTACGAATGGAAGTCATGACCTACAAAACGAAACAAAGATAAATCCATAAATCCTTGAAATGATTAATGAGAATGCTTATGATGTCATGATTCTTATGATGTCATGAATAATAATCGCAAACAAAGCACACCAGCATCTTAGGTTTAGGCTTGCATGGGTTTCATAGGTAAGTACCCTCTTGAGGTTTAGTTAGTTCAACTTGTTATAGAAAGTAATCGGGTTCTAGGGGATCTCAATATCATTGATCTTTCTTCATTGGGCATTGTCTCAGCATAATCAATCTTTTCTTGCGGCCGCAATATCCCAAAAGTCCGATCTCAATGAGTGTAGTATCGAGTATCAACCAATCTTTAGCTTTACACCAAAGTCGGTTATCTCACTACTTCCTAATGGCCAAGTTGTTCAATTAAAGGTTCTACGATCAGTTAGTGCTTCATGACACCGCTCAGCGGTCCTGTATTCTCCTTGATTCAACACAAGGGATACCGGTACCAATAAATGCGTCACACTAACATAGCCATTGCTTCAACCATATCGGTCTACGCCGTACAATTTCCACAATCTAATGCTACTTACCTAATGGTGTTCCTAGATCGGGGTAGAGGATCAATATAAACCCAAACAAGGACCCATAAATGTAAAGCAAACAAATTAAATAATGAAAGTAATTAAATGTGATTTGACTCTAAGGTAACCCCACTTTTAAGTAAATTCCCCAGCAGAGTCGCCAGTTCTGTCATACGGAGGGAGAACTGACTTGAGTGTTTTTTCATTTTATTGCAAAATGTTGCGGATAGCAAGAGTCGCCACCGACTTTTCTTTTATTGAATAAAGGAAAGGGTGAAAAGAACAGGAAATACCTTTCGAGATATTTTCTTGAGTTCGGGGGGTAGGTTATGAAAAAGGAAGGTGTTAGTACCCTTTTCATCTGTAGTTATCTATGGGCTCTTAATTGCTTGCTAGATCATGACGTGCCCCTTGATCATGAGAGATTTTTTCTTTGGAAGTGTCTTTCCAATTGAAGTGACTTTGTTCACTGAGAGAGCTTTCGTTCACTGGATATTCGTTTTGTGAATTTCTTCACTGTCAAACAAATCAATATATGCAAACAGTGATATTCAAGTAATGCAAAGTTTATGTTTCTCTAAAAAATTTTGAAAATGCGTTTTAGCAAGTAAAGAAATTTTGTAAGAAAGATTCAACTCAGGACTTTAGAGTAAAGCCCTACAGGAGTCAGGGTACCTTTTGGTAACAGTATGCTTTCGAACTAACCCATGCTTCAATTAGGACTTTTGAAGGGTTGTAATGTGGCATGGTTCACGATTTAAGAAACAAAAGATAAAGGCTCAAAATGTATTTGTACCCACCCGCTCTTCGTGATGTTCTTCAGTCCTAAACTCAGTTAATTGTGTGTTTGAACTCTAATTGAGTCTGGAATGACGTTTTTAAGTTTGTCGGAAGGCAATCATTTTTTTTGCAACATTTTTTTTCATGTTGTTGAGGATTTGTACTGACCTCTTTCTTTTGATTTACTATCCCTAATTTTTTACCTGACTGTTCTTGTTTGGAGATTACGATTAGTGGGACGCCCTAGTTTTTTAAGTGTTCTTTGACTTAGTGGGCTTTTTTTTAGAGATAATGACTGCCTATTTGGTAGGGAACCATCACTGTCTTTTGATTTCAGAGGAATGTTTTTGACGTCACTCGTTGTATTACGAGATGAGAGTTTGCGATTTGAATGCGCATTTGAATTAACTGAGAGACTACCCTGCCCCAGGTTTTGATTAAAGGTTTCAATTTGTATAAAAAAAGGGGAAAACTTCTACTTCTTTGGCTCGAAGGGGTTGATTAGGGATTATCTTCCTTATAACTCTAGTGTTTAGGATTTGAAAGAACGCATGTACATCGTCAGCAAAGTCTGTTCAAAAGCATACTTATGAGATTTATGACATTGTTTTCGTCATCGTCCTTCTAAAGGCTTGTAATTTTTAGCAAGAGTTGAATGTCATAAAGAGAGTAAAATCATAGTTTAAATATAATGAAAACGAATGGACGAATTCAAGACAAACATATGCAATGCATTAATGAAAAAAAGTTTGACATTAATAGATAATTGTCTAAGCAACAAAAGAGATTACAATTGAAAAATCAACTGAGCATAAGTCTCTTTGTTTGGACTTGTCACTTTAGGTGATGAGCCTTTGGGGGTGATAGAAAAATCTCCAATTGATCATCTTGTGTGAACTCCAACGCTCCTTCGTCGATCAAGTTTTGAATCTTGTACTTCAACGCCCAATAATCATTTGTATCATGTCCAGGACTATCGGAATGATAGGCACACCTGACATCAGTATTGTAGCTGGGAGCATAAGTTTTGGGATTTGGACGAGGTCTTATTGGTCTAATCAGATCCATCCTTAACATATGTTACAAAGCTTGAGATAGTGGCATGTGGATGTTAGTAAACTGTCTTTTGGGCTCGTTTTGCCTTTGCTGATTTTCCGGTTGTTGACGAGGCCGTTGTTGGACCCGTGACGTGGCGGCAATTTGGAATGGTCTGTTTTCCCTTGAACCAACTCCTTGTCTTATGGGCAGCTGGATGATGATTTGACCCTTACTTCTAGTTGTTCGCCCCAATTGGTTACATCCGTCTTGACAGAGTTTGTTGATGAGGGTCCTTAGCTCTTCTTATCCTTGAGCCAAGTTTTGGATGAGAGCCATCTAGCCTAGCATTTGGATTCTCGTTGCTTCCATCTCAATCTACAGCTGTTCAACCTGGTTATCCTTGTTGTTATCAGGATGTTTCTTGGTCAGATTCCTAACGAGGTGTGCTTTCAATTCTTCCTGCCCCTTGGATAGGTTAAGGAACATTTCCCTGAACTGAGACTCTTGATTTTGAAGATCTCTGTCATCTTATTGGAGAGCCATTGTTGAAATAAACAGCGAGAATAAGAGAGACTTGTACTGGAGACTACCTGTTATGCAATGACGTATATGACATGCAAATGTTTTCAAGGATCTCGCGGGGTAAATGTTAGTAGTCAATTACAGCTTTGACTGGAGTACTTTGTATCGGTGGATGTCCTTCCACGAGAATTAAGCTCACCATGTCGAGTGGGTCATAGCCTTTGAATCAAGTTGTTGTACTTGATCTTTGACGGTGCTTGGTTAGAGGAAAATAAATCCTCTTGCCCCTTAATAGATGTCTGGTTCAACGTGACCCTGCATAAAAAACCCTTGAGATCCTTAAAATGCTATGGTTCAATGTTATTAAAAATGCTTATGGTATGATGTTATGATGTTATGTACAAGTATGTATATACAAACAAAGCAAACAAGTACTTAGGTTTAGGCTTGCGTGGAGTCTCATAGGTAAGTACCCTCTTGAAGTTTAGTTGGCTCAAACCTGTCCTAGTAATAGTAACCGAGTTCTAAGGAGCTCAATATCACTGGTTTTGTTTCCTTGATCATTGTTTCAGCACAAGCCTCTTAAATGGCAACCGAAATATCCCAAGAAACCAAACCTCAATGAGTGTAGTATCGAGTATCTACCAACTTCGGACTGCACCAAAGTTGGTCATCTCACTACATCCTAAAGGCCAAGTTGGTCAAGTAAAGGTTCTAAAAGTTCATTAGTGCTTCATGACATCACTCAGCGGCCCCGTATTCTCTTTGATTAACTCAAAGGCTACCGGTACCCACAAATATGTCGCACTAATGTAGCTATTTCTTAGACCATGTCGGTATACCCCGTACAGTTTCCACAATGTATTTCTACTTACCTATAATGTATCCCAAATTCGGGTAGAGGATTCAAACCCAAACAAAGAACCATAATGTAAAGCATACAAGTCAAACAATGTAAGCAAGTAAATTTGATCTATCCCTAAGGTAACCCCACTTTTAGAAATCTCCCCATCAGAGTCTCCAGTTCTGTAATACGGTGGGAGAACTGACTTGAGGGTTTTGTGTTTGATCGCAAATGTTGCGGTTATCAAGAGTCTCCACTGAGTTTTCTTTTATCCAAAAGGAAAGGTAAAAAAAGCACAGGAAAGACCTTTGAGATTGTTTCTTGAGTTCGGGGGGTAGATCATGAAAAGGGAAGGTATTAGCACCCTTTTCATCCATGGTTTACCATGGGCTCTTAGTTATTTGCTAGATCACTTGCTTTTTGTTTGAAATTGTGCTTGATGTGGTTTTTGAAAGTATTTTGTAAAGAGGCCATTGTTTAGGCAATCTTTGTAACGATTCTTGTTTGTAAGAATGTATACAAAGATGTTAATATTTTGAAAATGTTTTCAATGTTTGTAAGATGTTTGAAAGTGTGTGTGTTTGTTTTGAAATTTAGCAAGGATGTTTGTTTTGAAATGGAGCAAGTAATTAGGAGCAATCTACCTACTCAAATGTCTTTCTTGTTCATTTTCTCTTCCTTTGACATTGTTGTCTTACCATTGATTTGGTAAGCAACCCCATCTTTGGATGTAAACGGGACGGGCGTGGGTCATCGTATAACCATGATTAGCAATGTTGCAAGGTATCCTAGCATTCTTCTTGAGGGACTAAGATCATTTGTAAGGCAACTTAGATAGCGTCATCGAGGGACTGTGATCTTGTATTTGCTTGTTTTTGCTAAGATACCTATTGTACCCCAAAATTTACCCTCTCACTTATCAAGAATTTGTTCACAAGATCTCCTTGGGCTCAAGACTGCACTAGGGTTTGATCAGCTCAAGACACCTCATTAGGCATTGATGACCAAAATTAGGGTTTGAGTTTGCACAAGGATTTTTTAACTATCAATGCTTCATATGACTTTCATGGACCATTATGGACCCCCAAGATTACTCATGTCAAGTTTCAAGCCTTGGATCACATTTTTGCTCAGTCAATTGAGCAGTTGACCTAAAAATCAATTGTATTGGGGAAAAAGTCAGCCATGGCCAATTTACAGTCAAACTTCATAATTTTTTATCCACATCATCATTTTAAACCCATATGTATCATTTGATCAAGTTTGGACCACAATTCCTCAAGAAATTTGATCAAATCTCCAAAAGGGCAAAATGGTCAAAATTAGGGTTTTGACCGGGAAAGGGTAATTTCTGATTTTTTGACCTAGCAAATGGTCCATTGGTTTAATGAATGATCTCAAGATTCCAATTGCATCATTTTTACCTAATGACATGATTCAAAACATTGCAAATCCATTGGATTGACAAATGAATTTTATAGTCAACTGATCAAAAGTCAATTGTATACTGAAAAGTCAAACTTTGACTTTTTGGTCAAATTTAAGCACCAAAGATCACAATTCATCAAAACATGTCAAAATATGAAACTTTTTCATCAAGAAATCAAGATTTCATTTTGAAAATTCAAAATTTCTAAACTTAGAAATTTTTCTAAGTGCCAAAAATTTCTTATTTTTTCATAACTTTGGCTTTTTTTTCATTATGATGCAAGATGATTCAAAGGAAACTTCCAACATGAAAGTTGTAGATATCCATGAAATATACAACTTTTATTCACACAACTTCTCCTAAAAGTGCTTGGATCTCAAGTTATTATTTTATGAATACATGCTCATGAACTAAAGAAGACTTAGTGAAATTTTGCCCTAGTTAGGCATATTTTTGACCTAAATTCATGGTAATTTTTCACATAGTTCCAAGGTGAATATTCAAAAGCAATTCAAAGATGAGTTTTGGAGCACATTGCAAGCTTTCCAAAATGTCCAAGAAATCCTTGAGATCATTCTTGAGTAGGGAGAATTGAAGAGATGAAATTGGTGTTTTGTCACTTAAATTATAGGTCATTTTCATGATGAACACAAATGCAATTTCAATGTTAGGTTGCATAATATTTGCTTTTCAGGCCTCAAAACTTGTTTTTCACTTCATAATTAATGGATTACACAAACTTTTGAGCTATAATCCAAGTGGTTTAAGCTTTATCCAATTCACATTGCCATTTTGGAAAGAAAGTTAACAATATCATTCTTGTAAAGCAAGCTTTTTGCATAAAGTTCACATTGATCCTCTAACTTGTTCCCTCTAATCACACTCCATCCACAAAGTCATAAGCAAGCTTGTTTAAAGCATAACCACTCTAGCTTAGCAAGTACACAAGACTTTGAAACTTGTTTTGTCAAAAAATCACATTTGAATTCTGATCAACTAGAGCATCCCAAACTTGTGTACTTATAAATAGAGAATCTATTTGTGAGCTAGAACACGAGTTTTTGAACGCCCTAAAATACACCAAAACTCTCTCAAATCAGAAATTTCCCAAAAACTCCATTGTTGCACAATTTCTGACCTTGAACCTCAAACTCACATTTCCCTCGTGCGTTTCTTGGCCTTTTAGTTTCTAAAGCTTCCTTGCATCAAGAGTAACTCATCCTTGTACCTGTTTCACCTCTGTAACACCATTTTCCCTGTCTTCTATAACCAAAAACAGAGCATCACAGTTAGACTTCTCCAGGCCATTCCAGCCATCCTCAGCTCAAGCCAACCATTGCATTAGCTTCCTAGAGGTCCAAGGAAGCTAACCTGGTCATCAGCACTGCCTAAAACAAGCTCAAATTCATTTCACGATTTCCAGTTTTGAGGTATTTTTCTTGAACTTCTATCTCATTACTTAGGAATTGTTATGCTTACATTTGTGAAGATAAAATGTAGACATCATTGCCCTGAAGTTTTACATGTCCATATATTTCATTTATTTTGATTGAGCTAGGAGAATTTTGAGTTTGAACTTTCTGAAATATTTAGGTCAGAATTAGGTATGTTAGAAATTCTCATTCATCTTTGATTTATAGTTTATGATATTTATATGTTTGGATTCGTGTGACAAAATGGAGCAATTTTCATGTTTACATTTTTGCAAATGGTTGAGAAATGAGCAAGTTACAGATCCTTTGGCTGGAGGTTGAAGATGAAGTACAGTCAGGGAGTGTTTTGTGTTATGTATTTATTATTTCATACAAGTTAATGGATGCATAGCCACCCCAATGGTAAAGCGCGCGCCTGTTAACCTATGGGACCTGGGTTCGAGCCCCAGTGGTACCCTTTTATTCTTTTTTTACATTTTTTCTCTTCTTTTTTTCCAGCAAACAGGCGCATGGGCTTCTCCCCTTTGGGCTTTTGTATTTTTGTTGACTTCTAACCATTTCTTGCTTTTACACCCCTGGCCCATTTCTCTTTATTATTTCTTTTTTCTTTTTTTATTTCATTACATTTTATTTTCTATAATATTTTTTATTATTGGTATTATTATTATTATTATTATTATTATTAATATTATTTTTATCTTTATTAATAAAAAATCCAAAAAAAAATTTCATTATTGTTTATACTTATACTTTTTTTATTTTTCTTTATAAAACAAAAAGATTAAAAAAACATTTTCTTAAACAAATTAATCTCTTTTTTTTAAAATAAATATTTAGACTTAGGTTTAATTGTTATCTTACTTTCTAAATTAAAATTAACTTAGAATTTAGGTTTTATTTTAATTCATTAATTTTCACTTTATTTTCATTAATTTAAAACCTTTTATATAAAAAACCCTAAAAAATACTCTCTTTTTTTAACCTAATTTTCTTTTCTTAACTAATTTAGGTTTAATATTATTATCTTTAATTAATTATTTTTCCTTCTTAGACATTAGGTTAAAACCCTTAAAAACCAAAACAAAATCATTTCTTTTTTTTACATTCTTGCATATTTATTTTTGTACATTTAGTTATTTCAATTATTGTATAAATTCAATATGGTTGTAATAGACTAATTAGGCTTTAAATTCTTGCAATCCCCATTCAATTTGTACACCCCCTTCCCACAAATCATGTAATAGCTTAGTATTTTTATTTTTCGCAATTTAAATGCTTTATATTCACATGCTAGTAATTAGGATTTGTATGGAAAGAACAAAATCAATCAAATAGAAAAACCTAATTCAAGACAAAATCAAGCATGAAAATAATACACTTGCACACAAGCACCCCTAGGGTTATCCCACTTGGTTGCCTTATATAAAATGGCCATATTACGCATGTAAGGTATCTTAGCAAAAACAAGCAAATACAAGATCATAGTCCCTCGATGGCGCTATCTAAGTTGCCTTACAAATGATCTTAGTACCTCAAAAAGAATGCTAAGATACCTTGCAACATTGCTAATCATGGTTATACGATGACCCACGCCCGTCCCGTTTATATCCAAAGATAGGGTTGCTTACCAAATCAATGGTAAGACAATAATGTCAAAGGAAAATGAAATGAACAAGAAAGACATTTGAGAAGGTAGATTGCTCCTAATTGCTTGCTCCATTTCAAAACAAACATCCTTGCTATTTTCAAAACAATCACATACACTTTCAAACATCTTACAAAATTGAAAACATTTTCAAAAGATCAAACATCTTTGTATACATTCTTACAAACAAGAATCATTACAAATATTGCCTAAACAACGGCCTCTTTACAAAATATTTTCAAAAAACCACACAAAGCACAATTTCAAACAAAAGCAAGTGATCTAGCAAGTAACTAAAAGCCCATGGAAAACCATGGATGAAGAGGGTGCTAATACCTTCCCTTTTCATAATCTACCCCCCGAACTCAAGAAACAATCTCAAAGGTCTTTCCTGTGCCTTTTCACCTTTCCTTTTGGATAAAAGAAAAGTCGGTGGCGACTCTTGCTAACCGCAACATTTACGATCAAACGTAAAACCCTCAAGTCAGTTCTCCCACCGTATCACAGAACTCGCGACTCTGCTGGGGAAAATTCTAAAAGTGGGGTTACCTTAGGGATAGATCACATTTATTTGCTTATATTTTTTGACTTGTATGCTTTACATTATGGTTCTTTGTTTGGGTTTGAATCCTCTACCTGGATTTGGGATACATTATAGGTAAGTAGAAATACGTTATGGAAATTGTGCGGGGTATACCGACATGGTCTAAGCAATAGCTATGCTAGTGCGACATATTTGTGGGTACCGATAGCCTTTGAGTTAATCAAAGAGAATACGGGGCCGCTGAGTGATGTCATGAAGCACTAATGAACTTTTAGAACCTTTACTTGACCAACTTGTCCTTTAGGATGTAGTGAGATCACCTGCTTTGGTACAGTCCGAAGTTGGTAGATACTCGATACTACACTCATTGAGGTTTGCTTTCTTGGGATATTTCGGTCGGCATTAAAGAGGCTTGTGCTGAAACAATGACCAAGGAAACAAACCAATGATATTGAGCTCCTTAGAACCCGGTTATTATTGCTATGACATGTTTAAGCCAAACTAAACTTCAAGAGGGTACTTACCTATAAAACTCCATGCAAGCCTAAACATAAGGATTTGTTTGTTTTGTTTGTATATGCATACTTGTACATAACATAATGAACATCATGAACATCATATGCATTCACTAACCATTTCGAGGATTTTTGGATTCATCTTTGTTCTTGTTTTGTAGGATATGGATTCACTTCGCAGGAAAACTATTTAAGTCAATCTTGTAAGAATCCCTCCACAGCTCAAGGAGCTAGCTTCAAGGATCCTTGAAAACTCTCCATTTACCGAGAGACATGGTCGCCTACTCAACTTGGTCACCACCAACACAGATGAGGATATGATGAAGGTGCTCTTCCAGTTCTTGGATCCTTTACACCATTGATTCACATTTCCCGACTATCAACTTGTGCCTACTTTGGAAGAATTCTCCCAACTCTTGAGGATTACCATTCTCAATCAACTACCTTTCAACGGTACGGAAAGAGACCTAAAGCCAGAAGAGATTTCTCAAGCTCTACACTTGCACTCATATGATATCACAACTCATTGGGAAACAAGGAGTGGTGTCAAAGGTTTCCTAGCAAAGTTCTTGTTTGAGAAAGCCCAAAGTTGTTGGAACTCCTTGAACTTGCAAGCCTTTGAGGAAATTGTGGCTCTCCTCATCTATGGGATGGTTTTGTTTCCAAATCCTGACCAACTCATAGATGTCAACACCGTCAAAATCTTCATATCCCACAACCCGGTGCCTATATTTCTAGGAGATATCCTACACTCTTTTCACACTCGCACTATGAGGAAAAGAGGTGTTCTTATGTGTTGCACTCCTATCTTGTCAGGGTGGTTTATTTCTCACCTTCCCCAATCTGTATTAAAAAATGAGCAAGGTTCAAGGTGGTCACAAAGGTTGATGACGCTCAAACATTCAGACATTCATTGGTTCTCCCAATCCAAAGAGAATGTTATCATTGTCGATCGTTGTGAAGAATTCCCTAATGTCCCTTTACTTGGCATTAGGGGAGGTATCACCTACAACCCATGCTTAGCCTTAAGACAGTTTGGTTACGCCCGAAGGGATGGCCCGTACGAGATGTTGATTCAAGGTTTGGTATTTGACTATGACAATGACGTTCAAGGTCTTCGCCAGAGATTTATCCGAGCTTAGAGGATGTTAAACAAGGTGGATAGCAAGACTTTGGGGCATAAAAATTATATCCCTCTTGAGCCTTACCTCAAATGGGTATGAACTCGTGCTCAGAGTCTTATGATGCCTTACCCATCCATTCTCCCGGTAATCATTGAGCCTGTCATGGAAGGAGAAGTTCCATACACTATCCCACATCCTGACATTCCTACCTCTCTTGAAGACCTACAAAGGGGTTGGATACAACTCAAGGGAGAGCGAGATACTTTCAAAGCCCAATTATACGCAAGCGAGAAGAAGGTTTTGGAACTCACTAGGCTACTTCATGAGGAGCAGACTCTCAATGCCTACATCGCACCAAAGAGGATGCGCACTACCTTTTTATCTTAGAGCTTTTGTATTTCCTTATAAGCGGAAGAGGCATTGATGTACTCAAGCTTTAACTTATTAATATAATGTGTGTTTCCTTTTTGTCTAAAACAAATTTGAATCTTTGAAATCCTTGAAATCATTACATATGCATATACCATTCCTCATAACATAAGCAGGTTTTTTGCAATAAGTCTCCTCATCTCTCTATTATTTATTTCAGTAAGATGGATCTCGAGCAAATAGTGAAGGACCTACAAGCTCAGAACACGCAATTTCAACAGTTGCTCTTGACCCTAGGACAAGAAGAGTTGAAGACTTTGCTGGCTGAGGAGAAGAAAAAGAAGACAAAAAAGGTAATCAGAGTTCTAAACATGGGAAGAAGATTTCATGGGCAGACAAGAAGGACCTCAGACTTTCCAACGACATCCAGTGAGAGAGACAATCAAGATGGGAAAGTCAAGGAAGTAGTTGTTCCGTCAGAATTAGAAGAGGAAGAGGAAGAAGAAGACTATTCTGAAGAACAATACCCTCCAGCTGATGACAAGTATAAACATCTCGAAGAGAGGTTGAGTGCGATGGAAATCCAAAAAGTTCCTGGATTGGACTTTGAGGAATTGGGGTTAGTGTCGAGGATTGTCATTCCTCCCAAATTCAAAGCACTTGTGTTCGCTAAGTACGACGGAGTCTCATGTCCAAAAATGCATCTCTGATCCTATGTAAGGAAAATCCAACCCCATACCGCTGACAAATACTTATGGGTACACTTCTTCCAAGACAGTCTGTCTGGAGCTCAACTTGATTGGTTTTACCAGTTAGAAAGAGCCAATGTTTATAACTGGGAAGATCTTGCTGCAGCCTTTTACAAACAATACCAATACAATGCTGATCTTGCGCCTACCCGTACTCAACTCCAGAGTATGGCCATGGCTTCAAATGAAGGCTTCAAGGACTATGCGCAAAAATGAAGAGATTTAGCCGGAAGAGTTCAACCCCCTCTATCTGAGAGAGAGTTGGTAGACATGTTCTTGGGAACCTTGTCTGGTCCCTTCTTTAATCATTTAATTGGAAGTTCATCTTCAGGTTTTACTGAACTGATATTGACCGGAGAAAGGGTAGAAGCTGGGATAAATAGTGGAAAGATTCAGAAAGATACATCCTCTGCTGCTATAAGGAAGCCATTTATCGGAAAGAAATAAGTGGTTGCTATTTATCCTCAGAGAAATCAAGATAGGGCTGAACGCCGACCAATGGTGGGGGCTGTGATTATCCCTAAACCTGCGCCTGATCAACAAAGAAACAACCAACCAAGGATGGAAATACCAGGTGGACAATTCACCAGAATTAACATGACCCCATCTCAAGTATTGCCACATCTACTAAGATCCAATTTGGTGACCTTGAAAGAAACTCCGAAAAACCCCAACACAATATCTCCTCACTATCATCCCAATGCCCGTTGCGCATATCACTCTGAAAGTCCCGACCGTGACACTAATAACTGTTGGGCTCTAAAGAACAAAATATAAGACCTTATTGAAGCAAAAGAGATTGAATTCGATGCACCCGAAAAGCCCAATTTCATTTTTTCCCCTATGCCCAGACATGGCCATAATACCAATGCCATTGAAGAAGAAATGTTTGTTACTTCAGTTGATGAACTTATGAACCCACTCCTGACTGTTAAAGTGAACTTGTTGAATGCCGGTGTGTTCCCGGGCTGTGATGAAGGCTGTCATTTCTATTTTTCCTCACCAACCAGTTGTCCTTTGTTGAAAGCAGGCGTTCAGTGCCTAATAGATAACAAAGAAATTCTATTTGAAAAGGCTTATGTTCCACCTGTTCCTTTTGAATATGTTTCTATCATTACCATTTTCGCCAATTCTTCCAGGGTCTCCACCAAAAGACCCATTAGAATTACATCAGTTCCGAAAGTAACTCCTTTAATAATTACAATGCCTGGACCAGTCCCATATTCGTCAGACAAAACCATACCATGGAATTATGGAGGGGATGTCTACTACCACGGTGTCAAGCAGGATTGGCCAGCCGTCAAAGATTCACGTTCTGAGAAAGTCAACTCCGACATCAGTAATATTGCAGGAACTAGCAAGATTACCCGAAGCGGAAGGATATTCTCTCCATAAATTTCTCCCATAAAAGCAGTTTCTGGACTCGTAATCATTCTTGTTGTTACTCCTCCAAAAGTTGTTCCCAGTCCTACAATCGTCCCCACTAATACTCCAACTAACAAAGCTGTTACAACCCTTGTTATCATTCCTACTGACACTCATGCTGCTGAGTTAACCGAGACTCGTGGTAAAAGTATTCTGATTGAGCCTGTTCGGACGAAGGCTCAGTCATTGGCTATCCCTGAAACCTCCCGGAAAGAGATGGAGGAAATTCTGAAGATCATAAAAAGAAGCGAATACGATATGATTGAACAACTGG
Source organism: Vicia faba (assembly GCA_948472305.1). Classification (NCBI taxonomy): domain Eukaryota; kingdom Viridiplantae; phylum Streptophyta; class Magnoliopsida; order Fabales; family Fabaceae; genus Vicia; species Vicia faba. Next base: position 1,616,311,268 of record OX451736.1, on the reverse strand, counting down.
GGCAAACTCCCTCTAAAATTTCCATGCTGGCATTACTACTATGTTCTGAGGCGCATGCAAAAGCCTTGGTAAAATTCCTGAAAACTTCCCATGTACCCCAAGGGACATCTGCCAATTAGTTTCAAGACTGCGTAGCTAGCTTGACTACAGATAATGGTCTAGGTTTTTCGGATGCTGATTTAACACCAAAAGGAAGGAAGCATAATGAGGCATTGCATGTCTCAGTTGAATGTAGGGGCACAACCCTGGCTCATGTTTTGGTGGACATTGGCTCATCTCTAAATGTATTGCCTAAAAAAGCTCTTGATAGGCTTGACTGTGAGGGATTGACATTGAAGCCAAGTAACATAGTAGTAAGGGCTTTTGACGGCTCGAAAAGGATGGTACATGGGGAGGTAGACATTCCCATAAAAGTTGGAACACAGACATTTGATTCAACTTTTTATGTAATGGATATCCGTCCCTCATATTCCTGCTTGTTAGGTCGACCGTGGATTCACAATGTTGGCACTGTCACTTCTACGTTGCACCAAATACTGAAATATCTGATTCATGGGAAGATTATCACCGTTCATGGAGAAGAAGAGTATATGATCAACCATCTCAATTCCTTCAGATATGTGGAATTAGATGGTGAATTTATTGAAACTCCATTCAACCACTTTGAAGAGGTCCCACAAGATGTGGCAGTAACCAAGGTTGTTCCCAATATCACAAGGCCTCCGCTCCCGATGTCATCTCTGAAGGATGCCAAAGCAGTGGTAGAAGAAGGTGGGTGCACTATCTAGGGACAACTCCCAGATATCCCATATAAGTCTGACAAGTTTGGCCTGGGTTTCTCTTCAAGTGCTCAGAAGGTTGTACGTCGCGCTCGTGCCGGAGGACCACCCCTGAAGATCAGCAACCGCGAGGTCAACACCGTAGAAGATGATAAAGATAAATGTGACTTAGAGGACTGGATATTCCCAACTGCCAGTGGAGGACTCAGCAACTGGGAGGCTAGAGATTTTGTCCCGATCACTTTTATCCCACAGTAATCTGTCTTTACATTTTGTTGGATCTGTAATATTAAAAAAAATTTGCACTCTTAAAACCTTGTGTCTTACCCGAGGCACAATGGTCCATTTGTAAGGGTTATTATCTCATTTTTATATGACATCAATGAATCATGGACGTTTTCGCATACAAACTTTTGTGCTCATTGTTTTTCTTTTTACATTTTTATTTCTTTCAAGGATAGCTATACCCTTACACACACTCACACTCACAATGCAGGTATACATCCATTCGGGATCCCATGGGTAACGATATTGCTATGGCCTTTTGTGACTTTGAGAATCTAATCTACCAAACCAAAGACGAAGGAGAGGAAGATTATGAAGTACCCGGGGAATTTTCCAGAGTACTACAACAAGAAGAGAGAATCATTCAGCCTCACGAAGAACCCGTGGATACAATCAACCTAGGTACCGAAGAAGACATAAAAGAGGTCAAGGTGGGTGCCAATATGGAACCCGATGTTAAGGAGCGTCTGATTCAATTGTTACACGATTATGTTGAAGTCTTTGCCTGGTCGTATGAAGACATGCCGGGACTTGATGCAGACATTGTGGTACATCGTCTTCCTACAAGAGAGGATTGTCCGCCAGTAAAGCAAAAGGTTCACCGCGTGAGGCCTGATATGTTAGAAAATATTAAAGCAGAAGTCATGAAGCAATCCAAAGCTGGATTCTTGGCTATCACCTCTTATCCCCAATGGGTTGCCAATGTTGTTCCCGTGCCCAAAAAAGATGGAAAAGTACGAATGTGTGTGGACTACAGAGATTTGAATAGGGCAATCCCTAAGGATGATTTTCCACTCCCCCGCATTGATATTCTAGTTGACAATACGGCACAACACAAAGTATTTTCCTTCATAGACAGATTCTTAGGTTACAAACAAATCAAAATGGCGCCTGAGGACATGGAGAAAACAACATTTGTCACGCAGTGGGGCACTTTCTTCTATAAGGTAATGTCATTCGAACTGAAGAATGTTGGGGCAACCTATCAGCGTGCCATGGTAGCCCTATTTAACGACATGATACATCACGAAATAGAGGTCTATGTGGACGACATGATAACCATATCTCAAACAGAAGAAGAGCATATTGATCACTTACAAAAACTATTTGAGAGACTGAAGAAGTACAAGCTGAGGTTGAATCTAAAAAAATGCACATTTGGGGTACGGTCTGGTAAACTCCTAGGCTTTGTCGTTAGCAACAAAGGTATCGAGGTCAATCCTGCCAAAATTAAAGTGATACAAGAGATGCCTGCTCCTCGTACTGAGAAGGAAGTCAGAGGATTCTTGGGGCGTTTGAACTACATTGCCATATTCATCTCTCACCCGACAGCTACTTGTGAACCAATCTTCAAATTGTTGAAGAAAGATCAAGTAGTCAAATGGAATGACGAGTGCCAAGTTTCTTTTGACAAAATCAAAGAATACTTACAAGGGCCTCCTGTGTTGATGCCACTAGTCGAGGGAAGACAATTGATCATGTATCTGACTATTTTAGAAAACTCAATGGGGTGTGTATTGGGGCAGTATGACGAGTCTGGCCGAAAAGAGCACGCTATTTACTACCTGAGCAAAAAGTTTACCGAATGTGAAACCAGATATTCACTGCTTGAGAAAACTTTCTGCGCTCTGGCATAGGCTGCTCGTCGGCTAAGACAGTATATGCTGACTCATACTACTTTGTTGACATCTAAAATGGATCCGATAAAATACATCTTCGAGAAACCTGCTCTCTCCGAGAGAATAGAAAAATGGTAGATGATCCTAATGGAATATGACATACAGTATACTACCCAGAAAGCAATAAAGGGCAATGTATTAGCTGATCACCTTGCTCACCAAGTCGTAGAAGACTACCAGCCCTTGAAGTTTGAATTCCCAAATGAAGACATCATGACGGTAAATAACTGTGAAGAATTCAGGCCATATGACAGACCTGAACAAGGATCCCGATGGACCCTGTTCTTTGATGGGGCATCCAACGCACTTGGCAATGGTATCGGTGTTGTACTCATATCTCCAGAAGGGTGTCATACTCCCTTTACAGCAAGACTCTGCTTCAATTGTACAAACAACATGGTAGAATACGAAGCATGCATCTTTGGTCTTAGAGCTGCCATAGACTTGGGGATCAAATCCTTGGATGTATTTGGAGATTCAGCTTTGGTTATCAATCAGATCAAAGGGGAATGGGACACCAAACACCCAAACCTTATCCCTTACAAAGAACATGTTTTGACGTTGCTACCACATTTTGAGAAGATTACCTTAGAGCATTTCCCGCGAGAAGAAAATCAGCTAGCAGACGCTCTAGCCACAATGTCATTTATGTTTAAACTTAATTGGGATAACGAGGCTCCCCAGATCACCATCAAACAAATGGAGGAACCAGTGCACTGTCACGAGATTAATACTGAAGAAGTAGTGGACCAGCCTTGGTTTCACGAAGTTAAGAAGTATCTCAAGGCTCAAGAATATCCATAAGGAGCTTCAATCAATGATAAGAAGTTCTTAAGGAGATTCTCTGCTAAATTCTTCCTTAGTAATGGCATTATGTACAAACGCAATCATGACTTTGTGTTACTTCAGTGCGTAGATAAGGTTGAAGCTGAAAGGATCATGGCTAAATTGCATGAAGGAACTTTTGGCACCCATTCCAGTGGGCATACGATGGAAAATAAAATCCTACGAGCAGGCTATTACTGGTCTACCATGGAAGCAGATTGCTATCAACACTCTCAAACTTGCCATAAGTGTCAGATTTATGCTGACAAGGTGCACGTACCTCCAGGACCTCTGAATGTCTTGACAGCTCCTCGGCCCTTTGCTATGTGGGGAATATATATGATTGGGGAAATCAAGCCGGCAGCCTCTAATGGACACCACTTCATCTTAGTGGCCATTGATTATTTTATAAAATGGGTGGAGGCAGCTTCCTTCGCTTCCGTTACCAAGAATGTTGTTGCCCGTTTCGTCAAGAAAAATATCATTTGTCGGTACGGTATCCCGGAGAGGATCATCACTGACAATGGTACAAATCTAAACAAGACTACAATCACCGCCTTGTGCGAACAATTCAAGATTCAGCATTACAATTCTTCTCCTTACTGGCCGAAGATGAATGGTGTTGTCGAAGCTGCAAATAAGAACATTAAAAAGATCATACAGAAAATGACAGTCACATACAAAGACTGGTATGAGATGCTACCATTCTCTCTCCACGGGTATCGTACCACAGCTTGCACATCGACCGGGGCAACACCCTATTCTCTGGTTTACGGCATGGAGGTTGTTTTGCCTGTCGAGGTCCAGATCCCCTCTCTGAGGATTATGAAGGATGCAGGGATGAACGAAGACGATTGGATCCAGACTCGACTTGATTAACTGAACTTGATTGATGAGAAGAGACTTACTGCTGTTTGCCATGGTCAAATGTATCAAAAACGGATGATCAAGGCTTTCAACAAGAAGGTCAGACGCCAAGTATATCAAGTTGGGGATCTGGTAATCAAACGCATCATACTGCCACAAGGTGATCCCAGGGGCAAATGGACTCCTACCTATGAAGGACCATTTATAATCAAAAACATTTTCTCTGGTGGGGAAATGATCTTTACCACCATGGATGGCGACAACCTGCCGCGTCCTGTGAATACGGACATAGTCTAAAGATACTACGCATAAGAGACGCGGTAGGTTGACACACCTTGGCAAAACAAGGGCATCCCGACAAACCAAAAAGGTTCGGGATAAAACAAAAAAATTGTACACCCGGCAAGTTGAAAACCCGAAAGGGCGGCTTGGGCAAAAAAGGGTTTCCCGGTGGACTGAAAACCCGAAAGGGCGGTCCAGGCAAAAGTTAGGGAATGTAAAGCGTATGACTATGTCCTGTTGGATCACCTTACGGACAAACTTTGGCTTCAACTGAAAAACTCATAGGTTCTGATCAATTCAATCATCTTCGGACGAGGCAACAAATAGATAAGATGCTCGGAGATACAAAGGCTATAGCAGAATGGGACCCCCATGGGATTGTTGCACATAGCTATCTTTTCTTTGTATCAAAATTTCCACTTTTTAAGACAACATTCTCTTACTAGAATTCTTGTCTCATTGTACAAATACTTACTCAAAGTCAATACAAAGATATTCCTTTGAAAGTGCAAAACTATCTGTTTTTCTTTACTCTTGTGTTTTGTTTACAAAAACGTCCAATGATTCATTGTTGAACATATGCATTTGAACATAATTACTGTTTACAAATAAACAAAATAAAAGACAATTACTAATGGCTTTAAGAGGTAGAGAATTCTCTCTAAGCTATTTCCATAAATCCCCCATAATTTACAGTTTAATTCCCAGCAGAACGAGCTTCCAATTATCAATCCCCAGTAGAAGTCGTTCAATTTCTCAGGATTTCACAACATGGTTTTACAAGCAGTACATGGCATTTCCTTTACAACATAGTTTATTTCTCTAAGCAGAAACTCATCAACACTTAGACTTCACAACATGAAGACTTATACTCCATATCCTCAGCAGCAGTCAGGGATTTATTTTCCCCAATCCAACATCAGTGCAGCAAACTAGCTCACATACGCATACATTGCATTCGCCTATCATAAACATTGATAAAATGAATGCATTATATCATACATTTCCTAAAACATGACTTTGCATCTTAGCTAACATTTTACCCTTTTCAAGATAAGATTAACAGTTATCATTAACAATGTTCACAAGTTTTCAGATGCAGTACATATATGCTCCAGACACGGAAGCCATTTTAATACTCATACAGAGCCTCTTCCAGATACAGTTCAGATACGCTCCAGACACGGAAACCATTCTGATACTCATTCAGAGCCTCTTTCAGATACAGTTCAGATACGCTCTAGACACGGATGCCATTCTGATACTCATTCAAGTGCAACTTTCAGATACGTTCCAGACACGGATGTCATTCTGATACTCATTCAGATTCAACTCTCAGATACAGTTCAGATACGCTCCAGACACGGAGGCCATTCTGACACTCATTCAAAATTAGATTTCAGATACAGTTCAGATAGGCTCCATACACGGATGTTATTCTGATAATCATTCAAAATCAGCTCCCATATACAGTTCAGATACGCTCCAGACACTGACGACATTCTGATGCTCATTCTTTCAGCTTACAAATTACAATACCAACAATCACTCTTGGACGGCATCTACAAGCCCATCTCCGAAAACTTTCTATCACCTCTCCAAATGGCATTTTTAAGCCCATTCCCTCAACCATCACATCACCGAGTGCAAATTTCTGGGCACTCTAGTGTCCAATCATCTTCCACCTTCGAGTCACGACTGGCAAAACATGCCAATCTAACTCTTCAGGCTTAAGAAGATTGAACATGGGCAGCTGTTGTACCCCAAAATTTACCCTCTCACTTATCAAGGATTTGCTCACAAGATCTCCTTGGGCTCAAGACTGCACTAGGGTTTGATCAGCTCAAGACACCTCCTTAGGCACTGATGATCAAAATTAGGGTTTGAGTTTGCACAAGGATTTTTATAAATGCTTCATATTACTTTCATGGACCATTATGGACCCCCAAGATTAGTCATATCAAGTTTCAAGTCTTGGATCACATTTTTGCTCAATCAATTGAGTAGTTGACCTAAAAATCAGTTGTATTGGGGAAAAAGTCAACCATGGCCAATTTACAGTCAAACTTAATAATATTTTATCCACATCAACATTTTAAACCCATATGTATCATTTTATCAAGTTTGGACCATAATTCCTCAAGAAATTTGATCAAATCTCCAAAAGGGCAAAATGGTCAAAATTAGGGTTTTGACTAGGAAAGGGCAATTTCTGATTTTTGACCTAGCAAATGGTCAATTGGTTTAAGGCATGATCTCAAGATTACAATTGCATCATTTTGACCTAATGAAATGATTCAAAACATTGCAAATCCATTAGATTGACAGATGAATTTTGTAGTCAACTGATCAAAAGTCAACTGTATACTGAAAAGTCAAACTTTGACTTTTTGGTCAAATTTAAGCACCAAAGATAACAATTCATCAAAACATGTCAAAATAGGAAACTTATTCATCAGGAAATCAAGAAATCAAGATTTCATTTTGAAAAGTCAAAATTTCTAAACTTAGAAATTTTTCTAAGTGTCAAAAATTTCTTATTTTTTCATAACTTTGAGCAATTTTTTCATTATGATGCAAGATGATTCAAAGGTGTAAGTGTTTAGTTATTGGCATGTATTTTTGGTAAAACTAGGTGTGTAAATGTCATGACTGATGTCATAACATTCTGGATTATTAGGTACCTTATGCAGAAAAAGTATGGCATACAGTAGCTACTGTTTATGAGTGTGTATCTGAGCATTTTGCAATGATCACATTTATTGCCTTCTACAAAAATCAGTAAATAGGAATTCTGATGTCATAACAAATGTTAAGACATCCTGTATTGATCTAACAGATATGCAGTTTGGTTAATTCTGAGATTTTTCAAGAAGATGGCTCATTCTTTCCATAACAGAATCTCACGTGGACTTTGGGTTAACCTAGCTCAACCCTAATCTGGTTGATAAAGTCTTATGACCTAGTCTTGAGGTTAACCCTAATTAACCCTAGCTTTTCGTGGAAGCCCTAAACTGAAGAAACAGCTGCGTATATATATTCAACAGGATTGCTGTTTGGAAAGTAACTCTTTTGACTGAAGATCAATTAGGAGTTGTATAGTTTTAACTGCTGTAATCTAAGCAAGTATCATTGTGATAAGTGACTTGGAATAGGTTTTGATTGTAAGGGTTTTTGTATCACTCAAAGCTTTGAAGCAGGAGTGTTTGTGTCTCTTGACTAAAGCTTTGAAGCAAAGTCAAGTTAGGTTTATGTATCACTCAAAGCTGTGAAGCACGAGTGTTTGTGTTACTTGATTAAAAAGCTGTGAAGCATAATCAAGTGTATGTTCTGAAGAGTGTCTTCATTAATTCATTAGTCAATTGTTTTAAGTATCACTGCTGTGATTGAGGGGGAGTGAGTAGGAACTCAGGTTTAAGTTGAACTTAGATTGAAGTTGCATTGGGTAGGTCTTAAATGAAGGAGATAAACTGGTTGGTTTATTCCTGAATTAATATCTCTTATAGTGGATTTCCTCCCTGGCTTGGTAGCCCCCAGAGTAGGTGTTGTTTCACACTGAACTGGGTAAACAATTGACTGTGTTCTTTACTGTTTTTATTTACTGTCTTATAGAAAGTCAGATACGGTGTCATAACATTCACTATGACATTGAGTATCTGCTGCCAGAATTTCAATTGGCATCAGAGCGGGCACCCTGCCTGTATTACTGGGTGAGATCTAGGGATATCACTTTCTGGCACTATGGACAAAGAAGGAGTTTTTGGAAACAGACCACCCATTCTGGATGGAACAAATTATGACTACTGGAAACCTCGTATGATTGCCTTCTTAAAATCACTGGACAAAAAGGCTTGGAGAGCTGCTGACAAAGGATGGAACCATCCCACCATAACTGAGAAAGATGGGACAATCAGTCTGAAGCCTGAGGAAGAATGGAGCAAAGAAGAAGATGAGTTAGCCCTGGGTAAATTCCAAAGCTTTAAATGCCTTGTTCAATGGAATTGATAGAAACATATTCAGACTAGTACATCAATGTGAACTGGCCAAGGAAGTGTGGGACACTCTCAAAACTACCCATGAGGGCACATCCAAAGTAAAAATGTCAAGGCTTCAGATGCTGACTACCAAGTTTGAGAACCTAAGGATGAAGGAAGATGAAACCATTCATGAGTTTCACATGAACATCTTGGAGATTGCCAACACCTCAGGAGCATTGGGTAAAAATGTCAAGGCTTCAGATGCTGACTACCAAGTTTGAGAACCTAAGGATGAAGGAAGATGAAACCATTCATGAGTTTCACATGAACATCTTGGAGATTGCCAACACCTCAGGAGCATTGGGTGAAAAGATGTCTGAAGAAAAACTGGTGAGAAAGATTCTCATATCCCTGCCTAAAAGATTTGCAATGAAGGTAACTGCTATAGAGGAAGCCCAGGATATCAGCAAGTTAAAGGTGGATGAACTCATTGGGTCTCTTCAGACTTTTGAGATGGGGATCAGTGACAATGTTGACAAGAAAAACAAGAGCATAGCACTTGTATCCAACACTGAAGATGAAAACAAGGAGGATGAAGAAGAAAATATTTCAGAAGCTATAGCCATGCTTGGAAGACAATTCAACAAACTCATCAAGAGAATGGATCCAAAGTCAAGGTCAAATGTTGAGAACATCCCCTCTGACATTAATAGATCTTATGACTCCAGCAGAAGACCAAGGTCTGAAGAGAAGGGAAATCAAGGCAGGGGAATTCAATGCCATGGTTGTGAAGGATATGGGCATATTCGAGCTGAATGTACTACCTTTCTTAAGAAACAAAAGAAAGGAATGACTGTTACCTGTTCTGACTGTGATTCAGAAAGTAATTCTGAAGAAGAATCTGCCAAACTAGTTACTGCACTAACTGGTGTTTGTACCTCTGAAAGTGACACTAGTGATGAGGAAGTGACATTTGAAGAACTGGCTGATACTTACAAGAAATTGTGTATCAGAAGTGCTAAAGTCTGTGTGCAAAATGAGAGACAAACAAAACTCATCATAAAGTTGGAGGCTGAAAAAAGGGCAAACCTTGAAACTATAAGTCATCTAGAAGGGGAAGTTCAAATGCTGAACTCAAAACTGAACCAGATGACCAAATCTGTCAAGATGCTGTCAAATGGAACTGACAAATTGGAAGAAATCCTTCAGGTTGGACAAAATGAGGGAAACAAGTCTGGTCTAGGATTTGTGACAGCAAAGAAATCTGGTGCAGACAAGAAGATCAGGTCTGATAAACAAATGTCAAAGCAGATGTCACAACATAACACTCAACATCGGGAACAGAGAAATATGAAGAAAAAGTACCAAAGATGGAGATGTCATCATTGTGGGAGGTTTGGTCACATAAAGCCTTTCTGCTTCAGATTTTATGGATACCCTAATCAGAACCCAGGTGTCAAACTTAAGTCTAACAGGGTACCACATACTCCTCAATGGAAGAAAAAGGCTACTGCCCTGATAGCCCACACTTCCCTGAGAGTATCTGCAAAGGAAGACTGGTACTTTGACAGTGGGTGTTCTAAGCACATGACTGGAATCAAGAACCTTCTCAATAATGTTAAACCTCACACCACTAGTTATGTGACCTTTGGAGATGGTGCTAGAGGTGAAATCAAAGGAGTTGGTAATTTGGACTGCCCTGGAGTTCCAAATCTGAATGAAGTACTATTGGTAAAAGGCCTGACTGCTAATCTCATTAGTATCAGTCAATTATGTGATCTAGGATTCAAGGTCAACTTCTCAAAATCTGAATGTCTTGTAATTAATGAAAAACAAGTTGTAATGAAAGGAGTCAGATCTAAAGACAACTGTTACTTGTGGGAGCCTGAGAACACTAATTACTCCACTGTGTGTTCTATTGCCAAAGAAGAAAAAGAGGTGAAACTGTGGCACCAAAAACTTGGCCATCTTCATCTAAGAGGAATGAAAAGGATTATCTCCATGGAGGCAGTCAGAGGGATTCCAAGACTGCAAATTGATGAAGGGAGAGTTTGTGGTGAATGTCAGGTTGGTAAGCAGACTAGGATGTCACATCCAAAGTCAAGACATCTAACCACCTCTAAGGTTCTGGAACTTCTACATATCGATCTGATGGGACCAATGCAGGTGGAAAGTCTTGGTGGAAAGAGATATGCCTATGTTGTTGTGGATGACTATTCCAGATTCACCTGGATTAACTTCATTAGGGAAAAATCTGATGTGTTTGAAGTTTTTAAAGAACTATGCAAAATAATTCAAAGAGAAAAAGAAGGGTGTATTGTCAGAATCAGAAGTGATCATGGCAAGGAATTTGAAAACAATAAGTTTAATGAGTTCTGTTCCTCAGAAGGAATTAGTCATGAATTCTCTTCTCCTATAACTCCTCAACAAAATGGAGTTGAAGAGAGGAAAAATAGGACCATACAGGAATCTGCCAGAGCTATGATACATGCCAAAAGACTTCCTTTTCATTTTTGTGCTGAAGCTGAATACATTGCAGCTGGTAGTAGCTGTTCTCAAATTATCTGGATGACACAGATGCTCACTGAGTATAATGTCACACAAGATGTTATGACATTGTACTGTGACAATCTGAGTACAATCAACATTTCCAAGAACCCTATTCAGCATAGCAGGACCAAGCACATTGACATTAGACATCACTTAATCAGAGACCTTGTAGAGGAGAAAACAATTAATCTGGAACATGTTGCCACTGAGCTACAGCTGGCTGACATTTTTACCAAGGCACTTGATGTAAATCAATTTGAAAACTTGAGGGGCAAGCTGGGTATTTGCCAACATGAGAACTTATAGCAATTAATTTTTCTTAAAACAAGGGTTGAAGGAGTTATTTTTGTTAAGTCTATTTTGAGTGGGTTAATCATATGTTTTCCCAACTCTTTCAAAATTATTAAGAAGTTGAATAGACACTCATTTGCCTCCTTCCTCTCTCGACTTTGCAACAAATCCCTTTCTCTCAATCAAAGTTTTCTCTCTAGTTGCTACTGGTTTTCTAAGTCAATCAAAATGTCTCAAACATCATCCTCATCCAAGACGACCGTTTCATCTTCATCATCTAATAAAGATTCTCGGGCAATCACCTCATGCATGGATTCTGAAGTCCTGGAGATTACTCCTCTTAGAGAAATGGCAACTAACCCCTCCAAGGTCAAAAAGCTGAGAACAAGGCATGCAGGAAGGTCTCAAGCTACTTCATCTGGTAATCCCTCTCAACCTTCATCTTCTGTACCAAATAGGGAAGGATCAGCTTATGTACATCAAGCAATAGCTAGGCTTGTTACAAGAGTACTGAGTGAGAACCACTCTGTACCGGGGATTTCTGTTCCATTAAATCAAGAATCAGCAAGCCCAAATGTTGAAGCAAATTCAGATGTCTCTGAGAATGTTGAGACACCAAATGACAACATTCAGAAATCATCTGAAAACCTTGATGATATTCAGAACCCTTCAGAGAAGAATGTTAAACCACCTGTTATTGATGTGGATGAGGAATACTCAGACAATGACCTAATTGCAAATATCAACCCTAGCATAGCTAGGAGAATAATGAACAGAAAGGGTAATCAGGATGTTGCAAAATGTCTGACCAAAGAGAAATCTACTGATAAGAAAACCACGTCTGAAGGCAAGACTGGTGTAGAAACTGTGAAGACTGGATTGTCCAAAGGGAAGGTGAAAGCCCAAGTGCATACTGGGAGTCTCTCAAAGCCTGCAAGACAACCAATAACAACGAAGAGAAAAGAACCCGAGCCTTCTGATTCTGATGAGGAATCAGAATTTGAAATTGATGCTGAAGACATTCCTCTCAGAAGGAAACTCCCTTCCAGCAAAATGGCTAGAGTTCCTGAAGTCCCCACTGACAACATTTCATTTCACCACCCTGAAAATGCCAACAGATGGAAGTATGTTTGCTTGAAGAGAATAGCCTTGGAAAGAGAACTAAACAATGGTGCCATGGATTGTAAGGAAATCATGGACCTGATCAAAGCTGCTGGACTAATGAAGACTGTGGTAAAATTTACCAAATGCTATGAAAATCTGGTCAAGGAATTCATAGTGAATTTGTCTAATGAATGTGCTGATGGAAGGTCAGCTGACTTTGAATGTGTCTATGTGAGAGGAAGAAGGGTTAATTTCTCTCCATCTTAAATTAACAAATTTCTTGGAAGATCAAATGAGGCATGCCCTAAACTAGAAGTCACTGACAATGAAGTATGCCAAACCATCACAGCAAGACTAGTCAAGTGTTGGCCCTTAAAAGGCAAGCTGAATGCCAGCAAACTAAGCATGAAATTTGCCATCCTGCACAAGATTGGTGCAGCCAACTGGGTCCCTACCAACCATAAATCAACCATCTCCACAGGATTGGGGAGATTCATTTATGTTGTTGGAACCAAGACTGAATTTGACTATGGCAGGTATATTTTTGATCAAACTTTAAAACATGCTGGTAGTTATGCTGTTAAAGGCCCTATTGCCTTTCCCTCCCTCCTATGTGGAATTATCCTTGCTCAGTACCCTGATATCCTGGTGGAAAGAGATACTGCTTGCAAAAGAGCTCCTGCTCTTGGGTTACACTACAAGCTATTTCAGGGATCTCATGTTCCTGACATTGTCATAACATCAGCTGAGACATCATCTGTAAAAACTCAGTCCAAGACATCTGATGTTATAGTTGTATTGAAAGAGACCTGCAAAGAGCTGAAGACAAGGAAAAAGACTCTAGAAAACCTAATTGCCATATGAGAACAGGAGGAGACTGAAGGAAACAGAAGGGAAGAGGGTGCTGCTGAAGATCAGCTCAATGCTGAAGAAAGTAGCTCCTCTGAAGATGACAGTGCTTAAAGTTTGGTGGAGTTGACAAGCCTGATGCTGGTTCCTGTTGATGCAAGTGTTTTCAGATTTTATTTGTTGATTTTATTACTTATTTTGGATGACTGTATAACATATAAGTACATGTATCTTTGGCCTATTTGTGGCTAAAGAGAGGGAGATATTTTGTGTTAATTACTTGGTAGACATCATATTTTTTCTGCAGTCATATTCATTATGCTGCTCTCTATTCTCTGATTGCTTAAGGGTTTTAGCCAAAAATCTGCCAAAGGGGAGTTTGTAAGTGTTTAGTTATTGGCATGTATTTTTGGTAAAACCAGGTGTGTAAATGTCATGACTGATGTTATAACATTCTGGATTATTAGGTACCTTATGCAGAAAAAGTATGGCATACAGTAGCTACTGTTTATGAGTGTGTATCTGAGCATTTTGCAATGATCACATTTATTGCCTTCTACCAAAATCAGTAAACAGGAATTCTGATGTCATAACAAATGTTAAGACATCCTGTACTGATCTAACAGATATGCAGTTTGGTTAATTCTGAGATTTTTCAGGAAGATGGCTCATTCTTTCCAGAACAGAATCTCACGTGGACTTTGGGTTAACCTAGCTCAACCCTAATCTGGTTGATAAAGTCTTATGACCTAGTCTTGAGGTTAACCCTAATTAACCCTAGCTTTTCGTGGAAGCCCTAAACTGAAGAAACAGCTGCATATATATATTCAACAGGATTGCTGTTTGGAAAGTAACTCTTTTGACTGAAGATCAATTAGGAGCTGTATAGTTTTAACTGCTGTAATCCAAGCAAGTATCATTGTGATAAATGACTTGGAATAGGTTTTGATTGTAAGGGTTTTTGTATCACTCAAAGATTTGAAGCAAGGGTGTTTGTGTCTCTTGACTAAAGCTTTGAAGCAAAGTCAAGTTAGGTTTATGCATCACTCAAAGCTGTGAAGCACGAGTGTTTGTGTTACTTGATTAAAAAGCTGTGAAGCATAATCAAATGTATGTTCTGAAGAGTGTCTTCATTAATTCATTAGTCAATTGTTTTAAGTATCACTGTTGTGATTGAGGGGGAGTGAGTAGGAACTCAGGTTTAAGTTGAACTTAGATTGAAGTTGCATTGGGTAGGTCTTAAGTGAAGGAGATAAACTGGTTGGTTTATTCATGAATTAATATCTCTTATAGTGGATTTCCTCCCTGGCTTGGTAGCCCCCAGAGTAGGTGTTGTTTCACACTGAACTGGGTAAACAATTGACTGTGTTCTTTACTGTTTTTATTTACTGTCTTATAGAAAGTCAGATACGGTGTCATAACATTCACTGTGACATTGAGTATCTACTGCCAGAATTTCAAAAGGAAACTTCCAACATGAAAGTTGTAGATCTCCGTGAAATATACAACTTCGCTTCACACAACTTCTCCTAAAAGTGCTTGGATCTCAAGTTATAATTTTATGAATACATGCTCATGAACTAAAGAAGACTTAGTGAAATTTTGCCCTAGTTAGGCAGATTTTTGACCTAACTTCATGGCAATTTTTCACATAGTTCCAAGGGGAATCTTCAAAATAAATTCAAAGATTAGTTTTAAATAACATTGCAAGCTTTCCAAAATGTCCAAGAAATCCTTGAGATCATTCTTGAGTAGGGAGAATCGAAGAGATGAAGTTGGTGTTTTGTCACTTGAATTATAGGTCATTTTCATGATGAACACAAATGCAATTTCAATGTTAGGCTGCATAATATTTGTTTTGCAGGCCTCAAAACTTGTTTGTCACTCCATAATTAATGGATTACACAAACTTTTGAGCTATAATCCAAGTGGTTTAAGCTTTATCCAATTCACATTGTCATTTTGGGAAGAAAGTTAACAATGCCATTCTTGTAAAGCAAGCTTTTTGCATAAAGTTCACATTGAGCCTCTAACTTGTTCCCTCTGATCACACTTCATCCACAAAGTCAGAAGCAAGCTTGTTTAAAGAATAACCACTCTATCTTAGCAAGTACACAAGACTTTGAAACTTGTTTTGTCAAAAAATCACATGTTTAGTTTAAGGATGTAAATTTGAATTCTGATCAACTAGAGCATCCCAAACTTGTTTCTTATAAATAGAGTCACTATTTGTGAGCTAGAACACGAGTTTTTGAACACCCTAAAATACACCAAAACTCTCTCAAATCAGAAATTTACCAAAAACTCCATTGTTGCACAGTTTTTGACCTTGAACCTCAAACTCACATTTCCCTCGTGCGTTTCTTGGCCTTTTAGTTTCTAAAGCTTCCTTGCATCAAGAGTAACTCATCCCTGTACCCGTTTCACTTCTGTAACACCATTTTCCCTGTCTTCCATAACCAAAAACAAAGCATCACAGTTGGACTTCTCCAGACCATTCTAGCCATCCTCAGCTCAAGCCAACCATTGCATTAGCTTCCTAGAGGTCCAAGGAAGCTAACATGATCATCAACACTGCCTGAAACAAGCTCAAATCCATTTCACGATTTCCAGTTTTTAGGTATTTTTCTTGAACTTCTACCTCATTACTTAGGTATTGTTAGGCTTGCATTTTTGAAGATAAAATGTAGACATCATTGCCCTGAAGCTATACATGTCCATAGATTTCATTTATTTTGATTGAGCTAGGAGAATTTTGAGTTTGAACTTTCTGAAATATTTAGGTCAGAATTTGGTACTGTTATAAATTCTCATTCATCTTTGTTTTATAGTTTATGATATTTATATGTTTGGATTCGTGTGACAAAATAGAGCAATTTTCATGTTTACATTTTTGCAAATGGTTGAGAAATGAGCAAGTTACAGATCCTTTGGATGGAGGTTGAAGATGAAGTACAGTCAGGGCGCGTTTTGTGTTATGTATTTATTATTTCATACAAGTTAACGGATGTATAGCCACCCTGGTGGTAAAGCGCGCGCCTGTTAACCTATGAGACTTGGGTTCGAGCTCCACTGATACCCTTTTGTTCTTTTTTTACATTTTTTTCTCTTTTTTCTTCAGCAAACAGGCGCATGGGCTTCTCCCCTTTGGGCTTTTGTATTTTTGTTGACTTCTAACCCCTTCTTGCTTTTACACCCCTGGCCTATTTCTCTTTATTATTTCTTTTTTCATTTTTTATTTCATTACATTTTATTTTCTATAATATTTTTTATTATTATTATTATTATTATTATTATTATTAATATTATTTTTATCTTTATTAATAAAAAATCCAAAAATATTTTTTATTTATTGTTTATACTTATACATTTTTTTATTTTTCTTTATAAAACAAAAAGATTAAAAAAACATTTTCTTAAACAAATTAATCTCTTTTTTTTTTAAATAAATATTTAGACTTAGGTTTAATTATTATATTACTTTCTAAATTAAAATTAACTTAGAATTTAAGTTTTATTTTAATTAATTAATCTTCACTTTATTTTCATTAATTTAAAACCTTTTGTATAAAAAACCCTAAAAAAATACTCTCTCTTTTTTTAACCTAATTTTCTTTTCTTAACTGATTTAGGTTTAATATTATTATCTTTAATTAATTATTTTTCCTTCTGAGACATTAGGTTAAAACCCTTAAAAACAAAAACAAAATCATTTCTTATTTTTACATTCTTGCATATTTACTTTTGTACATTTATTTATTTCAATTATTGTATAAATTCAATATGGTTGTAATAGACTAATTAGGCTTTAAATTCTTGCAATCCCCATTCAATTTGTACACCCCCTTCCCACAAATCATGTAATAGCTTAGTATTTTTATTTTTCCAATTTAAATGCTTTATATTCACATGTTAGTAATTAGGGTTTGTATGGAAAGAACAAAATCAATCAAATAGAAAAATCTAATTCAAGACAAAATCAAGCATGAAAGTAATACACTTTCACACAAGCACCCCTAGGGTTATCCCACTTGGTTTCCTTATACAAAATGGCCATATTACGCATGTAAGGTATCTTAGCAAAACAAGCGAATACAAGATCATAGTCCCTCGATGACGCTATCTAAGTTGTCTTACAAATGATCTTAGTCCCTAAAAAAGAATGCTAAAATACCTTGCAACATTGCTAATCATGGTTGAAATTCTGGCAGCAGATACTCAATGTCACAGTGAATGTTATGACACCGTATCTGACTTTCTATAAGACAGTAAATAAAAACAGTAAAGAATACAGTCAATTGTTTACCCAGTTCAGTGTGAAACAATACCTACTCTGGGGGCTACCAAGCCAGGGAGGAAATCCACTATAAGAGATATTAATTCAGGAATAAACCAACCAGTTTATCTCCTTCACTTAAGACCTACCCAATGCAACTTCAATCTAAGTTCAACTTAAACCTGAGTTCCTACTCACTCCCCCTCAATCACAGCAGTGATACTTAAAACAATTGTCTAATGAAATAATGAAGACACTCTTCAGAACATACACTTGATTATGCTTCACAACTTTTTAATCAAGTAACACAAACACTCGTGCTTCACAGCTTTGAGTGATACATAAACCTAACTTGACTTTGCTTCAAAGCTTCAGTCAAGAGACACAAAACACTCTTGCTTCAAAGCTTTGAGTGATACAAAAACCCTTACAATCAAAACCTATTCCAAGTCACTTATCACAATGATACTTGCTTGGATTACAGTAGTTAAAACTATACAGCTCCTAATTGATCTTCAGTCAAAAGAGTTACTTTGCAACCAGCATTCCTGTTGAATATATATGCAGCTGTTTCTTCAGTTAGGGTTTCCACAAAAAGCTAGGGTTAATTAGGTTTAACCTTAAGACTTGGTCACAAGACTTTATCAACCAGATTAGGGTTGAGCTAGGTTAACCCAAAGTCCACGTGAGATTCTGTTCTGGAAGGAATGAGCCATCTTCCTGAAAAATCTCAGAATTAACCAAACTGCATATCTGTTAGATCAGTACAGGATGTCTTAACATTTGTTATGACATCAGAATTCCTGTTTACTGATTTTGGTAGAAGGCAATAAATGTGATCATTGCAAAATGCTCAGATACACACTTATAAACAGTAGCTACTGTATGCCATACTTTTTCTGCATAAAGTACCTAATAATCCAGAATGTTATGACATCAGGCATGACATTTACACACCTGGTTTTACCAAAAATACATGCCAATAACTAAACACTTACAAACTCCCCCTTTGGCAGATTTTTGGCTAAAACCCCTAAGCAATCAGAGAATAGAGAGCAGCAGAATGAATATGACTGCAGAAAAAATATGATGTCTACCACAAAATATCTCCCCCTCTTTAGCCACAAATAGGCCAAAGATACATGTACTTATATGTTATACAGTCATCAAAAATAAGTAATAAAAACAACAAATAAAATCTGAAAACACTTGCATCAACAGGAACCAGCATCAGGCTTGTCAACTCCACCAAACTTTAAGCACTGTCATCTTCAGAGGAGCTACTTTCTTCAGCATTGAGCTGATCTTTAGCAGCACCCTCTTCCCTTCTGTTTCCTTCAGTCTCCTCCTGTTCTAATTTGGCAATTAGGTTTTCTAGAGTCTTTTTCCTTGTCTCCATCTCTTTGCAGGTCTCTTTCAATACAGCTATGACATCATATGTCTTGGACTGAATTTTTACAGATGATGTCTCAGCTGATGTTATGACAATGTCAGGAACATGAGATCCCTGAAATAGCTTGTAGTGTAACCCAAGAGCAGGAGCTCTTTTGCAAGAAGTGTCTCTTTCCACCAGGATATCAGGGTACTGAGCAAGGATAATTCCACATAGGAGAGAGGGAAAGGCAATAGGGCCTTTAACAGCATAGCTACCAGCATGTTTTAAAGTTTGATCAAAAATATACCTGCCATAGTCAAATTCAGTCTTGGTTCCAACAGCATAAATGAATCTCCCCAATCCTGTGGATATGGTTGATTTATGGTTGGTAGGGACCCAGTTGGCTGCACCAATCTTGTGCAGGATGGCAAATTTCATGCTTAGTTTGCTGGCATTCAACTTGCCTTTTAAGGGCCAGCACTTGACTTGTTTTACTGTGATGGTTTGGCATACTTCATTGTCAGTGACTTCTAGTTCAGGGCAAGCCTCATTTGATCTTCCAAGAAATTTGTTAATTTCAGATGGAGAGAAATTAACCCTTCTTCCTCTCACATAGACACATTCAAAGTCAGCTGACCTTCCATCAGCACATTCATCAGACAAATTCACTATGAATTGCTTGACCAGATTTTGATAGCATTTGGTAAATTTTACCACAGTCTTCATTAGTCCAGTAGCTTTGATCAGGTCCATGATTTCCTTGCAATCCATGGCACCATTGTTTAGTTCTCTTTCCAAGGCTATTCTCTTCAAGCAAACATACTTCCATTTGTTGGCATTTTCAGGGTGGTGAAATGAAATGTTGTCAGTGGGGACTTCAGGAACTCTTGCCATTTTGCTGGAAGGGAGTTTCCTTCTGAGAGGAATGTCTTCAGCATCAATTTCAAATTCTGATTCCTCATCAGAATCAGAAGGCTCGGGTTCTTTTCTCTTCGTTATTATTGGTTGTCTTGCAGGCTTTGAGAGACTCCCAGTATGCACTTGGGCTTTCACCTTCCCTTTGGACAGTCCAGTCTTCACAGTTTCTACACCAGTCTTGCCTTCAGACCTGGTTTTCTTATCAGCAGGTTTCTCTTTGGTCAGACATTTTGCAACATCCTGATTACCCTTTTTGTTCATCATTCTCCTAGCTATGCTAGGGTTGATATTTGCAATTAGGTCATTGTCTGAGTATTCCTCATCCACATCAATAACAGGTGGTTCAACATTCTTCTCTGAAGGGTTCTGAATATCATCAAGGTTTTCAGATGATTTTTGAATGTTGTCATTTGGTGTCTCAACATTCTCATAGAAATCTGGATTTGCTTCAACATTTGGGCTTGCTGATTCTTGATTTAATGGAACAGAGATCCCCGGTACAGAGTGGTTCTCACTCAGTATTCTTGTAACAAGCCTAGCTATTGCTTGATGTACATAAGCTGATCCTTCCCTATTTGGTACAGAAGAAGAAGGTTGAGAGGGATTACCGGATGAAGTAGCTTGAGACCTTCCTGCATGCCTTGTTCTCAGCTTTTTGACCTTGGAGGGGTTAGTTGCCATTTCTCTAAGAGGAGTAATCTCCAGGACTTCAGAATCCATGCATGAGGTGATTGCCCGAGAATCTTGATCAGATGATGAAGATGAAACAGTTGTCTTGGATGAGGATGATGTTTGAGACATTTTGATTGACTTAGAAAACCAGTAGCAACTAGAGAGAAAACTTTGATTGAGAGAAAGGGATTTGTTGCAAAGTCGAGAGAGGAAGGAGGCAAATGAGTGTCTATTCAACTTCTTAATAACTTTGAAAGAATTGGGAAAACATATGATTAACCCACTCAAAATAGACTTAACAAAAATAACTCCTTCAACCCTTGTTTTAAGCAAAATTAATTGCTACAATTTCTCATGTTGGCAAATACCCAACTTGCCCCTCAAGTTTTAAAATTGATTTACATCAAGTGCCTTGGTAAAAATGTCATCCAGATGTAGCTCAGTGGCAACATGTTCCAGATTAATTGTTTTCTCCTCTACAAGGTCTCTGATTAAGTGATGTCTAATATCAATGTGCTTGGTCCTGCTGTGCTGGATAGGGTTCTTGGAAATGTTGATTGTACTCAGATTGTCACAGTACAATGTCATAACATCTTGTGTGACATTATACTTAGTGAGCATCTGTGTTATCCAGATAATTTGAGAACAGCTACTACCAGCTGCAATGTATTCAGCTTCAGCACAAAAATGAAAAGGAAGTCTTTTGGCATGTATCATAGCTCTGGCAGATTCCTGTATGGTCCTATTTTTCTTCTCTTCAACTCCATTTTGTTGAGGAGTTATAGGAGAAGAGAATTCATGACTAATTCCTTCTGAGGAACATAATTCATTAAACTTACTATTTTCAAATTCCTTGCCATGATCACTTCTGATTCTGAAAATACACCCTTCTTTTTCTTTTTGAATTCTTTTGCACAGTTCTTTAAAAACTTCAAACACATCAGATTTTTCCTTAATGAAGTTAATCCAGGTGAATCTGGAATAGTCATCCAAAACAACATATGCATATCTCTTTCCACCAAGACTTTCCACCTGCATTGGTCCCATCAGATCCATATGTAGAAGTTCCAGAACCTTGGAGGTGGTTAGATGTCTTGACTTTGGATGTGACATCCTAGTCTGCTTACCAACCTGACATTCACCACAAACTCTCCCTTCATCAATTTGCAGTCTTGGAATCCCTCTGACTGCCTCCATAGAGATAATCCTTTTCATTCCTCTTAGATGAAGATGGCCAAGTTTTTGGTGCCACAGTTTCACCTCTTTTTCTTCTTTGGCAATAGAACACACAGTGGAGTGATTAGTGTTCTCAGGCTCCCACAAGTAACAGTTGTCTTTAGATCTGACTCCTTTTATTACAACTTCTTGTTTTTCATTAATTACAAGATATTCTGATTTTGAGAAGTTGACCTTGAATCCTAGATCACATAATTGACTGATACTAATGAGATTAGCAGTCAGACCTTTTACCAATAGTACTTCATTCAGATTTGGAACTCCAGGGCAGTCCAAATTACCAACTCCTTTGATTTCACCTCTAGCACCATCTCCAAATGTCACATAACTAGTGGTGTGAGGTTTAACATTATTGAGAAGGTTCTTGATTCCAGTCATGTGCTTAGAACACCCACTGTCAAAGTACCAGTCTTCCTTTGCAGAAACTCTCAGGGAAGTGTGGGCTATCAGGGAAGTAGCCTTTTTCTTCCATTGAGGAGTATGTGGTACCCTGTTAGACTTAGGTTTGACACCTGGGTTCTGATTAGGGTATCCATACAATCTGAAATAGAAAGGCTTTATGTGACCAAACCTCCCACAATGATGACATCTCCATCTTTGGTACTTTTTCTTCATATTTCTCTGTTCCCGATGTTGAGTGTTATATTGTGACATCTACTTTGACATTTGTTTATCAGACCTGATCTTCTTGTCTGCACCAGATTTCTTTGCTGCCACAAATCCTAGACCAGACTTGTTTCCCACATTTTGTCCAACCTGAAGGATTTCTTCCAATTTGTCAGTTCCATATGTCAGCATCTTGACAGATTTGGTCATCTGGTTCAATTTTGAGTTCAGCATTTGAACTTCCCCTTCTAGATGACTTATAGTTTCAAGGTCTGCCCTTTTTTCAGCCTCCAACTTTATGATGAGTTTTGTTTGTCTCTCATTTTGCACACAGACTTTAGCACTTCTGATACACAATTTCTTGTAAGTATCAGCCAGTTCTTCAAATGTCACTTCCTCATCACTAGTGTCACTTTCAGAGGTACAAACACCAGTTAGTGCAGTAACTAGTTTGGCAGATTCTTCTTCATATTTACTTTCTGAATCACAGTCAGACCAGGTAACAGTCATTCCTTTCTTTTGTTTCTTAAGAAAGGTAGGACATTTAGCTTGAATATGCCCATATCCTTCACAACCATGGCATTGAATTCCTCTGCCTTGATTTCCCTTTTCTTCAGACCTTGGTCTTCTGCTGGAGTCATAAGATCTGTTAATGTCAGAGGGAATGTTATCAACATTTGACCTTGACTTTGGATCCATTCTCTTGATGAGTTTGTTGAATTGTCTTCCAAGCATGGCTATAGCTTCTGAAATATTTTCTTCTTCATCCTCCTTGTTTTCATCTTCAGTGTTGGATACAAGTGTTATGCTCTTGTTTTTCTTGTCAACATTGTCACTGATCCCCATCTCAAAAGTCTGAAGAGACCCAATGAGTTCATCCACCTTTAACTTGCTGATATCCTGGGCTTCCTCTATAGCAGTTACCTTCATTGCAAATCTTTTAGGCAGGGATCTGAGAATCTTCCTCACCAGTTTTTCTTCAGACATCTTTTCACCCAATGCTCCTAAGGTGTTGGCAATCTCCAAGATGTTCATGTGAAACTCATGAATGGTTTCATCTTCCTTCATCCTTAGGTTCTCAAACTTGGTAGTCAGCATCTGAAGCCTTGACATTTTTACTTTGGATGTGCCCTCATGGGTAGTTCTGAGAGTGTCCCACACTTCCTTGGCCAGTTCACATTGATGTACTAGTCTGAATATGTTTCTATCAATTCCATTGAACAAGGCATTTAAAGCTTTGGAATTACCCAGGGCTAACTCATATTCTTCTTTGCTCCATTATTCCTCAGGCTTCAGACTGATTGTCCCATCTTTCTCAATTATGGTGGGATGGTTCCATCCTTTGTCAGCAGCTCTCCAAGCCTTTTTGTCCAGAGATTTTAAGAAGGCAATCATATGAGGTTTCCAGTAGTCATAATTTGTTCCATCCAGAATGGGTGGTCTATTTTCAAAAACTCCTTCTTTGTCCATAGTGCTAGAAAGTGATATCCCTAGATCTCACCCAGTAATACAGGCAGGGTGCCTGCTCTGATACCAATTGAAATTCTGGCAGCAGATACTCAATGTCACAGTGAATGTTATGACACCGTATCTGACTTTCTATAAGACAGTAAATAAAAACAGTAAAGAACACAGTCAATTGTTTACCCAGTTCAGTGTGAAACAACACCTACTCTGGGGGCTATCAAGCCAGGGAGGAAATCCACTATAAGAGATATTAATTCAGGAATAAACCAACCAGTTTATCTCCTTCACTTAAGACCTACCCAATGCAACTTCAATCTAAGTTCAACTTAAACCTGAGTTCTTACTCACTCCCCCTCAATCACAACAGTGATACTTAAAACAATTGTCTAATGAAATAATGAAGACACTCTTCAGAACATACACTTGATTATGCTTCACAGCTTTTTAATCAAGTAACACAAACACTCGTGCTTCACAGCTTTGAGTGATACATAAACCTAACTTGACTTTGCTTCAAAGCTTCAGTCAAAAGACACAAAACACTCTTGCTTCAAAGCTTTGAGTGATGCAAAAACCCTTACAATCAAAACCTATTCCAAGTCACTTATCACAATGATACTTGCTTGGATTACAGCAGTTAAAACTATACAGCTCCTAATTGATCTTCAGTCAAAAGAGTTACTTTGCAACCAGCATTCCTGTTGAATATATATACAGTTGTTTCTTCAGTTAGGGTTTCCACAAAAAGCTAGGGTTAATTAGGTTTAACCTTAAGACTTGGTCACAAGACTTTATCAACCAGATTAGGGTTGAGCTAGGTTAACCCAAAGTCCACGTGAGATTCTGTTCTGGAAGGAATGAGCCATCTTCCTGAAAAATCTCAGAATTAACCAAACTGCATATCTGTTAGATCAGTACAGGATGTCTTAACATTTGTTATGACATCAGAATTCCTGTTTACTGATTTTGGTAGAAGGCAATAAATGTGATCATTGCAAAATGCTCAGATACACACTTATAAACAGTAGCTACTGTATGCCATACTTTTTCTACATAAAGTACCTAATAATCCAGAATGTTATGACATCAGTCATGACATTTACACACCTGGTTTTACCAAAAATACATGCCAATAACTAAACACTTACAATGGTTATACGATGACCCACGCCCGTCCCGTTTACATCCAAAGATAGGGTTGCTTACCAAATCAATGGTAAGACAAAAATGTCAAAGGAAAAGGAAATGAAAAAGAAAGACATTTGAGTAGGTAGATTGCTCCTAATTGCTTGCTCCATTTCAAAACAAACATCCTTGCTATTTTCAAAACAATCACATACACTTTCAAATATCTTACAAAATTGAAAACATTTTCAAAAGATAAAACATCTTTGTATACATTCTTACAAACAAGAATCATTAAAAAGATTGCCTAAACAATGGCCTCTTTACAAAATACTTTCAAAAAACTACACAAAGCACAATTTCAAACAAAAGCAAGTGATCTAGCAAGTAACTAAAAGCCCATGGAAAACCATGGATGAAGAGGGTTCTAATACCTTCCCTTTTCATAATCTAACTCTCGAACTCAAGAAACAATATCAAAGGTCTTTCCTGTGCTTTTTCACCTTTCCTTTTGGATAAAAGAAAAGTCGGTGGCGACTCTTGCTAACCGCAACATTTGTGATCAAACGTAAAACCCTCAAGTCAATTCTCCCACCGTATCACAATACCTCACATGCGTAATATGGTCATTTTGTATAAGGCAACCAAGTGGGATAACCCTAGGGGTGCTTGTGTGCAAGTGTATCATTTTCATGCTTATTTTGTCTTGAATTAGGGTTTTCTAGATATTGATTTTAGTCTTTCTATACAAACCCTAATTACTAGCATGTTATATAAAAGCGATAAATTGCGAAATTTAAAGTTACTACGTTATTACAACATTTGTGCGGAGGGGGTGTACAAGTTGAATGGGGATTGCAAGAATTTAAACACTAATTAGTCTATTACAACCATATTGAATTGGTATAAATGTACAAGGAATTAAATAAATACAAAGTATAAAAATGAATAAATGTACAAATATTGAGGTAAATAATATACAAGACTGTAAAGAAATAATGTATAAGGTATTGAATGAAAAAGAAATGAATTATTTGTTTTGTTAAGAAAAGGTTTTTATCTTAACCTAATAAATTAAAAAGAAAATGATTTAAAAAGAAGAGAAATAAATTAACTTAATTTAGAAATATTTTTTAGTATTTTTACAAAAAGATTTTAATATTAACTAAAATAGCATTAAAAATAATTAAAGGAAAACCTAAGTTCTACATTTAATTTAAAAATAAATTAAGCCCTAATCAAATTAAAAATTAAGTTTGTATAAAAAGATATTTTTGGCCTTTTTGTTATTGAAAGAAATATGAAACAATTATATTAAAGTAGAAGTATTAAAATAAGATATTTTTGGGATTTTGTTAATAGAAATAATAATAATAAAAATAATATAAAATAAAAATAAAATAAATAAAGAAATAAGTCAAGTATAATTTTGATTTGGGGTGTTTTTTTATAGAAAACAGTTTTGGTTAGGGTCTGGCCCAAATGGAAAAAAAATTTATGCACAACAAAAAGAATAAAGAAACTGGACCTACATGGTATGCTTAGCAACACGGGGGCGTGATGAATAGGGAGTTGGACCCGCTGATGCTCATTGATTTTGTTGGCCCATCCATTCCTTGTAATAAAAAAAAAAGAAAACAGATAATAAATAAATAAAATAAAAAATATTAAAATAAAAATGTTTGTTTTAAAACTAAAAGGTGAAAATAGTTGATTCTCCCTTCTATACTCCTTCGCTCTCTCTGACCTGAGGCCGGCCGGAACACTCGCCGGAAATCACCCATGGTGGCGACGACGGCGGTCCGCGGCGGAGACGCACCGATCTTACTTTTTTATGCCATTTTGTTCGTCTTCCTCTCCTCTATCTTAATCCATGGATTATTTTTGCAAATTTAGCGTGATTTGTCCTAGATCTAAAAGGGAAAGTTCAAAACCCTAATGCTCAGATTCAAGAACAACGGAGGTTATGATGATGGATGCACATACAGAAATGAAAACAAAAGGAAGGAGAGAGAGACGGAGGCCGTGAGAAATGAGAGAGCGAGTTTTCTACCGTTTGGTGAGATTTTTATGTGTTTTATATCTCAGAATGTTTGTGACTCCGTTTCGTTTCTGGATTTTGTCTTCTTCTTTGTTCATCTTCTACCAATTCTGAAGGGTGTATGTTTTGAGAAAATGATGAACCAAATTTTTTAGGGATTGTGGTGATTTATGTATTTTGATTCACTGTGGGTTTTGGTTTGAACGATATTGACGGGGTTTTCAATCTAAGGTTTATGTGTTCCGTGGCCCTAATTATGTATCTCTTTGTATATGGGTTTGTGAATTCTGTTGTATCTTTTGGTGAACTCTCCATGATTCTGTATATTTGTGAACTTTGTTGTTGTTTATGTAACCAGGATTTGGGTTATTGATTTCTTCCCCTTTGTAAACTCAAGGTTTCTCTTTTTATACTATGAGCCTGCTTGCTTGTTTTCTGTAAAAGTTTGATATTGACTTAAGAGAGATGGCTACAGTTAGACTTGTCACTTTTGCTGATTTTTAACAAATCAACTTTGTTGTACCTTGCTATGCTGCCTCTGACTTTGCTTGCTGACTTTTGATTATGTAATTGGCTTTTGTGATGCTTTTACAGTTGTGTTTGACAGCTCTTGTACTGTGATGAATATTTTATGAGTTTTCCCTCTTTACTGATATGTCAAATGCTGACTTTTGCTGACTGCTTTTGTACTTGCTGACTTTGTGATTTTTTGTATTGCTTCTTTTCAAACTTGTATTTGCTGGTGGCTTTTGTACTTTGTTGCTTGTGGACTTTTGCAATGAACCAGACAACTTTTTTTGTTTTTGAGATTTGTAGCAAAGCTAGGCCTGTGATTTTGACATTATAATTTTGACTTTGATTGAAACAACAAATATGAGGCTTTTGGATTGTTTGCATGGAAACATGATGTTAATTCTGATTTGAATATCTTGAGGTATAGGCCTTGAGTTGGCCTATTTTGTGCAGCATTTGGGCTGAGTTGACTTTGGCGTGTTATGTAAGCTAGGTGATATCTTTTTTCATCTTTCCTCTTTCATCTGTTTTGCCTTGTTGTTGCTGCTATGTTTATGCTGTACTTGTTCTGTTTTGCTGGTTTGTATATTTGTTTTACCCGCTGCATTGTAGCCTGTCTTTTCTTTACTGTGAACAATTTGATTTTGCAGTAAACTTAGGAACATGATTTTCTTTTAGCCAATGATGTATGTCCTGTATGAGGCTTTTGTTGCTGATTTGATATTTCCTCCTTATTTTTTTGTGAACCCACTTGGTGATTTGCAAAAGACTGATTCTTTTGAAATTCTAGTTTGTCTTGTTTGTGAATCAAACTTGTACCTTGTGATTTGCAAACCATAAATTCTCAGGCCAATGATTAAACAAAAATTGTATGAGACTTTTTGTTCATGTTGGGATGAAATCTGTTGGGCTTGAAATTCTATCTGCACCTTTTGTCTATTATGAACCAATTCCTTTGATATTTGCAATAGGAACTTGGCCTATGATAAAACTGAATTTGTTTGAGGCTTTAGAACACCAAACCCTTCTTCTCTGATTCTTAAAAACCACCCTAATGATGAGTTTAGCAATCTTTCAATTCTTTATTCACTTTTAATTGCTTTGATATACTAACTCTTTTTTCCTTTTTTGTTTCATATTTTATGAGTTAGGAAAGGTGATGAAGGAGGACTTGAAGAATGTGGAATATTTGAAGGAGCAAGAATAATCAAGAAATCCTTTTTTTTTTCTTTGTATAGGAAAGAAATAGGAAATTTGTTGTTTGTTTTATTTTTTGTAGTTAAACATGTATGACTTTATCACTTCTTTGGAATAAAAACATGAAGTTTTGTAATCTTTCCCTTTGGTAATGCGATTAATAAATTTTTTGACCACTTGGAACAAGTATGAAACTTGATAGTCATTTAAGATTTATTAATACCAAATGGAAATTTCCATCTTTGAATTTTGGTTCCAAATAGATATGGCCACTTGCCTGAAGAATATGATTTGGTTTCTTGAATTTCAAACAATCACAAAGTGATTGAATAAAACAAACACCTCGTACTCTAATAAACGTTCTTAAACAAAATAAATGTCTAAGAACTCAAATCCAAATTGGTTAACTCAAACCCAAAGCCAAGGTTATCCAAATGACAGTCCTAATCTTCAATTCTTGTCTAAGTCAAATTGGTAATCAAACTGAGTCCGCACGCCACACTTTATTAAAATGGGACTTCAATGTCTTAACAAAACATGCTTTAAGACCAAACATCAATTTTAACAAACCTCAACAATTTGTGGTTAAGAACATTCGGAATCAAACAAATGACTTGCGACGAATCGATAACTTTTAAAGCCTTCTCAACAAAATTTTATTTTGACCTATGAAGGTAAACTTGTGAGTGACATCACTTATGACCCTACACAGAAATAATCGTTTCAAGATATTGTAATTTGAGGAAATCACAATTCTTAGAAATTAAACGACAATTACTTAAAATTAGGTCAAAGTCCATGATGTGACTTCTAACGTATTCGAATTTTGGTGATCTTCTACACGTGATCAGCTCTTGATTTGTGAAGAGAAAAAGGAGGTGACATCAAGGAGAATCATACGCAAAAGGAACTGCTAAAAAATATCGAGTAATGAAGAAGTTATAATCGTTTGAACTTGCTCTCGCAAAAGGTCGACTTTTGGGTCAATGTAATCGTTTTCAATTACCTGAGCCCACGACTGGGCCAACTTGCAATGTAAAGTTCGAAAAATGGCATAAACATCCTTGAAGAGATATGAAGACTTATGAAGACCATTTGAAACCTTAAAAACCCAATTTTCTCTAAGAAATACCAAACCCTAATTGTTGATTTGCCGCCTAAGAAGAGAATCTGTCTGATCAACCTTTGAGCCAAATTGAGTATACGAGAAACCCTAGGATAACATATTGCATAAAAAATGGGAGGGAAAATTTTGGGGTACAACAATAACCATCACTGAAGCTTCATTTATGTTACCACAACAGAATTCCCAAAAGCAAAATTGATGCATTTGACAATCCTATATCTGAGACACATGAAGTCCTGAAATGGAGCTGGTACAAAATGGAGCTTCTTCTCTTCAAAATGTAAGCCACCTATGATTCACTTGTTGGTACTTCCTCATCTGAAATAAGTTGCTCATTGGGAACCTTGATAGAAGGATCCTGCTCAGAGGAGTCATTATCTTCATCTGTATCAACTGCTATGTATGAAAACTGGTCAGCAGTTTTTCCCTTCATCTCGGGCCATTCTAAAATATTAAAGTGAAAGATATTTACATCTTTAATTATGAAAATTTATTTCAAACTTAGTGACAAATGATATTTAAAAACCATCAGAATGAGATCAGGTTCATATATTGGAAGCAAATTTATATTCAAGTGCAGATTTACATTGCACGTATTTCTGTCCAAAAGTAAACACTTTTCTAGTTATTCAATATGAGAATCCATCCCAATAACGTATTTTGGATCCTTTGAACCCAAATTAAGTAGATTATTGTCTCTTCAACAATCTTCTCAATCAGATCATTTTGAAGGCTGAAAAAGAATTAAGATATATAAAATATATCAGAAAATAAATCAGATTGCCTAACTTTGTATCTATTTAATTTATGCAACAATCTGGAATGACATTTAAAAGAGTTAACCATAAATTTGTATATGTTGAAGAATGTTTTAGTAAACTGTAGTTTGAAGTGGGAAAGACTTACTTATCACGTAGATCACGTCGAGAGATACCAGTTGCTTGTCTAAGAGCTTCCCTCCATCGTTGAACTTTATTAGATTCTTAGAGAATACCATAATGAAAATCTGAGAGTGTTTGATTGCACGAAAGAGCTCGGGTCCTATCGATTCACCTGTATCATCCCAACTCTTGAGACAAATCTGGCTACAGTTATACCAGAGATTACTCTCTCGAAGAAACCGCAAATTAAATCGAAGTAAACCAAATAGAGAACAGATAAGGCAGAAAATAAAATTGATTGGCATAAGAGGAAAATTAGGTTTTTCCATTGCTCCATTTCGTAGATCGAGGTCATCTGCATCCAAGATTTCCACACAAGCATTTATGTCTTCTGCAGCCCTGTATCAAAATGATATTGATTCACCATAACTTTAAAAGTTCAAATGGATACCGATTCACCATAGTTTTGAGATCCTTCTTATAATTTATGTTCGAACTTTCATACATAGTCACAAAAAATCTGTCAACTCCCAGCCAAATTTTCTGCTATTGTGTAGACATAATTAACATTATATGTAGTTTTTCCAAATGATATCAAAAAGTTAATGCTTCATCATTTTAATAAGACTACTTATAAAGACTAAATGTATTGAGGCTGAAATATTCCTAATCTAGATTTTGATCACATTATATTTATTTTAGATAATACTTGAAAGGAGAAAAAAGATATATACACTGAGTAGTATTAGATATATTTTTCTTACTGATTTTCTGCTTTGTCAAAAATTATTTTCTTGTCTTTTTCAAGTTGCATCATGAGCTTACATGTTTTGAACGAAACACATTAGAGATGACATATAACTCTGAATCAAACAATATAATAAGATAAAGAAAAGCATAATTGTATAAGGATCCAGAAACAACAGAAGTATATGACAATAGTTCAAAAAATACAGCTGAAACCTGACAAATTATCAGACCGGCCAAGTCAGTTTAAACCTTCAAACCTCGAAGTTGAAAGCATAGAATTTATTGGACACAAACCATAACCATTACCATAAACCGATGCGACACAACAAAGTAGCTTTACTGATCTCCAGATCTAGAAACTGGAATATCCCATCCAAGCACTTATCAGGAATTTCCTCCGTATAATCACGTTGTGAACCTCCATTAACTATATTGTAAAATGTGAGTGTTGTACCCCAAAATTTGCCCTCCCAGTTTCATCAACATTTTCTCACCACAAGACCCTTGGAGCTCAAGATCCAGTTAGGGTTTGCTCTGCTCAAGACTCCTCCTTGCACTCTTGACCCAAATTAGGGTTTGAGTTTGCACAAAGATGTTTTGACCTAAAAGGCCCAAAGTTACTTTCATGCTTCATATTAGACTCACAAGTTTATCCATACCAAGTTTCAAGCCTTGATTCCAATCTTTGCCCAGTCAATTGGACAGTTGACCTAGAAATCAACTGTATTGAGGAAAAAGTCAACTGTGGCCAATTGATAGTCAAACCTCATAATTTTTGATCCTCATCAACATTATGAACTCATATGGACCATTTGATCAAGTTTGGATCACAATTCCACAAGAAATTTGATCAGATCACCAAAAGGGCAAAATGGTCATTTTTAGGGTTTTGACTGCACAAAGGCAATTTTTGACTGCTTGACCTAACCAATGGCAAACCAAGCTCACATATGGACTCAAGGACTCAATGACATGGTCTTGGTACATTCAATAAGTTCAAAAGATCCCAAATGCACAAGATTGACAGATGAATTTTCCAGTCAACTGAGCCAAATTTGACTGTATACTGAAAAGTCAAACTTTGACTTTTTGGTAAAAATCAAGTGTCAAGATTCATTTTTCATCAAGACATGTCAAATTATGAAACTTGTTCATCAAGAAATCAAAAATTGCAAATTAGGGTTTAGAATGAGAAAATTTCATAACTTAGAATTTTTCTAAGTTATGAAACTTCCGTATTTTTTCCTAACTTTGTCCCATTTTTTCATCAAGATATATTTGGATTCAAACAAAACTCAAAACATGAAAGTTGTAGTCCATTGAAAAATCTACAACTTTTATTCACAAAGTTTCCTCAAAATAAGCTTGTAGCTCAGGTTATGATTTTTGGAACAAGGGTGCAAAACATTCTTAACTTAGAAAAATTTTGACCTATTCTAGGCAGGATTTTTGCCTAACTTCATGGCCATTTTTCACATGCTTCCACTTGGAATTTCAACTTGCATTACAAAGATGGATTGTAGTACTTATTCCAAGCTTTCCAAATTGTCTATGAACTTCTCAAACACCCTTGTGGTTAGGGAGAATCGAATTTGTTAATATGGGCAAAAGTCACTTTGATTCATGGCCAAATACATGTTCATAACTTTGCATTTTTGAAATCAGCATGGTTCAAGCTAGTTACAGGCCTCTAATCTCATTTACACTCAATAATTAAATGCCAATCCATTGTGCCAAGATGTTATTTTGTGCATTTGGTCATTACATGAAGAATTAAGCCATATTTGGAAAAAGCAAGTTATCCATTCTTGTAAAGCATGGCTTTATGTCAAAAGCAAATCAAAGAAGTACAGGCCATATCTTTGGACACAAGATTCATGGACATATCCCACTGATCAAGACTCAAGTGTTCAGCATATTTGAGGGGCCTAGAGGAGCCTGTAACAGGACTTGGCATTTTTGACTTAAGATAGAAGAAACTTGACATATTGATCACCAACACACATTCCTGTCAACACAAGCCTAAGCAAACTTATTGAACACATTCCAAACATCAAGCCTGACCTGAAACACGAGCCAACCACCTTCAATACCTCCTCATTCACAGAAACACCTCCTTGCTGCAAAAACAGAGTCCCTTCTGCAACTTGACTTCCACAAACACTTCCACTCTTTTCAACTTTGCAGGTGAACTTCCATAGCTCGATTCAGCTAGTTTCAAAGCAAGCTAGAGGTTGGAGAAGCATCCCTGGACCTCAAGCAAGCTATACAAGTCCTCACATTGCATTGAAAGTACCTCCATTATCATACACGAATCAAGCTGAACAGGTAAGTTTTTGAACTTCTATCTCTCTATCCAGGCATAGTTAGGCTTAAGTTTGTGAAGAAAGCATGTTCTAATCATAGCCCTGAAGCCATCCATATAGTTACTTTTCATTTATATTGTGTGTTAAGAGTATTTTGAACCTGAACATTGGAAAAAACCTAGGTCAGAAATTGGGGGAGAAGAAATTCTCTCTCATTTCTGAGAGTTAGATCAAGTTATTGGTATGTATGGATTCGTGATTTGATGCTTGACATTTTTTATGTTATAAGTTTGTGCTAAAAGTCAAAGGATCAAGAGATAGCAGGGACAAGGCAAAACGCGCGTTTTGTTCTGTTTGAATGTCCAGAGGTTGAAGACAAAGTTCTTCTGGGCTGGGCCTGACCTTTTTTTTTTTGCACCTTCATTTCACACATACACCCCCCTGGCCCATTGCATGATATATTTGTCATTTTTTATTTTTTCCTTTTGATTTTGATTCTATATTTTTATTTAAGCATGAAAAAACATTAAAAATATTTTTCTCACATTTTTTGCATTTTATTTAGTATTTATTTTGTTTCATTTAGTTTCATACATAAATAAATAAAATACCCTTTTTATTCAAAATACAAAATAATACAAAATACATTCTTATTTTCTGATTTTTATTCTATTTTATCCTTTGAAAATATTTTCTAAAAATATACTTTTTTTTGTAAATATTAAATATTTTATTTTTGTATATATTTAATATATTTAGTAAATAATATAAATACTTATATATTTATTAGAATATTTAGGGAAAAAACATAAAAATAATACATTTTTATTTTTATTAATATTTAACCTCAAAAATACTTTTTTTACAATATACTTTCTTTTTATTTATTTTTTGTACATAATTAATAAATGTTGTATATAATAAATAATTAATACATTTTATTTAGCAAATTAGGGTTTTGCCCTAAACATGAAAAATACCCAAAAATTATCCTTTTTATTTTTGTTTATTTGAAATATAAAAAATACTTTTTACATACATATAAAAAATCATTTTTTGCATCTTGCATATTTATTGTATTTTATTTAATTATTGTACAATTAAATACCTTGTAAATTCCATTTGGATTGTAATAGCTCAGATTTAAATTTCTTGCTAAAATATCCCCATTTGAACATTTGTACCCTCCATCCCATAATTGTGTTGTAATAATTTAGGACTTTAAATTTCGCACTTTAAAGCTTTCTAATTATACCATGATAGACTTAGGGTTTTGTATGCAAAAAATCAACCAAACAAATAGCTTGACCTAATTCAAGATAAAAAAGCATGAAAATGGACAACACTAATCACACTTGCACCCCCTTAGGGTTACTCCACTTGTTGCCTTCAATAATGGGCCATGTTGCATGTTAGGTGTCTTTGGCAAAACAAAACAATTCAAATGATCATAGTCCCTCGATGACACTTTCGAAAGTTGCCTAAAAATGATCAAGTCCCTCAAAGGAAAAAGTTGCCAAAGACACTTGGCACCATTGCAATCATGGTCTAAACGATGACCCGCGCCCATCCCGTTAACATCCTAACACAAGACTGTCCACCAAATACAATGGTGGAACTAAATTGTTAAAAGGGTTAAAACATAGGAAAGATCTTTGAGAAATTTAGGGTAGATAGCTCTTGGTTACTTGCCAACTTGCAAAACAAAAACACTTGCCTATTTTTCAAAACCACGCATCACAACACACTTTCAAAACAACTTTCAAAAAACATTAAAAAACTTTTCAAAAGACATACACCTTTGTATACATCCAAACATGGATCATTGCAAAGGTTGCCACCACATTGGCCTCTTTTCAAAACATTTTCAAACCCACACACAAAGCACCATTTCAAACAATTGAAAGCACCTTTTCAAACGATTGAAAATGCAAGGTAAGTGATCTAAGCAAGTAACTAAGAGCCCATGGATAACCATGGATATAAAGGGTGCTAATACCTTCCCTTTCTATAATCTACTCCCCGAACCCAAGAAAACATCTCAAAGGTTTTTGCTGTGCTTTTTAACCTTTCCTTAGGATAAAATAAAAAGTCGGTGGCGACTCTTGCTCAACCGAAACATTTGCAAAAACAAACGCAAAACCTCAAGTCAGTTCTCCCACCGTATCATAAAACTGGCGACTCTGCTGGGGAAAACTTTAAAGTGGAGTAACCTTAGGGCCTAGATCACCCTCTTGCATGACTAATTGTTTGCTTTGATTGCTTTATATCTTGGCTCTCTTGTTTGGGTTTGCATTCCTACACCCGGATTTGGGGAAACATTCATAGATAGCAATACGTTGTGGAAACTGTGCGGGGTATACCAACACGGTTGAAGCAATAGCTATATTAGTGCGACATATTTGTGAGTACCGGTAACCCTTGAGTTCAATCAAGGAGAGTACGGGGCCGCTGAGTGATGTCACTAAGCACTAATGACCTAGAACCTTACTTGACCATCTTGGCCTTTCATTAGGGGTAGTGAGATGACCGGCTTTGGTGCAGTCCGAAGTTGGTAGATACTCGATACTACACTCATTGAGGGTTGTTTTCTTGGGATATTTTGGTCGCTAGTTAAGTGGCTAAACCAAAACAATGAACATAGAAAACAATCCAATGATATTGAGCTCCTTAGAACCCTGTTACTATTTATAGGACAGGTTTTTAAGCCAACTACACTCAAGAGGGTACTTACCTATGAAACCCCATGCAAGCCTGAAACTAGGGTTTTGTGTGAATTGCTTGTACATATGTTTGTGCATACATCATAAACATCATAAAGCATCATATGCATTCACTAACCATTTCAAGGGTTTAGATCTTCATCTTTGTTCTTGTTTTGTAGGTCATGGAAATTCCTCGCAGGAAAATTATCCAAGTCAACCTTGTGAGAATCCCTCCTCAACTCAAAGAGCTCACATCCAGAATTCCGGAAAGCTCTCCCTTCAGTGAAAGACATGGTAGACTGCTCAGCCTAGACAACACCCGCATTGAAGAGGACATGGTAAAGGTGTTGTTCTAGTTCTTTGACCCCCTTCACCACTGTTTCACTTTCCCCGACTACCAATTGGTGCCCACTTTGGAGGAATTTTCTCAACTCTTGAGAATTCCTATTCTTAATCAACTACCCTACAACGGTACGGAAAAAGAACCAAAGCCTGAAGATGTTGCTCAAGCACTACACTTGCAACCATC
Source organism: Vicia faba (assembly GCA_948472305.1). NCBI lineage: Eukaryota > Viridiplantae > Streptophyta > Magnoliopsida > Fabales > Fabaceae > Vicia > Vicia faba. Next base: position 1,616,274,057 of record OX451736.1, on the reverse strand, counting down.
TGACATCAAGGGGAATTTGGAAACTAGAAGCGGTGTCAAAGGATTCTTGGCAAAATTCTTGTTTGAGAAGGCACAAGAGTGTTGGAATTCATTGGACCTACAAGCCTTTGAAGAAATTGTGGCACTCCTCATTTATGGGTTGGTCCTGTTCCCAAACCCTGACCAGCTTGTGGATGTCAACGCCGTCAAGATTTTCCTATCCAGGAATCCCATACCAACATTGCTTGGGGACATCCTTCACTCATTTTACACACGAACAATGAGAAAGAGGGGTGTTCTCATGTGCTGTACTCCTCTCCTTGCAAGGTGGTTTATTTCGCACCTTCCACAATCTGTTTTGAAGAATGACCAAGGCTTAAGGTGGTCACAACGGTTGATGACCCTCACTCACTCTGATGTACATTGGTGTTCTCGGTCCAGAGAAAATGTCATCATCATCGATCGTTGTGGAGAGTTCCCTAATGTTCCATTACTTGGCATTAGAGGAGGCATTACCTACAACCCTTGTCTAGCTTTGAGACAATTTGGATATGCACGGAGGGATGGCCCTCACGACATGTTGATTCCTGACCTAGTTTTTGACTTCGACAACGATGCGCAAGGACTTCGCCAAAGATTCATCAGAGCTTGGAGGATGCCTAACAAGGTAGACAGCAAGACACTGGGGCACAAGAACTCCATACCTCTTGAGCCTTATCTCAAGTGGGTACGAACCCGAGCCCAGAGTCTAATGATGCCTTACCCTCATGTTCTCCCTGTGATTAAAGAGCCCGTTAAGGAAGGAGAGGTTCCCTACACCATCCTATATCCTGACATGCCTACATCGTGGGAGGAGATGCAGAAGAGTTGGATCCAACTCAAGGAGGAACGGAACACTTTTGAAGCCAGCTTCTACGCCAGTGAGAAGAAGGTTTTGGAGCTTACCCGCCGACTCCACGAGGAAGAGACCCTCAACACCTACATCGCACCAAAGAGGATGCACAACGTCTTTTTACCTTGAGAAGTTTTTTTGTAATATTTGGCCCATGGGGCATTTATGTACTGACAAATTTCTTCTTATTAATATGACGTGCGTTCTTTTTTGTCTGCAACAATTTTGAATTTTCTAAATCCTTGAATGCATTGCATACATAAGCATATCATTCATCATGCGCATAAGCAGGTCTCCACACCAGGTTTCCTTATCTTTCTGCTGTTTATTTCAGTAAGATGGATCTCGAACAGACGGTCAAGGACTTGCACTCTCAAAACTCACAGTTTCAACATCTCCTGATGACCTTGGCAAAGGGTCAGGAGGATCTAAAGGTCCTGTTGGGGAACAAAGAGCAAGTGAAAAAGAAGAAGAAAAGAATCGGGGTGGCTACCCTAGGAAGAAGGTTTGAGGGTGAAGCCAGAAGAGTGCTTGAATTTCCCTTACTTCTGAAGAGGGAACCAGTAAAGGGAATGTGGCTGCGATACCTTCCGAATCCGAAGCTGAAGAAGGAGAGGCTGAAGAAGACGAAGACTACTCTGAGCAACAATACCCGCCCGCCGATGACAAGTACAAAATCTTGGAAGACAGGTTGGCAGCTATGGAGCTGCAGAGAGTTCCCGGCTTAGATTTCGAAAATTTGGGATTAGTTGCTGGAATTGTGATCCCCCCGAAGTTCAAAGTGCCAATCTTTGCAAGGTATGACGGGATGTCCTGCTCGAAGATGCATCTCAGATCATATGTAAGGAAGATCCAACCTTACACTGCGGACAAGAACCTATGGATCCATTTCTTTCAGGATAGCCTTTCAGGGGCTCAACTCGAGTGGTTCTATCAGCTGGATGGAGCCAGTATCCGAAACTAGGAGGACTTGGCTACTGCATTTTATAAACAGTATCAGTACAATTCTGACCTTGCTCCTACGCGTACCCAACTCCAGGGTATGTCACTGGGGACGGGCGAAGGATTCAAGGAGTATGCACAAAAGTGGAGGGACCTGGCTGGCAGGGTGCAGCCACCGCTGACTGACCGTGAACTTGTTGACATGTTCCTAGGGACCCTGTCCGGACCATTCTTCAATCATCTAATTGGAAATTCTTCTGCTGGGTTTACAGATTTGATCTTGACTGGTGAGAGGATAGAAGTTGGTATCAAGTCGGGGAAGATACAGAGAGGTGCCTCCGCAAGTACTGAAAAGAAGCCCTTCAAGAAGGAAGCCAGTGCTGTTTATGGTCCCAGAAGACAAATTAAGCCGGAACACCACCAAGTTGTCAATGCATTGGTAATTTCAAAGCCTGTTGCTGCTCCTCAGCAGTATAACCAACCAAGGGGTGAGAGACCCAAAAGGCAGTACACTCGGCTCAGTATGACCCTGTCTCAAATATTGCCGCAACTGCTGTCAACCAATCTGGTAACTGTCAAAGAAGCTCCGAAGGTAGTGAACACAGCTTCTCCAAAGTACAACCCCAACGCCCGTTGCGCTTATCACTCTGATAGCCCGGGGCATACTACAGACGATTGCTGGGCTCTGAGGAACAAGGTTCAGGACCTTATTGATGCTAAAGAAATACAGTTTGAGGCGCCCGAAAGGCCCAATGTTGTAACTGCTCCCATGCCCCAGCATGGAGTGAATGTTGTGGAAGAAGACCGGTATGTAGCCTCCGTGGAAGAGATTGTTACTCCGTTATTGACCGTCAAAAGGAACCTGTTGCTAGCCGGTTTATTTCCGGGATATGGTAAAGGTTGCCTTCTATGTGCTGTTTCACCTGTTGGTTGTCCTATGCTGAAATCAGGTATCCAAAGCCTGATGGATAGCAAAGAAATCTTGTTCGAGAAGATTGTCGTTCCAGCTACCCCTGCTGAAGAAGTTTCTATTGTTACTATTTTCAACAAACCTCCTAAGGCTCTCTCAAAGAAGCCTGTCAAAATCATGTCCACTCAGAAGATTGCTCCTATCATCATCACTGTTCTGGGGCCCCTCCCCTATACATCCGACAAAGCTGTCCCATGGCATTATGGGGCAGATGTTTATGTTCTTGGAGTAAAGCAAGAGTTTGATACTAGTACCGGCGTCAGTAACATTACCGGGCCTGCCAAAATTACTCGCAGTGGTAGGCTGTTCTCACCAGATATTGCGCCACCAGCTATTCGGAAACCCCTTGTCATCACACCTGCAAGTGTGCCTGTTTCCCCTCCAGTTCCTGTTTCTACCCCTGCTTCCGAGTCATCTGACGCTCGGGGCAAAGGGATTGCTACTGATTTGCCTGCCCTGACGGAGGCACCAAAAACAACCACTGTGGAAGCTTCCCAGCAAGAGATGGAAGAGATCCTCAAGATTATCAAGAAAAGTGATTTCAACGTAGTTGAGCAGTTGGGGCACACCCCATCAAAGATTTACATGCTATCACTGTTGTTGTGTTCAGAGGCCCATGCCAAGGCCCTGATCTCCTTCCTGAAGACGGCCCATGTGCCACAAGAAACGTCTGCTGATCAATTTACTGATTGTATGGCCAACTTGACTGCTGATAATGGTTTGGGCTTCTCTGACGCCGATTTGACCGCCAAAGGAAAGAACCATAACGATGCCCTGTATGTCTCCATCGAATGCAGGGGCACTACTCTTGCCCATGTGTTGGTAGACACCGGTTCTTCATTGAATGTATTACCCAAGAAGGCCCTAGACAGGCTGGATTGTGAGGGTTTGGAGCTCAAACCTAGTAACATTGTTGTCCGGGCCTTTGACGGTTCGAAAAGGATGGTACATGGTGAAGTTGACATTCCAATCAGGGTTGGTTCGTAGGTCTTTGATTCTACTTTCTATGTGATGGACATACGACCATCCTATTCTTGTTTGTTGGGTCGCCCATGGATCCACAAGGCTAGAGCTGTGACCTCCACACTACATCAGAAGCTTAAGTACCCGGTTAGAGGAAAGATTGTTATAATTCAGGGGGAGGAAGAGTACATGGTCAGCCACCTCAACTCGTTCCGGTACATAGAGATGGATGGGGAGTTCATTGAGACCCCCTTTCAACACTTTGAAGAGGTGCCTCAGACATTGGCGTCGGCAGAAACTGTGATTGAAGACCCTCCTTTGAAGATGGCTTCCTTAAAGGATGCCCAGGCTGTGATTGAGAAGGGTGAATGCGCAAACTGGGGCCGACTTCCTGATTTCACTCCAAAGACTGACAAGTTTGGTTTGGGCTTCACTGCAGAGGCTCAGAAGGCTGTTCGTAATGCAAGGATTGGAAGACCTCATGTGTTCATCACCAACCCGGGAGTGAATGCTATTGAAGACGACGTGGGGGAATCTGAATTCGACAGCTGGATCTATCCAACAACCGATGGTGGACCAAGCAACTAGACTGCCAAAGACTTCACACCTATTACTTTTGTCACTTAGTAATGAACTCTTTTGTTTTTAATTTGTAACAAACAATATGTTGAAACTTTTATGGCTCGGTGTCCTACCCGGGGCACCGTGGCTTCATTTGTGAGGGCTTTTGTGTGTCATTTTCATATATCATCAATAAAAACATTGGACGTTTGTTGCATTTCAAAATCTTGCACTCCTTTTCTTTCTTTATTATATATTGCAAAATAACTATATTTACACACACTCACTCATACAGGTTCCAATCCACTCTGGATCTCACTGGTAACAACTCTGCTACTGCCATTTATGACTTCGAAAATCCGATCAACTTAGCCGAAGACGAAGGTGAGGATGATTGTGAAGTGCCTGGTAAACTTGCAAGACTGCTACTCCAGGAAGAGAGGGCCATTCAGCCACATGAAGAGCCAGTGGAAACAGTAAATCTGGGTACTGAGACAGACAAAAAGGAAGTCAAGATTGGTGCCAATCTAGAGCTCAGTGTGAAACAACGGTTGATTCAGATGCTGCATGACTATGTGGAAATCTTTGCCTGGTCTTACGAAGACATGCCTGGGTTGGATACCGACATTGTGGTTCATCACCTGCCTACCAAGGAAGATTGCCCTCCGGTAAAACAGAAGGTCCGCCGTATGCGTCTAGAAATGTCCGAGAAAATCAAAGCTGAGGTTATGAAACAATTTGATACCGGGTTTCTAGCAGTGACTTCTTACCCTCAGTGGATTGCCAACGTGGTTCCAGTGCCGAAAAAAGATGGTAAGGTCCGAATGTGTGTTGATTACATGGATTTGAACAGGGCCAGCCCCAAGGATGATTTCCCTCTGCCTCATATCGACGTTCTGGTTGACAACACTGCTCAGCATAAAGTTTTCTCCTTCATGGACGGCTTCTCCGGTTATAATCAGATCAAGATGGCTCCTGAAGACATGGAGAAGACCACTTTTGTTACTCAGTGGGGCACCTTTTGCTACAAGGTCATGCCTTTTGGGTTGAAAAATGCTGGGGCAACCTACCAACGTGCCATGGTTGCTTTATTTCATGATATGATCCATCACGAGATAGAAGTATACATCGATGATATGATCGCAAGGTCCCAAACTGAGGAGGAACACCTTGACCATCTACGGAAGCTGTTTGACTGTCTGAAGTTGTACAAGCTGAGGTTGAACCCGAACAAATGAACCTTTGAGGTGAGATCTGGAAAATTGCTAGGCTTCATCGTAAGCGACAAAGGCATTCAAGTGGACCCTGCCAAAGTGAAAGCCATACAAGAGATGCCAACTCCCAGGACAGAGAAAGAAGTCAGAGGCTTTCTAGGACGTTTGAACTACATTGCCCGATTCATCTCACATCTAACTGCTACCTGTGAACCAATCTTCAAGCTGCTGAAGAAAGATCAAGTGGTACGTTGGAACGATGAATGTCAGGCCGCTTTCGAAAAGATCAAAGAGTATCTCCAAGAACCACCCATTCTTATGCCACCGGTTGAAGGGAGACCTCTAATCTTATACTTGATAGTACTTGACAATTTAATGGGGTGTGTGCTGGGGCAGCATGACGAGTCTGGCCGAAAAGAACACGCCATTTATTACCTTAGCAAAAAGTTTACCGACTGTGAGACCCGGTACTCACTGCTCGAGAAAACTTGCTGCACTTTGGTATGGGCTGCTCGCCGGCTGAGACAGTATATGTTGACTCACACTACTCTGTTGATTTCAAAAATGGATCCAATCAAGTACATATTCGAAAAGCCCACCTTGTCCGAAAGAATAGCAAGATGGCAAATGATCTTGACGGAATACGACATCCAGTACACAACTCAGAAAGCAGTCAAGGGAAGTGTATTGGCAGACCATTTAGCACACCAGGCAGTGGACGATTACCAGTCAATGAACTTTGAATTTCCAGACGAGGATATCATGGTAGTGATTGATTGTGAAGTACCTAGACCGGATGAAGGACCTGAAGAAGGATCCCGATGGTCTATGCACTTTGACGGAGCCTCGAACGCTTTGGGTAATGGTATCGGCGCTGTGATCATATCCCCTAAAGGCACTCATACTCCACTCACCGCCCGGCTATGTTTCAACTGCACCAACAACATGGCGGAGTATGAGGCATGTATCATGGGTCTTCAAGCTGCAATCGACTTAAGTATCAAGTTTCTGAGTGTCTTCGGAGATTCCGCTCTCGTGATCAATCAGATCAAAGGCGAGTGGGATATGAAACACCCAAATCTTATTCCTTACAAGGAGTACGTGCTGACATTGCTTCCCCACTTCGAGGAGATAACTTTTGAGCACTTCCCAAGAGAGGAGAATCAGTTAGCGGACGCACTAGCTATGATGTCTTCCATGTTCAAAGTCAAATGGGATAACGAGGCTCCCCGGATCATCATTTGGAAGTTGGATGAACCTGCACATTGCTGCGATCTCGAGACCGAAGGGGTAAAAGAAAAACCCTGGTATCATGAAGTGAAGAGGTACCTTGAAGCTCAAGAATACCCCGAAGGCGCATCTGTTAATGACAAGAAGTTCCTAAGAAGGTTTGCGGCAAAGTTCTTCCTCAGCAACGACATTCTCTACAAGCGAAACCATGATTCAACCTTACTGCGTTGTGTGGATAAGACTGAAGCAGAAAGGATCATGGCAGAGCTACATGACGGTACTTTCGGAACACATTCCAGTGGACATACCATGGCAAAGAAAATCCTTCGGGCAGGATATTTATGGTCCACAATGGAAGCCGACTGTTATCAGCATTCTCGAACTTGTCATAAATGCCAGATCTATGCTGATAAGGTGCACATTCCTCCGGTTCCTCTGAACGTCTTGACAGCACCTTGGCCTTTTGCAATGTGGGGCATTGATATGATCGGCGAGATCTGACCTACAGCATCTAACGGGCATCGATTCATCTTGGTAGCAATTGATTACTTCACAAAGTGGGTTGAAGCTGTTTCCTATGCTACCGTAACCAAGAATGTCGTGGCACGGTTCATTCGGCATAACTTGATCTGTCGATACGGTGTACCTGAGAGGATCATTACGGATAATGGTACCAATCTTAACAACAAGATGATCACTGAGCTCTGCGAGCAATTCAAGATACAGCACCACAACTCTTCTCCATACCGGCCGAAGATGAATGGGGATGTAGAAGCAGCGAATAAGAACATCAAGAAGATTGTGCAGAAGATGACAGTGACCTATAAAGATTGGCACGAAATGCTACCGTTTGCTCTTCATGGGTACCGTACCTCAGCACGGACGTCAACGGGGGAAACTCCCTTTTCCTTGGTCTATGGCATGGAGGCAGTCTTGCCTATTGAAGTCCAGATACCCTATCTCCGGATAATGAAGGATGCAGGTTTGAGCGAAGATGACTGGATCCAGACTCGGCTTGATCAATTAAACCTAATTGACGAAAAGAGACTCACTGCTATTTGTCATGGTCAGACGTACCAAAAACGGATGATCAGGGCATTTAACAAGAAGGTCAGACGACAAGAGTATCAAGTCGGAGACCTGGTAATCAAGCGCATCATTCTTCCTCAAAGTGATCCCAGGGGCAAATGGACCCCTACGTACGAAGGGCCATTTGTGGTTAAACATATCTTCTCAAGAGGGGCTATGATTCTAACCACCATGGATGGTGACGACCTTCCTCACCCCGCCAATGCAGACATAGTAAAAAGATACTACGCATGATAAAAGACCCGCTAGGTTGACACGCCTAGGCAAAAATAAGGGCTTCCCGGCGAACCAAAAGGGTTCGGGCAAAAATAAGGGATGAAATGAAAAAAATCTGTACACCCGGCAAGTCGAAAACCTGAAAAGGCGGCTTGGGAAAAAATGGGTATCCCGGTGGACTGAAAACCCGAAAGGGCAGTCCAGGCAAAAGTTAGGGATAAAGCGTAATACTATGTCTCTTTGGATCACCTTGCATCCAGAATTCGGCATCAACTATCGGGCTCAGACGGCATCGATCAATCAGCTTCATCTTCAACTAAGCAGCAAAGTGATGAGACGCTTGAAGACATAAAGGCGATAGCAGAGTTAGAACCCAGTGGGATTATTTTTCACATAGCTGTTTTGTTTCCTTTTCACAAAATTGTATAAACTCTATTTTTCTCGGCGGCGTTCTCTTACTAGGACGTCAGCCTCCTGTACATAAAACGCCTATTTACAGGCAAATTTCAAAATCAATACAAGTTCAATTTTTCAGACAAATTACCCATTCGTTTTTTCCTTTTTCTGTTTTGCAAAGAACGTCCAATGTTCATTTTGATATATGCATTTGACATTAATTGCTAATCATGAATATTTGCATGTGAAACAAAGGATTAATTACAAATGACATCAGAAACAGGGGCAATAAAGATTGGTCCAAGCGATCTAGTTGCTCTGTCTACCAAGGTACCAAGGTAGGTTCGGCTGAAGAACGTAACCAAGTTACCTCAACTCCCCACAGAGTAAGACAAGATTCGGCAATACTCTCCCCAGGAAGATTTGGTCTCTCGTCAGCCCCGAAAAGGCACGGTATTCCCCTAGCAAGTCAGCGGTACTCTCCTCAAGCAGAGTTAGTCTACTGTCAGCCTTAAGGAAGTTAGGTATCCCCAGAAGATCTCAACATTCCCCAGCGGAGTATAGACACTCCTTAGCAAGCATCCCCGGCAGTCTCGATATAAGATTGTTCCCCGGAGGAATACCAAACACCCCAGTGGAGCCATTCCCCCAGTACAGTCTGAGAAAGTTTCCCCAGTAGATTCTGGAAGCTTTTCCCCAGTAGATTCTGGAAGCTTATCCCCAGTATATTCTGGAAGCTTATCCCCAGTAGATTCTGGAAGCTTATCCCCTGCAGAGTACGAACGCATCTCCCCGGCTTTATTCAAAGGTTATTTCCCCACCAGGGTATAACTAGGTTATCCTCAGCTAATTACCACAGAAAGATCGTCCTCGGCGAAGTACTTCCTATCCCCAACGGAGTTCGTCAAATTCCCCAACATAACTTATCAGTGGAATCCCCAGCAAAGTTCTCATCAAAACCTCAGCGAAGTATCTCTTCCCACAGAGTAATTCCCCGCAGAGTAATCTCTCCAACGAGTTTATTCCCCAACGGAGTCATCTTCTCCTATCGGTTTATTCTTGCATTTGTCATCCCCAGCGGAAACGAAGAACTCCACTCTTCAACATCATCCCAGGATTCCACAAACTCCCGGCACTCGTCAAGGATTTATTTTCCTAGGCGAAAATACATTCATAAACATTTCACATTTCATACATCCTATTTACATACATGATAAAGTGCATACAACACTATCTCATTTTGAGCATCATGACATCATGCATTTCATACATCATGACATTGCATACAACTGATGTTTTACCTTTTCAGGAAAAAGTCAATCCAAAGATGATTACTATCAACTATCGCAATTCCAGATTCGATACCTGTATCTAGCCAGGGCATATCTGTGAGTGATTGATTGTAGATTCGATACCTGTATCCAGCCAGGGCATATCTGCATGAAGAGTTTAGAGATCCGATTCCTGTATTCAGCCAGGGCACATCTGCAGACGACCATTTCCAGATTCGATACATGTATCCAGCCAGGGCATATTTGCATAAACAGTTTAAAGATTCGATACCTGTATCCAGCCAGGGCACGTTTGTAAGCAACCTTCTGAAATTCCGGATTCGATTCCTGTATCTAGCCAGGGCACATCTGTGAGCAGCTAATTGTAGATTCGATACCTGTACCTAGCCAGGGCATATCTGCATGAAGAGTTTGAAGATCAACACCTGTAACAGGCCAGGAAACCATCTTTCTTTCTCAAAGTACGCAAGTTCTCGCTAAAGAATCTCTTACGCGATCAACACTTCCAAATGGAATCTATAAGCCCATTCCTGACAAGGTTCTGTCCACCTCTCCAAATGGCATCTATAAGCCCATTTCTGACATCACATTGCTGATACTCCAGTATGCGAGTGCAAATTTCCGGGCACTCTAGTGTCCAATCTCCTTTTACCCTCGAGTCGCGAAAGGCAAACTTGCCAATCTAACTCTTCAGGTTCAAGAAGATTGAACAGGGGAAACTGTTGTACCCTAAAATTTGCCCTCCCAGTTTCATCAACATTTTCTCACCACAAGACCCTTGGAGCTCAAGATCCAGTTAGGGTTTGCTCTGCTCAAGACTCCTCCTTGCAATGTTGACCCAAATTAGGGTTTGAGTTTGCACAAAGATGTTTTGACCTAAAAGGCCCAAAGTTACTTTCATGCTTCATATTAGACTCACAAGTTTATCCATACCAAGTTTCAAGCCTTGATTCCAATCTTTGCCCAGTCAATTGGACAGTTGACCTAGAAATCAGCTGTATTGAGGAAAAAGTCAACTGTGGCCAATTGACAGTCAAACCTCATAATTTTTGACCCTCATCAACATTATGAACTCATATGGACCATTTGATCAAGTTTGGATCACAATTCCACAAGAAATTTGATCAGATCACCAAAAGGGCAAAATGGTCATTTTTAGGGTTTTGACTGCACAAAGGCAATTTTTGACTGCTTGACCTAACCAATGGCAAACCAAGCTCACATATGGACTCAAGGACTCAATGACATGGTCTTGGCACATTCAACAAGTTCAAAAGATCCCAAATGCACAAGATTGACAAATGAATTTTCCAATCAACTGAGCCAAATTTGACTGTATACTGAAAAGTCAAACTTTGACTTTTTGGTAAAAATCAAGTGTCAAGATTCATTTTTCATCAAGACATGTCAAATTATGAAACTTGTTCATCAAGAAATCAAAAATTGCAAATTAGGGTTTAGAATGAGAAAATTTCATAACTTAGAATTTTTCTAAGTTATGAAACTTCCGTATTTTTTCCTAACTTTGTCCCATTTTTTCATCAAGATATATTTGGATTCAAACAAAACTCAAAACATGAAAGTTGTAGTACATTGCAAAATCTACAACTTTGATTCACAAAGTTTCCTCAAAAGAAGCTTGTAGCTCAGGTTATGATTTTTGGAACAAGGGTGCAAAACATTCTTAACTTAGAAAAATTTTGACCTATTCTAGGCAAGATTTTTGCCTAACTTCATGGCCATTTTTCACATGCTTCCACTTGGAATTTCAACTTGAATTACAAAGATGGATTGTAGTACTCATTCCAAGCTTTTCAAATTGTCCAAGAACTTCTCAAACACCCTTGTGGTTAGGGAGAATCGAATTTGTCAATATGGGCAAAAGTCACTTTGATTCATGGCCAAATACATGTTCATAACTTTGCATTTTTGAAATCAGCATGGTTCAAGCTAGTTACATGCCTCTAATCTCATTTACACTCAATAATTAAATACCAATCCATTGTGCCAAGATGTTATTTTGTGCATTTGGTCATTACATGAAGAATTAAGCCATATTTGGAAAAAGTAAGTTATCCATTCTTGTAAAGCATGGCTTTATGTCAAAAGCAAATCAAAGAAGTACAGGCCATATCTTTGGACACAAGATTCATGGACATATCCCACTGATCAAGACTCAAGTGTGAAGCATATTTGAGGGGCCTAGAGGAGCCTGTAACAGGACTTGGCATTTTTGACTTAAGATAGAAGAAACTTGGCATATTGATCACCAACACACATTCCTGTCAACACAAGCCTAAGCAAACTTATTGAACATATTCCAAACATCAAGCTTGACCTGAAACACAATCCAACCACCTTCAATACCTCCTCATTCACAGAAACACCTCCTTGCTGCAAAAACAGAGTCCCTTCTGCAACTTGACTTCCACAAACACTTCCACTCTTTTCAACTTTGCAGGTGAACTTCCATAGCTCGATTCAGCTAGTTTCAAAGCAAGCTAGAGGTTGGAGAAGCATCCCTGGACCTCAAGCAAGCTATACAAGTCCTCACATTGCATTGAAAGTACCTCCATTATCATACACGAATCAAGCTGAACAGGTAAGTTTTTGAACTTCTATCTCTCTATCCAGGCATAGTTAGGCTTAAGTTTGTGAAGAAAGCATGTTCTAATCATAGCCCTGAAGCCATCCATATAGTTACTTTTCATTTATATTGTGTGTGTTAAGAGTATTTTGAACCTGAACATTGGAAAAAACCTAGGTCAGAAATTGGGGGAGAAGAAATTCTCTCTCATTTCTGAGAGTTAGATCAAGTTATTGGTATGTATGGATTCGTGATTTGATGCTTGACATTTTTTATGTTATAAGTTTGTGCTAAAAGTCAAAGGATCAAGAGATAGCAGGGACAAGGCAAAACGCGCGTTTTGTTCTGTTTGAATGTCCAGAGGTTGAAGACAAAGTTCTTCTGGGCTGGGCCTGACCTTTTTTTTTTTGCACCTTCATTTCACACATACACCCCCCTGGCCCATTGCATGATATATTTGTCATTTTTTATTTTTTCCTTTTGATTTTGATTCTATATTTTTATTTAAGCATGAAAAAACATTAAAAATATTTTTCTCACATTTTTTGCATTTTATTTAGTATTTATTTTGTTTCATTTAGTTTCATACATAAATAAATAAAATACCCTTTTTATTCAAAATACAAAATAATACAAAATACATTCTTATTTTCTGATTTTTATTTTATTTTATCCTTTGAAAATATTTTCTAAAAATATACTTTTTTTTTGTAAATATTAAATATTTTATTTTTGTATATATTTAATATATTTAGTAAATAATATAAATACTTATATATTTATTAGAATATTTAGGGAAAAAACATAAAAATAATACATTTTTATTTTTATTAATATTTAACCTCAAAAATACTTTTTTTACAATATACTTTCTTTTTATTTATTTTTTGTACATAATTAATAAATGTTGTATATAATAAATAATTAATACATTTTATTTAGCAAATTAGGGTTTTTCCCTAAACATGAAAAATACCCAAAAATTTTCCTTTTTATTTTTGTTTATTTGACATATAAAAAATACTTTTTACATATGTAACACCCTCTAAAACCCCACATAAAATTTCGCAAATAATTAAAGTCATATTTTCAGAGTACATGTATTAACGAGGATGTCACAATTCTCTTTTAATAAAAACAAGTTCCTGTCATGCATAACATAGAAGCAACTCATACATGTTTACACAACGGAATAATTTAATTAACAAAACCAATGTTATAATATTTTCAAAGTCATCAGGGATTAACACCTGGAATATATCAACATCATATTATAACAAACATAAGGAAATAAACGAGTCTGACTAAAGCAGCTCGACAAACAAACGTTCCCGGAGTTACAACTATCAGAGCATGACCCGGACAATACTTAAACCGAAATAAACTAGAAACAGCAAGTCTTCGCCAATCATCTGAGCGAAGCTCCTCAATCTGAAATGTTCAACAGTAAGGGTGAGCATCTCAATTATACCTTTGATTATACGTTCATAACAATCAATTCAGAAAACCATAAGCATCACCCGAACAGTTAACATGTTTCATAGTTTACGAAACCTTTACAATTCATATATTCATAATATATTACTGTTCATACTTATAATTAACATCAAACATCATTAACAATTCAGCAACAATACATGCATACAATCAATTAAATACAATATTGGAAAATCATCCATTCATGTTATATTCAATATAATGCAACACACCCATGCATGTGGTACCATTTTACCGCCCCATTATATCTCGGGTCACGGACAACTCACTGTTCCATTATATCGCGGACACGGCTACCACCTCAACGTTCCATTAAATCGCGGACACGTATATTGGCCACCATGTTAATTCCACACAATGGGAATTAACAAATGCAACATGATATGTAAAGTATGTAACACTCAGCATACTATTAACATCAATAAAACATATCATGCAACATCAACGACATCAATCATAATAGGATATGGATAGCATGTAATCACTCAGCATACTATTAAACATCAACCAATCATATCAAGTTATATCATAATTCATGCTTGATAACATCATCTCATAGCATGACAATAAAATCTACGTAGTGTTGGTATTATAACATGCAAACGTTATTCGATACAAGCATCAACAACACTAGGAAATCAAATAGCAGCATATTCAAAACATATAAAACACTGCACATCAAAACAGAATCAATTCCGTACATAACAGCATGCACAGAAAACAGAATTCAGAAGCCAACACAGGAGGTTCAACACGGGTGCCCGTGTGCAGCAACACTGCCCGTGTGGAAATGTGTCCAGAAACACATTATTTTTACCAACACAGAAGATCAACACGGGTTCCCGTGTGCAGCAACACGGCCCGTGTTGATGAGCGCGTACAAAATATTCCTGTACCTGCAGCATGCTCAGAACAGCAGCCAAACACGAAAAATACCAGCCAAAACGTGCATTTCGGTACATAACAACATCAATTTTGCATAAATCAAAGCAACACATCAATTGGGAACATAATTCCCTTCTAAGTTAGTCAATTTCCAATCTTAACAACAGCGTCAATTCACTTAAGGTCTCATTTTCCAAAATCAATCAAAACTCAGAATTTCCATTTTTAAAACATCCTATTTTATCAACAATTCTTTCATCAACAACAAGTTTTATAAAATTGACCTTAAGTTACATATTACCCGTCCTTTAGGGAAATCCTAACAACATTGAGGTTATCCCAAGAATTACCCAAGGGAAACTCTCGATCATACAAATATACTCCAAATCCACCATAGGAACCTAAAATCCCTAATTGATTCATAAAACTTGGGAACCTAAACCTTTTCTAACAAGGTTCAACCCTAAGGTTATTGATCCCTAAGAACATCTAAAAATTGGGGTTTCTCCCTACGATTATCCAAAATCAACCGTACCTAAACCCATAAGCAAAAGTAAATCGAGTAGTAGCCCCCCTTACCTTATCAAATTGCAGCTTTGAACTCTTGAGCGATTGTTCTTCGCTCTTCAGAGCTCCAATCCCAAATATCTCCAAATTCCGTTTTATCGTGAAAAGTGAGAAATAACTTAAGTTCCAAAATATATATCCTTATTTCTTTTGCACCCCCACTCTTTACTAACGACATCCAAGCCCAATAACTTAAAAACCCAATATTTTCTTATTTCTTTTATTTTCTTCAAATATTCCAAAATAAATAATTCTTTTTATTTTATTAATTCTAATAAAATAAATTCCCAATTAAATAAATCAAATAATTAAAACTGGGGCGTTACAACATACATATAAAAAATCATTTTTTGCATCTTGCATATTTATTGTATTTTATTTAATTATTGTACAATTAAATACCTTGTAAATTCCATTTGGATTGTAATAGCTTAGATTTAAATTTCTTGCTAAAATATCCCCATTTGAACATTTGTACCCCCCATCCCATAATTGTGTTGTAATAATTTAGGACTTTAAATTTCGCACTTTAAAGCTTTCTAATTATACCATGATAGACTTAGGGTTTTGTATGCAAAAAATCAACCAAACAAATAGCTTGACCTAATTCAAGATAAAAAAGCATGAAAATGGACAACACTAATCACACTTGCACCCCCTTAGGGTTACTCCACTTGTTGCCTTCAATAATGGGCCATGTTGCATGTTAGGTGTCTTTGGCAAAACAAAACAATTCAAATGATCATAGTCACTCGATGACGCTTTCGAAAGTTGCCTAAAAATGATCAAGTCCCTCAAAGGAAAAAGTTGCCAAAGACACTTGGCACCATTGCAATCATGGTCTAAACGATGACCCGCGCCCGTCCCGTTAACATCCTAACACAAGATTGTCCACCAAATACAATGGTGGAACTAAATTGTTAAAAGGGTTAAAACATAGGAAAGATCTTTGAGAAATTTAGGGTAGATAGCTCTTGGTTACTTGCCAACTTGCAAAACAAAAACACTTGCCTATTTTTCAAAACCATACATCACAACACACTTTCAAAACAACTTTCAAAAAACATTGAAAAACTTTTCAAAAGACATACACCTTTGTATACATCCAAACATGGATCATTGCAAAGGTTGCCACCACATTGGCCTCTTTTCAAAATATTTTCAAACCCACACACAAAGCACCATTTCAAACAATTGAAAGCACCATTTCAAACGATTGAAAATGCAAGGCAAGTGATCTAAGCAAGTAACTAAGAGCCCATGGATAACCATGGATAGAAAGGGTGCTAATACCTTCCCTTTCTATAATCTACTCCCCGAACCCAAGAAAACATCTCAAAGGTTTTTGCTGTGCTTTTTAACCTTTCCTTAGGATAAAATAAAAAGTCGGTGGCGACTCTTGCTCAACCGAAACATTTGCGAAAACAAACGCAAAACCTCAAGTCAGTTCTCTCACCGTATCACAGTGAGAATATCATGAAATGAAAAGAGAGATATAGGGTTTCAACATATTGAAGTGACAAAAGAATATTTACCTGGAATTCCAGACACAGAGCCTTTAGAATCATTGACAACAGCGAATAAAGATAGTTAGATAAGAAGGTCAAGATTTCAGAGAGAAGCAATTGATACTCGAATCTTCAATTGAAACAGTAACCCTCATTTTTATTTTGAGAGAGGAACAAATGATGCTTTGATGAAGGAGAGACCACCGTCTTCTGCCTTTCTTCTTCAGATGGTCATTGTTAAAGTAGGCGAATGATTGTAGGAGCAGTGTTTGACAGCGGTGGCGGTAGGAAAATAAACAAATACAAATCTCAATTTTAGGGTTTAACATGTTATGTTGGGTAAAAGTGTGAATTGTGTCATTAAAATAAATAAAAAAAGATAGTAAAAATTATGGGTGTGACATCTAAGCCTCATTAATTGTCAAATCAATGAGAGTGAAGCAAGGGTAGAATAAGACATATATGACCTTGAAATCAGAATAAATTAGACATTTTGTCAGAAGGGTGTATTTATAATATATCAGTACTTTAAAGTTTATAGATTTATATTATATGTCTTTTGGATAACTCGCATTTATTGTTTATACAATGTTTACTAGCTGATTATACATTGCTGAGGCTTTTGCACTAAATGGTTTTAGAATCACTGAGATCCCTGACATTTGTTTCAATTGTATTTGTATTTGGGTGTATATTATTTTGTAATGAAAGATTAATATGTCAGTTTTTTTTACAAGAAAGATGGGAAAATCATTTAGGGTGTGAACAAAAGATAAAGTTAGGAAGCAAATTGAAAAGGAGATAGCAACATCGTGTGTTGCAGCTTGCATCGTGTGTTGAAGTTAGACTTCCAACACTTATTGTTATGGTTTTCATCTCTCAGGCAAGTATACTAATTTTAAATCCGAGATTTATTTTTCTTAAATTTTAATCAGTATATTTCTGCATTTCGTTATTCAGTCTATTTCTATCCATCACCATATGAATGAACTCTTCACTTTTTCCATTAAACATATATGTTATTGATTTGTTGCAAATGTCAGTCTGTTGCACTATCCTCCATTTGACTGTTTATGTTTTTATGGGTTTTCAAAAGCAACTGTTGAGGTTCTTCCCAGGCTTTTCAAAGTAAAGTATGACAGTGGCACTCTGGAAGAGCTACTTTATGTTGACATGCCCCGCGAATATCTTAATTCCTCTGGCCAGATTGTTCTAGACTATGCAAAAGCAATATAATAAAGTGTTTTTAAGCAGTTTTGTGTTGTTCATGACTGTCAACTTCGAGTAGTTTTCTCTCCAGACATGAAGGTACCGTACGACAAATAAAAAATTCAAATGATGTTGAAAAATGATTACATGTTTTTATCATTTTTGGCATCCTCTACATGACAAAAAAGTTTAATCGACATTCTTTTGTTTATTTGCAGACATGCTCTTGGGAATTTTGTGCTCAGAGCCATGAAGAGCTCATCCTGAGAAGACGGTTGCTGATTAAGTTGTTGCATCATAAATGAAAGTTGAGATTGTTATTTTATTTAAGATATTTGCCATGGATTTAATAATCCTTGGGTTTGTTCATAGTCATTATGTAGTTACTTTGCGAGGAATACTTTTTGTAATGTCAATGTTATATCGTATATATGTTAGTAGAGTAGAGTTTGGCTATATATTAGGTTGTACACTATGATTATTCATTCTTATTATTACTTCATTTTTATCATCCACAGATTAGTCAGATTGGAGCGATTGCCCAAAAATACCAGACATTAACTCAAAATGCAACACCCAATATTTTACTATGCTTTTCAATATTTTTTTTCTTTTCTTATTTTACTTGTGTTATGTTCTTTTGCTGTAGAATCCATTTTTGTGAATCACAATCACAATATTCTACAAAAGAATGGATCTTCTCTTGCTGCTATATAATTTCTAGAACATCCAAATTCAACGTTGCTGCTTCTTCTAAAGACATTGATTGTGAAATATTTGTTTTCATTCTTTTCTCCATTCTTTTTTGGTCAATCTCTAAGCGTTGCCTCACTTTTTTGCAAAATAAAATATGTATAGCAATGCCTCACTTTTTCAAATATACCTTTAGTTTATTGTTATTTTTCTGTACATTATTTTTCATTAAGAATGTCATTGTGTTTTTATGTACATTGTTAGTGCGTGAGACACTTTTAGTGAAGAGAGAAAGAGAGAATAATAAATGAAATAAAGATTTATATTATTAAGTTGTATAAATAATGATACAAACTATGACTATTTATATACAATCTTAATTGGGTTTAGGTCTACACAACTTGGATTATATTTAAATATTAAACTAATCTAATCTAATCTAATTTTTTAACAAATCTAATTTAATATTTCAACACACTTTCATAATTCAAGTTGTCGAACATCCTAAAAAATAGTCAATCTGAACTATTCCTAATTTCGTTCTCAAATTCAGGAATTTGTCAATCTTCTATCATTTGGTGAAAATGTAGGCCAACTGTGCTTCACTCGAGCAATGTCTTACTTCAAGTTCACCTCGATTTACCTTTTCCCTTAAGAAGTGAAACCTTGCTTCAATATGTTTCATTCTTCCATGCAAAACTGGATTCTTCGCTAGATTTATGGATGACTTGTTGTCGATTTGCAATGCAAGAGGTTTCTTCACTTCGACCTTTATTTCTTCAAGTACAAACCTGATCCAAATTGCTTGACATGCAGCATATAATCCTGCTATATATTCAGCTTCACAAGATAATAATGCCACCACAAGTTATTTCTTCGAACACCATGAGATTGGGGCACCAAATACTTGAAAGAAATATCCAGTTGTGCTTATTCGATCTTCCTTATCTCCACACCAATCAACATCTGAAAAACAATTAACTGTTCTTCTTTGTCTTCAGAATCTCGTCGAAATAGTATTCCACAGTTTATCGAACCCTTCAAATATCTCAGAATTCTTCTTGCAGCCTTCATATGTGACACTCTTGGTTCACTCATATATCTGCTTACTAATCCTACAACAAAACCTATATCAGCTCGACTGTTGCACACATACCTCATAGATCCCACAATTTGCTTGAACAAAGTTACATCGACTTTGTCTTTCTCTCCATTCTTCTCCAATTTTACATTTGGTTCAACAGGTGAGGATGCATGACTCGAATCATCCATTCTAAATATCTTGAGTATTTCTTTGACATACTTACTTTGATGTAGCACCATACCTTACTTCAACATTTGAAATTCCACACCTAAGAAATAAGACAATTTTCCCAGATCAAACATTTTAAATTCCTTCACCATCAGCTCTTTGAACTTTGACAAGTTTTCCAAGCTATTTCCAGTCACTAGCAAGTCATCGACATATAAGCAGATGATTGTTATATCTTGTGCTACAATCTGAACATAGACACCATACTCAAATTTGCATTTGACAAATCTCAATTCGCTAAGTATGAGTCGATCTTCTTGTTCCATGCCTTAGGTGTCTGCTTGAGGCCATAAAGCGCTTTGTGCAACTTATATACTTTATTCACTTCATTCTGAATCACAAACCCTTAAGGTTGTGTGACATAGACCTCTTTGTCTAAAGGACCATTCAGAAATGCTGATTTCACATCTAAATGAAATATCGACCAGCCTTGGTTACATGCCAATGCTACCACTAGTTAAACATACTCCAATTTTGCTACTGGAGAAAATACTTCAGAGTAGTCGAGTCCTTCTATTTGAAGAAACCCTAGAGCTACTAATGTTGCTTTATGTCTTGCTATTAAGCCATCATCATTATGTTTCAACTTGAATATCCATTTTACTTCGATAACTTTTGTATGTGCTGATAATTTGACTAACTCCCATGTGTTATTTCTTTCGATTGTCTATAACTCTTCGACCATAACTAACTTCCACTATTTAGTCTTCAAAGCTTTGCTATAAACTAATTCTCCATCTGGCGTGATTTCATCATCACCCACCACTTCATAATCATGAAGTCTTGTTAGAATAATTCTATTTATTTGAAGTCTTTGACTTGTTTCAGCCACAACCTCTTCGACTTTGATTGTGTCGGGAATGTCAGCAACTATTTCTTTTTTGACTTCGACTGGATTCTCAACAATTCCTTCCACCTCTACTTCATTAGTTTTTTCATCGACATTATGGTCAACAACAATTTTCAAACATTGAACTTCAGTCGAACTGATCATAGTCTTAAATGTCCTGTTCTTCGACAAAGGAGATTTTAAGACCAAATTGTTCTTGGCGTCGAACAATTTCAAAACTCCATCTTTCATGACAACTGAGAAACCTTTTTCAACGAGTTGTCCAACACTTAACAAGTTGCACTTTATTCCAGGTACATAAAACACATTTTTGATCATAGCTTTTCCTCCATTACTCATTTGAAAGACTATATTTCCAGTACCTTCTGCTTGCAAAGAACTATTATCAGCAAGTTTTACCTTGCTCTTCTTCGACTCGTCAAAATATGCCAACCACTCCTTTCCACCAGTCATGTGGTTCGAGCAGCCCGAGTCGAAAAAATAGATCTTGGATTCGACACGGTTATCTGCAACTGCAACCATAACCACCATACACCTTAAGAATCATCTGAATCTTGGCGTGCAAGGTTTTCTCCTTCGTCCTTGCTTGTCGATTCCTTGTCTTTTCTGTACCAACAATTTTTGGCTACGTGGCCCCACTTTTCACAGTTATAGCATTGCGCACCTTTTTTATATCTTCTTTGCCCTTTTGATAGTTTCCTCCTCCTCCTCCTTTCGAGGATTCAGAAGTTCAATCTTTGACCTGATAATTGTGAGGTTTCGACCAAGACTTCTTGCCCTGAGTCTTGTCGAACTTGCCTTTGAATTTGTTGGAACTACCATCCTTTTTCCATGACTGAGCTTGCAGAACCTGTATCGAGTCTTGCACTCCTTTCCTTTCGACAATCCTCATCTCATGCGCCTCCAATGAACCAAGCAAATCTTTCACTTTAGTGGTTTCAAGATTGTTGGATTCTTGAATAGCTACGATAACGTGATCAAAGTAAGAGGTCAACATTCTCATTACCTTCTCAACTATCATCTTATCAGTTATGGTTTCACCACAACCCTTCATTAGATGGACGAGTTTTTGAAACTTTGACACATATTCTGCAACTTTTTCATCTTCTTCCATCGACAGCAACTCATATTGTCGACGCAAGGTTTGTAACTTGACAACCTTGACTTTCTCACCTCCTTCGTAATATTTCACCAGAATATGCCATGCCTCATTCGCCGTTTCAGCATGAGAGATTCTGTCGAAATTAGCAGCATCGATCGCCGTCTGAATGCAATAAACAACCTTGCAATCTTTCTTCTTGACTTTGTTGTGAGCTTTTTTCTGTTCGTCGATTGCATTTGCAATTAACGCAAGAACGTCGTCGATAACCACTTCTAGGATTTCATGAAAGTCAAACAAGGATTACATCTGTTTTTTTTCTATCGGATCCAATTCTTGCCGTCAAGCATTGGAAGAGAATTTGGAATGCCCTTATCATTAGCCATCTTCGCAGCGGTTGATTCACTTGCCCTAGAAATACGATCTCTGACGTGACATTCTTGAAAACTCGATCAAGAACAATAACCGGAAGCTCTGAATACCAATTTGTTAGTGCGTGAGACACTTTTAGTAAGGAAAGAAATAAAAAATAATAAAGAAAATAAGAATTTATATTATTAAGTTGTACAAATAATGATACAAACCACGACTATTTATATACAATCTTAATTGAACTTAAATCTACTAAACCTAAATTATATCTAAATATTAAATTTAATCAAATCAAATATAATATTTTAATAAATTTAATTTAATATTTCAAGATACATTTCATTTGTTATTTTTAAAAAGTTATTTAATTTTAAGTTTGTTGAACCTTCCCTATCAAATTAAGGCAATGCATTGGAGATATATACATGCGTGTCCTACCAATTCTTTAGCAACCGAATACTTATGTATTACTTAAATAAGCAGTTGTGAGTTTTAGATTTAGCAAACAACATCCAAAATAGTATTTTATATGATACAATATACTTTCAACCTTATGTGTTGTAATATGGTTGAAGCTATGTATTTTGTTTATAATATATTATTGAGAAACTTTTTGCACAATATGTAATTCAATAGCTTTTTTAAATAAATATATGCAAAGAAATGTGAGTATAATTGCAGATATAACTCACGGGTCACTTTGAATCATTTATTTTATTTAAATTAACAATTATTTTTATTGTATTGTAAATTGTTTTTTTATTTAAGACATATTTAATCTATTTTATTTATTTATTATCACTAAAAATATTAATTAATCTATTTTTTAACTTCAATAAAATTAAAAATGTATTTTATAAAATTGAATAATATTACATAGTCATTCATACCACTAATTTTTTATCTTACAAATCACTATCAAATTATTTTCATTATTCTTAAATGTCAAATTTTTTTATGTCAAAAGTTTTTTTTATAATTATTTAATACAATTGACTTTATATAATAATCGTTTATTTTACCATTACGAAATTCAATTTAAATTCACATGTAAATCTAAATATATCATTTGTCAAGTTTATCATTATATTTTATCATTATTTATTGTAATATTTTGATTTCATAATTTTTTATTATACTTTTTAAATAAATATGAGTTATATATATATTTTAAATAAATATGAGTTATATATATATATATATATATATATATGTAAAAATATTATTTCATCAATATTTAAATAAATTCACCCATACGAGAAAGTCTTTGACTAGTTTTATTAGCAACGTCAATTTCAATTTCAAAATGTTAATTTATTTATTAATTTATTTGTCGAAAGAGATTAACAATCTAGATGAAATCAAATTTATGGCAAACAATCATATGTTACTGTATTTTAGTAAGTTACTCTATGTTATTGTCAACTATTATTTTACTAAATAATGTTATAAAATCTTTCAATTTTTTTTTCCACTTAATCTTTCAATTTCTTTGTTTTATTTAGACATAATTTTTTTTTTTGGTTTACTGTGAACATAGTTTTATCGTTTTAAAGTTTTGGATTATTTCTCTTATAGTTATGTTTATTATCAATTAATTAAATTATTAGTTATTATTTTGGACTAATAGTATGTTTAAATTGACTTTTGAAAGATTAATAATCAATTTTAAAAATATAAAATTGATTTCGAATGATTTTAAGCTGTTTGATTTATCAAAAATAAAATTGAATTTAACTTTAAAATCTATTTAAAATTATAACTTATAACTTTTATTTTTAAAATTGATTTTGAATAATTTTTTTATTAAAATTTATTATTTAACTCATTTTTATATAAATTTATTCAAATATAAATTAATTATTTTAAAATTAATTCTATTAAACTCAATTCTATTAAAATAATTATTTCTACCGTGAATTGAAATAAAACATAAGACTCATTATTGCCGATAAATATTGCCGATAAATAAAGCACACATGAGCTCCAATCTCTCTTCCACATAATATCTTATCAAAATCACTTTTATTATTAATTAGAAATATTGCAAAGTAATATTTATTTAAAATTATAATTATTTATGTTATTAATATTAATTATATTAAATTTTTATTATAACTAAAATACATTGTACATTGACAATTAAAAGGATAGAGAAAATTGAATGGCAAAGACACATCCTTATTATCCTCGTAACTTAGCCACAAATTAATACTACCATACCATTATTCCTTTTAAATCACATCATTTTTCAAACCAAAAAACAAAAATCACATCATTTTCGAATATTATAATAAGAAAATAAAAAATCATTAAAAATAATAAAAAATAATATATATTTTTCCCTTTTCATATTCGGTCCTTTATGTCTCTGTCTGTGTCTTAACTCTCTGTCTTCACCACAACCTTGTTCAACCTCAACTTCGAATTTCAACTGCGCGTTATCTCTGAGATCCAATATTTCGTGTTTTTCATTTTCTGTTACAATTTTGAAGACACATTTCGATACTTCACCCGTTCATTTTTAAGGGTTTTCGATTCTAACGTAGTTGTTGTTGTATTCTAGTACGCGTGTCTGTTTTTTTTTTTTTTTTTTTTTTGTAATTTTTCAATCGTAGTGCCTCTATTGGTCGCTTAATTTTACTGGGTCGTTTTCGTTTTTGAGTTCTGTCCTGTATAGAATTCAAAGTTTTCTCCTTTTGATTTGGTTCTAGTTGTTGCGGATTTGGGTTTTTCTTTGCATTTGGAAGTGGGAGTTTGAGTGATCTGGATTTGAATTGAGAAATAATTTGGAGGGGTTTTATGCTTTGGTTGCAAAGATGCATCCTGATCAGAGGAAAAAGGTGAAGTTTTTCAACTGGTTGATTTTGTATTATGAGTTCTTCACATGTAGGATATAGATGTAACATTTGGTTTACTATTCATGTTTGAAATTTTGTTCTTTTATACTGTTATTCTGCTCTAAGTCTAACTATTCCACTTTCCTTGGAACTGTTTTTTTATTTAGTTTTGGATAAACAAGTGTTAGTAGATTATGTAGTTTCTAGGGTTTGAACTGAACAGTGGACCACCTGATTTTGTTTCGAGGGTTGTAATCGTTTCGACTTATTTGTAGCTTTTAGTTTGCTTAGTAATTAGTATCTTTGTTAAATAGTTGGGTTTTGCTATGTTTATGCAGTCATCGGTGGAGGTAGATTTCTTTACGGAATATGGTGAAGGGAGCAGATACAAAATAGAGGAAGTGATTGGTAAAGGAAGTTACGGCGTTGTTTGCTCCGCGTTTGATACACACACTGGTGAAAAGGTTGCGATAAAGAAAATCAATGACATATTTGAACACGTATCTGACGCTACTCGCATTCTTCGTGAGATTAAGCTTCTTAGACTTTTACGTCATCCGGATATTGTAGAGATCAAACATATTTTGTTGCCTCCTTCAAGAAGGGAATTCAAGGATATATATGTTGTTTTTGAACTCATGGAATCTGATTTACATCAGGTCATCAAAGCAAATGATGATCTAACACCGGAGCATTACCAGTTTTTCCTCTATCAGCTTCTACGAGGTTTGAAGTATATACACACAGGTAGAAGATTTGATTGCCGTAGCATGTTCACTTTTGTTATTGCACAAAACTAGATGCTAAATTATATGATCATTGATACTGATCTTAAACTTTGTAATGGTCTTGTAGCAAATGTTTTTCACCGAGATTTAAAGCCAAAAAACATTTTGGCGAATGCTGACTGCAAACTGAAGATTTGTGACTTTGGTCTTGCCAGAGTAGCTTTTAATGACACACCCACTGCTATATTCTGGACAGTATGAATCTTTGCCCTGTAACTATCAACCTACTGTATAGTTCTTGATTCATCTTTATTAATTCAGTTTGTTTGCTAACAGGATTATGTTGCAACAAGGTGGTATAGGGCTCCCGAGTTGTGTGGATCCTTTTTCTCCAAGGTGCAATTTATGTTATATTTATCATATAAGATTTCGTGATATATTTTTATTTTATATTTGATAATTTCGGTCCATCCTTTTCATCCTCCCTCAGTGATATCCATAAAATCCAATCAATCAATGGATGTTGACTTATATAGGCATGCAAGCTTTGTTTATAAGCTAGTTCTTCGAATTTGAATTGAACCTAACTCAACTATACAAAACTAGCTTGTAAGGCGAGAGATGTTTTTCCACTTCTACACACTTTTTTGGTCTAATAACATTCAATGTGGAACAGTCAACGCAGACTCCTTATATATGTTGCTCCAATGTTCCGTTGCTTCTCACTTTTATGATTTGTTGGACCTAAACTAAATGGCTGTAGGCCACATTTCACTTTTAATTACACTGAATTCTTTATGGTTTATGATTTAACCATTAAAAAAGAATCGGTGCCTATTATTTTGTGTTTCTTTTGCTAATATGTTTTGTGAAAAATAGTTGATTGCATACTTATGCATAATACTGTTGAAATGTTTAATTTTTAGTCTTATCAAATAGTAGGTTGATCAAGTTAGTTAAGTGAAGATCTTTAATGTTTTTATTCATTTGTGTATATCTCACTATACGATTGAAAACCTTTTATTTTCCAGTATACACCGGCTATAGACATATGGAGCATTGGCTGCATATTTGCAGAACTTTTAACCGGAAAACCTCTTTTCCCTGGGAAGAATGTTGTTCATCAATTGGATATCATGACTGATTTTCTTGGGACACCATCTCCAGAAGCCATTGCAAGGGTTTGTTGTTCAGCTTTTCTTTGTACCGATTTGTTTATTTTATTTTGTTACTTACTGGAAATATATTAATTAATAGGTACGAAATGAGAAAGCTCGGAGATACTTGAGCAGCATGCGTAAAAAGAAGCCAGTTCCTTTCGCGCATAAGTTTCCTAATACAGACCCCCTTGCTCTACGGCTGTTAGAAAGAATGCTGGCATTTGAGGCTAAGGACCGGCCTACTGCTGAAGAGGTTGAATCCTGATGTCCGACTATCTGTAGTTTACTTTCTCTTGTATAGTTATATCTGGTTAACCGTTCATCTTGTGCGTAATAATGTCAGGCCCTAGCAGATCCTTATTTTAAAGGCTTGGCCAAGGTCGAGAGAGAACCTTCTGCTCAGCCAGTTACGAAGATGGAATTTGAATTTGAGAGGCGGAGGATAACAAAGGAAGATGTAAGAGAGCTTATATACCGAGAAATATTGGAGTACCATCCGAAGATGTTAAAGGAATTTCTAGAGGGATCAGAGCCAACGGGTTTCATGTATCCAAGGTTTTGTCTAAACCTCTACCCAAATTTTTGTTTCACATCTCAATTCTTTTTGCATTGGTTTAAGCACTTTATGAACTCTTTTCATTATTTGTTTCACTTGTTGTCAACAGTTCGTAAACTTGGATAATTATTAGCATTTGTCTAAAGCCGTACCTTATTTATTTGCATTTAACTTATGCACATTTTCTATTTCTTTTCCACACTCAACATATCACCATTTGTTTTCTTTTCGAAAATTTACCTGATTATGCTATTATCGAAACATATTTTTGGATATATTTATTTGTATGTTTTGACTCCTAATATATGTATTGTGCAAGTTCAGTCTCTGATTTCACCGCTTTGTTCCCAATCTATTTTGAATAGTGCTGTAGACCTTTTCAAGAAGCAATTTGCATATCTTGAGGAGCATTATGGAAAGGGGGGAACGGTTGCTCCACCTGAGCGACAACATGCGTCTTCGTTGCCTAGGTATCCTAATTTTCTTGCTTTTTTTTCGAAAATTTCCACTTTCCTCTTTGGCCAATGCCGTTATTTAACCTTGAAAAATGCCAATTTGAAAGACACCCATTTGTTTGCTTTGAAATTGCCTACTGTCTCTGCTGAGTCAATGATGTACATGCAGAGCGTGTGTGTTGTATTCTGATAACACGATGCAGAATACGGCTGAGGTTGCAGAGGATCTATCCAAATGTTGCATCAAAGAAGTTGAGAAACCGCCTGTAGATAGGAGTAGTGCTATTCTTCCGATGACCCGGCTTCCTTTACAAACTCCTCAAAACATTCAAGGTTTGATTACTAACCTGAGTATTTACAAATTGGCAGTAAAATGTCACAACACAAATACCTTCGAATTAAAAATTTATCGTATAGAATATGGTAATTTGCTCTCATCCGATGTACATTTGTGGCAGGTCTTGCTGCAAGACCCGGAAAAGTTGTTGGTTCTGCAATGCATTATAACAACTGTGGGGTGGCAGCAGAAACCGAACAACGGAGGGTGGTTAGGAATGCATCTGTTTCGAATCAGTATGCTGCTTCAAGCTATCCGCGAAGAAATCCAAACTATAAAAGCGAGAGGATAGAAGACGATGGGATTGAAGGTTCTAACAGGATGCAGCCAAAGCCTCAATACATAGCAAGGAAAGTCGCTGCTGCTCAAGGCGGAGCAGGTAGCCAGTGGTATTGATTTTCGATAGAACGTGAAGTTTACGCCGCTTAAAACTGCCTTGTGCCATGAAGATCTTGTGATACATGGATTTCATGTGCTACACCTAATCTTGATCTTCTGAGCTTGCAAAAAATTGAAGTGGGCATAACCTTGACTATGATCAACTTAAGGTAGCTTGCGAGATTCACTTACACAACAAGTTTCTAGCGAACGATTTCGTCAATCGGATCGGATGATTGGAAGGGTGATTCGCACGGTCTAATTGACGATTTTCTTACACTAATTTGTGAAATAATAGAAACACAAGAGATCTGATAACATGAATTTGAAGGCAGAGGTGTTGCTTCAATGCGGAATTGAAGCTGTTACTTAATAGTATTGACTGCCATTATAAAGATATAATGTATTTTTGAAAAAGAGATTAATCAAAATATCTTCTTTCTATCCGAATAACTTAATTTGGTGTTAACAAATTAGACAAAATAAGTGCCTTTTAAGTCATTTGAAGCTAAAAATTTCGTTGGAAAGGAATGAAGTGGATAACTCGCAGAGATGAGTATAGTAAAATTAAATAATATTTTAATCTTATATATTTTTTTTGTGTAAAATGATAAATAAATATTTATTATTAATATTATAATTATTGTAATGTTATAGGTTGAATTAAATATTTTTTATTTAAATTCTTTAGTATTCTTACAAATCTTCTAGTATTTACTTGTTAAATTTTGAATTTTTTTTGGTTAAATATATTTTTGATCTTTATAAATCTTCTAGTATTTACATGTTAAATTTTATTTTAGTTAAATATATTTTTGATCTTTATAAATAATTAAAATTTTATTTTTAGTCTCTATTAAAGTAATGACAAATTTTGATTCTTAAATTTTTTTTATTCATATAATTTTAGTTTCTGTTATTTTTAAAAAATTTAAAAACAGTTTAATTATTCTTAAAAATTTAAATTTTTAAATAATTTTTTACATCCGTGTTTAAAATATTATAAAATATTTATTTATCAAATTTAAATTTTTAATAAATAAGAAGAATTAAATATAAATTTTCTTAATTTAAAAAAATTATAAAAATAATAAAATTTTGATTTGAAAATTAAATTAAGAGTTTCTATTTTTAAATTTTTTTTTATAATATTATAAACATGTCTATAAAATAATTATTGACTCTCCGTCTATAATCAATCATTCCCTTCCGTTTGATTTGAATCTCTTTAACCATTCCCTTTCTTTGAAGTATTCATGACATGAGAGAAAATTAAATTGATGTATTTAATATCTTAGTAGTTTTTTCTTCTTTAAGTGAAATGCACCCTCAAGTTTTAAATTAATGCACCCTCAAGTTTACGAAGTTACGAAAATTCTCCCCAAATTTATTTGCAAACCTATATTTTATAGAATATCTTTTACTTAGCTTCATAAAAAATAAAAATATAAAGAATTTAAATATAAGAAATAAAAAATATTAATTTAATTAAGAACTTTGAAAAAGAACTTAATTATTACCATTTATCATTACTACGACATAACATGTGTACCCTTTTCCCCTAAGGGGTACACGACATAACATGTGTGAGCTTTTTTTTGCGTCATTTTTTTCGTCAATTTGAAAAGTTAGAAATTCTAACTTTAACTAGAACCACTTTTGGGAGAATTTCTACGTTGAAAACAAACTCATGCAAATTTTGTCAATCCTCTATTCAATATTTGATTATTCTAATACAGTCACTCTCTAATTGATGATTTATCATTAGGTTGAAAAAAAATATATGCTTTTCTCTATGTTTTACTTATTATTTATCATTCATCATTCTCACATAAATTCTTTTACTGAATATTGTTTTTGCTAGGGACAACCATTAGGTAGGTCACGCAGGCTAGACTCAATTTTATTTATTTATATGATTCTAATTAATTATGTTTAAAAAAATAAATTATTTTCTATATCAATTAAATAATAATATCTATTAAGAATTTATATAATAATAATACCTATTTAAGATGTGTATTGTATAGTTAATTTAAAAATCATTGTTATAGATAATAAACCTTTAAATTCTCTTATATAAAGTAATATTTGTAATATAAATATTTTATTAAAGGATTTGATTAATGTTTTATAAAATATGATTTTTTTGGAGAAACGAAAATATATATTAATTCAAAAACAGTTAATACAAAGTCGATCCAAAGATCCAGACCCAAGTCAACAACATCCAATAAACTAAAAGACTAGACAACTATACTCAACCACAATCATGGACTAGTATTAATTTTCCCCATACACATTTCAATTCTATACTTTAACTCTCCCAATTGAAAAAAATCTTTAGTATGATTCTGAAATATAATCATATTCCGGGTAGTCCAAATACTATAGATGGATTCTGCAACAATCAGTTTAGCTTTCCTACACTTCATACTTTTGCCTTTAGTATTGCTAATGATCCAATCCAACCCCATCACTCCATTGGTCGCCCAACGGTACTCCTCATCTTTATCTAAAACTTGGTTCCAAATGTTTATGTTGAATATCCTCATTTGTTCCGCAAAACACGCACAAACCATCATTTTGGATACCAAACCTGCGCAACCCATCCTTAGCAGGCAGTCTACCTAGGAGTGTCATCCAAGTGATGAAAGTGGCCCTAGGACGAACACAATTACCTAGGATAACCTTTTCCCACCTAACTTTGGTATTCACCCCCTAAGCAACTTGTACATATCTCTAGTACGGTAACCGCCCCTATTCCGGAATTCATCTCAAACCGTCAAGTCCATCAATTCCTCCTTGTGTTTAAATATCGCTTTCACAATCCAAGAGGCATGGGAAGGAGGGATATAATCAATCTAAAAAATATGATTTTTTTAGAGAGATAAAAAGTGTTTAGATGTATTGATTTTATTATCAATTAATAAATATTTAAAAAAATTAATTTCAATGATTTAATGATCTTACATCTCAAAAATTTTAAAATTAAAATACAATTTAAAAAAAATATTTTTATTATATTAAAATATTTAATTTAAAATTTCACATGGATCCTGATTTTTCATGCGAATGCTATTAGCATATTATACCTAGCCGCTGCTATGAAGAATATGTGCTCCAATACCAAGGTTTATTATCTCTTTTTATTTTTAGTAGTAATCTCACAACAATTAGTTAAAGTCTATTCATGAAAATTCATAATATTACTATTGTTCAAGATAGTTTTAACATAGTAAAAATTCTTATTATTTAAATTTTAAAAAATAATATATAATAATAAAATGTCTGTGTTTGCTTTCAGTTATAAAATATTATTTCTTGAAATTATATTCTTAGAATTATTATTCTTAAAAATGATATTTTCATGTATGTGTTTGATGAAAAATTAATTTTTTTTGGATATGTTTACAAATTTAATTTAAATAAAAAATTATAAAAATAAAAGTAAATGAAATATTAGTGGAAAGTTAAATTAATTAAATTTTATTCTTATAGAAATGTTGGATCGTTATTTTTTAACATGAGAATAAATATGAGAAAACTCATGTGTAAAAAATATTTTCAGAAATAAAAAATATCCTCAAATAATTTTTAAAAAATTGAAACAAACATAAAATTATTGTATTTTCAATATAATATTTTCATGAATCTTAGTCTCTCTGTCACAAAATATAAGTGAAAAAAAAATATTTTTGTTGTTCTAAAATATAAGAGAAAAATTCAACTTTTATTTTTTCCAAGATAAAATTAAATACAAATTACATTTAATTACTTTCTTTCTTTCATATTTTCTATAATCAACAACTAATTAGAATTGTTTTTACATTTTCCTATGTATTTTTTTCTTAATAATTATGATTTTGTTTTTTTCTTTATTGTATTTTAGGACGGAAGAAATATTTTATAACTTGAAATATATTGGAATCCACCAAATCTCTATGATGAATTTCTACCTATCTTGATGAACAAGATTGATATTACCACACAATGACAATGAATTATGAGAAAAGAAAAGAAAAAAAGACAATTATTTTATGTAGAATTTCTCTCTGCCCACAAACTGTGGAAAACTTTGTTATTCACTTGCAACTGCAAATTCTGTGAATACAACTTAATTGACTTGATTGTCTTGATTACAAAACTAGGGGTTACTTCATCTATTTATAGATTTAGGTTAGCCACAATCCATAACTATAAAAGTAAAAAATATTTATTTTAGATCTAAATCAAATCTATCTAAATCTTAAAAAATCTAATCTGCGTGTATAGCTTGCTTCGATCCACAAGCTCTTCGACTGAGCAATGACTTCCTTCGAGCAACCTGCTTCGATCAACCTCTAAACCCTTCGACACACATAATTTTGACACTATGGATTACAATTTAACACACCACTTAATTCATTGTGTCTAAACTATCTATATTCATTATATCTCTTAGTCTTCTAAATACTTCGACCTGCACTCCCTTTGTCATGATGTCTGCAATCTGATTCTCAGTTCTGCAGTGTTCCAAATTAATCTTCCCATTTTCTACCTGCTCTCTAAGATAGTGGAACCTTATTTAGATGTGCTTACTTCGACTATGTGCTATCGGGTTCTTCGCCAGATTGATACCTGACATGCTGTTGGTCTTCATGGTAATTGCTCCATGATCTTTTTCTGTTATCTCTTCGACCAAGTTCACCATCCAAGCTGCTTGACATGCACAAAGAGAAGCAACTATGTATTCTGCTTCGCATGATGATAATGCCACTACTGGTTCCTTTCTTGAACTCCAAGCAACTGGTGCACCACCTAACATAAACACATATCATGCTGTTGATTTTCGATCTTCAGCATCACTACACCAACTCGAATCAGTGTATCCCACTAACTTGCATTCTTTTCCTTTATCACCTGCAGGAAACAAAATGCCATAGTCGAGAGTTCCTTTGAGATACCTTAGTATCCTCTTCACTGCTGCTAGATGTGATACATTTGGCTTCTGCATGAATCTATTTACCATACCTACACTATATGCTAAGTCAGGCCTTGTATGACAAAGGTATCTCAATGACCCAGTAAGTCTTCTGTATTGGGTTGAGTCGACATCATCTTCATCTGCATCTTTTGACAGTTGCAATCTTGGTTCTGCAGGTGTCAAAGTTGAGTTGCATTCTTCCATCTAAAATATTTTGAGAATTTCTCCTGCATATCTTCTTTGATGCATCATCAAATCTCTACTGCTCTTGTAGAATTCGATGCCAAGGAAATATGAAATCTCACCCAGATCAGACATTTCGAATTCCTTGCTGAGATCACCTTTGAAGTCTTCGATCTCACTTTTTCAGCTACCTGTTATTAACAAATCATCGACATAGAGACATAGTATAAGCAATTCACTATTTCTTCTTCTTACATATACTCCATGTTCAGTTGTGCACTTCACAAGTTCCTTCTCCCTTAGGAAACTATCAGTTTTCTTATTCCAAGCTCTTGGAGCTTGTTTCAATCCATATCGAATTTTATGCAGCCTGTACACCTTTCTCTCTTCGTCATGTTTCACAAACCCAACTGGTTGTTTAACATTAACTTCTTCGTCTAAGCATCCATTCAGGAATGCACACTTCACTTCTATCTGACATATGTGCCATCTGTTTATTTCTGCTAGACCAACAACCAACCTGGTTGTTTCGATCTTAGCAACAGGTGCAAAAACTTCATCGAAGTCTATTCCTTCTTTCTGTAGAAATACTTTCGCCACAAGCCTTGCTTTGTGTCGAGTTACTTCCCCTTTGGGATTCATCTTCACTTTGTATACCCACTTGACATCAATTTCCTTCTTGCCTTGAGGCAACTCGACAAATGACCAAGTGTTGTTGTCTTCGATAGACTTCACTTCTTCATTCATTGCTTTCACCCACTTCAAATCCTTCAATGCTTCATCTGCATTGACAGGTTCGACATATGCATAGAAAGCATAATGTACCAACTCATCTGATGTAATCACACAATCTTGCAATCTTGCAGGCACGCGTCTTGTTCTTTGAGGTCTGCTTGTACTTGGTTGATCTATAACTGCTGGTTCCTCTTGTCAAACTTCTCTTTCGACCTGAGTTTCTGGTTCTTCAAGTAGGATTTCCACTGAATTTTTCTTGACATTTTCAGTCAAATATTATTCTTTAAGCTCATCTGTGATCATGTCTCTGTTGATTACAATCTTCTTGTTCACTTGGTCGAATAACTTGTAACCTCCTGTCGAATGATATCCAACTAGAATCATTTGACTTGACTTGTCATCAAGTTTTCTTCTCAACTGATCTGATACATGTCTATGTACAATATATCCAAATACCTTCAGATGACTCAAGCTAAGCTTCACACAAGACCAATATTATTCTGGAGTAATTCCTTCTAGCTTCTTCGTAGGACATCTGTTCAAAATGTATGTTGCAGCCAAAGCAGCTTCACCCCAAAACTCTTTAGGTAAATTCTTGCCTTTTAACATACTTCTCACCATATTCATGATGGTTCGATTCTTCCTTTCTTCACTTCTATTATGTTGCGGAGTATAGGGTGGCACCACCTCATGCACAATCCCTTCCTTTTCACATAACCGGTCGAAGTATTTCGACACATACTCTCCACCATCATCTGTTCTCAAAACTTTGAGTTTTCGACCACTTTGTCTTTCGACCATAGACTTAAACTTGGAAAATACCTCGATCACTTCACTTTTCTTCTTGATTAGGTAAGTCCAAAACTTTCGACTGAAATCATCTATGAATGTAACAAAGTATTTGTTACCTCCTATCGAATCCACCTGGATTGGTCCACATACATCAAAGTATATGACTTCAAGAATAGCCTTCGACCTACTTCCTGCATCCTTGCTGAAGCTATTCTTGTGCTGCTTCGCCTGCACACATTCCTCACATACCTCGTTTGGAATGTCGATTTTTGGCAATCCTGAAACCATATTTCCTCTCTTCAAATCTCTGATGTCTTTGAAGTTGAGATGGCCTAGTCGATAATGCCATACCAATTCATCTCTGCTAGCTGCAGTCGAAAGACACTTGTTCTCTATCATATTTAATTCGATCTTGAAGGTTCTATTTTGTGACATAGGAGCCTTTAAGATTAATCTTCCATTTGCATCGACGACTCTCATCATCTTATCTTGGATCGACACTTTATAATTCTTTTCGACCAACTGCCTTATACTGGGAAATTGCTCTTCATATCTAGTATGTACAACACATTAGAAATTACCGACTTCTTGCCATCTTTCCTCATAATCATAACATCACCAATACCTTCAGCTACTAGGGTATTGTCATTTGCGAATTTTACCATATTTTTTATTGAGGGCTTGATGTTGACAAACCAGTCTTTTCTTCCAGACATATGTGATGAGCATCCTGAATCCAAGTATCATTGGTCCTTGAATCTATCTTCATCTCTTGCTGTGACCATCAACATCATCTCTTCTTCTTCATATTTTGCAAACTTTGCATCACTTTCTTGATTCTTTCATTTTTCTGGGCAATCACTCGAATAATGACCATACTTCTGACAATTGTAACATTGAATGTGACTCTTGTCAGGTTTTCGACCACCACCTCTTCCTCTATTTGCAACACCACCTCTTTGGTTGCCTTGGTATGGTCTTTTTTGATTCGACACGTTTCCTTCATTCTGGTTTCCTCTACCATTCAATTTGTTGTAGCCGCGTCTACCTTTGTCGAACCACTTTCCTTTGCCTTTGGTTTCTTTTGTTGAATGTGCCTGCAAAGCCACATCACTCTTTGATTTTCCTGCAGCTCTTTCATTCATTCTTTGTTCATGAGATTCAAGCGTCCCTTGAAGTTCTTCCTTTGTAAATTTTGACAAGTCTTTCCCCTCTTCTATAGCCACCACTACATGGTCGAACTTAGGAGCCAAATATCTCAAGATCTTCGAAACAACAACTCTTGTTGTTAATGTTTCTCCACATACCTTG
Organism: Vicia faba; assembly: GCA_948472305.1. NCBI lineage: Eukaryota > Viridiplantae > Streptophyta > Magnoliopsida > Fabales > Fabaceae > Vicia > Vicia faba. The sequence goes on along the minus strand of OX451736.1, from coordinate 1,616,237,293 downwards.
ATTTGATTCACTAGTTTTGTAACCCTAGTGAAGAAATCATATATGCTCTCACTATCTTTCATCTGAAGCAATTCATACGTTCTCTTGTGAGTTTGTAACCTCACTTCTTTCACCTTTTCTGCACCACCAAAAGATTTCTCAAGTACATGCCAAGCTTCTTTTGCAGATTCTGAATCACTCACTTTTTCAAAAAAATTTGGACTCACACATTGATGAATTATAAAGAGTGTTTTATAACTCAGCTTCTCAATTTCTGTGTGTTTATTCTTTTCTTTTTCTGAAGCGTTTTTTTCAAGCGCTTCAAATCCATCTTTTACAAGATCCCAAAGATCTTGACACCTGAACAAAACTTTCATTGTTTGCACCAATTCTCATAGTTGTCTACTTTCAGAATTGGTAGAGTTGCTAAATAATTTGCATTCCCATAATTCGTCATCGTGAATTCTTTTTCTTCCTCAATCGTTCTTGATCGATACTTCCTTTGAATCGACTAACCGAGCTCTTGATACCAGATGTTGGAAACCCACCAAATCTCTATGATGAATTTCTATCAATCTTGATGAACAATATTAATATCACCACACAATCACAATGAATTATGAGAAAAGAAACGAAAAGAAAGAAGACAATTATTTTCTACAGAGTTTCTCTCTGCCCACAAACTGTGGAAAATTTTGTTATTCACTTGCAACTACAAATTCTGTGAATACAACTTAATTGACTTGATTGTCTTGATTACAAAACTAGAGATTACTCCCTCTATTTATAGATTTAGGTTAGCCACAGTCCAAAGCTATAAAAGTCTAAAATATCTATTTTAGATCTAAATCAAATCTATCTAAATCTAAAACAAATCTAATATGTGTGTATGACTTGCTTCGATCCACAAGTTCTTCGACTGGACAATGACTTCCTTCAAACAACCTACTTCGATCTACCTCTAAACCTTTCGACACACATAATTTCGACATTATGAATTACAATTTAACAAAATAAACACACTCTAAAAATGACATTTAATAAAGAAGAATAAAAAAAATATTGATATTTATTTTTTCTATTTTTCCTTTTTACTAAAAAAAATATATTTTTTACGTTATTGTGTAATTGACCAATATAGAATAAAGGTCACAAGAATAAAATTTTCATCTTACAAACTTTAGAAGTTTGTGGATGATAGATTATAAAACAAATGTTAGAAATAGATATAGTGAAAAAATAGAATTTTTATTTTAAGGCTAGAAAAAAAAGAAACAATTTAGTGGAAATTTATAGACGTTGAACGTACTTTAATCACGTAAATTTTTTTCTAAAATCACTTCCGTTAAGATTTGATAAAAAAATAGATTTTGTGTTGCCACAAATATTGTTGAAGCAGGTAAGAAAGTGTGAACAAAACTCACAAAATTTGTACATATATGACAGGTAAGCAATAATACTTTGTAAACGCAACAAACACTCCATAACATATTTGCTTCAAATTAACATGTTATAGCATGTTGGTTAAGTTGGTATATTAAAAACTGTACAAAGAAAAGATGAATTAATAATATTGTTATTTTCTTTAGTTAATGGATGGATAACCCGTAGAATCCTAAATACAGTTGGCGGTGTAATGTATTACTACTATAACGGTTGGTGTTCTTTTTGGTTTTCAATTTTTTTTTTCTATCAAAAAAATTATTAGGTTGAGTCACAGATTAGGTCGCTCTTTTTAAAATATTTTGTAATATTATTCAAAATCATGTAAAATAGTCTAACTGCTGCGCCGCCTTCAGGATAAAACAGTCAAATTCAATATTATACGATTCTATTTGCACGGTAGATAATCAATCTAGAAATACACCATCTGATGATACTAAGAGCATTCGAATATGGTATAAATACCACAGTAATATCTGATATAACCGACAATTGTAATAATTTCTCAAATCAAGAGAAATTTCAATAATTCTTCAAAGAGAATTCAATGATGGTCATTTGACCACTCAAAAAGATTTCTCAAACAAAGAGAAATTCGAATAGTTCTCTAAAGAGAATCTAAAAATTATACTTGATAATTTCTCAACTTAAATGAGGAGAAATTAACATTATTCTCTAAGGAGAATTCAAGAAAGTACTCGGAAAATTCAACGAGTAGAAAAAATGGAGAGAAGTTGTCGCTTCGACAATTCGAAAGACGCATAGTTATGAGCGTGAGGAAGGAAAAACTCAAAAAAGAATTTTTGGTGTAGTTTTGGAATGAAACAAGTGATTTCCTTATATAATGAAGTAAACTAGCCAAGAAGGGAATTGTAGAGATCGAACATATTTTGTTGTCTCCTGTAGCGGTGAAAATCGGAGATCAAACTATTAATTAACTTGACTCGCAAAAGCAAGAGTCGCCACCGCGCTTTATTATTTCTAAGGGAAAAGAGAAAAGTGCGAAATAAAACTCATAAATATGCAAATTAAGTACAATACTAAAAGTAAAGAAAAATATAATTGAAAGAGATCAAAGGTTCGGGGATTGGTTATACAAAGGGAAAGTACTAGGTTCGGGGATTGGTTATACAAATAAAAAGTACTAGCACCCTATGAATCTATAGTATCCTATAAGAACCTTTTGAAATATCTATTTTTAGGTTAAAATTGGTTTGCTTAGGGATTAAACTCAAGACCTCTAAATTGCATATAACCAGCCTTACCACTACATCATATTAAACTGTTTATCATTTTATGCTGCAAATAAAATAAAAAGGGTAAAGATGATTGGGTTGGGCTTAAAAACTAAGCCCAAACCTGGATCTATTAAAGAAGACAGTGAGGGATTTTGAAACCCTAATTTTCTCCAACAAGAGGCGTCGCTCAAGACTCTTGGAAATGCCCAATAATTTCTTTCAATAAAACTCAATTAAAAAAGAAGTAAATTCTTTCTCTCTTCACGTCGTACCTCACACTTTCAAACTGATACTCCCTCTGTTTTCTATTTCCGTTCGCACTTCATGTTCCTCCTCTCATCACATGTTTCTCATCATCTTATCTCAGCTCAGTTTCAAATCACTCTTTAATCTCCGTGTTATCATGTCTTCAAGATCTCACTCACCTGCTCCTCACGGTTTACATATCAACAACAACAAAAAACGAAATCGATGATTTCTCTCATCATACTCACATGGTTTCCATCTATTAACACAACAATAAAAAAAGGTTATGATCCTCACCGTTTGCACTAATATTCCCTCAATCATTTGTGATAGCACAACAATAAGCAAAAAATTTCACAAGTATTATTGACGAATAGGAAAATCTAATAGCAACAACAACTTAAAAGTAGAGTAAAGAGGGAGTTACCTACGACGGTGTTCGAATGCTAATGGTACGGCGAATTCGGTTGCATTGCGTTTCAACTTCGTTGCGAACTCTACTTGCTCGATGATCTTTCTACAGCGAGGGAGATTTTGTTGGTGAAGAAAGATGTATGCGTCTCTGTTGCGGATTGGCTTTCTCAGTTTAATTGTTTTTGTGGTTTTATTGCATTCTTGCAGAACTTCTGGTGTACATTTGAACAAGATTTGTGGGTAACTTTCGAATGTGAGATTCTTTTGTATGCTAGAACAGAGGTTTGAAGGTTTGATGTCAATACGTTTTATGAGTTTTTTGAATGAAGGTGAAGTTGAAGATGAGCATAGAGGTTCTGAGTAAATTATTTTTTTCTTCTGTTTTTTGTGTTGAAATATACGAGAGATGGAGTATTTTCTCTCTTGAAATATTCAGTGTTCTCACTTCTTCCCCCCTTTTCTGTTGATGAAGGTCTCTATTTATAGTGAAGTATATGGGGTTTTGGGGGGGGGGGGGGGGGGTTGTGAGATTTTGAACTGTTTTGGGAATTGGGTTGTGGCTTTCTGAGATAGCTTTTGGGGTGTACCATTTTAGTGTAACTCTTGACCTGTTCTGCTTGGTGTTTGTGTGCAGGTTAGAGCATATTGTGTAGGTTGTATTATAGCTTTATGGACTGATATATAATAAGGCAGCAATATGGATTTTGGATTTTTATGGGCCGATTTGCAGCATGAGTAGCTGAGTGACAGTAGGATGATAGGGCAACAAGACAATGAAATTTTGTTTGGACATGTTCTATGACGTGAAGGGTTAAATTGAAGATTAGGTTTAGAACAAAAGCATTGTGCAATTGTTTCTTTTATGTAAAGTTTGCTATGTAACTTTATGATGAATGAATAGCCTAACTTTGTGAGCTTCAAATTGAATATTTCCTTTGCATTCTAACATCACATGACATTTGTATTTTATAGATAAAGTATTGTGAATTTGTTTGATCTTGGCCTTGAATCTTGCATGAATTCTTTGAATGAATTTTATTGAAATTTATTTGAAGACCATGAATCAAACATGAGTTATATGGTAGAATCTTGGTTCCAAATTGAATATCATGGACAAAATATTTTGGCTTTGAATTTACATATTGAAAATCATCTTGAAAACAAAGAGGTGTGGACCATAATGAATGCCTTATGTGCTAAGTGAACCATGAATCTCCTAATTTTCCATGTTTTGAGATTTTGATATCTTGAGCCAAAACTTGATAATTTTGAATAAACCTTGATCTTAAGTCACTAATTGAAATAATACTTCACCGTAATCTCCAATTTATTCAATGAAAAACCAAATTCAACTCCTCCATCTATGTTAACTTGTAATTGAAGTAAATGAGAGTCAAAATTATATAGACCAAAATGAGTTGTAACTTGTGCTTCAGTTCACCACAATCAATAATGACTTGAGAAACTATTATGACATGAATTGAATTTAGAAGTTAAGAACATTCTAAATCAAAAACAATGAACAATAATATTTCAATAAGTTCCATGTCTTTCTAAGCACAACTTGACTTTGATTCTTGACGAACACTTGTAGATGACATCAATTATGACAACATGCAAAAAGAATCACCTCAAAATATTAAAAATTGAGAAACTTATGATCCGTGGAAGTTGGGCACAACTATTTTAAGATTAGGTCAAATTCACAAAATGACCTCTAAAGTATTTGAAATTCTGATGATCCCCCGCACATAATTAGCTCTTGACTTGTAAAGAGAAGTTGGAGATGACGTCAAGGAGAGTCATATGCAAAAAGAACCATTCAAAAATATTGAATAGTGAAGAAGTTACAATCTTTTGAACTTGATCTTGAAAATGTTGACTTTTGGTCAAAGTGCTTTGAATCGACTTGCAAATTTGATCTTTCCTCGCATTCCCAGACATATTGATGCATATATGGGCCATTGATGATGAAATATTGACTATGCTTTTGGTTAAAGGCTAAAATTTAATGAATTAGTCTTTAAGAATGGGTGATTCACCATACTTAAACACTTGAGGGATCCAAAACCCTAATTGAGGCGTAACACCTGGCGCTCTTGATTCAGACCCATATCTGCACATGAAACCAAAGAAACACAAACATACATCTTTGTATGGAATTAGAAGTTAGTGATGAATAAAATAAAATGTTCACGACAATTGATAATCTCTGCATAAGCAATGCTCAAAGTTAAGCGGATTAAAAACCAATTGTATCTCGTGACCTTGATGCTTTATGAAAATGCAAATGAATGTGAGATCTTAGGTTAAAAATTTGGATATGACACATCATTCAAGAAGGGAATTCAAAGATATATACGTTGTTTTTGAACTCATGGAATCTTATTTACATCAGGTTATCAAAGCAAATGATGATCGGACACCGAAGTATATACACACAGGTAGAAGATTTGATTGTCGTAGCATGTTTACTTTTGTTATTGCATAAACTATATGCTAAATTATATGACCATTGATACTGATCTTAAACTTTTTAATGGTCTTGTAGCAAATGTTTTTCACCGAGATTTAAAGCCAAAAATCATTTTGTCAAATGCTGACTGCAAACTGAAGATTTGTGACTTCGGTCTTTCCAAAGTTACTTTTAATGACACACCCATCTGGGCAATATGAATCTTTTCCCTGTAACTATCAACCTACTGTATAGCTCTTGATTCATATTTATTAGTTCATTTTGTTTACTAACAGGATTATGTTGCGACAAGGTGGTACAAGACTCCCAAGTTGCGTGGATCCTTTTTCTCCAAGGTGCAATTTATGTTATACTTATGCATAATACTATTGAAATGTTTAATTTTTAGTCTTATCAAATAGTAGGTTGGTCAAGTTAGTTAAGTGAAGAACTTTAACGTTTTTATTCATTTGTGTATATCTCGCTATATACAATTGATAACCTTTTATTTTCCAGTATACACCGGCTATAGACATGGAGCATTGACTGCATATTTGCAGAACTTTTAACCGAAAAACCTCTTTTTCTCGAGAAGACTGTGGTCCATCAATTGGATATCATGACAGATTTTCTTGGAACACCATCTCCTGATGCCATTGCAAGGTTTTGTTGTTCAGCCTATCTTCTTCGTACCAACTTGTTTATTTTATTTTGTTACTTAGTGGAAATATATTAATGGATTAAATATACGATCCCCCTATCAATAGGACGAGTTTTGATTTTTTCCCCCTGAAGTATTTTTTGTGATTCCACCCTTAGAGTACCTCCAACGGAGGATTTTTCAAGGATTTTCCAGCGTAGCCTTCATAGCTACATGGAATAAAAGAGTAGCAATAATGGAAAGACTAGCTCAATGTAAGGAGGACGAGATGGAGTTTAAGGAAATGCAATTACTCTCGAAAGACACTTCTACGATGAATGATAGTCAACGAGATATTCATAAAAAATATTGTAATAAGTTGAAAAAAAATATGGACTTTAGTCATGATGAAAAATTGTAAAATGGTTCAGAATGCATAGGCACGTGTTTCTTCGAATTGTAGCCGCCCTTGGAAATCATGATGAATATTTCCAAATGAGGGTTAATGCAACTGGGAAAATGGGTCTTTCACCATTGCAGAAATGCACATATGCTATTCGTATGTTGGCATATGGATCTCCCACTGACATTGTAGATGAATATGTTCGAATCGGTGAAAGCACTTCAGTTGAGTGCTTATAAAGATTCATTCGGGGCGTGAATCTTGTATTTGGGGCAGAGTATTTGAGAAAGCCTAACAACACAGATGTTTAACATCTTTTACAAATGGGAGAGTCACATGGCTTTCCAGGTATGTTGGGTTCCATTGATTGTATACATTGGGAGTCGAAAAATTATCCCATTGCATGGAAAGGACAATTTTTTTGAGGTGATCATGGTAAGCCCGCAATCATGCTTGAAGCAGTGTCATGACAAGACCTATGTGTTGTACCCCAAAATTTTCCCTCCCATAACCTTCAAAGTTTTGACAAGAATCATCCACAATTGGTTCAAGTTTACTCAAAGGCTACACAGTCAACCACCCTCCTGAAGCCAGTCAAACTAGGGTTTTGGTTCTCACAAGGAAGCTGAAGTTTTCAAGGGCCCAATCAAGCCTCACATGCCTACAAATATGGTCAAGTATCCTCACATCAAGTTTCAAGACATTCAGCTCAAGATTGCACAGTCAAAACCCTAAATTGCACTACAGTCAACTGTAGGGGCAAAATGGTCATTTGGCAGTCAAAAGTTCAAATTTTTGGTCAACATATCATTTTGAAGCCACAAACATCATTTGATCAATGCTTGATCATGATTCTCAAAATTTGGCTCAAAAATCATCAAGATGCAAAAGTTTCTATTTTTGGACAGCTGAAAAAGTCAACTGAAATTGACCAGGGCATAACTTTCACATGGTTCATCAGAAAAATTCCATCCAAAGCTCATTTTGAAGAGAAAGACATTTCCTACAACTCATCTTCATACTTCAAGTCCAAGAAATGCTCTCACAAAAAGTTATCAATTTCAACATTATAGGTCATTTTCAAAAGTCAACAAAAAGGGACTTTAAGTCAAAGGCCATAACTTGAGATTGGTAAATCAAAATGACATGGGACCAAAGGCATTGTTTAGAGGGCTTCAAGACCTTTCTAAAATGTCCAAGAACATGAGCAAAGCTTAAAAATTGAGCAAGTTATGCATTGGAGAAGTTGGGAAATTTTTGTGAAATGGCCAAAATCATTTATCCTTGAAATCTCATTTTTGACAAAAGGGGCCCACTTTTTCCACTTGAATTAACTTGACCATGCTTCCCACGTGTCCCATCTTTTACTTCAGATTTTTTTATTAATTTTTTCATTTTTATTGATTTTTATTGGATTTAATTAGTTTTAAATCTTTTAAAATCAAAAGAAATTCAAAAATTGATTTAAGAGGGATATTTTGGCTTTGACTAGCCTTGAAACACCTTTATGAGCCTACCATTTTTCGTGCTAAGGCTTAATCAAGGCAAGAATTCAAATTTGAATAAAAAATGGAAAGATGGTTATGGTGGTTTATGTGAAAATCAAAATCATCAAAGCAAGGTTTTATTGACCATAATGATCATTCATACACATAGCCTAAGAGATATACAAGTGATCAGAGGCGTTTTTACACCCTAAGCTGCGCAGAAGGAGACATAGCAAACTTGGAATTTTCACCAAAAAGTTCAAAACTGAAAAGCAGGTTCTAGGTCGATTCAAAGCACCATTCCTTTTCCAATAGCTTCCTCAAGGTTCCCAGAAGCGATTCCAATCCCTAACATCAACTCAAACGCAAAGAATTGGTAAATAGAACTTAAACTGTACAGCAAAAAATGCATAATCGTATTTCATGTTTCAAGCATCTTCATTGCTTTTTTTTGATGCATTCATGCTAATAAACGTGTTCTGAAGCTAACCATGTCACCCAATTTTGTTTTCGTGCCATATATGGATGTTTGCCATTGATACTTTTCTAGGGTTTTCAGAGCTTGAATTTAGGGCTTCTTAAAGGAGGAAAAATTGGACATCCTCAGTACCATGGTTGGACTCAGCGCATGAGGACGAAGAACATGGAACCCTCGCGCTCAATTTATGAGCGTTGAGGGGCTAATCGTTGTTTTCTCAAAACACCTCTAAACCCACGTTTGCAAAACCGTTGCCTCATAGTTGTGTTTCAGGAAGAAGAAAGAAGACGACCTCGTTGTCAAGCAGGGATTGGCTCATTCAAAGTTTCGCGCCAGAAATCCACTATTGCGTTGTTTTCTTTTTTTAATATTTGTTTGTTATTAATATATCAAAAGCGTTCAATAGCTCAGCTGGCAAGGTGTGATGTTGGTAACCCCCATGACCTGGGTTCAAGTCCCAGGTCTTGCATATTTCAATATTGTTTTTCTATGTGAATTCCTATGCAGCATTGACACTGAAGCGCATGATACACCATCATAATCAAGACGTCCACGTGCCCCTGATGACCAAACCCAAGGCACAGATCTAAGGAGCACGCTGTACCTTAGTCCACGCTTCAGCATAGGATTCAAAAAGTCAAACGGACTCAATTTGCTTGGGACACACCTCCTAATTGGGGCCTGAACCCCCCCCTGGGTTTGCAATTCTTTTCTTCATATTTTTTTTTTTTTTCAATTGTTGTTTTATTTGTTTTATTATTTTAATTTAATTATTTTTTCTTGCAAAATATAAAACCTCATAAAAAATCAGAAAAGATAAAACTAAAAAAAAATAATTTTATTTTAGTATCAATTTTTGTAATTAAATTCCATGTAATTAATTTAGATTTAATTTTAGGTAATTTAATTCTTTTTTCATAATAAACCAAAAAATAACAAAAATAGGTCTTTAATACTTTTTTTCCTTTTTTTAATTAATTGAATATTTTGTCATTAATCATTAATTTTTGTAAATAAATTTCATAATTAATTTAGTTTAAATTCTAGGTTTTAACTTTAATGCGTTTTCTTTAATAAATTAAAAAAACATTAAAATTAGAATTAATTACTTGACTTTTAATTAGTTTAAATTTTCTTTAATTGTCATAAATCAAAAAAACATAAAAATAAGTCATTTCTTTTATTTAATTTAATTATTCTATTCCATTAATTTTAATTCCTTAAAGGGTTCAACGCCCTCGCATTCGGTCGTATTTTCCTTTTTTCGCGCGTTTTATTTATTTTGATGTAAATGTAATGTAATTGTACCAAAGCCATGTAATAGCTATTAGACATTTATTTTCTGCAATTTATTTTAAATCGGGTTCGGTTTAATTTTGGCGATGTGAACCCGCGCCATTTGTAATAATTTAGATTTATTTTCCCGCAAATATTTTAACTGTTAACAATAACATGAAAGAATGAATGCCCAAAAATAAAATCGAAACGTAGATCACCAATGCATGACAAGACAAACAATAAACTGAAAATGACACACAATTCACACACCACCCCTAGGGTACGCTTCACTGTTGCCTTGCCCCTCGAAAGGTGGTCGTCGAGTAGAGGATGTCTTAGTAAGTCCTCATGATCCGGGAACCTGGCATGAGGGTAGCTTCTAAGGTGTCTTCCCATTGCTCTGGTGATCACCATGTCCCGAACCCTCGAATTGACCCGAACACCTCCAACGGTGGTGCTACCTACCTCTCAATGGTGGGATGGCACTACCTAAAGGACAATTACACAACTTTATTCCTTAGGGTAGGTAGATTCTCGTAGATACTTGCTCATCTCAAAAACAAACAAAAGACTTTTCACACCAACACATTTTTAAAAGCTTTCAAAGCAATTTTTTCAAACACTCTGACGTACGAGTCGAACTGAAATTTTTCAAAGAAACTTTTTAAAACCCACATTGAAAAGCAAACAAACAATTTTGAAAACACATTGAGCAAGTATCTAAGAGCCCATGGATAACCATGGATAGAAAGGGTGCTAACACCTTCCCTTTCTATAAATCTACCTCCCGAACCGAGAGCAATCTCTTTAAAGGAATTTTTCTGTGCTTTTGTCCTTTCCATTTGGAGAAAATAAAAGACGGTGGCGACTCTTGCTTACCGCGACATTTCGCGAACCAGCGTTAAACAGTCAGTTCCAGATCCACCGATCACAGAACTGGCGACTCTGCTGGGGAATGATAAACTTAAAGTGAGGTGTACCTTAGGGCTAGTTCATAACTGTGTTTTCAATTGTTTTCCTTGTCTGCTTTAAGATTGTGGGTTGCATCGGAGTTTCATAGATCCTAACCCGGATCTGGGGATACCCTGTTTAGGTAGCATAAGCTGTGAGGGACCTGTCCGACGTAGACCGACATGGGTGAAGCAGTGGCTACGTTGGTGTGGCACCTTGGTCTGTACCGATATCCCTTGTGTCGTAACGAGGAGAATATGGGTCTTCCAAGGAGTCATTAAGCACCAACAGACCTTAGAACCTTAATTGACACAACTTGGCCTTTAGAACAGTAGCAGTATGCTACGCCCATTGAGGCTAAACTCTCGTGATGGTTCTGGCCGCAAGAAAAGATTGCGATGCTGGAGTTATGACCGATTGAGGGTAGTCAATGATATCGGGATCCTCTAAGAACCTGGTTACTTTTGATTAGGACAGGTATGAACCAACAAACTGAAAGAGGGTAGTACCTAGACCTCATGCTGGCCTAAACTTTAAGGGTTTGCTTTGTGTGACTTGTGTGCCTTACCATGTTTGCCTTTGTATCTATTTGTGGTGTGCTTTATCATAGCATCATAACATCATGAGCATTGCATACATCCTGCATAAGGACTGACCATTTCAAAGACAAGAGGGTTTCACCTTTGCTCTATTTTGTACGACACCATGATGCCTGTGCGAAGGAATACTATCCGGTTCAACTTTGTTCACTCACCTGAGTTGCTTGAAGAGTTGGTTAGCAGAATTCCAAATACCACCTCCTTCATCCAGAGGCATGGTTCTCTTCTCAGTTTAGTCTCTGCAAAGCAGGATCAACAGTTGATGAGTGTTCTGACCCAGTTCTATGACCCTCTGTACCAGTGCTTCACCTTCCAAGACTTCCAGCTGGTCCCTACCCTGGAAGAGTTCTCTGATTTACTTGGTATCCCTATCTTAGATCAGACTCCTTTCACTGGCTGGGAAAAGACCCTCAGGCTTGAGGATGTTGCTGCAGCTCTTCCCTTGACACATCAGGAAGTAACAGACAATTGGGTAACTAGAAGCGGGGTTAAGGGTTTCTTGGCCAAATTTCTGGTGGGTAAAGCTAACAGTTTCTGGAATGACCTGGACTTTAGGGCATATGAAGAAATCTTGGCTCTCTTAATCTATGGGTTAGTCTTGTTTCCCAATCCTGACAACTTCGTCAATGTCACCGCTATAAGGATCTTTATCTCTCAGAATCCTGTACCCACTCTCTTGGGTGACATCTTGCAACAACTTCATGCTCGTACTACCCGAAGACGAGGAACCCTATGGTGTTGTATCCCTTTGTTGGTGAGGTGGTTTATTTCGCACCTCCCTAAGTTCGTACTGAAGAACCAGGGAGGAAAAGGATGGGCTCACAGGTTAATGTCTCTCACCGATAAAGACGTCATTTGGACTTGCAGAGGTTTGGATGAGATAGCTGTTATTGATCGATGCGGAGAATACCCTAATGTTCCTCTTATTGGTACTCAAGGAGGGATCTCTTACAATCCATGCCTAGCACTCCGTCAGTTTGGAAGAGCAAGAAGAGCAGGGCCCCATGAGATGTTGGTGCCTCACATCAGTTTTGAGTTTCAGGTGGATAGTGACGAGCTGCGTCGTAAGTTCATCAAGGCTTGGGACAAAGTTCATAAAGCTGACCCACAAGAGTTAGGACCAAAGACTTCTTTACCTATGGAAGCCTACTACAAATGGGTTCGCATCCGTGCTCAGAAGTTAGGTATGCCGTATGATGCTGTCAGACCTGTCATTCTTGAGTCTTCTGACAAAGATGGTGTTCCTCCAACTGTCCTCCCTCCTCAGGTACCCACTGATTATGAGACGTTGAAGAGATCTTGGTCGCAACTGCGAGAAGAACGGGATTCTTACCGGGAAAAGTTCAACGAGCAGGAATTAAAGATCCAGAAGCTGACAAAGCAATTGGAGAATGAGCGAGCCCTGAATGCCTACATCCGTACTGAGAAGAGGAGACCATGGGATCAATAAGGAGCTCTGGATGTTCTTTTTACAGTTTTATTGCCCTTTTCAGTATTTCCTTTCATGTAACGCCTAAGGGCAACCTGTTGAACAATTTAAGCTGCAAAATTGAATCTAATGAAGTGTGTTCCTTTTTGTTTACAAAGTTGATTCCCGATTGTCTTTGAAAACATAATTCATACGCATCTCATTCATCATATGCATCACAGGTACTCTTCTTTTCAGGTTGCTTACCGTTCTTCGCTGTTTATTTCAGCATCATGAACCCTGAATCATCAACCGAGGCATCTATCAAGGCTCTTCAGGCGCAGAACGCCCAATTTCAGGAGCTAATCAAGGGTCTGGCTAAAGGCCAAGAAGAGTTGAAGACCATGCTTCTGAAGAAGACTAAGAAGAAGAGGAGGACTGTGCTATTTAACACTGGGCGCAGACTCGGGAACACCTTACAGGTTGAGGCTGAAAGGACTACTCCATCTGTGGGGGAAGGTAGTCACCAAGAAAGGGAAGTCCCTACTCCTGTGGGCTCTGATACTGAAACAGACTTCAACGACGAGCAGTACCCTCCTGCTGAAGACCGGTACAAGCAGCTGGAGGACAGATTAAAAGCTATGGAAGTTCAGCGTGTGCCTGGACTGGATTTCGGAGACTTGGGGTTATCTACTGGGGTGGTGATTCCACACAAGTTCAAGGCACCCGCCTTTGTGAAGTATGACGAGGCTTCCTGTCCCAAGATGCACCTCCGTTCTTATGTAAGGAAGATCCAGCCTTACACAGCAGACAAGAACCTTTGGATCCACTTCTTCCAGGAGAGTCTTTCAGGGACTCACCTCGAATGGTTCTATCAGCTGGATGGAATCAACATTCGTAACTGGGAGGATCTGGCCACTGCTTTTTACAAGCAGTATCAATATAATTCCGACCTCGCTCCTACGCGTACCCAACTCCAGGGTATGTCGCTAGGGTCGGGTGAAGGTTTTAAGGAGTACGCACAGAAATGGAGAGACCTGGCTGGCAGGGTGCAGCCACCATTGACGGACCGGGAGTTGGTGGATATGTTCTTGGGGACCCTTTCTGGTCCATTTTTCAATCATCTCATCGGTAATTCCTCTGCTGGGTTTACTGATCTGATCCTGACTGGTGAAAGGATCGAGGCCGGTATAAAATCGGGGAAGATACAGAAGGTTGCCTCCTCCAGTGCTGAAAAGAAACCCTTCAAAAAGGAGGCTAGTGCTGTATATAGCTCCCGGAGACCAGAGCGACCTGAGCACCGCCAATCTGTCAGTGCGGTAATGATTGCTAAGCCTGCTGCCGCTCCCCGGCCAAATAATCCTCAGAAGGTTGAAAGACCCCGGAGAGAATTCACCCGCTTAAGCATGACTTTGTCGCAGATCCTGCCACAGTTGCTATCCGCCAATTTAGTGACTGTCAGGGAGGCGCCGAAGTTTCCAAATACTGCGTCCCCCAAGTTTAATCCAAATGCCCGCTGTGCTTACCACTCTGATAGCCCGGGGCACAACACAGATGACTGTTGGGCCCTAAAGAATAAGGTTCAGGACCTTATTGATGCAAAGGAAATACAGTTTGAGGCGCCCGGGAGGCCGAATGTTGTAACCGCTCCCATGCCCCAGCATGGAGTGAATGCTGTTGAGGAGGATTTGTATGTAGCTTCGGTGGATGATGTTGCTACTCCACTGCTGACGGTTAAGAGGAACCTGTTACTAGCCGGTTTATTTCCGGGATGTAGCAAGGGTTGCCCTCTATGTGTTGCCTCCCCTGCTGGTTGTTCTCTGCTGAAGTCAGGCGTCCAAAACCTGATGGATAGTAGAGAGATTTTGTTCAGAAAGACTGTTGTTCCTGCTGCTCCTGTTGAAGAAGTTTCAATTGTTACCATCTTCAACAACCCTTCCAAGGCTCCTTCAAAGAAGCCCGTCCAAATTTTGCTGGTTCATAAGATTGCTCCCATCACCATTACTGTCCCGGGGCCCATCCCCTACAAATCTGATAAGGCGGTCCCGTGGCACTATGGGGCAGATGTTTACGTTCTGGGTGTGAAACAAGAGTTCAACATTGATGCTGGTGTCTCCAACATCACTGGGCCTGCTAAGGTCACTCGTAGTGGAAGACTGTTCTCGCCAGACATTGATCCTCCAGTAATTCATAGGCCTTTGGTCTTCACACCTGCCAGTGTGCCTGTCTCTCCCCCTGATCAAGTATCCACCCCTGCTGCCGAGTCATCTGATACTCGGGGCAAGGGGATTGCTGCTGATATGCCTGCCCGGACGGAGGCACCGAAGACCGTTGTTGAGGCTTCCAAGCAGGAAATGGAAGAAATCCTCAAGATAATAAAGAAAAGTGATTTCAACATTGTGGAACAGCTGGGGCACACCCCCTCTAAAATCTCCATGTTGTCACTACTGCTGTGTTCAGAGGCCCATGCTAAGGCTCTGATTGCCTTCTTAAAGACAACCCACGTACCTCAAGAGACATCTGCTGATCAGTTCACCGACTGTGTGGCCAACCTAACCGCTGATAATGGCCTGGGTTTCTCTGATGCCGATCTGACAGCAAAGGGGAAGAACCATAATGATGCCCTGCATGTTTCCATTGAATGCAGGGGCACTACTCTTGCTCACGTGCTGGTTGACACAGGTTCTTCATTAAACGTGCTGCCCAAGAAGGCTCTGGATAGGCTGGACTGTGAAGGTCTGGAGCTCAAACCAAGTAACATTGTTGTCCGGGCCTTTGACGGGTCCAAAAGAATGGTACATGGTGAGGTGGACATCCCAATCAGGGTTGGGTCACAGATCTTCGATTCAAAATTCTACGTGATGGACATCCGTCCATCCTATTCTTGTTTGCTGGGTCGCCCGTGGATCCACAAGGCTGGAGCTGTGACCTCCACGTTGCATCAAAAGCTCAAATACCCGGTCAGGGGGAAAATTGTAACAGTGCAAGGGGAAGAGGAATACATGGTCAGCCACCTCAACTCTTTCAGGTACGTGGAAATGGATGGGGAGTTCATTGAGACCCCCTTTCAACATTTTGAGGAGGTGCCACAAACATTGGCAGCAGCAGAAGCAGTGGATGAAGAGGTTTCTCCTTTGAAGATGGCCTCCTTAAAGGACGCCCGGGCTGTGATCGAAAGAGGTGAATGTGCAAACTGGGGCAAGCTCCCTGATCTTACTCCTAAGACTAATACGTTTGGGCTGGGTTTCACCACGGAAGCTCAGAAAGCAGTGCGCAAGGCGAGAATTGGAAGACCTCCTGTGCTCATCACCCACTCAGGAGTGAATGCTATTGGAGAGGAAGACGAAGTGGAAGAGTCAGAGTTCGATAGCTGGATCTACCCGACGACCGACGGTGGATTGACCAATTGGACTGCTAAAGACTTTACACCCATAACTTTTGTTCCCCAGTAATGAACTTCTTTGTTTTGGATTTGTAATAAACAATAATTTAAAACTGTATGGCCCGGTGTCTTACCCGGGGCACTGTGGTTTTGTTTATGAGGGCTTTTGTTTGTCACTGTCATATATCATAAATAAAAGCATTGGACGTTTTTCACATTTCAAATTTTGCGCTCCTTTTCTTTCCTTTCTTTATATATTGCAAAACAGCCGTATTTACACACACACTCACTCATACAGGTTTCAATCCACTCTGGATCTCACTGGTAATGACTCTGCTACTGCCAGTTATGACTTCGAAAATCCGATCAACTTAGCCGAAGACGAAGGTGAAGATGATTGCGAAGTTCCTGGCGAACTTGCAAGACTGTTACAACAGGAAGAGAGGGCAATTCAACCACATGAAGAGCCAGTGGAAACAATAAACTTGGGTACTGAAGAAGACAAGAAAGAAGTAAAGATTGGTGCCAACTTAGAGCTCAGCGTGAAGCAACGGTTGACTAAAATGCTGCATGATTATATGGAGATCTTTGCCTGGTCCTACGAAAATATGCCCGGATTAGATACCGATATTGTGGTCCATCACTTGCCAACTAAGGAAGACTGTCCTCCGGTTAAGCAAAAGGTCCACCGTATGCGTCCAGAGATGTCTGAGAAGATTAAAGCCGAGGTTATGAAGCAGTTTGATGCCGGATTTCTTGCAGTGACTTCTTACCCTCAGTGGGTTGCTAATGTAGTGCCGGTACCAAAGAAAGATGGAAAGGTCAGAATGTGTGTTGACTACAGGGATCTGAACAGGGCCAGCCCCAAAGATGACTTCCCTCTACCTCACATTGATGTCCTTGTTGATAATACAGCTCAGCATAAGGTGTTCTCTTTCATGGATGGTTTCTCAGGTTACAATCAGATCAAGATGGCACCTGAAGATATGGAAAAGACTACATTTGTTACTCAGTGGGGCACCTTCTGCTACAAGGTCATGCCTTTTGGACTAAAGAACGTTGGGGCAACCTACCAACGTGCCATGGTTGCTTTATTTCATGACATGATCCATCATGAGATAGAAGTGTATGTTGATGACATGATCGCAAGGTCCCAGACTGAGGAAGAACACCTGGATCATCTGCAGAAACTGTTTGACCGTCTAAAGTTGTACAAGCTGAGGTTGAACCCGAACAAGTGCACCTTCGAGGTAAGATCTGGGAAGTTGCTAGGCTTCGTTGTGAGCGACAAAGGAATTCAAGTGGACCCTGCTAAGGTTAAAGCTATTCAAGAGATGCCAGTTCCTAGAACAGAGAAGGAAGTTAGAGGCTTTTTAGGATGCCTGAATTACATTGCTCGATTCATCTCACACCTGACTGCTACCTGTGAGCCAATCTTCAAACTACTGAAGAAAGATCAGGTAGTACGTTGGAACGATGAATGTCAGGCTGCTTTCGACAGAATCAAAGAGTATCTCCAAGAACCGCCCATCCTTATGCCACCGGTCGAAGGGAGACCTCTGATACTTTACCTGACAGTACTTGATAACTCAATGGGGTGTGTGCTGGGGCAGCATGACGAGTCTGGCCGAAAAGAGCATGCCATTTATTACCTTAGCAAAAAGTTTACCGACTGTGAGACTCGATACTCACTGCTTGAGAAAACTTACTGCGCTTTGGTATGGGCTGCTCGCCGGCTGAGACAGTATATGCTGACTCACACTACTTTGTTGATCTCAAAGATGGATCCTATAAAGTACATATTCGAAAAGCCTGCTCTGTCTGGGAGGATTGCAAGATGGCAAATGATCTTGACAGAATATGACATTCAGTATACGACCCAGAAAGCCATCAAGGGAAGTGTATTGGCAGACCACTTGGCACATCAGGCCGTAGATGACTATCAGTCAATGAACTTCGAGTTTCCGGATGAAAGTATCATGATTGTGACTGATTGTGAAGTACCTGGACCGGATGAAGGACCTGAACCAGGATCCCGATGGTCTATGCACTTTGACGGAGCCTCCAATGCTTTGGGTAACGGTATTGGCGCTATAATCATATCCCCTCAAGGCACTCATACTCCACTCACTGCCCGGCTATGTTTCAACTGCACCAACAACATGGCGGAGTATGAGGCGTGCATCATGGGACTCAAAGCTGCGATTGACTTAAGGATTAAGTTTCTGAGTGTCTTCGGAGATTCCGCCCTCGTGATCAACCAGATCAAAGGAGAGTGGGATACGAAGCATCCGAATCTTATCCCTTACAAAGAATGTGTGTTGACAATGATCCCCCACTTCACAGAAATAACTTTTGAACACTTCCCACGAGAAGAGAATCAGTTGGCGGACGCGTTAGCTACAATGGCTTCTATGTTCAAGGTTAAATGGGATAATGAGGCTCCCCAGATTATCATCTGGAAACTGGACGAACCGGCATACTGTTGCGACCTCGAGACTGAATTGGTGACTGAGAAACCTTGGTACCATGAAGTAAAGAGATATCTGGAAGCTCAGGAGTATCCTGAAGGTGCATCTGTCAACGATAAGAAGTTCCTGAGGAGGTTCGCGGCAAAGTTCTTCCTAAGCAACGGCATCTTGTACAAGCGAAACCATGATTCAACCTTACTGCGTTGTGTGGATAAGACGGAAGCAGAAAAGATCATGGAAGAGCTACATGAAGGGACCTTTGGTACACATTCCAGTGGGCACACTATGGCTAAAAAGATCCTTCGGGCAGGATATTACTGGTCCACATTGGAAGCTGACTGCTACCAACATTCCAGGACATGCCACAAGTGCCAGATTTACGCAGACAAGGTGCACGTTCCTCCAGTTCCCCTGAATGTTCTGACCGCACCTTGGCCTTTTGCAATGTGGGGCATTGACATGATTGGTGAGATCAGACCTACGGCATCTAATGGGCATCGCTTCATCCTTGTAGCGATTGATTACTTTACAAAGTGGGTTGAAGCAGCTTCCTACGCTACGGTAACCAAGACTGTTGTGGCACGGTTCATTCGACACAATCTGATCTGTCGGTACGGCGTCCCTGAGCGGATTATTACAGACAATGGTACCAATCTGAATAATAAAATGATCGCTGAGCTCTGCGAACAGTTCAAGATACAGCACCACAATTCATCTCCTTACAGACCGAAGATGAATGGGGCTGTAGAAGCAGCAAATAAAAATATCAAGAAAATCGTGCAGAAGATGACAGTGACCTATAAAGATTGGCACGAGATGTTACCGTTCGCTCTACATGGGTACCGTACCTCAGCTAGGACGTCAACCGGGGCAACTCCTTTCTCCTTGGTCTATGGCATGGAGGCAGTCTTACCAATCGAAGTGCAGATACCCTCTCTCCGGATAATGAAGGATGCAAATCTGAACGAAGATGATTGGATCCAGACACGACTTGATCAGCTCAACCTCATTGATGAAAAGAGACTTGCTGCTATCTGCCATGGTCAGACGTATCAGAAACGAATGATCAGGGCATTTAACAAAAAGGTCAGACCACAGGAATATCGAGTTGGGGATCTGGTAATCAAGCGAATCATCCTTCCTCAGAGTGATCCAAGGGGTAAATGGACCCCTACGTACGAAGGGCCATTTGTGGTTAAGCATGTGTTCTCAGGAGGAGCAATGATATTAACCAATATGGATGGTGACGACCTTCCTCACCCCGCCAATGCAGACATAGTAAAAAGATACTATGCATAAAAAGACCCGCTAGGCTGACGTGCCTAGGCAAAAATTAGGGCTTCCCGGCGAACCAAAAGGGTTCGGGCAAAATGAAGGGATGAAATAAAAAAAATCTGTACACCCGGCAAGTCGAAAACCTGAAAAGGCGGCTTGGGCAAAAATGGGTATCCCGGTGGACTGAAAACCCGAAAGGGCGGTCCAGGCAAAAATTAGGGATAAAGCGTAATACTATGTCTCATTGATCACCTTGCATCCAGAATCCGGTATCTACACCAAGTTCAGACGGCATCGATCAGTCAGCTTCACCTTCAACCAAGGTCATCAAGAGATGAGACGCTCGGAGATATAACGACAATAGCAGAGTTGAAACCCAGCGGGATCATTCATTTCACACAGCTGTTTTATTTTCTTTTGTACAAAATTTGTATAAACTCTTTTGCTCGGCGGCATTCTCTTACTAGGACGTCAGCCTCTTGTATACAAAACGCCTATTTACAGGCCACTCAAAAATCAATACAAATATACTTTTCAGTTAAAATGTGCCAATTGTTTTTCTTTTTCTGTTTTGTTTTGCGAAGAACGTCCAAGTTTCAATTTGTGATATATGCATTGACAATAGCTTGCTAACTCATGAGTATTTGCATACAAAACAAAGGATTAATTACAGGTGACATTAGAAACAGGGGCAATAAGGAGTTGTCTAAGCAATCTAATTGTTTTATCCTCCAAAGTACCAAGGTAGGTTCAGCTAAAGAACATAACCAGGCATCTTAAATTCCCCAGAGAGTGAGCCAGCAAGCAGTATACTCTCCTCAAACAAAGCAGTTATCAACCTTAAGGAAGTTGGGTATCCTCCCGCAGATCTCAACATTCCCCAGCAGCATATATTCTTAACAAGCATCCCCGGCAGTCTTGGTCTAAAGATTGTTCCCCGGCGGCATACAAGCATTCAAAGGGATCACTTCCCCCGCAGTTCAATACTTCCCCAGGAGAGTCCAATCCAGTTCCCCAGGAAAGTTGGAACTCATCTCCCCAAGCAGCAAGCTTATCCCCAGTAGATTCTGGAAGCTTGTCCCCCGCAAAGCACGAACGCGTCGTCCGGCTTTATTTAAAGAGTTATTTCCTTAACAGGATATAACTGGCTTATCCTCAGCCAAAAGCCACGAAAAGAGCGTCGTCGACAAAGTCTTCCTATCCCCAGCAAATTACTATCAACATTCAGCAAGGTACCCCTCTCCCCACAGAGTATTGCTTCCCAGCATGGTCGCTAGAGTATCTTTCCTCCCCGCAGAATTCTCCATTTGCCAAGTTTATCCCGCAACGGAATCGTCTTCTCCTACCGGTATTCTTGCAGTTATCATCCCCAGCGGAAGCAAAAATCTATTCTCCAACACCAGCCCAGGATATTGACTTCCCGACACCCGTCAAGGATCTACTTTCCTAGACGAAAACATTCCTAAACATCACATACATCATTATAGCATGCATAGACGCATCATATCATACAAACCTCATTTATGTTGAGAACATCATTGCTTGATCCATATCATGCATTGCATATAACTGTTACCTTTCAGGAAAGATGCAGTTGAAGTTCTCAATCACATTTCAAGACCTAGACCGGTTCAGTTAAATCGACCCTAAGATTTTCCTGATGCTTATCCAGTCAAAGGCTTCTCTTGGTTCAGTCAGATCGACCCTAAGATCTCCCTGATGCTTATCCAGTTGAAGATATTCCAAGACCTTGTCCGGTTCAGTTAAATCGACCCTAAGATTTTCCTGATGCTTATCCAGTCAAAGGCCTTCTCTTGGTTCAGTCAGATCGACCCTAAGATCTCCCTGATGCTTATCCATTTGAAGACATTTCAAGACCTAGACCGGTTCAGTTAAATCGACCCTAAGATTTTCCTGATGCTTATCCAGTCAAAGGCCTTCTCTTGGTTCAGTCAGATCGACCCTAAGATCTCCCTGATGCTTATCCAGTTGAAGATATTCCAAGACCTTGTCCGGTTCAGTTAAATCGACCCTAAGATTTTCCTGATGCTTATCCAGTCAAAGGCCTTCTCTGGTTCAGTCAGATCGACCCTAAGATCTCCCTGATGCTTATCCAGTTGAAGATATTCCAAGACCTTGTCCGGTTCAGTTAAGTCGACCCTAAGATTTTCCTGATGCTTATCCAGTCAAAGGCCTCCTCTGGTTCAGTCAGATCGACCCTAAGATCTCCCTGATTCTTATCCCAGTTAAAGTCACCCAAGATTTTTCTCAACGAGCGTTGTTGAAGTTAAAGTCACCCAAGATTTTTCTCAATGAGCGTTGTTGAAGATAAAATCGCCCAAGATTCTCTTACCATTCATGCTAAGGCAGTAACCATCCCTGGTTCATTCATCTCCGTTTGAAGCTCCAGATTCAGCTCCTGTAACCAGTCAGGACACATCTATACCAGGCATCTGAAAACCAGCTCCTGCAACGTGTCAGGTAATCATTTTCTATTTTGCAGGTATACAGGTTCTCGCTAAGGAATCTCCTACGCGATCAACATCCAGATGGCATCTATAAGCCCATCATCCTATTCATCAACCTCTAAATGGCATCTATAAGCCCATTTCCATCACACTGCTATTATGTGAGCGCAAATTTCTGGGCACTCTAGTGTCCAATCATCTTCTACCCTCGGATTACGAAAGGCGCGTCAGCCAATCTACATCCTCAGGTCTAAGAAGATTGAACAGGGGCAACTTTTGTACCCCAAAATTTGCCCTCCCATAACCTTCAAAGTTTTGACAAGAATCATCCACAATTGGTTCAAGTTTACTCAAAGGCTACACAGTCAACCACCCTCCTGAAGCCAGTCAAACTAGGGTTTTGGTTCTAACAAGGAAGCTGAAGTTTTCAAGGGCCCAATCAAGCCTCACATGCCTACAAATATGGTCAAGTATCCTCACATCAAGTTTCAAGACATTCAGCTCAAGATTGCACAGTCAAAACCCTAAATTGCACTACAGTCAACTGTAGGGGCAAAATGGTCATTTGGCAGTCAAAAGTTCAAATTTTTGGTCAACATATCATTTTGAAGCCACAAACATCATTTGATCAATGCTTGATCATGATTCTCAAAATTTGGCTCAAAAATCATCAAGATGCAAAAGTTTCTATTTTTGGACAGCTGAAAAAGTCAACTGAAATTGACCAGGGCATAACTTTCACATGGTTCATCAGAAAAATTCCATCCAAAGCTCATTTTGAAGAGAAAGACATTTCCTACAACTCATCTTCATACTTCAAGTCCAAGAAATGCTCTCACAAAAAGTTATCAATTTCAACATTATAGGTCATTTTCAAAAGTCAACAAAAAGGGACTTTAAGTCAAAGGCCATAACTTGAGATTGGTAAATCAAAATGACATGGGACCAAAGGCATTGTTTATAGGGCTTCAAGACCTTTCTAAAATGTCTAAGAACATGAGCAAAGCTTAAAAATTGAGCAAGTTATGCATTGGAGAAGTTGGGGAATTTTTGTGAAATGGCCAAAATCATTTATCCTTGAAATCTCATTTTTGACAAAAGGGGCCCACTTTTTCCACTTGAATTAACTTGACCATGCTTCCCACGTGTCCCATCTTTTACTTCAGATTTTTTTATTAATTTTTTCATTTTTATTGATTTTTATTGGATTTAATTAGTTTTAAATCTTTTAAAATCAAAAGAAATTCAAAAATTGATTTAAGAGGGATATTTTGGCTTTGACTAGCCTTGAAACACCTTTATGAGCCTACCATTTTTCGTGCTAAGGCTTAATCAAGGCAAGAATTCAAATTTGAATCAAAAATGGAAAGATGGTTATGGTGGTTTATGTGAAAATCAAAATCATCAAAGCAAGGTTTTATTGACCATAATGATCATTCATACACATAGCCTAAGAGATATACAAGTGATCAGAGGCGTTTTTACACCCTAAGCTGCGCAGAAGGAGACATAGCAAACTTGGAATTTTCACCAAAAAGTTCAAAACTGAAAAGCAGGTTCTAGGTCGATTCAAAGCACCATTCCTTTTCCAATAGCTTCCTCAAGGTTCCCAGAAGCGATTCCAATCCCTAACATCAACTCAAACGCAAAGAATTGGTAAATAGAACTTAAACTGTACAGCAAAAAATGCATAATCGTATTTCATGTTTCAAGCATCTTCATTGCTTTTTTTTGATGCATTCATGCTAATAAACGTGTTCTGAAGCTAACCATGTCACCCAATTTTGTTTTCGTGCCATATATGGATGTTTGCCATTGATACTTTTCTAGGGTTTTCAGAGCTTGAATTTAGGGCTTCTTAAAGGAGGAAAAATTGGACATCCTCAGTACCATGGTTGGACTCAGCGCATGAGGACGAAGAACATGGAACCCTCGCGCTCAATTTATGAGCGTTGAGGGGCTAATCGTTGTTTTCTCAAAACACCTCTAAACCCACGTTTGCAAAACCGTTGCCTCATAGTTGTGTTTCAGGAAGAAGAAAGAAGACGACCTCGTTGTCAAGCAGGGATTGGCTCATTCAAAGTTTCGCGCCAGAAATCCACTAATGCGTTGTTTTCTTTTTTTAATATTTGTTTGTTATTAATATATCAAAAGCGTTCAATAGCTCAGCTGGCAAGGTGTGATGTTGGTAACCCCCATGACCTGGGTTCAAGTCCCAGGTCTTGCATATTTCAATATTGTTTTTCTATGTGAATTCCTATGCAGCATTGACACTGAAGCGCATGATACACCATCATAATCAAGACGTCCACGTGCCCCTGATGACCAAACCCAAGGCACAGATCTAAGGAGCACGCTGTACCTTAGTCCACGCTTCAGCATAGGATTCAAAAAGTCAAACGGACTCAATTTGCTTGGGCCACACCTCCTAATTGGGGCCTGAACCCCCCCTGGGTTTGCAATTCTTTTCTTCATATTTTATTTTTTTTTTCAATTGTTGTTTTATTTGTTTTATTATTTTAATTTAATTATTTTTTCTTGCAAAATATAAAACCTCATAAAAAATCAGAAAAGATAAAACTAAAAAAAAATAATTTTATTTTAGTATCAATTTTTGTAATTAAATTCCATGTAATTAATTTAGATTTAATTTTAGGTAATTTAATTCTTTTTTCATAATAAACCAAAAAATAACAAAAATAGGTCTTTAATACTTTTTTTTCCTTTTTTTAATTAATTGAATATTTTGTCATTAATCATTAATTTTTGTAAATAAATTTCATAATTAATTTAGTTTAAATTCTAGGTTTTAACTTTAATGCGTTTTCTTTAATAAATTAAAAAAACATTAAAATTAGAATTAATTACTTGACTTTTAATTAGTTTAAATTTTCTTTAATTGTCATAAATAAAAAAAACATAAAAATAAGTCATTTCTTTTATTTAATTTAATTATTCTATTCCATTAATTTTAATTCCTTAAAGGGTTCAACGCCCTCGCATTCGGTCGTATTTTCCTTTTTTCGCGCGTTTTATTTATTTTGATGTAAATGTAATGTAATTGTACCAAAGCCATGTAATAGCTATTAGACATTTATTTTCTGCAATTTATTTTAAATCGGGTTCGGTTTAATTTTGGCGATGTGAACCCGCGCCATTTGTAATAATTTAGATTTATTTTCCCGCAAATATTTTAACTGTTAACAATAACATGAAAGAATGAATGCCCAAAAATAAAATCGAAACGTAGATCACCAATGCATGACAAGACAAACAATAAACTGAAAATGACACACAATTCACACACCACCCCTAGGGTACGCTTCACTGTTGCCTTGCCCCTCGAAAGGTGGTCGTCGAGTAGAGGATGTCTTAGTAAGTCCTCATGATCCGGGAACCTGGCATGAGGGTAGCTTCTAAGGTGTCTTCCCATTGCTCTGGTGATCACCATGTCCCGAACCCTCGAATTGACCCGAACACCTCCAACGGTGGTGCTACCTACCTCTCAATGGTGGGATGGCACTACCTAAAGGATAATTACACAGCTTTATTCCTTAGGGTAGGTAGATTCTCGTAGATACTTGCTCATCTCAAAAACAAACAAAAGACTTTTCACACCAACACATTTTTAAAAGCTTTCAAAGCAATTTTTTCAAACACTCTGACGTACGAGTCGAACTGAAATTTTTCAAAGAAACTTTTTAAAACCCACATTGAAAAGCAAACAAACAATTTTGAAAACACATTGAGCAAGTATCTAAGAGCCCATGGATAACCATGGATAGAAAGGGTGCTAACACCTTCCCTTTCTATAAATCTACCTCCCGAACCGAGAGCAATCTCTTTAAAGGAATTTTTCTGTGCTTTTGTCCTTTCCATTTGGAGAAAATAAAAGGCGGTGGCGACTCTTGCTTACCGCGACATTTCGCGAACCAGCGTTAAACAGTCAGTTCCAGATCCACCGATCACACTATGGATTTGACATGCATTTTTTGGTATTGCAGGTTCAAACAATGAGATTAATGTGCTAAACCAATCTAATGTGTTTAATAATATTTTGGAAGGACATGCTCCCACTATGAACTATATAATCAATGGAACATCATATAGTATGGGGTATTATTTAGCGAATGGTATATATCCTGAGTGAGCTACATTTGTCAATATCATTTCAATGCCGTAGGGAGAAAAGAGAAAACTATTTGCTCAACATCAAGAATCAGTTAGAAAGGATGTGGAGCAGATATTTGGAGTGCTCCAATCTCGCTAACAACAGAGATGTTGAACATCTTTTACAAATGGGAGAGTCACGTGGCTTTTCAGGTGTGTTGGGTTCCATTGATTGTATGCATTGGGAGTCGAAAAATTATCCCGTTGCATGGAAAGGACAATTTTTTTGAGGTGATCGTGGTAAGCCCGCAATCATGCTTGAAGCAGTGTCATGACAAGACCTATGGATTTGACATGCATTTTTTGGTATTGCAGGTTCAAACAATGAGATTAATGTGCTAAACCAATCCAATGTGTTTAATAATATTTTGGAAGGACATGCTCCCACTATGACCTATACAATCAATGGAACATCATATAATATGAGGTATTATTTAGCGAATTGTATATATATCCTGAGTGAGCTACATTTGTCAATATCATTTCAATACCGTAGGGAGAAAAGAGAAAACTATTTGCTCAACATCAAGAATCAGTTAGAAAGGATGTGGAGCGGACATTTGGAGTGCTCCAATCTCGATTTGCAATTACACGTGACTCAACACGTGCCTGACATATGGAAACTCTCAAACATACCATATATGGAGGTGATCATGGTAAGCCCGCAATCATGCTTGAAGCAGTGTCATGACAAGACCTATGGATTTGACATGCATTTTTTGGTATTGCAGGTTCAAACAATGAGATTAATGTGCTAAACCAATCCAACGTGTTTAATAATATTTTGGAAGGACATGCTCCCACTATGAACTATACAATCAATAGAACATCATATAATATGGGGGTATTATTTAGCGAATGATATATATCCTGAGTGAACTACATTTGTCAATATCATTTCAATGTCGTAGGGAGAAAAGAGAAAACTATTTGCTCAACATCAAGAATCAGTTAGAAAGGATGTGGAGCGGACATTTGGAGTGCTCCAGTCTCGATTTGTAATTATACGTGACCCAACACGTGCGTGACATATGGAAACCCTCAAACATACCATTTAACAGTCTTTATCCGAATCTTACAACAAGACTACAAAGAAGAGCAAGTCTTCGTGAAAAACAAATTCACCGCCAACTTCAAGAGCAACCCAACTAGCTCAACTGATTTTTGAATAATAATAACTTATGTGTTTGTTATATAAACACAGCTGCTATTTCTATTCCTAGCGATGTGGGACTTCATTGTTTCACTACAATGTCTGGCAGCTGTTTCTTTGTCCCTTGAATTATTTGGTTTGATCTCCATTGTTGTAATAGTACTCAACACTACACCGCATCACTGAATTGTACCTACAACAACATACAAAATCATACAACTTTGGCTTTATTCTCAACAACACACAATGAAAAAACCTAACAGACTTGATAAGGGATCATAAGTAAAATACTCAGTATGGATTTGAAACTTGGAAATCATGTGTCTGAACTATTGCTTTTGCAAAAACAAAATTCTCTAGGGATTTCTTCTAGAAACAATGTCATAGTGGTCTAACTTAAACAGGGAGAAGCTGAACAATATTTCTTTGAATAATTCAACCTGTATACAATATATAGACCAAGCTAAATAATTCATTTCCTAAAATAAGAATTGACTTGCTTTTTAATTACTGATGATTTACCTTAGTAACAGAATAGTTTATAGTTATGAATGCATATGTTGTGGGACAATTATAACAGTTTAGATGTGAATGGGTAGGATGCAAATCCGGAATAATTGGTATTCATGCAAGTGCCCAGAAATAAATTTCCCAAAGGTTCCTTTGAGAAATACCATTCTCAGTTCCATTTTCATACAAGGTTAGAATCCATTTAATAATACTTCCGATTACTAGTTCTCATTGATAGTACATAAAATAAGTTATTCTTCCCTTACTTTCTACTTTCTGACAAACTGCAAATAACCAACAACAAATTAGAGGAAAACCCAAAAAGAAAATTGTCAATTCAAACCCTTTGTTAACCTCTCTTTTATATCTTGGACCTGGAAAAGTATCAGTTTAGATATAGAAGTATAAAATGGCAACATGGGAAAATGGAGGTAGTGTAATGGAGGTTTGAAGAAAAGCTGCAAGTGTTTATAAGCTGCAACCAACATACATCATCAACCAAGGACATGAACACACAGTGTTACTTCAGGCAAGCAAGTGAGATGGTTATGATCATTTGTATTCAGTGTTGTAGCTGAATGTATTTTAACAAGTTCCACATCTTTTAAAACAAAAATCACATGAGTCTTTATAAATTAAACCCACACATGTACTTAAGAATTAGAATCAGACTCAGTTAATGGATTTCTATTGTAATAAAATGGGCTTACAATTTTCTTGTGTTCTTATTTTTTTTTCCATCTTTTCAATCCTAATTGTTTCTTGATCGTTAAGAAACAAGTTTATACTTTATTTTGAGGTATCATTTTTCATAATAGATTGATGCGGTGAGCGTGGAGAAGGTGCCTTCAACAAAGTATGAGATTGAAAAGTTCACCAGAGTGAACGATTTCGGTCTGTGGCGCTTGAAGATGAAAGCCCTACTGGTTCAACAGGATTGTTTGGAAACGTTGAAGGGAGAAGTAGCCATGAATTCTACGTTAACGACAACTGAGAAGACAAAGATGATAGAGAAGACCCACAGTACAATCTTGTTGAGCTTTGGTGATAAGGTTCTTCGACATGTATCAAAGGAGACGACGACGACAGTGTTATGGGTGAAACTTGAAATTTTGTACATGACCAAATCGCTGGTAAATCGACTCTACCTGAAGCAAGCTTTGTATTCATTCAAGATGATTGAAGATAAAGTGTTAGCTGAGCAGTTGGATATGTTCAACAAGCTGATTCTTGATCTTGAAAATATTGATGTGAAGATCAATGATGAAGATCAAGCGTTGTTGTTGTTGTTGTGCGCTTTGTCCAGATCACATGCTCACTTCAAAGAAACCCTCTTGTATGGAAGGGAGTCCATGACCTTTGAAGAAGTTCAATCAATCTTATATTCGAATGACTTGAACGAAATAAAGGAGCATAAACCTTCTACAGTTTGTGAACGTTTGGCCGCTAAAGAAAAATTCTTACGAAAGGATGGTAAGTTCGATAAGAAGAAGGGTAAAATTTAGTCGAAGTCTTATAGTGGCGAGGCATCTAGTATTCGATGCTATCACTATAAGAAGAAAGATCATACAAGAAAAGTGTGTCCTAAACGCCTGAAAGATCATGGAGGAAATGCTAATGGAAACACAACTATTGTTCAAGATGATTTTGACTCATCTGATGTTCTTGTGGTTTTGAGCATCAACCCATCGAAGGAGTGGATTATGGATTCTGGGTGCACTTCCATGACTCCAAACAAGTACTTGTTCGGAGACTTATGTGATTAGAATGGTGGATCTGTATTATTGGGAAACAACAAAGCTTGTAAGATTGTAGATGTTGGATCTGTGAGATTCAAGCTCTATGATGAATCAATAAGGTTATAGACTGAAGTCAGGTATGTACCTGATTTGAAGAGAAATTTGATTTCTCTTGGTGAATTCGACAAGAAAGGATATGTTTTCCAAGGAGAGAAAATTATCCAAAAGAGTTATGAAGGGTTCGAAGGAAGTCTTAAGAGGCGTGAAGAAATAAGGCTTGTATACCCTTGATGCTGAAGTTGTAAGTGTGTTGTACTCCAAAATTTGCCCTCTCATTTCATTCAAGAAGATCCCCTCATGCTCCTAGGATTTTCAATCGCTTTAGGTTACCCAGGCTTTCTAGGCCTCAGCATATCGCACTGATTATTTGTTTCATCAAAGAACTAGAACTGCGGGTATTTTGGTCTTGAATCGTGTCTCTCCCATCTATTGGCTTTTGTGATATGATTGTTGATTATTAAATCTGTGACATCTTTCTTGACAAAAGCTCGAAAACATGATCATCCTGAATTTTATCTCATTACACCTGTCATCACCACTTCTTGGATTTCTTTGCAAAGACATGAATTCAGAGATGTGGATTCCCTGGTGATTCTTGGATGCATTCTCGTGTGTTTGTTAGTTGGATTAAGGTCCTGAATAAGGTCACCATGTGGTTTGCTATATGATCAAAGTTTTTCATCTTTGGTGTGAAATTTTGTTGATATTTATCAATGGAAGTTGGTTGAGTTTATGATCAAAACAATTTTATTTCCTTCATTCATTTTGATGATTGAAGTTCGAATTTGAGATTGATTTGAAAATTGGATTCATCGGTTGTATTCGTTCATTTGATGCTAAAGTTTCAAGTTATTCAAGGGTGTTAAGATAACATTAAGGCTACATGTCTTATTCACCAAGCATTCAAGGATAAAAACATATTTGGGTTTTGTTGAGATTAAATAACTATGGCATATCATTCATTTGTTTACCATCCAATATTCAAGTGACTCAAAGTTTGCTATTCAATAAATTTCTACTTTGGCTTTTCAACGAGGAAGCATCCAAACATCATCCCAATTACAACTCCATCATTACAAGTCATTTACAAAATTACATCCACGAGGTTAGAAACAATTTCCATTCATGTAAATATTCAATGGATTCAAGCTTTCATAATTTACAAAGTTGCTTCCAAAATACATCAAAAGTACAATAAAAATGGTTCTAAGTTACAAAGAAAATCAAGTTAACATTTTTCCTAAGAGAAACTAATCCATAATCAAGTAACTTGAAGATCCAAGTTGCATCAATTCCTTTGACTTTCCTCCAAGACTTTCATGTTTGTCACGAATACTTTGCACTCTTTGTCTTGCCAATTTCCATTTCCTTCCTCACACACCTCATGAAACAAGAGAAGGAAGACATGATTAGCGCATAAATAATGAAATTTAAACAAGAAGTTTTCAAGCAAAGTTTTCTCCTAATCACATGATTAGGGTTTGTGAAGGAATCAGAAACAAGGGGAGTTTTCAATCATGTGCTAAGTCCAATCCAAAGCCTCATATTGCATATGTTTCACAATAAAATTCAGAATTGCATTTTAAATCATGGGCCTATTTTCTCCTCTTGCAAATCACAAAAGGCATTTTTGGTTCACAAAGGGAAGTATAGAGAGAGACAAAGTTACTGCACAAGTAAATTTAAAGTTTCAAGGCTTCAGCCCAATAACTAAGTCTTCACAATGCAAGGTTCCCATATCCGAAAAATCAAATACAAAAAATAATTCCACATATCTACAAGTCAAAAGTCGTGTTTCAAGCTCAACAAAGGATTCAATTTCATCCAGGCCTGTTAACAAAGTCATAATCGCAATTGTCCAGCCCAACAACAAAGTTCATATTTCAGAAAAAAAATAGCATTCAAAATTACAAGTCAGAATTGCAATACTCCAACCCTGCATAGCAAAAGACATGTTGTCCTAAACCTGTCAAAATCAGTCCACTGCTGTCTAAACAATGCCAAGAATTGCATAACAATGGAAAAACACAAAAACATCATTAGAAAGGGTCAAAACAGTGTACCGAAACAGTTCAAAAGCCATCCCATCCCCCCCCCCCCAAAAAAAAACCTCACTTCATTCACCTATAAAACCCTTCATAAATTGCAAGTTTCAGAGAGCAGAAGATAGGGATTCTCTTCGAACAAAGAATAGACACAACAAGAAAAACAAAATCACTTGAACATACTCCAGTCGCCACTCGCTTGCACATCCGTTAGAAAGGGCCTTTTTCGTCGTTGTTCATCAATTATGTCGCCTTCGAAGGTCGTTCTTCTCACCGAGAAATCGTATCATCCCTTTTGTGTTATTTCTGTCTTGGTTTGTTGATTTGAGATTAGGGTTCCAGACTCCTTTTGTAGATTTGCTTTGTTTTGTTGATATTCTGAAGAAAAAAAGGTTTTGAGATTAGGAATTAGAAGAGGGAAACGAACGAAAAATGTAAAAAAAAACGATGATCTAAAGCTTGTATGGCGGCACCGTTGTGGATCTTCAAGATCTCCGCCGTACTCTGCCTCTTTGTTCATCCGAGCCACCGTTTATGTTCTTCACAACCATTGTGTTTGATTTACTTTTTCTGAGTTTATTTTATTTGTTTGATATTTGAGACAGAGAATGAATGGTGGAGTAGAGCAAGAGATAGAGGATTTAATTGAGGAAGAGAAGTTTTCTTGCCTTTAATATTTTCTTAATACACGTTAACAATAATCTGTTCTTTTTTATTATTATTATGTTGGTTTGGTTGGCTGGTGCAGTGGTGACAAGTGTTGCCACCATTGGGACACTTGTCACTGCTCAGGTGGTAATCTCTTGATTCCACGTGTGCATTTCCGTCATCCCTACCATGCACTCTTGTTCTCTCAACCTTTAGATCTTCATCAGGATATCATCAACATCATCCAATGTTCCAGATCTGCTAGTGTTGTACCCCAAAATTTGCCCTCTCAATTTTCAAGGCCTTTCTCACAAGGATTCTCAAGGTTCAAGCCTGCACAAGTGCATTGGAATTTTCCAGTACCAAAATTAAAAGGAAACTGTCAAAAATGGAGAAAACAGATAAAAATAACATTTTGACAAAAATTGGAGAAATACAAGTGTTCTTCGTTTCAGCTCTTTCGATTGGCCTTTTGGCCTCTTTAGACACAAGCTTGGTTTGCATCCTTCGATTGGCCTTTTGACCTCTTTCGACACAAGCTTCGCTTGCATCCTTCGATTGGCCTTTTGGCCTCCTTCGCCTGGGCATGTGACTTCTTGTTGCAAGTTTCGTTTGTGTCTTTTGCTGCCTGCATGCTTGCAATTGAAGGCCATGACCTACTGGTCACATGTACCCCCCTGCAAGGCAAGTCTTCGTTTGGGCACTCACCTTCTGTGTGCCTGGATAAGAACTTCAGTTGAGCAAGAGCCTCCTTTGAATGCAACTTGGATTACATCCTTTGTTTTTAGCAAAAGCCTCTTTCGAATGCAACTCGGATATGTCCTTCATGTTGAACTCTAAGCCTCCTTCGAATGTACATCCTTCGTTTTAAGCAGGAGCCTCCTTCGAATGTAACTTGGATATGTCCTTCATGTTGAACTCTAAGCTTCCTTCGAACACGGACTTTCGATTGGGAAATATGTTTGCTTCGACCCAGGCTTCGATTGGACAACATGCTTCCTTCGAGCATGAGCTTTCAATTGGGCAATAGCTTCCTTCGAGTTAGCTTGTTTCGACCACAAGCTTCGACTGAGGCAAAGGCTTCCTTCAAACAGGTGTGCTTCGATCTCACTCTTTCATTTGACTCAAGACCAAATCTCGTTTGCCAGGCTGTGTTGCGTCCAAATCTTAACATAGTCAGAAGCTTGTACAAAGGTTTTAAACTTTACCTTTTGGATACTACTATTCTGGGTTAAAAGCTACATACTCTTTATTTTCATAGAGAGTACTTTATCACAAAAGCAGCTTTCAAATTGAATTTGGTCTGAGCACAAGCAACGTCAGAGGCATAAGTCACATCTTCTGCACCCCACTGCTGCTGTTGCCAACAGGCCCCCCACATGTACTGTCACGCCACATTATTTTATTATTCTTTGCAAGGCTGGCTATGGACGAACATGTCCATTCTTTCTCTATAAATACAGGAACTTTTGCAAAGCTGAGAAGGATCTTTTGGCCAGGCGAACGAATCTTCAGAAAATTCTCAAAAAACACCAAATTTTCTCAAACACTTAAACACTCATCAAATACATACCCAGAATCCAAACACTCATCCCCTTAGAATCTGAAACATCCCCATACCTTGTTACCCTTCGAATCTAGTAGGAAGAACCTCATACTTGTTCTTCTCTTTCGGATCCAGTATCAAAGACATAACCCCTGGTTCCTTCCTTCGAATCCAGAAGCATTCAAGGAAACCATTTAAAGGCCCAGCACACGTTCCAGCCTCAAGCAAGGTAAGTCATTCTTAACCTTGAACCCTTCATTTCTAGAATAACATGTAAATAAGCTTCCTTTTCGTTTCAAATATATACGTAGTGCTTGTTACCTTTTTGTTTCCACCCTTTAGTTTGTTTTTATTGTTTCTCCTTTTGGTTTGGTTCTTTGGTTGGTTACAGATGCTTTAAGAACTAACCTGGCCCTGAGGTAATGATAGCATGGCCTTAGGCCATGTTGCTATTTAATATCTCAAACGAAATAAACAGGAAACAGGAATATGAAACGAAGCCTCAGGATTCCTCACTGACTCCAGGCCCAGTCGAAGGAGGCAGAAAGGAAGATTACATCTTGCACAGATTCCAGGCCTAGTCGAAAGGCACAACATGATGTCCCACTGGTCCTAATCGAAGGAGGCCAACAAAATGCAAATCGAAGGCTGCTGCTGCCTGGGTCGAAAGACACTCATTTTTCTTACTTTTATTTTATTTTTTCATATTTTCTTGCCTTTCAATATGGTTGTAATAGTGTAGGATATTTATTTCTTGCATTTTTATTGCTTTGTACAAATGCTAGTAACTAGGTGTGTATGGCAAGGTAAAACCAACAAGTAGACAACCTAAAAATCAAAGACTAAATGCATGTAAATAACACACTTTGCATACATGCACCCTTAGGGTAATCTCACTTGTTGCCTCGGAAAATAGTCATGTCCCTCGAGCATGGGCGTTTTAGCAAAGACCCTCGATAAAAGATTGTAGTCCCTCGATGACCCTTGATGTTGCCTTCGGTAAACGATCTAGTCCCTAAAATGACATTGCTAAAACATCCCATATGTTGCCTTCTATGACTATACAAACGTCCCAATGCCCATCCCGTTCAACATCCTAACGCAAGGTTGTTCACCAAATACAATGGTGAAACAACACTGTTAAAAGGGTTAAAAACATAAGAAAGATCTTTGAGTAAAATAGGGTAGATAGCTCTTAGTTACTTGATCAAACTTGCAAAACATCCTTGCCATTTTTCAAACACACATCTCAACACAATTTCAAAACAAACTTTCAAAAACATTGAAACATCTTTTCAAAAAGACAAACACCTTTGTAAAACATTCAAACAAGAATTGTTACAAAGGTTTCCTAGACAAGGCATCTTTTTCAAAACATTTTCAAAACCACACACACAAAGCACCATTTCAAAACAATTGAAAAGCAAAGGCAAGTGATCTAAACAAGTAACTAAGAGCCCATGGATAACCATGGATGAAAAGGGTGCTAGCACCTTCCCTTTTCATAATCTACCCCCCGAACCCAAGAAAACATCTCAAAGGTCTTTCTTGTGCTTTTTGATCTTTCCTTAGGATAAAATAAAAAGTCGGTGGCGACTCTTGCTAAGCCGAACATTTGCAAACACAAACGCAAAACCCAAGTCAGTTCTCCCACTGTATCACAGAACTGGCGACTCTGCTGGGGAATATTTCTAAAAGTGGGGTTACCTTAGGGTTTTAGATCACCTTTACATGCTTGCTTTGATTGCTTTGATTGATTTACTTTTTGGGTTCCTTGTTTGGGTTTGCTGTAAATCCTACACCCGGATTTGGGGGCACCTTTTTAGGTAAATAGCAATAAACTGTGAGGGAACTGTGCGGGGTATACCGACATGGTTGAAGCAGTAGCTATGTTAGTGTGACATATTTGTGGGTACCGGTAGCCCTTGAGTAGTCAAGGAGAATACGAGGCCGCTGAGTGATGTCATGAAGCACTAACGAACTCTTAGAACCTTACTTGACCATCTTGGCCTTTTTAGGGGTAGTGAGATGACCGACTTTGGTGCAGTCCGAAGTTGGTAGATACTCGATACTACACTCATTGAGGATTGTTTTCTTGGAATATTTTGGTCGCCAGTTTAGTGGCCAAACCAAAACAATGAACATAGAAAATAATCCAGTGATATTGAGCTCCTTAGAACCCGGTTTCTATTTTAGGACAGGTTGAGCCAACTAACTTCAAGAGGGTACTTACCTACAAACCCCATGCAAGCCTAAACCTAAGGACTTGTCTGCTTTGTGTGAATATGATTACCTGTATATACACTTGCTTATTTTTGCATACATGTACATAACATCATAACATCATACCATGGAATTCTCAATAACCATTTCAAGGATCTCGAGGGTCTTTTGATACAGGGGCACGTTGAATCAGACGTCTACTAAAGAGCAAGAGGGTTCCCCTCTAAACAAACGCCGTTAAAAATCAAGTGCAACAACTTGAATCGGGGGCTATGACCCACTCGACATGGTGAGCTTGATTCTCGTGGAAAGACATCCACCATTACAAGGTTCTCCAATCAAAGATGTTGATCGAGGTTTAACCTCAAACATTTTCTTGTGTTTATGCTGGGAGATCCTTGAAAACATGCATCCACATATCATGCATCATATCATGACAGGTTTCTCCCATACAAGTCTCCTTATCTTCCTACTGTTTATTTCAGTAAGATGGATATGGAACAAACGGTGAAAGATCTCCAAGCTCAAAACGCTCAATTCCAACAAATGCTTCTGGCTATGGGAAAAGGGCAAGAGGATCTGAAAGCTCTCCTTCTCAAAGACAAGAAGAAGAAGTCCAAGAAGACAGCGAGCATCCTGAACTTGAGAAGAAGACCTAAAACCCTAGGTCTTTCAACTCCACCCAACATAGGGGATAGTCTTTAAGAAGACCACAATTTAGAGATCAATGATGTTGAAGCTGATTACTCCGAAGAACAATATCCTCTCGCTGATGACAAGTACAAACAGTTGGAGGATCGCCTCAGTGCTATGGAGATTCAGCAAATACTTGGATTGGATTTAGGAGAAATGGGTTTAGTTTCTGGATTGGTCATCCCTCCAAAGTTCAAGGTCCCTATCTTTGCACTGTACGATGGAGTCTCTTGCCCTAAGATGCACTTAAAGTCTTATGTCCGCAAGATTCAACCATACACAACTGATCCAAAGCTCTGGATCCATTTCTTCCAAGAAATCCCGGTAGGGACTCAACTCGAGTGGTTTTATCAGTTGGAGAGTTCCCGCATCCACACCTGGGAGGATCTAGCTGCTGCTTTTTACAAACAGTATCAGTACAACGCTGATCTTGCACCAACTCGTATGCAATTGCAGAACATGACCATGGGTTCCAACGAAAACTTCAAAGGATACGCTCAAAAGTGGAGAGATATGGCTGGTAGGGTGCAACCCCCTTTAACAGACAGGGAGCTGATTGACATCTTCATGGGAACATTGACAGGGTCTTTCTTCAAACACTTGATCGAAAGCTCTTCAGCCGGATTCACTGAGCTAATACTGACCGGCGAAAGGGTCGAAGCTGGCATCAAAAGTGGAAAGATTCAAGAAGCTACACCTTCTGATGCTCAGAAAAAGCCTTACAGTGGGAAGAAAGAGTCCAATGTTGTGTATAGTCAAAAGAGTCGTTGTGACCAACACGTAGGGGCAGTCTTGATCTCTGGTTCTACGTCACACCGACAACAGCAAAAGGGAAATCAACGAAGGCCAGATGAGCCTAAAAGACAGTTCACCAACATCAACATGCCGTTGTCTCAAGCGTTGCAACACTTGTTGAGGATGAATCTAATTACATTGATAGGACCTCATCCAAACCCCAAGACTTCTTCTCCTAACTACAATCCTAATGCGACCTGCGCTTATCATTCTGACAGTCCCGGGCATGATACTAACGATTGTTGGGCATTGAAGTACAAGATTCAGAATTTGATTGATGCCAAGGAGATTGAGTTTGGTCCTCCGGAGACTCCAGCATAATCAATGCTCCTTTGGCAAATCATTGAGAGCGTCTTTATTTCATTTGAGTTTTCAAGTTGTAATTCCTTTTGTTATTCAAACAATTATCTATTAATGTCAAACTTTGTTTCATTAATGCATTGCATATGTTTGTCTTGATTTGATCCACTCATTTTCATTACATTTAAACTGTGCTTTTTACTCTCTTTATGACATTTAACTCTTGCTAAAAGTTACAAGCCTTTAGAGGGAGGATGATGAAAACAATGCCATAATCTCATAAAATATGCTTTTGAACAGACCTTGTTGACGATGTACAGGCGTTTCTTTCAAATCCTAAACACTGGAGTTATAAGGAAGATAATCCCTAGTCAACCCCTTCGAGCCAAAGAAGTAGGAGTTTTCTATTTTAACACAAATTGAAACCTTTAATCAAAACCTGGGGCATGGTAGTCTCTCAGTTAATTCAAATGCGCTTTAAGTCGCAAACTCTCAGTTCATAATACAACAAACGACATCAAAAGCATTCCTCTGGAATCAAAAGACAGTGGTAGTTCCTTATCTCATAGGCAGTCAATCTCTCAAAAGAGAAAAACCCACTGAGCCAAAACATATAAAGGAGGCTTAAGAAAGCTGGGGAATCCCACTGACTGTAATCTCGAAAACAGGAACAGTTAGGCAAAAGTTAGGGATAACAAATTAAAAGAGCGAGGTCGCTACAAATCCTCAACAACATGAAAAATGTTGCAAAAATGACTGCCTTCCGACAAACTTAACTTGTCTGAACCATCACCAAAACGTCATTCCAGACTCAATTGGAGTTCAAACGCACAATTAACTGAGCTTATAATTGAAGAACATCACGAAGAACGGGTGGGTACAAATACACTTTGAGCCTTTATCCTTTGTTTCTTAAACCGTGAACCAAGCCACGTTACAACCCTTCAAAAGTCCTAATTGAAGCATGGGTTAGTTCGAAAGCATACTGTTACAAAAGGTATCCTGACTCCTGTAAGGCTTTGCTCTAAATCCTGAGTTGAATTTTTCTTACAAAATTTCTTTACTTACATAAACGCATTTTTCAAAACTTCAAGACAAACATAAACTTTGCATCACTTGAATATCACTGTTTGCATTTGGCTATTTGTTTGACAGCGGAGAAATTCACACAACGAATATCCAGTGAACAAAAGCTCTCTCAGTGAACAAATCAATTCAAGAAGGATGACACTTCCATCGACAAATCTCCTATAAACAAGGGGGCATGACATGTCACTATCCAGCACACCCGGGGCAGTCCAGTCAAGATGTCAAGAAATCTCTGAAGAAGTGCAGAGTAACCAGGGGCAAGTCTCCATCTCTGTCACTTGGGGCATTGAACGTCAACCCCGACAAAGGTTTACATACAATCAAACTTTTTGGCAATGCCACAAACATTCGCTACTAGGGGCAATGACAAGTCTCCCCAAAGTCCTTCTCATAGGATGCTTCCACAGCAAGAGTATAATCTCTGACCCCCTTTCCCCAGCTGAATCAACCTCAAGAATCCTCGAGGACTTCCCCCAACGAAGATGTCACCTCTCTAGCAGACCGACAACAGGGTTTATTTCCCCAACAAACTACAGATTCCCCAGCTTGAGTTTGCCTCTCCGACTACTACAAATCAAAGGACCACAAATCCTCTTCCCCAGTAGACTACTCTACAATCCCCAACAAGTTATTGCGAAACCTGGACCCGACCAGATATCAGTTCAACTTCGACTCCCCAGTAGAGCAACGGACGACTAAGACTCATAAACTCTTTTCCCAAGCAGATATAAACATACTCCCCACAGAGTTTTCAACTTCCCCCAGCGGAGTTCTCCTCAAAACAGGAATCCATTGGAAACATTCTAAGCAAAGTTTGGAGACACACCAACTTCTCAACAACAGTCCAGGGTTTAACGACTCCCCGACATTTGTCAAGGATTTATTTTCCCAAACAAAAGTACATTCATTAACGTTTCGCATTTC
The DNA here is from genome assembly GCA_948472305.1 of Vicia faba. Taxonomy (NCBI): domain Eukaryota; kingdom Viridiplantae; phylum Streptophyta; class Magnoliopsida; order Fabales; family Fabaceae; genus Vicia; species Vicia faba. The sequence goes on along the minus strand of OX451736.1, from coordinate 1,616,196,783 downwards.
ATACATCCTATTTACATACATGATAAGTGCATACAATGCAATCTCATTTACTTTGAGAATATCATGACATCGTGCATTTCATACATTATGACATTGCACACAACTAACGTTTTACCTTTTTCAGAAAAAGGTCAATCAACATATGGCTACCATCAACCTTTTCAAGTTCCAGATTAATACCTGAAACCATACAGGACAATTATCTACTTGACCATCATGAAGCAACCCTACACCGGTTCCTTCTCTTTCCAAGATGCAGTTTTACACGGACTCATCATCAGGCAATCCTACACAGGTTTCTTCCTTCCAAGATGCAGTTTCACACGGACTCATCATCAGGAAATCCTACACAGGTTCCTTCTTTCCAAGATGCAGTTTTACACGGACACATCATCAGGCAACCCTACACAGGTTCCTTCCTTCCAAGATGCAGTTTCACACGGACTCATCATCAGGCAATCCTACACAGGTTCCTTCCTTCCAAGATGTAGTTTCACACGGACTCATCATCAGGCAACCCTACACAGGTTCCTTCCTTCCAAGATGCAGTTTCACACGGACTCATCATCAGGCAACCCTACACAGGTTCCTTCCTTCCAAGATGCAGTTTCACACGGACTCATCATCAGGCAACCCTACACAGGTTCCTTCCTTCCAAGATGCAGTTTCACACGGACTCATCATCAGGCAACCCTACACAGGTTCTTTCCTTCTGAGATGCAGTTTCACACGGACTCATCATCAGGCAACCCTACACAGGTTCCTTCCTTCCAAGATGCAGTTTTACACGGACTCATCATCAGGCAACCCTACACAGGTTCCTTCTTTCAACTTACAAAATTATAATTCAACAGGAATTCTTGGATGGCATCTACAAGCCCATCTCCAGTAAGACTCCTTTCACACCTCCAGATGGCATCTTTAAGCCCATCCCTGACAAGATTCTGTCACACCTTCGGATGGCATCTTTAAGCCCATCTCCAACAACTTTCTATCATCTCTCCAAATGGCATCTCTAAGCCCATTCTCTCAATCATCACATCACCGAGTGCAAATTTCTGGGCACTCTAGTGTTCAATCATCTTCCATCTTCAAGTCACAAATGGCAGATTCGCCAATCTAACTCTTCAGGTGTAAGAAGTTTGAACAGGGGCAGCTGTTGTACCCCAAAATTTGCCCTCTCAATTTTCAAGGCCTTTCTCACAAGGATTCTCAAGGTTCAAGCCTGCACAAGTGCATTGGAATTTTCCAGTACCAAAATTAAAAGGAAACTGTCAAAAATGGAGAAAACAGATAAAAATAACATTTTGACAAAAATTGGAGAAATACAAGTGTTCTTCGTTTCAGCTCTTTCGACTGGCCTTTTGGCCTCTTTCGACACAAGCTTGGTTTGCATCCTTCGATTGGCCTTTTGACCTCTTTCGACACAAGCTTGGCTTGCATCCTTCGATTGGCCTTTTGGCCTCCTTCGCCTGGGCATGTGACTTCTTGTTGCAGGTTTCGTTTGTGTCTTTTGCTGCCTGCATGCTTGCAATCGAAGGCCATGACCTACTGGTCACATGTACCCCTCTGCAAGGAAAGTCTTCGTTTGGGCACTCACCTTCTGTGTGCCTGGATGAGAACTTCAGTTGAGCAAGAGCCTCCTTCGAATGCAACTTGGATTACATCCTTCGTTTTTAGCAAAAGCCTCTTTCGAATGCAACTCGGATATGTCCTTCATGTTGAACTCTAAGCCTCCTTCGAATGTACATCCTTCGTTTTGAGCAGGAGCCTCCTTCGAATGCAACTTGGATATGTCCTTCATGTTGAACTCTAAGCTTCCTTCGAACACGGACTTTCAATTGGGAAATATGTTTGCTTCGACCCATGCTTTGATTGGACAACATGCTTCCTTCGAGCATGAGCTTTCGATTGGGCAATAGCTTCCTTCGAGTTAGCTTGTTTCGACCACAAGCTTCGACTGAGGCAAAGGCTTCCTTCAAACAGGTGTGCTTCGATCTCACTCATGCATTTGACTCAAGACCAAATCTCGTTTGCCAGGCTATGTTGTGTCCAAATCTTAACATAGTCAGAAGCTTGTACAAAGGTTTTAAACTTTACCTTTTGGATACTACTATTCTGGGTTAAAGGCTACATACTCTTTATTTTCATAGAGAGTACTTTATCACAAAAGTAGCTTTCAAACTGAATTTGGTCTGAGCACAAGCAACGTCAGAGGCATAAGTCACATCTTCTACACCCCACTGCTGTTGTTGCCAACAGGCCCCCCACATGTACTGTCACGCCACATTATTTTATTATTCTTTGCAAGGCTGGCTATGGACGAACATGTCCATTCTTTCTCTATAAATACAGGAACTTTTGCAAAGCTGAGGAGGATCTTTTGGCCAGGCGAACGAATCTTCAGAAAATTCTCAAAAAACACCAAATTTTCTCAAACACTTAAACACTCATCAAATACATACCCATAATCCAAACACTTATCCCCTTAGAATCTGAAACATCCCCATACCTTGTTACCCTTTGAATCCAGTAGGAAGAACCTCATACTTGTTCTTCTCTTTCGGATCCAGTATCAAAGACATAACCCCTGGTTCCTTCCTTCGAATCCAGAAGCATTCAAGGAAACCATTTAAAGGCCCAGCACACGTTCCAGCCTCAAGCAAGGTAAGTCATTCTTAACCTTGAACCCTTCATTTCTAGCATAACATGTAAATAAGCTTCCTTTTCGTTTCAAATATATACGTAGTGCTTGTTACCTTTTCGTTTCCACCCTTTAGTTTGTTTTTATTGTTTCTCCTTTTGGTTTGGTTCTTTGGTTGGTTACAGATGCTTTAAGAACTAACCTGGCCCTGAGGTAATGATAGCATGGCCTTAGGCCATGTTGCTATTTAATATCTCAAACGAAATAAACAGGAAACATGAATATGAAACGAAGCCTCAGGCTTCCTCACTGAATCCAGGCCCAGTCGAAGGAGGCAGAAAGGAAGATTACATCTTGCACAGATTCCAGGCCTAGTCGAAAGGCACAACATGATGTCCCACTGGTCCTAATCGAAGGAGGCCAACAGAATGCAAATCGAAGGCTGCTGCTGCCTGGGTCGAAAGACACTTATTTTTCTTACTTTTATTTTATTTTCATATTTTCTTGCCTTTCAATATGGTTGTAATAGTGTAGGATATTTATTTCTTGCATTTTTATTGCTTTGTACAAATGCTAGTAACTAGGTGTGTATGGCAAGGTAAAACCAACAAGTAGACAACCTAAAAATCAAAGACTAAATGCATGTAAATAACACACTTTGCACACATGCACCCTTAGGGTAATCTCACTTGTTGCCTCGGAAAATAGTCATGTCCCTCGAGCATGGGCGTTTTAGCAAAGACCCTCGATAAAAGATCGTAGTCCCTCGATGACCCTCGATGTTGCCTTCGGTAAACGATCTAGTCCCTAAAATGACATTGCTAAAACATCCCATATGTTGCCTTCTATGACTATACAAACGTCCCAATGCCCGTCCCGTTCAACATCCTAACGCAAGGTTGTTCACCAAATACAATGCTGAAACAACACTGTTAAAAGGGTTAAAAACATAAGAAAGATCTTTGAGTAAAATAGGGTAGATAGCTCTTAGTTACTTGATCAAACTTGCAAAACATCCTTGCCATTTTTCAAACACACATCTCAACACAATTTCAAAACAAACTTTCAAAAACATTGAAACATCTTTTCAAAAAGACAAACACCTTTGTAAAACATTCAAACAAGAATTGTTACAAAGGTTGCCTAGACAAGGCATCTTTTTCAAAACATTTTCAAAACCACACACACAAAGCACCATTTCAAAACAATTGAAAAGCAAAGGCAAGTGATCTAAACAAGTAACTAAGAGCCCATGGATAACCATGGATGAAAAGGGTGCTAGCACCTTCCCTTTTCATAATCTACCCCCCGAACCCACGAAAACATCTCAAAGGTCTTTCCTGTGCTTTTTGACCTTTCCTTAGGATAAAATAAAAAGTCGGTGGCGACTCTTACTAAACCGAACATTTGCGAACACAAACGCAAAACCCAAGTCAGTTCTCCCATCGTATCACAGCTAGCCTATGGTGAAACTTTGCTAGTTGACCGCACCAGATTTCACGGGCCTATAGCTGGACCTAGACTTCCCCTGCTATCAGCACCCCCAATTTCTGCTTAACTCATGCGCATTTCCTCATTTTCTCTATATTTTTCTATAATTATTTTATCTTGTTTAGTTATTTGTTTTATAAAATAAAAATAATAATAATTAATTGGATAATTAATTAAATTGAGAAATTATATTTAATATTATTAATTAATTTTATTAAAAAAATATTTAATTTAATTAGTTATTTAAATTATTTAAATTATTTAAATTGGGTTGTATTGTTTGTTTATTTAGACTTTTAATCGAACTTTCGATTCGTCATCCCCATTCATAAACTTGTACCACCATTTTCGAAGCGTTGCAATAGCGTAGTACATTTAATTTCTGCAATTTACTGCTTTCCTTATTACTGTTAGTTTAATAGGATTGTATGGCAAGATCTAAAACAAAACTTTAGATAACCATAAATCCAAGATAAATTAACAGAAATCAAAATACTATTCACACACGCACCTCTAGTGTAACCTCACTTGTTGCCTTCAGATAAAACAGTCATGTCCCTTGAATGTGGGATGTTTTAGCAAAGACCCTCGATTAAAAGATTGTAGTCCCTCGATGACCCTTTGATGTTGCCTTCGGTAAATGATCTTAGTCCCTTACGAAAATTTCTAAAGCATCCTACAAGTTGCCTTCTATGATTGTACGATGATCCGCGCTTGTCCCTCACATCCAACGATAGGGCTTCCTACTAACTAATGGTAGGGCAGCACTATCTAAAGGAGGAGGAAAAGAACAAAGACTTTTTGAGTAGGTAGATAGTTCTTAATGGCTTGCTCACGAATATTTCAAAACATTTTTCACAAAACAACACTTTCTTTCAATAAATATTTTTAAAACAAACATTTTGTATACATTCTCAATGATACGAGAATCATTACAAAATTTTCGTACTTAGGCATTTTTAAAATATTTCCAAACATACACAAATACAAAGCATTTCAAAAGTGAGCTAGCGATTAAGAGGCCATAGATAACTACAGATGAAAAGGATGCTAACACCTTCCCTTTCTATAAGCTACCCCCCGAACTCAGAAAATTCTCAAAGGTCTTTCCTATTCTTTTCACCCTTTCCTTGATTGGATAAAAGAAAAGTCGGTCGAGACTCTTGCTATCCATAAAAATTGCGATAAGACGCAAAACCAAAAGTCAGTTCTCGCACCGTATTACAGAACTGACGACTATGCTGGGGAACATACTCAAAGTGGGGTTACCTTTAGAGCTAGATCGCCTTTATTGCTTTACTTGTTTGCCTTGTATGCTTTATATTTCGGGATATGCTTGGGTTTATTTCTTGTATATATCCTATACCCAGATCTGGGGGCATTTTAGTTAAGTAGCAATAGATCATGGAAACTATACGACGTATACCGATATGGTTGAAGCGATGGCTACGTTAGTGTGACACATTGGTTGGTTCTAGTGTCCCTTGAGTCAGTCAAGGAGAATGTTGGGTTGTCGCATGGTGCCATAAGCACTAACTAACCTTAAAACCATAGTTGACACAACTTAGCCATTAGAAAGTAGTGAGTTGGTTGGCTTTGGTGCAGACTGAAGTTGGTTGATACTCGATGCTACACTTATTGAGATCAGACTCTCGGGATATTTCGGTCGCAAATCAGATGCTTGTGCTGAAACAATGCCTGAGGGAAAGATCAGTGATACTGAGGCTCCTAGAACCCGAATACTTTTTTTAGGACAGGTTAAGCCAACTAAAACTAAAGAGGGTACTTACCTATAAACTCCATGCAAGTCTGAACCTAAGGCCTTGTGTATTTTTGTTTGTGTTTGATTAAATTGTTCGAACATGACATCATAATATCATGACATTATGACATCATCATTCTCACTAACCATTTCAAGGATCTAGAGATTTATCTTCATTTCTTTGTTGTAGGTTATGGCCTCTGCTCGCAGAAATACTATCCAGATCAGTTTTATGAGGATACCTTCTCAATTTAAGAAGTTAGTATCAAAAGTTCCTGAAAGCTCTCAATTCACCAAGAGGCATGGTCATCTACTCAGTTTGGTTACCTCAGGTTTTGAAGAAGACATGATGAGTGTTTTATTCCAGTTCTTTGACCATGCACATCACTGTTTCACCTTTCCAGATTATCAGCTGGTACCCACAATGGAAGAGTTCTTTAAGCTACTGTGAATACATGTTCTTGATCAGACACCCTTCACCGGTTTAGAGAGAGATCAACAACCTGAAGAAATTTCAGCAGCCTTACATATGAAGTGGTCCGACATTGTATCTAATTGGGAAAGAAGAAGTGGAGTCAAGGGTTTTCTTGCTAAATTTCTTCTAGAGAAGGCTCGGTTGTTTTTGGATGCTATGAGTTTTCAGGCTTTCGACGAAATCTTGGCTTTGTTGATTTATGGTTTGGTGTTATTCCCTAATCCAGACCAACTCATAGATGTGAATGCTATCAAAATTTTCCTTACTCGTAACCCTGTGCCTACTTTGCTTGGATATATTTTGCATTCTCTTCACACTCGTACTATGAGGAAGCGAGGGACTCTTATGTGTTTCATACCTTTGCTATCTAGGTGGTTTATTTCTCACCTTCCCCGATCAGTAATGAAGAATGAACAAGGTTTGAGGTGGTCTCAAAGGATGATGTTGCTCTCTCATTCAAATATCTATTGGTGTTCCCGGTCTCTGGAAGATGTTACTATTATTGACCGCTGTAGGGAATTTCCTAATGTTTCATTCCTTGGAATTAGGGGAGGTATTACCTATAACACTTCTCTAGCTTTACGCTAATTTGGTTGTGCTGGAAGAGATGATCCTCATGACATGCTTATCCAGGGTATTGTATTCGATTACGAGAATGATTTTCAAGGTTATCATCAAAGGTTTATACATGCTTGGGGCATGGTAAACAAGATTGATAGCAAGATTTTAGGATAAAATAATTCCATCCCTTTAGATCCCTACACCATATGGGTACGATCTCGTGCTCAAAACCTTATAATACCACATCCCGCTGTCTTACCAGTAATTATGGAGCCTGTTACCGAGGGGGATATTCCTTATACCATTATTCATCCATATATTCCTACTGACCTTGAAGAGCTACAAAAGTCTTAGATTCAACTGAAAAATGAAAGGGACACCTTTGAGACTCAATTCTATGCTAGCGATAAGAAAGTGTTAGAGCTGACAAAGCGATTCCATGAAGAGCAGAGCATTAATACATATGTCAACACAAAGAGGAAAAGTTTGTGGGAAACTTAAATCTTAGGCCGTAGGAGTTTACATTTTTAACTCTTTGAGACCCTTTTGTTTTCATTGTAAGCCTAAAAGGAAATTATAATTTAAGCTTACTAATAAAAGTCTTTGTTTCTATTTCCTTTTGATTAATTCCATAAGGTCCTTAAAAACATTACATCCACATATCATACATAGCATTACATGTTAGGTTTTCCCATACGGGTTTTGTCATCTGCTTACTGTTTATTTCAGTAAAGATGGCTCTAGAACAGATTGTCAAATATTTTCAAATCCAAAATGCTCAATTCCAAGAAATGTTCCTGAACCTATCCAGGGGCAAGAGGAATTGAAAGCACTCCTCACTGAGAGCATGACCAAGAAGAATCCTGAAGACAACATGGATGACGAGTTGGAACAATTGCAAGTTGAGATGGCAACAATGAGAATCCAGATGATGGGTCAGATGGCTCTTATCCAAAATTTAGCTTGGAGGCAAGAAGAGTTGATAATTCTCATCAAAAAGCTTCATCAAGACAGATACGACTATATCAGACAAACTTCTGAAATTAGGGGTTTAATCAATAATCAACCACTCTTGGAAGACAGGGAATTGGGTGACATGTTCATGAGGGAACATGTTGAAAATAAAATTAGGTGAAATTCAGGGGACTGCATCTTAAAGTACTCAAAATAGATCATACAACGGAAAGAAGGAGTCCAGTACCATGTACGGTCAGAAGGGTCATAATAAGAGGGATCTCAACCAATACGTGTAGGCAGTGCGAATCTCTAATCCTGCACCAGTGCAACAACGACAACATGGTAATCAGTATAAGCAGGACACGCCCAAAAGATAATTTACCAAAATCAACATGTCTTTGGCTCAAGCATTTCAACACATGTTAAAGGCGGATTTGGTTACATTGAAGGACCCTCCTCAAAACCCCAATACTCCCTCTCCCCGTCACAATCCTAATGAAAGGTGTGCATACCATTCTAACAGTCCTGGACACGACACTAATAGTTGTTGGACTTTGAAACAAAATATTCAAGACTTGATCGACGAAGGAGTTTTGGAATTTACACAAGATGGCCAGCTTGAGTTTTTCTGTCATCCTTCAAAGGCACATCATCTGAAGTGACAAATTCAGGCGGGGAAGCTTTTTGTTCATTTGAATTTTTTATTTGTAATTTCTTTAGTTTATTCAAACACTTATCTTTATGTCAGACGTTGGTTGTACCCATTAATACATTGCATATATTTGTCTTGAATTAATCCATTAGTTTTCACTATATCGAAACTATGTTTTTACTTCCTTTTTATGATATTCAACTCTCGATTAAAAGCTATAAGCCTTTAGAGGGAGGATGATGAAAATGATACCATAATCTCTACAATGTGCTTTTAAACAGACCTTGCTGACGATGTACAAGCGTTGTTTCAAATCCTAAATAGTGGAGTTATAAGGAAGATAATCCCTAGTCAACCCCTTTGAGCCTAAGAAGTAGGAGTTTTATCATCACACAAATTGAAACCTTTAACCATAACCTGGGGCAGGGTAGTTCTCAGTTAATTCAAATGCATGTTCAGTTACAAGCTTTCACTTCGTACACGATAGATGATATCAAAGACATCCTTCCAAATCAAAAGTCAATGATGGTTCCGTGTAATCATTAAAATAGTCAGTCATTATCTCTCAAAAGAAAAGCCCGCTAAGTCAAAACCTATGAAGGAGACTTAAGAAAAAAACTGGGGCATCCCGCTGACTGTAATCACAAAAAAAAATAGTTCTGGAAAAAGGTAGGGATAATAAAATTAAAAATAGGTCACTTCAAATCCTTGACAACAGAAAAATGTTACAAAAAATAACTGCATTCTCAAATAAACTTCCAGTATCCGAACCATCACCAAAATATCATTCCAGACTCAATTGGAATCTAAACGCACAATTAACGGAGTATAGGGTTGAAGAACGTCACGGAGAACGGGTTGGGTACAAATAAAGTTTGAGCTTTTATCTTTTGTTTCTCAAACCATAAGCCATGCCATGTTACAACCCTTAAAATTCCTTAATGAAGCATATGTTAGTTTGAAAGCATACTGCTACAAAAGGTAGCATGACTCCTGTAAGTCTTACTATAAATCCTGAGTTGAATTCATATTCTTACAAAATTCTGTTGTTTATTAAAAATACATTTTCAAAAACTTCAAGACGGACATAAGCTTTGCATTTTTAAATACCACTGTTTACATATAATTAATTGTCCGACAGTAGAGAAATTCACACGACAAATACTTAATGAACGAAAATCCTCCCGACATACATAATTACTTCAGAGGATGGGTAAAAAAGAAAGAAACTTCCAATAACAGACCTTTCACGGGCACAATTGGTTAAATCAAGGGGCATGACATATTATTGTCTAACTCATATGTGGTTGTCAAGTCAAGATTCAAAGAATCTCTCAAAAGTGCTGAACAACCAGGGGCAGATCTCCATCTGAATCACTTGAGGGATATTACATTGATCATGATTTTCAGTAAAACCCACTACAAAAATTGAATCTTCAGTATCACCAAATTGCTTGCCTATGTCAGCGGTATCAGATGGTGTCATTCTACCGTGACAGTTCTTAGAAAAAAATACTGAGGAAGGTCAAGACTATAAGAAACTTTGCAATTTATGGTTAATCAATAACTTCAAGCATCGGGTGCACCAAAATAACCCCAAGGGAAAACAGAATCCCGCACACGAAGGGTCATATACGATCAAGCAAACATCTTCTGGCAGTACTATAACACTTACTGCTATGGACAATGACAATTATCTGCACCCTATGAACACTGACATAGTCAAAAGATACTACACATGAAAAAATACCTGCTAGGTTGACTGACCTAGGGAAAAATAAAGGCATCCCGTTAGACTGAAAATCTGAAAAGACAGACCAGGCAAAGTTAGGGATTAAAGTGTACGACTATGTCCTATTATCGCATCAACTATCTATCAGTAGAAGACTCATTACCCTGATTAGCATTTACCGAGGACTCTAGAAGTTAGGACAATGTTTAAGTCATCCACGAATCCCCACAGAAAAATCCTCACAGGATTATCCACACATAATCATCTCACAAGCTCATCTTCAACGGAGATACATTCCCCACTAGGCTGAATTAATCTAGTCATACTCACTAGCAGATCCCCCTAGCTGATAAAGGAGTATGATCTTTTCCCCGACAATGTAGCTAACCTACGAGTACCAATCCTCATCAGAGATTATGACATTAGTACAATCTATGGAAATTCTCTTCCCCAGCTGAGTTTATTCCTCCAAAACTGTAAAAACCTCTGCAGATTTCTTTTCTCCAATAGAGCTCATTTCCTCAGCAAGAGTATTTCCTCAGTAGAATATTTATTTTTCTAGTTTAGGGTTTATTTCCCTAGCAAAGCTCAGTCTCCCCGGTCTGAGTCTATTTTTCTAAATACCGGCAAAATTCCCATCTCCCGCAAAGGGAAGTCTGAACCACTATCCCCATAGAGTTGCTACTGAATATGGAACCAGACCAGATATCATTCAACCTTATTCTCCCCAGACGAGTCGCTGTCCATATCAAAAACTCGGTCAAACAACACCTCGAAAGGTTGTTCATCTCTTTTTTCCCCAGTTGGGGTATATAATAATTAAATTCCCCAGTAGAGCGATGAACAACCAATGTTCCTGAACTCTTCCCCCAAGTAGAAATCAATATTACCCAACGGAGTTTCCTCAAACAGGAAGCAAGAATCCCAGCGGAAACATTCTATACAAGATTTAAGATTACACATATTCTTTATCCCCAACAACAGTCGGGTATTTATTTTCCTCAATCAGAGACGTTACACAAAGCTACCATTACACTTCAACGACATTTCAAAGTCATACATCATTTAAAAATATCATAGCATATGCATATGAAACGCATATAGCACACTCTCATTTACTTTGGGAACATCATTACGCAATTCATTTCACACATCATGGCATTGCATGCAACTAACTCTTTATCTTTTTAGCTAAAGTTCACAAACAGACGAATATCTTCAACAATTCTCAAATGGGTCCAAGATTAATTCCTGAAACAAGATGAGGCAAATATCTATGTGACCAGGTCAGAGATTAATTCCCGAAACAAGACGGGACAACTATCTCTACGACCAACAAAAAGCAGGTTCCAGATTAATTCCCTAAACAAGACGGGGTAACTATCTGGATGACCAGCCACAAATTAATACCTGAAATAGGACAGGGCAACTATCTATGAAAAAAAAATTATAGATTAATTCCCGAAACAGGACAAGGAGACTATATATATAAATAGGTCCAATATTAATTCCCGAAACAAGACAGGGCAACTATCTATCTGACCAGGTCATAGATTAATTCCCGAAACAAGACGGAGCAACTATCTCTATGGCCAACAAAAAGCAGGTTCCAGATTAATTTCCGAAATAAGACGGGGAAACTACTTGGATGACCAGCCACAGATTAATGCCTGAAACATGACATGGCAACTATCTGTGAAAAACAGATTATAGATCAATTCCCGAAATAGGACGGGGAAACTATCTACATAAATAGGTCCAAGATTAATTCCCAAAACAAGATGGAGTAACTATCTATGTGACCAGGTCAAAGATTAATTCCCGAAACAAGACAGGGCAACTATCTCTACGGCCAACAAAAAGCAAGTTTCAGATTAATTCCCGAAATAAGACGAAGCAACTATCTAGATGACCAGCCACAAATTAATACCTAAAACAACACAGGGTAACTATTTGTAAAAAAAAATTGTAGATCAATTCTCGAAATAGGACGGGGCGACTATATACATAAATAGGTCCAAGATTAATTCCTGAAACAAGACGGGGCAACTATCTATGTGACCAGGTGTTGTACCCCAAAATTGGCCCTCCCATATTCTTCAAGGTTTGCTAAGATCATGCTTCAAAATCTCCCAAGGGTTGCACAGTCCAATGGCCTCCTAACAGTCAAAAATTAGGGTTTTGGTTCTGGCAAAGAAATTGAAGTTTCCAAGGGTCCAAACAAGTCCCACATGCCTACAAACATGGTCAAGCACCCATATGCTAAGTTTCAAGACTCACAACACCAGATTGCACAGTCAAAGACCCTAATTGCTCAACAGTCAACTGTAGGGGCAAAATGGTCATTTGACAGTCAAAAGTCAAAATTTTTGAGCAACATCTTATTTTGAAGCCACAAACATCATTTGATCAATTCTTGATCATGATTTTCAAAGCATGGCTCAAAAAGTCTCAAGATGCAAAAGTATCTATTTTTGGATAGTTGAAAAAGTCAACTGCAAATTGACCAGGGCATAACTTCCACATGGTTTATCATAAAAATTCCATCCAAAGCTCATTTTGAAGAGAATGACATTTCCTACAACTCATCTTCACACTTAAAGTCCAAGAAATGCTCTCACAAAAAGTTATTAATCTCAACATTATAGGTCATTTTCAAAAGTCAACAAAAAGACACTTTAAGTCAAAGACCATAACTTGAGATTGGTAAATCAAAATGACATGGGACCAAAGGCATTGGTTATAGGACTTCAAGACCTTTCCAAAATGTCCAAGAACATGATCAAAGCTTAAACATTGAGCAAGATATGCCTTGTGGAAGTTGGGAAATTTTTGGGAATTTTGAAAAGTCAACCTTGCTTCAAATGCCTCAAAATTGCTAATGGGCCTCAATTTTTTCCATGAATCATTATCCAAAGCATATGCACGACCCATTAAGCCCAAAGGGATTTACTTTCTTATTTTTAATTAATTAATTGAATTTTTATTCTTATTTATTCATTTAATTAGTTTTAAATATAAGAAAAATATCAAATCATTGGTTTTAAATCTTTTTGTGCAGTAAATAGGTCTATCACATGCTCAATATTTCGTGTGCCAATCAACAAGGGCAAAATCTTCCAAACTTGGCATAGTTGACATGAAAAAGATTGAAAAAGATTACATGGAAAATCAAGGATCCAAATCATCAATGCAAAGGTTGTTGGGCTTGGATGGTTAACCTAATTCATTCCACATATATGCACAAACCTAAACCTAATCACAAGAACACGGAGGCTGCGCCCAAGATCAAGAACAACATTGGAAATTTTTGCCAAAAAGCTTGAAACTGTTTTCACATCAAAAGCACTTTTCCAAGCCAAAGAACCATTCCATTACATTCCTGACACATCCAGGAAGGGATTGCAATCAAGAATCAAACGCCAGGCCTCAAGAATTGGTAGAACCATGTTGCACTTTTCACAAATTTTTTCATGATTGTATTCTACTTTCCATGCATTATACATGTATTTTGATTATTGATTAACACTAACCATGATGTTCTGAAGCCATTGGTGCTATTTAATTGAATTAATAATGCTTGAACCAAGATTTGCCATGGACGCGTTCTAGGGTTTCAAAGCTCTAATTTTGGGGTTTCTTTCACATGGAACAATTGGCCATTCAAACCTACATCATTGAAACCAGGATGTCCAGACGAATAGGAATCACCCATCGCGCCCTTTTTCTTTTTCCTCATAAGCTAATCGCTATTATTCACTGTGCTATTTAGTGGGGGTTTAAAACCCCCGCTATCTGTTTGTATTTTCAGACAAAAACGAAGAGGCCATGAGGAAGACGCTGAGCTGTAGGCATGTGATTGGTATATTTGAAAGTTAGCGCGTTTTTTATTTGGTTTCAGTATAATGCTTGCTTTCACATATATTATTTCTATCTTATTATACTAACAAACACGCGTGCATAGCTCAGTTGGTGGACAGGGTTAATTGCAAGCATTGGGACCTGGGTTCGATTCCCAGGTCCCCCACTTATTCAATATATTTTGTTTTAACGTGCTTCTATACAGCTTCCATTCTAATGACCATCATGAAGCCCAATGCCTTGGCACGCCACATGTCACCAGGGGTCAATCCAAAGGCTATCACGTGAATTCCACCATATGCATTAGTCAGTTGTTCCTCACACAAGTCTGAAAAGTCAAAAAGGCCTCATTCAATGGGCCTCATTGCTGCAAATATACCTCCAAATGGGGCAGATACCCCCCAATGTTTGTACATCTTTTTAATTTCTCTTATTTTCTTTTCTATTTTTTTTAATTCTTTTGATCACTTTTTATTTAATTTATTTCAAATAATTTTCTTTTTATAATAAAACCAGAAAATCATAAAACAAAAAATATGTTTTATTAATATTAATTTTTATTAATTTTGTAAATAAATTCTAATAACCAAATTAGTTTAATGTTAGGTTTAATTTTAATGTTTTTCTTTAATAAACTAAAAATGTAGAAATTAGGGTTTTAATACTTTTATTCTTTTTCTTAATAAATAACTTTTTTTCATCATTATTAATTATTAATTATCTTGTAAATAAATATGCATTTAATTAATTAGGGTTAAATTAGGTCAAAACTTAAACATTTTCCAATAATTAAAAACACACTAGAATTAGGGTTTTATTTAATTTTTTAATTCCAATTAATTCTCTTTAATTCCATTAAATACAAAAAAAACATAAAAGCATCAAAAAATAAATTCTTTTCTTTATTTAATCGTTAATTCACCTTTAATTTTAATTTAATTTCTTTAAAGGGTCCAACGCCCTCGCACCTTCGATTATAATTCCTTTTCGCGCGTTTGCTTCTATTTTTCTTTTTTTAATCTTATGTAATTGCCCCAAAGCCTTGTAATAGATAATTAGGACATTTACTTTACGCACTTTTATTCAAATCGGGTCTTTGTTTAATTTGGCGATGTAGACCCGCGCCTTGTAATAGCGTAGGACCTTTATTTTTCCGCATTTTAAATTTCCGCACTCTTTTAATTGCTAACTATCACATGAAAGAATGTATGCCCAAATAAAATCAAAGCGTAGCTCACCAATGCATGACAAGACAAATAATAAACTGAAAATGACACACAATTCACACACCACTCCTAGGGTACGCCTCACTGTTGCCTTGCCCCCTCGAAACGTGGTCGTCGAGTATAGGACGTTTTAGTAAGTCCTTATGTCCATGACATGATCCAGTTGCCTCGAAACGGTTGCCTCAGAATCAAAAAGGATCAATGGCATAAGGGTAGCTTCTAAGGTGTCCTACTGTTGCTCTGGTGACCACACTGTCCCTAATCCTCGAATTGACCCGAACACCTCCAACGGTGGTGCTACCTACCCCTCAATGGTGGGATGGCACTACCTCAAGGACATTTACACAGACTAATTCCTTAGGGTAGGTAGATGACTCGTAGATACTTGCTCTAATTCAAAACAAATCAAAAACTTCTTTTCACACCGACACTTTGCAAAAAGCTTTCAAAAACAACTTTTCAAACACTCTTGAGGACTGATACAAGAGTCGAACTGAAATTTTGAACGAAACTTTTTCAAACCCACTCACTTTGAAAAGCAAACAAACATTTTGAAAACACAAATGAGCAAGTATCTAAGAGCCCATGGATAACCATGGATAGAAAGGGTGCTAACACCTTCCCTTTCTATAAATCTACCTCCCGAACCGAGAGCAATCTCAATAAGGAATTTTTCTGTGCTTTTGTCCTTTCCATGTTGGAGAAAATAAAAGACGGTGGCGACTCTTGCTTCCGCGACATTTCGCGAACCAGCGTTGAACAGTCAGTTCCAGATCCACCGATCACACCAGGTCAGAGATTAATTCCCGAAACAAGACAGGGAAACTATCTCTACGGCCAACAAAAACCAGGTTCCAGATTAATTCCCGAAACAAGACGGGGAAACTATCTAGATGACCAGCCACAAATTAATACATGAAATAGGATAGGGCAACTATCTGTGAAAAACAAATTGTAGATCAATTCCCGAAACAGGATGGGGCGACTATCTACACGATGAACATTTCCTTCCGAGACTGAATTCTGACAAGCACTTCCCTCAAATACAAAATCTAATAAGTAAGCTAATTAAGCAATTTCCTAAGAGGGTCATTCTCAAAGAGACCTCTTTTGGATCAGATTAAATCAAGCGTATATTTATTCTGATACTTCTTCCAGTAGACATTTTCTGGCTCAGATTAAATCGAGCGTAGGTTTATTCTGATACTTCTTCCAGTTGAAGATGAACGCATATATCTTTTGGCTCATATTAAATCAAGTGTAGATTTATTCTGATACTTCTTCCAGTAGATACCTTCTGGCTCAGATTAAATCGAGCATAGATTTATTCTGACACTTCTTCCAGTTGAATTCAAGCGTAGACTTAGTCTAATTTCTATCAACAATTACTTTGGATGACATCTATAAGCCCATCTCTGAAGACTCTCCATCACCTCTGGATGGAATCTATAAGCCCATTTTCGACAATATTCTGTCACTTTCCAAATGACATCTTTAAGCCCATTCCCGGTATAATCAACCAACAATGTTACTTTTTGCACAGGCGAGTGTAAATTTCTGGGAACTTAAGTGTTCAATCATCTTCTACCTTCAAGTCACGAATTGCGGGCGAGCCAATCTAACTTTTCAGGTTTAAGAAGATTGAACAGGTGCAGCTGTTGTACCCCGAAATTTTTCCTCTCATTTCATTCAAAGATATCCCCTCATGCTCCTAGGGTTTTTAATCGCTTTAGGCTACCCAGGCTTTCTAGGCCTCATGATATCACACTAATTCTTTGTTTCATCAAAGAACTATAACTGCAGGTATTTTGGTCTTGAATCATGTCTCTCCTATTTGTTGGCTTTTATGCTAGGGTTGTTGATTATTGAATCTGTGATGTCTTTCTTGACAAAATCTCAAAAACATGATCATCCTGCATTTTATCTCATTACACCTGTCAACATCACTTCTTGGATTTCTTTACAAAGGCACGAATTCAGAGACGTGGATTCCCTAGTGATTCTTGTACGCATTCTCGTTTTTCAGTTGGATTAAGGTCCTGATAGGACAGGTATGAACCAACAAACTGAAAGAGGGTAATACCTAGACCCCATGCTGGCCTAAACTCTAAGGGCTCTCTTGTGTGACTTGTGTGCCTTCCAACTTGACTACTTGTACACTTGTTATCTAACAACACGAGTTTCTTGCAGGTTTTGTTTACAGTCCTTAATCTGGGCTCATAATAGGGTTTACTTACATCACTCCACGCATAGCATAACATCATACCATCATACCATTGCATACATCCTGCATAAGGACTAACCCATTTCAAGGATATCAAGGGTCTGTGATGCAGGTCATGATGAATCAAACTGTATAGCAAGGGGCAAAGGGGATTTATTTTCCTCTAGCCAAGGTCGTCAGGGGCTATGACCCACTCGATATGGTGAGCCTAGACACTTGAAGAAGGACTCTCAACAACAGGAAATTCCTTCAATCAAGCTACAAAATTCAAACTCTAACGGTTTCTTGTTTACCCCGCGAGATCCTTGAAAACATTGCATGCATACATACATATCATTGTATTACAAGTACCCTTGTTACAGGTCACTTACCATCTACGCTGTTTATTTCAGCAATGGCTTCCTGTGATCGATGGATCTGGAACTGACTGTTTAACGCTGGTTCGCGAAATGTCGCGGAAGCAAGAGTCGCCACCGTCTTTTATTTTCTCCAAATGGAAAGGACAAAAGCACATAAAAATTCCTTATTGAGATTTCTCTCGGTTCGGGAGGTAGATTTATAGAAAGGGAAGGTGTTAGCACCCTTTCTATCCATGGTTATCCATGGGCTCTTAGATACTTGCTCATTTGTGTTTTCAAAAATGGTTTGTTTGCTTTTCAATTGTGGGTTTTAAAAGTTTCTTTGAAAATTCCAGTTCGACTCTTGTATCAGTCCTCAAGAGTGTTTGAAAAATTGCTTTCGAAAGCTTTTTGAAAAGGTGTCGGTGTGAAAAGTATTTTTGATTTGTTTTGAAATTAGAGCAAGTATCTAGAGTCGTCTACCTACCCTAAGGAATTCGTCTGTGTAAATGTCCTTAAAGTAGTGCCATCCCATCATTGAGAGGTAGGTAGCACCACCGTTGGAGGTGTTCGGGTCAATTCGAAGGTTCGGGACGTGGTGATCACCGGAGCAATAGGAAGACACCTTAGAAGCTACCCTCATGCCAGGTTCCCGGATCATGAGGACTTACTAAAACATCCTCTACTCGACGATCACCTTTCGAGGGGCAAGGCAACAAGGAGGCGCACCCTAGGGGTGGTGTGTGATTTGTGTGTCATGTTCATTTGCATTTATCTTGTTCATGTCGGGGGTGATCTACGCGTTGCTTTTATTTTGACATTCATTCTTGCATGCAATTATTAACAGTTTAAAAGAGGCGAGAATTAAAGTTCCTAAACTATTACAAAGGCGCGGGTCCACATCGCCAAATTAAATCCAGGACCCGATTTGACATAAAATAAAGTAAAGTGCGAGAAATATAAATATCGAATTTACATGGCTTTGGGAGAATTACATAAAAGGAGGAAATAAAATAAACGCGCGAATTGGAATTACGATCGAATGGGAGGGCGTTGGACCCTTTTTAATGAAATTAAATTATGACTAACAAATTAATTAAATTAAAGTAAAAAGAAAATATTTTTGAGTTTTTGTATTTATGGATTTTTAATAAGAGAATTAAATGAAACTAAGAAATTAATTAACCCTAATTCTAACTATTTTTATTTATTAAGAAAAAATATTAAAATTGAACCTAAAATTAAACCTAATTAATTAATGCAATTTTATTTACAAGAAAATAATTAATAATTAATAATGATAAAAGAAAATAAAAAGATAAAAGTAATTAAAACCTAATTCTACAAATTTTAAATTTATTAAGAAAATGTTAAAGTTAATCCTAGAATAAAAAAACTAATTAATTAATAAGACCTTTTTTACAAAAAATAACATTAAATAAAATATATTTTAATTTTTATGACTTTCTGATTTTTATTATTATTTTTTTATGTTATGAAAATATTGACTTAAAGAATTAAAGTAAAATTAATTAAAACAAATAAAAGTAGAAAAAATACAAAAAAAGATGAAAGAGCAAACCAATGGGGGGTTCTGTCCCCAAACTGGAGGTCTTTGGCTAGCAATCAGGCCCATTTGTCTCAAGGCCTTGTTGACTTCAGGTGATCGCGTGTGGATTCATTGACCAACGCACATGGTACCCTTCAAACGTTGGCCTTTGGATTAGGATTATGGGACAAGTGGCGTGCCTGGATTATGGACGTATAGTGGGCGCTTGGAAGCGAGCTACACAGGAATATGGTTAGAAGAAAAATATGGAAATAAGAAGGGGGACCTGGGGTTCGAACACAGGTCCCAGAGTTCACCAATGCAACGCCTGACCAATGGAGCTGTTAACGCACTTTGTATATTATATGAACCATAATTATTATAAAAAGAGACAAACGTTAGTGGTATGAGTCAGAAAAACGCGCGCTAGAATTCAAAGTGCTCAATCATATGATGCCACATAATCTTCTTCTCCACTCGTTTGCGTTTTACCTGAAAAACAACAGTTAGATAGCGGGGGTTTCGAACCCCCACAAAATAGCAAGCATAAAAATAGCGAATAGAATATGGTGGCTCATAAATTGAGCGCGAATAGTGTGTTAAGATCGTCCAAGCTTCCTGAGTTTAGCCATGGTACTGGGATGTCCTAATTTTACAGTATACGAAAATGCCCAATTTGGAGCTTGAGGAACCCTAGCGAGCTTCAATGGTGAAATCGCGTACGATGCATAAAAACTTAATTAAAACATATGGTTAGCTTTAGAATGATCCAATGAATACAAATCCAACATTAAAAATTGCAAACAATGCATGAATTATGATACAAGAATATGGAAAAAATCATGAACAGGACACAGTCGTTCTACCGTTTCTTGACGTTAGAGTTGATGGTTTTGATCAGTATACGTTCCTTGAAGCCTCAGGAATGCAATGGAGTTAATGTTTTTCCTTGAAACTCCTTGGAATCGTGTTTTCAATATTCACTTTTTCCACAAAAATTTCAATATTTTTCTTCAGCTTTCGGCGCAGCTTGGGGTCCCCTGGCATTAGGTTTTGATCACACTTATATGAGGATGGATTAGGGTTGAGTTTTTGATCCAAAAATCCTTGTATTGATGGAATGAATATTTGATTTTCATGCATATATTTTCAAATCTTTTCCATGCATATTTGATACCAATCATGTCCAAATCACCTTGATTCTTTCCATACCAGATAATGCACGAAATCTTGAAGTTATTCCATGCATAAAAAGATTTGAAAAGCTTGCTTTGGTATTTTTTACATATTTTATTTTATTAAATGAATTAATAGCAATTAAAAATTCAAATAAATAAATAAAAATGATGAATAAACTCCCTTTGGGCCAAATGGTCGTGCACATGCTTTGGATGATGAATCTTGGAAGAAAATGTGGCCCATTAGCAATTTTAAGGCATTTGAAGCAAAGTTGACTTTTCAAAATACCCAAAAATTTCCCAACTTCCACAAGGCATATCTTGCACAATTTTTAAGCTTTGATCATGTTCTTGGACATTTTGGAAAGGTCTTGAAGTCCTCTAACCAATGTCTTTGGTCCCATGGCATTTTGATTTACCAATATCAAGTTATGGCCTTTCACTTAAAGTCCCTTTTTGTTGACTTTTGAAAATGACCTATAATGTTGAAATTGATAACTTTTTGTGAGAGCATTTCTTGGACTTGAAGTGTGAAGAGGAGTTGTAGGAAATGTATTTCTCTTCAAAATGAGCTTTGGATGGAATTTTTATGATAATCCATGTGGAAGTTATGCCTTGGTCAAGTTACAGTTGACTTTTTCAACTGTCCAAATATGGAAACTTTTGCATCTTGAGACTTTTTTTGAGCCAAGCTTTGAGAATCATGATCAAGGATTGATCAAATGATGTTTGTGGCCTCAAAATATGATGTTGACCAAAAATTTGAACTTTTGACTGTCAAATGAGCATTTTGCCCCTGCAGTTGACTGTAGGGCAATTAGGGTTTTTGACTGTGCAATTTTGTGCTGTAAGTCTTGAAACTTGGTATGTGGATGCTTGACCATGTTTGTAGGCATGTGAGACTTGTTTAGACCCTTGGAAACTTCATTTTCTTTGTCAGAACCAAAACCCTAATTCTTGACTGTTAGGAGGCCCTTGAACTGTGCAACCCTTGGGGAGATTTTGAACCTTTGACTTGGCAAACCTTGAAGAATATGGGAGGGCAAATTTTGGGGTACAACAGTTGCCCCTGTTCAATCTTCTTAGACCTGAGGATGCAGATTGGCTGACGTGCCTTTCGTAATCCGAAGGTGGAAGATGATTGAACACTAGAGTGCCCAGAAATTTGCACTCACATAGTAGCAGTGTGGTGGTGGAATGGGCTTATAGATGCCATTTGGAGATTGATGAATAGGATGATGGGCTTATAGATGCCATGCTGAGAGATGATGGATAGGTGGATGGGCTTATCAATGCCATCTGGATGTCGATCGCGTAAGAGATTCTTTAGCGAGAACTTGCGTACTTGCAAAAGAAAAATGAGTACCTGACCTGTTACAGGAGCTGGTCTTCAAATTCTTTGTGTAGATGTGTCCTGACTGGTTACAGGAGATGAATCTGGAGCTTCAAAAGGTGATGAATGAACCAGGGATGGTTACTACCTCAACAGGAACGGTGAGAGAACCTTGGATGATTACTACCTCAACAGGAACGCTGAGAGAATCTGGGGATGATTACTACCTCAACAGGAACGCTGAGAGAATCGTAGGCGACTTTAACCTCAACAGTAAAGTTGAGAGAATCTTGGATGTCTTCTACTGAGTCTTCATCAGGAAAATCTTTTAGTGGTCGATTTAACTGGACTAGAGAAGGCCTTTGACTGGATAAGAAACAGAAAAATCTTAGGGTCGATTTAACTGAACCGATCTAGGTCTTGAAATCTTCAACTGGATAAGAAACAGGGAGATCTTGGGGTCGATCTGACTGAACTAGAGAAGGCCTTTGACTGGATAAGAAACAGAAAAATCTTAGGGTCGATTTAACTGAACCGGTCTAGGTCTTGAAATCTTCAACTGGATAAGAAACAGGGAGATCTTAGGGTCGATCTGACTGAACCACAGAAGGCCTTTGACTGGATAAGAAACCGAAAAATCTTAGGGTCGATTTAACTGAACCGGTCTAGGTCTTGAAATCTTCAACTGGATAAGAAACAGGGAGATCTTAGGGTCGATCTGACTGAACCAGAGAAGGCCTTTGACTGGATAAGAAACCGAAAAATCTTAGGGTCGATTTAACTGAACTGGTCTAGGTCTTGAAATCTTCAACTGGATAAGAAACATGGAGATCTTAGGGTCGATCTGACTGAACCAGAGAAGTCTTGAACATAACTGAGAACTTAACTGGATCTTTCTTGAAAGGTAAAGGTCAGTCATATGCAATGCATGATATGGATCAAGCAATGATGTTCTCAACATAACTGAGATTTGTAAGATATGATGCGTATATGCATGCTATAATGATGTATGTGATGTTTATGAATGTATGTTTTCGTCTAGGAAAGTAAATCCTTGACGGGTGCCGGGAAGTCACTCCTGGGCTGATGTTTGAAGAATAGATCTTTGCTTCCGCTGGGGATGATAGTCGCAAGAATACCGGTAGGAGGAGATAACTCTGTTGGGGAATAAGCTTGGCGAATGGATTACTCTGCGGGGAGAAAAGTACTCTAACGATCTTGCTGGGAAGCAATACTCTGTGGGGAAAAAGATGTTTTGCTGAAATGTTGATGGTAACTTCGCTGGGGATACCATTGTTGTGTTAGAAGTGTTAATAGACTTCGCTGGGGATAAGAAGACTTCGCCGAGAACGATCTTTCCGTGGCTTTTGGCTGAGGATAACCCAGTTATACCCTGGTAGGGAAACAACTCTTTGAATAAAGCCGGGAGACGCGTTCGTGCCCTGCGAGGATAAGCTTTCAGAATCTACTGGGGATAAGCTTGCTGCTTGGGGAAATGGATTCCAACTTTTCCTGGGGAAACTAGATTGGACTCTCCTGGGGAAGTCTTGAACTGTATCGGGGAAGTAACTCCACTGAATGTTTGATTTACCGTCGGGGAACAATCTTTAGGCCAAGATTGCCGGGGATGCTTGTTAGGAATGTTCGTATATTGCTGGAGACTGTTGAGATCTGCGGGAGGATACCCAACTTCCTTAAGTTTGATAATAGCTTTGCTTGGGGAGAGTGCACTGACTTGCTGGCTCACTCTCTGGGGAATTAAGATATCTGGTTATGTTCTTCAGCTGAACTTACCTTGGTACCTTAGTGGATAGCACAATTAGATTGCTTAGACAACTCTTTATTTCCCCTGTTTCTAATGTTACCTGTAATTAATCCTTTGTTTCGTATGCAAATATTCATGAGTTAGCAAATTATTGTCAATGCATGTATCACAAATTGAACCTTGGACGTTCTTCGCAAAACAAAACAGAAAAGGAAAAACAAAAGGCAATTTTAACTGAAAAGTATATTTGTATTGATTTTGAATTTGCCTGTAAATAGGCGTTTATGTACAGGAGGCTGACGTCCTAGTAAGAGAACGCCGCCGATTAAGAGAGTTTATACAAATTTGTACAAGAGAAAATAAAACAGCTGTGTGAAATGAATGATCCCACTGGGTTTCAACTCTGCTATTGCCTTTATATCTCCGAGCATCTCATCACTTGATGACCTTAGTTGAAAGTGAAGCTGACTGATTGATGCCGTCTGAACTTGATGTAGATACCGGATTCTGGATGCGGAGTGATCCAATGAGACATAGTATTACGCTTTATCCCTAATTTTTGCCTGGACCGCCCTTTCGAGTTTTCAGTCCACCGGGATACCCATTTTTGCCCAAGCCGCCTTTTCAGGTTTTCGACTTGCCGGGTGTACAGATTTTTTTCATTTCATCCCTTCATTTTGCCCGAACGCTTTTGGTTCGCCGGGAAGCCCTAATTTTTGCCTAGGCATGTCAGCCTAGCGGGTCTTTTTCATGCGTAGTATCTTTTTACTATTTTGCATTGGCGGGGTGAGGAAGGTCGTCACCATCCATGTTGGTTAGAATCATGGCTCCTGCTGAGAACACATGTTTAACCACAAATGGCCCTTCGTACGTAGGGGTCCATTTGCCCCTTGGATCACTCTGAGGAAGGATGATTCGCTTGATTACCAGATCCCCAACTTGATATTCTTGTGGTCTGACCTTTTTGTTAAATGCCCTGATCATCCGCTTTTGATACGTCTGACCATGACAGATAGCAGCAAGTCTCTTTTCGTCAATTAGATTTAGCTGATCAAGTCGTGTCTGGATCCAATCATCTTCACTCAGATTTGCATCCTTCATTATCCGGAGAGAGGGTATTTGCACTTCGATCGGTAAGACTACCTCCATACCGTAGACCAAGGAGAAGGGAGTTGCCCCGGTTGATGTCCTGGCTGAGGTACGGTACCCATGTAGAGCGAACAGTAACATCTCGTGCCAATCTTTATAAGTCACTGTCATCTTCTGCACAATTTTCTTAATGTTCTTATTTGCTGCTTCTACAGCCCCATTCATCTTCGGTCTGTAAGGAGAAGAGTTATGGTGCTGTATCTTAAACTGCTCGCAGAGCTCAGTGATCATCTTGTTATTAAGATTGGTACCGTTGTCTGTAATGATTCTTTCTGGGACGCCGTATCGACAGATCAGATTATGTCGAATGAACCGTGCCACAACAGTCTTGGTTACCGTAGCGTAGGATGCTGCTTCAACCCACTTCGTGAAGTAATCAATCGCTACCAGGATGAAGCGATGCCCATTGGATGCCGTAGGTTTAATCTCACCGATCATATCTATGCCCCACATTGCAAATGGCCAAGGCGCAGTCAGGACATTCAGAGGAACTGGAGGAACATGCACCTTGTCTGCATATATTTGGCACTTATGGCATGTCCGAGAATGTTGGTAGCAGTTAGCTTCCATTGTGGACCAGAAATACCCTGCCCGAAGGATTTTCTTTGCCATAGTGTGTCCACTGGAATGTGTTCCGAAGGTCCCTTCATGTAACTCTTCCATGATCCTTTCTGCTTCTGTCTTGTCCACACAACGCAGTAAGGTCGAATCATGGTTTCGCTTATACAGGATGCCGTTGCTAAGGAAGAATTTAGCTGCGAACCTTCTCAGAAACTTTTTATCATTGATAGAGGCACCTTCAGGGTATTCCTGAGCTTCCAGATATCTCTTCACCTCATGGTACCAAGGCTTCTCAGTCACCAATTCAGTCTCGAGATCACAACAGTATGCCGGTTCGTCCAGTTTCCAGATGATGATCCGGGGAGCCTCATTGTCCCATTTGACCTTGAACATAGAAGACATCGTAGCTAACGTGTCCGCCAGCTGATTCTCCTCTCTTGGAAAGTGTTCAAAGGTTATCTCTGTGAAGTGGGGGATCAATGTCAACACACATTCTCTGTAAGGAATAAGATTCAGATGTTTCGTATCCCACTCTCCTTTGATCTGATTGATCACGAGAGCGGAATCTCCGAAGACACTCAGAAACTTGATCCTTAAATCAATCGCAACTTGAAGACCCATGATGCATGCCTCATACTCCTCCATGTTGTTGGTGCAGCTAAAACATAGCCGGGCAGTGAGTGGAGTATGAGTGCCTTGAGGAGATATGATCACAGCGCCGATACCGTTACCCAAAGCATTGGAGGCTCCGTCAAAGTGAATAGACCATCGGGATCCTTCCTCAGGTCCTTCATCCGGTCCAGGTACTTCACAATCAGTCACTATCATGATGCTCTCGTCTGGAAACTCGAAGTTCATTGACTGATAGTCGTCTACTGCCTGATGTGCCAAGTGGTTTGCCAATACATTTCCCTTGATGGCTTTCTGAGTCGTGTACTGGATGTCGTATTCTATCAAGATCATCTGCCATCTTGCTATTCTCCCAGACAGAGCAGGCTTTTCAAATATGTACTTTATAGGATCCATTTTTGAGATCAACAAGGTAGTGTGAGTCAGCATATATTGTCTCAGCCGGTGAGCAGCCCATACCAAAGCGCAGCAAGTTTTCTCAAGCAGTGAGTATCGGGTCTCACAGTCGGTAAACTTTTTGCTAAGGTAATAAATGGCATGCTCTTTTCGGCCAGACTCGTCATGCTGCCCCAGCACACACCCCATTGAGTTATCAAGTACTGTCAGGTATAGTATCAGAGGTCTCCCCTCAACCGGTGGCATAAGGATGGGTGGTTCTTGGAGATACTCCTTGATTCTGTCAAAAGCAGCCTGACATTCATCATTCCAATGTACTACCTGATCTTTCTTCAGCAGCTTGAAGATTGGCTCACAGGTAGCAGTCAAGTGCGATATGAATCGAGCAATGTAATTCAGGCGTCCTAAAAAGCCTCTGACCTCTTTCTCTGTCTTAGGAATTGGCATCTCTTGAATAGCTTTGACCTTGGAAGGGTCCACTTGAATACCTTTATCACTTACAACGAAGCCTAACAACTTTCCAGATCTTACCCCGAAGGTGCACTTGTTCGGGTTCAACCTCAGCTTGTACAATTTCAAACGGTCAAACAACTTCTGCAGATGATCTAAGTGCTCTTCTTCAGTCTGGGACCTCGCGATCATGTCGTCAACATACACTTCTATCTCGTGATGGATCATGTCATGAAATAAAGCAACCATGGCACGTTGGTAGGTTGCCCCAGCATTTTTCAGTCCAAAAGGCATGACCTTGTAGCAGAAGGTGCCCCACTGAGTGACGAAGGTAGTCTTTTCCATGTCTTCAGGAGCCATCTTGATCTGATTGTAACCTGAAAAACCATCCATGAAAGAGAACACTTTATGCTGAGCAGTATTGTCAACAAGGACATCAATGTGAGGTAAAGGGAAGTCATCTTTGGGGCTGGCCCTGTTCAGATCCCTGTAGTCGACACACATTCTGACCTTTCCATCCTTCTTTGGTACCGGCACCACATTAGCAACCCATTGAGGGTAAGAAGTTACTGCAAGGAACCCGGCATCGAACTGTTTCATAACCTCGGCTTTAATCTTCTCGTACATCTCTGGACGCATACGGCGGACCTTTTGCTTACCCGGAGGGCAGTCTTCCTTGGTAGGCAAATGATGGACCACAATGTCGGTA
Organism: Vicia faba; assembly: GCA_948472305.1. Lineage (NCBI taxonomy): Eukaryota > Viridiplantae > Streptophyta > Magnoliopsida > Fabales > Fabaceae > Vicia > Vicia faba. Next base: position 1,616,169,140 of record OX451736.1, on the reverse strand, counting down.
TCCAACCCGGGCATGTCTTCGTAGGACCAGGAAAAGATCTCCATATAATCATGTAGCATCTGAGTCAACCGTTGCTTCACGTTGAGCTCTAGGTTGGCACCAATCTTTACCTCCTTTCTGTTTGTCTCAGTACCCAGATTTATTGTCTCCACTGGCTCTTCGTGTGGTTGAATTGCCCTCTCTTCCTGGAGTAACAGCCTTGCAAGCTCGCCAGGCACTTCGCAATCATCTTCACCTTCGTCTTCGGCTAAGTTGATCGGATTTTCGAAGTCATAACTGGCAGTAGCAGAGTCGTTACCAGTGAGATCCAGAGTGGATTGAAACCTGTATGAGTGAGTGTGTGTAAATACAGCTGTTTTGAAATATATAAAGGTAGGAAAGACAGAAAGGAGCATAAGATTTGAAATGCGAGAAAACGTCCAAGATCTTTATTCATGATATATGAAATGACAATTTATATGCCCTCACAAATGAAGCCACGACGCCTCGGGTAAGACACCAGGCCATAGAGTTTTAATTGTTTATTACAAATAACAAAACAAAGAAGTTTATTACTGCGTAACAAAAGTAACAGGAGTATGGTCTTTGGTAATCCAATTAGTCAATCCGCCATCAATGGTCGGGTAGATCCAGCTATCGAACTCAGCTTCATCCACTTCATCATCCTCCCCAACAGCATTCACTCCTGGGTTGGTAATAAGCACAGGAGGTCTTCTGGTCTTTGCCTTCCGCATAGCTTTCTGACCCTCTGCAGTAAAACCCAGTCCGAACTTGTCAGTTTTCTGTGTAAAATCAGGGAGCCTGCCCCAGTTAGCACATTCACCTTTCTTGACCACAGCCCGGGCATCCTTCAAGGAAGCCATCTTCAAAGGAACATCCTCTTCGAACACTGTTTCTGCTGCTGCTAAAGTTGGGGGTACTTCTTCGAAATGCTGAAAGGGGGTTTCAATAAACTCCCCGTCCATCTCAATATACCTGAAGGAATTCAAATGGCTCACCATATACTCCTCCTCTCCCTGCACAGTGACAATCTTCCCTCTAACGGGGTACTTGAGCTTCTGGTGCAAGGTAGAGGTCACTGCCCCAGCTTTGTGGATCCAAGGTCGACCCAGTAGACAAGAGTATGATGGACGGATATCCATCACATATAAAGTAGAGTCGAACACCTGAGAACCCACCCGGATAGGAATGTCTACCTCTCCATGAACCATCCTCTTGGAACCGTCAAAGGCTCTGACGATAATATTGCTAGGTTTCAGCTCTAGGCCCTCACAATCCAAACGGTCTAAGGCTTTCTTGGGTAGCACATTTAGGGAAGAACCAGTGTCCACCAACACGTGCGCAAGAGTAGTGCCCCTGCATTCAATAGAGACATGCAGGGCATCATTGTGGTCTCTTCCCTTAGCAGTAAGGTCAGCATCCGAGAAACCCAAACCATTGTCCGCTGTCAGATTTGCTACGCAATCAGTAAACTGGACTGCAGATGTCTCCTGTGGCACATGGGCCGTCTTGAGGAATGAAATCAAGGCCTTAGCATGGGCCTCTGAGCATAGCAGCAAGGAGAGCATGGAAATCTTGGAGGGTGTATGCCCCAGCTGCTCGACAACATTAAAGTCGCTCTTCTTGATTATTTTAAGGATTTCCTCCATCTCTTGTTGGGAGGCCTCAGCATTTACAAGTCTTGGTGCCTCCATCCAGGAAGGCTCATCTTCAATCCCTTTGCCCCGAGCATTAGATGACTCGGCGGCGGGGGAAACAACTTGATCAGAACTGGGAATAGGTACACTTGTAGGTGTTATAGTGAGGGGTATTCGAATAGCAGGGGGCGCAATGTCAGGCGAGAAGAGCCTGCCACTGCGAGTAACCTTTGCTGGACCAGTGATATTGCTGATGCTGGTGCCAGTGTTGAATTCTTGCTTGATTCCATTCACATACACATCTGCCCCATAGTGCCAGGGGACAGCCTTATCAGATTCGTAGGGGAGAGGCCCCGGGACAGTAATAACAACAGGTGCGACCGTCATGATTTGAACAGGCTTCCTTGGGAGAGCCTTGATTGGATTATTAAAGATTGTAACAACAGAAACTTCTTCTACCGGAACCAACTGAACAACAGTCTTCTTGAACATAATCTCTTTACTGTCCATCAGGCTTTGGATTCCTAACTTCAGCAAAGGACAACCAGATAGGGAAACAGCACAGAAAAGGCAACCTTCACTACAACCCGGAAATAAACCGGCCAGCAGTAGGTTCCTCTTGACGGTCATTAAGGGAGTAGCTACATCATTCACAGAAACAGCGTATACATCTTCATCAATGGCATTCACTCCATGCTGGGGCATATGAGCAGTCACCACATTTGGCCTCTCAGGAGCTTCAAACTGTATCTCTTTTGCGTCGATAAGGTGTTGCACCTTATTCCTCAAGGCCCAACAGTCATCAGTGGAATGCCCCGGGCTATCGGAGTGATAAGCACAGCGGGCATTTGGATTATATTTCGGAGAGGCAGTATTCACAACTTTTGGGGCCTCTCTGACAGTCACTAGGTTGGTGGATAACAACTGCGGCAAGATTTGCGATAAAGTCATACTTAAACGGGTGAACTCTCTCCTGGGTCTCTCAGCCCTTTGAGGATTGGTTTGCCGAGGAGCGGCAGCAGGCTTAGAAATCATCACCACGTTGACAGATTGGCGGCGCTCAGGTTTCTCTGGTCTTCTAGACCCGTATACAGCACTGGCCTCTTTCTTAAAGGGCTTTTTCTCAGAACTTGCAGATGCACCCTTCTGAATTTTACCAGACTTCATCCCAGCCTCTATTCTCTCTCCAGTCAGAATAAGATCAATAAACCCTGCAGATGAGTTACCGATGAGATGGTTGAAAAATGGCCCAGATAGGGTCCCCAAGAACATGTCTACTAACTCCCGGTCAGTCAACGGAGGTTGCACCCTGCCGGCCAGATCCCTCCACTTCTGTGCGTACTCTTTAAAACCTTCACTTGAGCCTAGCGACATACCCTGGAGTTGGGTACGTGTAGGAGCAAGGTCGGCATTATATTGATACTGCTTGTAAAAAGCAGTAGCCAACTCCTCCCAGTTACGAACCTTGGTCCCATCCAGCTGATAGAACCATTCGAGATGAGTCCCTGAAAGACTCTCCTGGAAGAAGTGGATCCACAAGTTCTTGTCCACTGAGTACGGTTGAATCTTCCGCACATAAGACCTGAGGTGTAGCTTGGGACAAGACGCCCTGTCATACTTGGTAAAGGATGGTGCTTTGAACTTATGAGGAATAATCACACCAGTAGATAAGCCCAAATCTCCAAAATCCAGCCCAGGCACTTGTTGGATCTCCATCGCATTCAGCCTGTCTTCCAATTGCTTGTATCTGTCTTCTGCCGGAGGATACTGTTCCTCATTGAAGTCAGTCTCGTTGTCAGAGACTACTGGACTAGGACCTTTTCCCCCTTGGGGACTGCTCTTGCCTATAGAAGAACCAGCCTCTTTATTCTGCAGAGTGTTACCAAACCTTCGGCCCGAGTTGAAAAGAACAGTTCTCTTTTTCTTATTCTTCTCCTTCTTCAAGAGCAGAGCCTTCAGCTCTTCTTGGCCCTGAGCCAAACCCATGATTAGTTCCTGAAATTGCGCATTCTGCGCCTGAAGAGCCTTAATGGACATCTCAGTTGATGATGAGTCAGGATTCATGATGCTGAAATAAACAGCGAAGAACAGTAAGCAACCTGAAAAGAAGAAGACCTGCTATGCACATGATGAATGATATGTGTTTATGCAATGCATTCAAGGGTTTGAAAGTTCAAATTTGTTGTAGGCAAAAAAGGAACACACGTTATTATTAAGGAAAAAATTTTTCAGTACATCAAAGCCTCATGGGCACAAATTACAAAGCCAATCAATCCTAAAAGACACTACGCATCCTCTTTGGAGCTATGTAGGTGTTGAGATTCCTTTCCTCGTGCAATAGGCGGGTGAGCTCCAAGACCTTCTTTTCACTAGCATGTAGACTGGTCTCAAGAGAATCCCGTTCTTCCTTAAGCTGGATCCAGCTCTTCTGCATCTCTTCCCAGGACGTGGGCATGTCAGGATGCTGAATGGTGTAGGACACTTCTCCTTCCAAGACTGGTTCTTTGATCACAGGGAGCATATGAGGATAAGGCATCACTAACTTCTGGGAGCGGGCTCGTACCCACTTGAGATAAGGTTCCAACGGGATGGAGTTCCTGTGCCCCAGCGTCTTGCTGTCTATCCTACTTGGCATCCTCCAAGCTCTGATGAATCTCTGGCGAAGTCCTTGTGCATCGTTGTCGAAGTCAAAAACAATGTCAGGAATTAACATGTCATGAGGGCCATCCCTCCGAGCATAACCAAACTGTCTCCAAGCCAGGCATGGGTTGTAAGTAATACCTCCTCTGATTCCAAGTAAAGGAACATTAGGGTACTCCCCGCAACGATCAATGATAGTAACATCCTCTCTGGACCGAGGGCACCAATGTATATCTGCATGTGTAAGAGTCATCAACCGTTGTGACCATCTCAAACCCCGCTCGTTCTTCAAAACTGATTGTGGAAGGTGCGAAATAAACCACTTTCCCAGGAGAGGAGTGCAACACATAAGGACACCTCTTTTTCTCATGGTTCAAGTGTAACATGAGTGAAGGATATCCCCTAGCAACGTAGGTATAGGATTCCTGGACATGAAGATCTGGACGGCACTGATATCTATAAGCTGATCTGGGTTAGGGAACAACACCAAACCATAGACAAGGAGGGCCACAACTTCTTCAAAAGCTTGTAAGTCAAGGGAGTTCCAACATTCATGGGCCTTTTCAAACAGAAACCTGGCTAAGAACCCTTTGATACCACTTCTAACTTCCCAATGTCCCTTAAGGTCAGATGATTGTAGGTGTAAGGCTTTAGCAATCTCTTCAAGCTTGGGTTCCTTTTCCGTACTGTTGTAGGGTAGTTGATCAAGGATAGGGATCTTCAGGAGCCGGGAGAACTCCTCCAATGTAGGTACCAGCTGATAATCCAAGAAGGTGAAACAGTGATGCAGAGGGTCAAAGAACTGGAACAGGACCTTTATTATATCTTCCTCAATGTTGGTATTGACCAAGCTGATGAGTCTTCCATGTCTTTCACTGAATGAAGAGCTCTCGAGAATCCTGGATATAAGCTCCTTAAGCTGAGGAGGGATCCTTACAAGGCTGATTTGAATTGTCTTTCTACGAACAGTTTCCATGTCCTACAAAACAAGAACAAAGATGAAGATTCGAACCCCTGAAATGGTTAGTCAATGCATATGATGTTGGATGATGTCATGATGCTATGATTAAACACACCACAAATATTTACAAAGGCAAACATATAAGGCACACAAGTCACAGAAGACAAGCCCTTAGAGTTTAGGCCAGCATGGGGGTCTGGGTATTACCCTCTTGAAGTTGGTGGGTTCAACCTGTCCTATTAGAAGTAACCGGGTTCTAAGGGTCCCAATATCACGGGATTGCTTTCATTGTTCATCGTTTCGATTTAGCCACTGAACTGGCGACCGAAATATTCCAGGAAAGCAACCCTCAATTGAGTGTAGTATCGAGTATCAACCAACCTCGGACTGCACCAAAGTCAGTTATCTCACTACCCTAAAGAGGCCAAGATAGTTCAATTAAGGTTCCTAAGGTCAGTTGATGCTTCACGATACCACGCGGAGGCCCCGTACTCTCCTTGACTGAACTCAAGGGTTACCGGTACACACCAAAGTGCCACATCAACGTAGCAGACTGTTTCAACCATGTCGGTATACCCCGCACAGTTCCCTCACAGCCTTGTTGCTACTTTCTAAGAAGGTATCCCCCAGATCCGGGTTAGGATCTATAGAACTCCCAAGACAGTCCCACAATTTAAAGCACACAAGTCAAAGCAATTGAAAACACAATGATCATAGTCCTAAGGTACACCTCACTTTTATAAGAATCCCCAGCAGAGTCGCCAGTTCTGTGATCGGTGGATCTGGAACTGACTGTTTAACGCTGGTTCGCGAAATGTCGCGGAAGCAAGAGTCGCCACCGTCTTTTATTTTCTCCAAATGGAAAGGACAAAAGCACAGAAAAATTCCTTATTGAGATTTCTCTCGGTTCGGGAGGTAGATTTATAGAAAGGGAAGGTGTTAGCACCCTTTCTATCCATGGTTATCCATGGGCTCTTAGATACTTGCTCATTTGTGTTTTCAAAAATGGTTTGTTTGCTTTTCAATTGTGGGTTTTAAAAGTTTCTTTGAAAATTCCAGTTCGACTCTTGTATCAGTCCTCAAGAGTGTTTGAAAAATTGCTTTCGAAAGCTTTTTGAAAAGGTGTCGGTGTGAAAAGTATTTTTGATTTGTTTTGAAATTAGAGCAAGTATCTAGAGTCGTCTACCTACCCTAAGGAATTTGTCTGTGTAAATGTCCTTAAAGTAGTGCCATCCCACCATTGAGAGGTAGGTAGCACCACCGTTGGAGGTGTTCGGGTCAATTCGAAGGTTCGGGACGTGGTGATCACCGGAGCAATAGGAAGACACCTTAGAAGCTACCCTCATGCCAGGTTCCCGGATCATGAGGACTTACTAAAACATCCTCTACTCGACGATCACCTTTCGAGGGGCAAGGCAACAAGGAGGCGCACCCTAGGGGTGGTGTGTGATTTGTGTGTCATGTTCATTTGCATTTATCTTGTTCATGTCGGGGGTGATCTACGCGTTGCTTTTATTTTGACATTCATTCTTGCATGCAATTATTAACAGTTTAAAAGAGGCGAGAATTAAAGTTCCTAAACTATTACAAAGGCGCGGGTCCACATCGCCAAATTAAATCCAGGACCCGATTTGACATAAAATAAAGTAAAGTGCGAGAAATATAAATATCGAATTTACATGGCTTTGGGAGAATTACATAAAAGGAGGAAATAAAATAAACGCGCGAATTGGAATTACGATCGAATGGGAGGGCGTTGGACCCTTTTTAATGAAATTAAATTATGACTAACAAATTAATTAAATTAAAGTAAAAAGAAAATATTTTTGAGTTTTTGTATTTATGGGTTTTTAATAAGAGAATTAAATGAAACTAAGAAATTAATTAACCCTAATTCTAACTATTTTTATTTATTAAGAAAAAATATTAAAATTGAACCTAAAATTAAACATAATTAATTAATGCAATTTTATTTACAAGAAAATAATTAATAATTAATAATGATAAAAGAAAAGAAAAAGATAAAAGTAATTAAAACCTAATTCTACAAATTTTAAATTTATTAAGAAAATGTTAAAGTTAATCCTAGAATAAAAAAACTAATTAATTAATAAGACCTTTTTTACAAAAAATAACATTAAATAAAATATATTTTAATTTTTATGACTTTCTGATTTTTATTATTATTTTTTTATGTTATGAAAATATTGACTTAAAGAATTAAAGTAAAATTAATTAAAACAAATAAAAGTAGAAAAAATACAAAAAAAGATGAAAGAGCAAACCAATGGGGGGTTCTGTCCCCAAACTGGAGGTCTTTGGCTAGCAATCAGGCCCATTTGTCTCAAGGCCTTGTTGACTTCAGGTGATCGCGTGTGGATTCGTTGACCAACGCACATGGTACCCTTCAAACGTTGGCCTTTGGATTAGGATTATGGGACAAGTGGCGTGCCTGGATTATGGACGTATAGTGGGCGCTTGGAAGCGAGCTACACAGGAACATGGTTAGAAGAAAAATATGGAAATAAGAAGGGGGACCTGGGGTTCGAACACAGGTCCCAGAGTTCACCAATGCAACGCCTGACCAATGGAGCTGTTAACGCACTTTGTATATTATATGAACCATAATTATTATAAAAAGAGACAAACGTTAGTGGTATGAGTCAGAAAAACGCGCGCTAGAATTCAAAGTGCTCAATCATATGATGCCACATAATCTTCTTCTCCACTCGTTTGCGTTTTACCTGAAAAACAACAGTTAGATAGCGGGGGTTTTGAACCCCCACTAAATAGCAAGCATAAAAATAGCGAATAGAATATGGTGGCTCATAAATTGAGCGCGAATAGTGTGTTAAGATCGTCCAAGCTTCCTGAGTTTAGCCATGGTACTGGGATGTCCTAATTTTACAGTATACGAAAATGCCCAATTTGGAGCTTGAGGAACCCTAGCGAGCTTCAATGGTGAAATCGCGTACGATGCATAAAAACTTAATTAAAACATATGGTTAGCTTTAGAATGATCCAATGAATACAAATCCAACATTAAAAATTGCAAACAATGCATGAATTATGATACAAGAATATGGAAAAAATCATGAACAGGACACGGTCGTTCTACCGTTTCTTGACGTTAGAGTTGATGGTTTTGATCAGTATACGTTCCTTGAAGCCTCAGGAATGCAATGGAGTTAATGTTTTTCCTTGAAACTCCTTGGAATCGTGTTTTCAATATTCACTTTTTCCACAAAAATTTCAATATTTTTCTTCAGCTTTCGGCGCAGCTTGGGGTCCCCTGGCATTAGGTTTTGATCACACTTATATGAGGATGGATTAGGGTTGAGTTTTTGATCCAAAAATCCTTGTATTGATGGAATGAATATTTGATTTTCATGCATATATTTTCAAATCTTTTCCATGCATATTTGATACCAATCATGTCCAAATCACCTTGATTCTTTCCATACCAGATAATGCACGAAATCTTGAAGTTATTCCATGCATAAAAAGATTTGAAAAGCTTGCTTTGGTATTTTTTACATATTTTATTTTATTAAATGAATTAATAGCAATTAAAAATTCAAATAAATAAATAAAAATGATGAATAAATTCCCTTTGGGCCAAATGGTCGTGCACATGCTTTGGATGATGAATCTTGGAAGAAAATGTGGCCCATTAGCAATTTTAATGCATTTGAAGCTAAGTTGACTTTTCAAAATACCCAAAAATTTCCCAACTTCCACAAGGCGTATCTTGCTCAATTTTTAAGCTTTGATCATGTTCTTGGACATTTTGGAAAGGTCTTGAAGTCCTCTAACCAATGTCTTTGGTCCCATGTCATTTTGATTTACCAATATCAAGTTATGGCCTTTCACTTAAAGTCCCTTTTTGTTGACTTTTGAAAATGACCTATAATGTTGAAATTGATAACTTTTTGTGAGAGCATTTCTTGGACTTGAAGTGTGAAGAGGAGTTGTAGGAAATGTCTTTCTCTTCAAAATGAGCTTTGGATGGAATTTTTCTGATAATCCATGTGGAAGTTATGCCTTGGTCAAGTTACAGTTGACTTTTTCAACTGTCCAAATATGGAAACTTTTGCATCTTGAGACTTTTTTTGAGCCAAGCTTTGAGAATCATGATCAAGGATTGATCAAATGATGTTTGTGGCCTCAAAATAATATGTTGACCAAAAATTTGAACTTTTGACTGTCAAATGAGCATTTTGCCCCTGCAGTTGACTGTAGGGCAATTAGGGTTTTTGACTGTGCAATTTTGTGCTGTAAGTCTTGAAACTTGGTATGTGGATGCTTGACCATGTTTGTAGGCATGTGAGACTTGTTTAGACCCTTGGAAACTTCATTTTCTTTGTCAGAACCAAAACCTTAATTCTTGACTGTTAGGAGGCCCTTGAACTGTGCAACCCTTGGGGAGATTTTGAACCTTTGACTTGGCAAATCTTGAAGAATATGGGAGGGCAAATTTTGGGGTACAAAACTTCCCAACAATACAACCAGGGACCTCATGCTCAAGAGACCCAGTTCAGGGAGATTTTCTTAAGCCTATCCAAGGGGCAGGAAGAGCTGAGAACACTCCTCACGGGGACTTTGGTCAGGAACAGTGCTGAGGACGACAAGGACGAACGACTGAAACGTCTACAAGCTGTAGTAGACACATTGAAAAACCAGATGCTGGGGCAAAGGGCTCTCATCCAAAGTTTAGCTCAGGAGCAAGGAGAGCTGAGGGCCATGATCAGTCAGCTTCATCAAGACATGAAGCAACCAGCCCAAGTCAGGGACCAAGTCATCAATCAGCATCCAAGAAGTCAAAGGTTTGGGCCTCTCCAAGCTGCTACTACTTCACAGGTCCAACAACGACCTCGTCAAGAACAACAGACTGATCAGAGCAAGCCAGACAAGCCTAAAAGGAAGTTTACCAAGCTCAACGTGTCACCGTCTTAAGCTTTACAACAATTGTTGAGGTTGAATCTGGTGACGTTAAGGGACCCTCCTAAGAATCTCAACACAGCCTCCCCAAAGTAAAATCCTGAGGAAAGATGTGCATACCACTCTGACAGTCCAGGACATGACACCGACGACTGCTGGGCTCTGAAGAATAAGATCCAAGACCTGATTAATGAAAGAGCTGTGGATTTCACCCAGATGGGCCAGGCTGAATGCTCCTGCCATCCCTACAAGGTGCACCAGTCGAAGTAACAAGCCCTGAGATGAGAAGACTTTTGCTTATTAGAATTTTCAAGTTGTAACTTTCCTTTGATTGTTCAAACATTTATTCATGTTAAACATTGTTATTTCATTAATGCATCGCGTATGGCTGTTTTGAAGTAATTATTTCGCATTCGCTATATTCAAACTGTTTTCATATTTTTGTGATGATCAACTCTTGATTGAAAATTCTAAGCCTCTTGAGGGAGGATGACGAAAACGATACCACGATCTTTACAGTATGCTTTTGAACAGACCCCGCTGATGAGGTACATGCATTATTTCAATCCCTAAACACTGGAGTTATAAGGAAGATAATCCCTCGTCAACCCCTCTGAGCCAAAGAAGTAGGAGTTTTTCTTTTCGAAAATTAAAACCCTTTATCATAACCTGGGGCAGGGTAGTTCTCTCAGCTGATCCAAGTGCATAACAAATGGCACCAAAGAGGTCCTTAAAAAAAAAAGAAGACAGTGATGATCCCGAATAATCATAAGGATAGGCAGTCATTATATCTCAAAAATAAAAACCCAATAATTCAAAGCCTACGAAGGAGACTTACAAAACTGGGGCATCCCGCTGACTGTAATTCCAAAAGGGAAACAGTTCAGGCAAAAATAGGGATAGCGAAATCAAAAAGAAAGAGGTCATACAAACCCTCAACAAAAACAAAAAAAAAGACTGCCTATTCCGAATAAATCATCAATATCTGAACCATTATTGGAACATCAGGACCAAAACTCAAATAAGGTCTAGCGCACGATCAGCTGAGTTTAGGATTGAAGAACATCACGAAGAGCGGGTGGGTACAAATAATTTGAGCCTTTATCCTTTGTTTCTTAAACCGTGAACCAGGCCACATTATAACCCTTAAAAGTCCTAGATGAGGCATGGGTTAGTTCGAAAGCATACTGTTACGAAAGGTATCCTGACTCCTTAAGGCTTGCGGTAAAACAACGAGTTGACATCGCAGTTTACAAAATTCACTTGATTTTCCTAAAAATTCATTTTCAAAAATTTCGAGACAGACATAAGCTTTGCATTTTTAACATAACTTTGTTTGCACATGACTTTTTGATTGAACAACATAAGAGTTCGTACGACGAATGTCTAATGGACAAAATTACTTCCAATCAAGGGGCATGGCCTGATCATTGTCCATCATCTGGGGCAGTCCAATCAAGATCCAAGGAATCTCTCAAGATACCAAACAGCCAGGGGAAAACCTCCGCCTGAGCCACTTGGGGCAATGGACATGAATTCCCAGCAACAAATCTTGCATGACCAAACATCTTCTGGTAGCGTGGCAACACAATAACAGGGGCACCTCCCTACATCCTGAGAGCATGGACATAGTCGAAAAAATACTACGCAAAATCAAAGACCCGCTAGGTTGACACACCTAGGCAAAAATAAGGGCTTCTCGGCGAACCAAAAGGGTTCGGGCAAAAATAAGGGGTGAAAATGAAAAAAATCTGTACACCCGGCAAGTCGAAAACCTGAAAAGGCGGCTTGGGCAAAAATGGGTATCCCGGTGGACTGAAAAACCGAAAGGGCAGTCCAGGCAAAAGTTAGGGATCGAAGCGTACGACTATGTCCCGGCGCCTCGTCACTTGCCTATCAGAAGAAGGTTTGTCAAACGGCAGTTATCAAGACCCCGCAGGTACTTTCTCCCACAGAAACAGGGGCAATAATGAGTTGTCTAAGCGATCTGATTGTTCTGTCCACCAAGGTACCAAGGTAAGTTCAGCCGAAGAACATAACCAAGATATCTTAAATCCCCAGAGAGTGAGCCAGCAAGTCAATACACTCTCCCCAAGCAAAGCCATATTATCAGCCTTAAGGAAGTTGGGTATCCTCCAGCAGATCTCAACATTCCTCAACAAGCATCCCCAGCAGTCTTGGTCTAAGACTGTTCCCCGGTGGTATACCATACATTCAGCAGAGCCACTTCCCCAGTATATCTCAAAATTTCCCCAGGAAAGTCCAATCAAGATTTCCCCAGGACAGTTTGAATCATCTCCCCAGCAGGAAGCTTATCCCCAATAGATTCTGGGAACTCCCCCCTGCAGAGCACGAACGCGCCCCCCGGCTTTATTCAAAGGTTATTTCCCTACCAGGATATAACTGGGTTATCCTCAGCCAAAAGCCACGGAAAGATCGTCCTCGGCGAAATCTTCTATCCCCAGCAAAGTCTATTAACACTTCCAACATAACGACGGTATCCCAACAAAGTTACCATCAACATTCCAACAAAGTACCTCTCTTCCCATAGAGTATTGCTCCCCAGCAAGGTCGCTAGAGTAATTTTCTCCCCGCAGAGTAACCCATTCGCCAAGTTTATTCCCCAACGGAGTTATCTTCTCCTACCGGTATTCTTGCAACTACCATCCCCAGTGGAAACAAAAGCTCTACATCAGCCCAGGATGTGACTTCCCGGCACCCGTCAAGGATTTACTTCCCTAGACAAAAACATACATTCATCAACATCGCATTTCCATACATTATAACATGCATATACACATCATGAACATACAATCTCATTTATGTTGAGAACATCATTGCTTGATCCATATCATGCATTGTATATGACTGACCTTTACCTTTCAGGAAAGATCCAATCAAGTTCTCAGCTATGTCCAAGTCCTTCTCTGGTTCAGTCAGATCGACCCTAAGATCTCCCTGATTCTTATCCAGTTGAAGTTATTTCAAGACCTTGTCTGGTTCAGTTAAATCGACTCCTAAAGATTTTTCTGATTCTTATCCAATCAAAGGCCTTCTCTGGTTCAGTCAGATCGACCCTAAGATCTCCCTGATTCTTATCCAGTTGAAGTTATTTCAAGACCTTGTCTGGTTCAGTTAAATCGACTCCTAAAGATTTATCTGATTCTTGTCCAGTCAAAGGCCTTCTCTGGTTCAGTCAGGTCGACCCTAAGATCTCCCTGATTCTTATCCAGTTGAAGTTATTTCAAGACCTTGTCTGGTTCAGTTAAATCGACTCCTAAAGATTTTTCTGATTCTTATCCAGTCAAAGGCCTTCTATGGTTCAGTCAGATCGACCCTAAGATCTCCCTGATTCTTATCCAGTTGAAGTTATTTCAAGACCTTGTCTGGTTCAGTTAAATCGGCTCCTAAAGATTTTTCTGATTCTTATCCAGTCAAAGGCCTTCTCTAGTTCAGTCAGATCGACCCTAAGATCTCCCTGATTCTTATCCAGTTGAAGTTATTTCAAGACCTTGTCTGGTTCAGTTAAATCGACTCCTAAAGATTTTTCTGATTCTTATCCAGTCAAAGGCCTTCTCTGGTCCAGTTAAATCGATTCCTAAAGATTTTCCTGATGAAGACTCAGTTGAAGATTTCAAGACCTTGCCCGGTTCAGTTAAATCGACTCCTAAAGATTTTTCTGATTCTTATCCAGTCAAAGGCCTTCTCTGGTCCAGTTAAATCGATTCCTAAAGATTTTCCTGATGAAGACTCATTTGAAGATTTCAAGACCTTGCCCGGTTCAGTTAAATCGACTCCTAAAGATTTTTCTGATTCTTATCCAGTCAAAGGCCTTCTCTGGTCCAGTTAAATCGATTCCTAAAGATTTTCCTGATGAAGACTCAGTTGAAGATTCCAAGACCTTGCCTGGTTCAGTTAAATCGACTCCTAAAGATTTTTCTGATGCTGATCCAGTCAAAGGCCTTCTCTGGTCCAGTTAAATCGATTCCTAAAGATTTTCCTAATGAAGACTCGGTAGAAGACATCCAAGATTCTCTCATCGTTACTGTTGAGGTAGTAATCGCCCCAGGTTCTCTCATCGTTACTGTTGAGGTAGTAATCGCCCCAGATTCTCTCATCGTTACTGTTGAGGTAGTAATCGCCCCAGATTCTCTCATCGTTACTGTTGAGGTAGTAATTGCTCCAGATTCTCTCATCGTTACTGTTGAGGTAGTAATCGCCCCAGATTCTCTCACCGTTACTGTTGAGGTAGTAATCGCCCCAGGTTCTCTCATCGTTACTGTTGAGGTAGTAATCGCCCCAGGTTCTCTCATCGTTACTGTTGAGGTAGTAATCGCCCCAGATTCTCTCATCGTTACTGTTGAGGTAGTAATCGCCCCAGATTCTCTCATCGTTACTATTGAGGTAGTAATCACTCCAGATTCTCTCATCGTTACTGTTGAGGTAGTAATCGCCCCAGATTCTCTCACCGTTACTGTTGAGGTAGTAATCGCCCCAAGGTTCTCTCGTCGTTACTGTTGAGGTAGTAATCGCCCCAGGTTCTCTCATCGTTACTGTTGAGGTAGTAATCGCCCCAGGTTCTCTCATCATTACTGTTGAGGTAGTAACCATCCCTGATTCATTCATCACCTTTTGAAACTCCAGACTCGACTCCTGTATCTCGCCGGGGCACGTCTGAAGAGGTTTAAGGATTCAATTCCTGTAACCAGTCAAGGCACATCTACACAAAGAATTTGAAGACCAACTCCTGTAACAGGCCAGGTAATCATCTTTCTTTTTCAGGTACACAAGTTCTCGCTAAGGAATCTCTTACGCGATCAACACCCAGATGGCATCTATAAGCCCATCCACCTATTCATCACCTCTCAACATGGCATCTGTAAGCCCATCTTCCTATCCATCAATCTCCAAATGGCATCTGTAAGCCCATTCCCATCATTACACTGCTAACATGTGAGCGCAAATTTCTGGGCACTCTAGTGTTCAATCATCTTCCACCTTCGGATTACGAAAGGCACGTCAGCCAATCTACATCCTCAGGTCTAAGAAGATTGAATAGGGGCAACTGTTGTACCCCAAAATTGGCCCTCCCATATTCTTTAAGGTTTGCTAAGATCATGCTTCAAAATCTCCCAAGGGTTGCACAGTCCAATGGCCTCCTAACAGTCAAAAATTAGGGTTTTGGTTCTGGCAAAGAAATTGAAGTTTCCAAGGGTCCAAACAAGTCCCACATGCCTACAAACATGGTCAAGCACCCATATGCTAAGTTTCAAGACTCACAGCACCAGATTGCACAATCAAAGACCCTAATTGCTCAATAGTCAACTGTAGGGGCAAAATGGTCATTTGACAGTCAAAAGTCAAAATTTTTGGTCAACATCTTATTTTGAAGCCACAAACATCATTTGATCAATTCTTGATCATGATTTTCAAAGCATGGCTCAAAAAGTCTCAAGATGCAAAAGTTTCTATTTTTGGACAATTGAAAAAGTCAACTGCAAATTGACCAGGGCATAACTTCCACATGGTTTATCATAAAAATTCCATCCAAATCTCATTTTGAAGAGAATGACATTTCCTACAACTCATCTTCACACTTAAAGTCCAAGAAATGCTCTCACAAAAAGTTATCAATCTCAACATTATAGGTCATTTTCAAAAGTCAACAAAAAGACACTTTAAGTCAAAGAGCATAACTTGAGATTGGTAAATCAAAATGACATGGGACCAAAGGCATTGGTTATAGGACTTCAAGACCTTTCCAAAATGTCCAAGAACATGATCAAAGCTTAAAAATTGAGCAAGATATGCCTTGTGGAAGTTGGGAAATTTTTGGGAATTTTGAAAAGTCAACCTTGCTTCAAATGCCTCAAAATTGCTAATGGGCCTCAATTTTTTCCATGAATCATTATCCAAAGCATATGCACGACCCATTAAGCCCAAAGGGATTTACTTTCTTATTTTTAATTAATTAATTGAATTTTTATTCTTATTTATTCATTTAATTAGTTTTAAATATAAGAAAAATATCAAATCATTGGTTTTAAATCTTTTTGTGCAGTAAATAGGTCTATCACATGCTCAATATTTCGTGTGCCAATCAACAAGGGCAAAATCTTCCAAACTTGGCATAGTTGACATGAAAAAGATTGAAAAAGATTACATGGAAAATCAAGGATCCAAATCATCAATGCAAAGGTTGTTGGGCTTGGATGGTTAACCTAATTCATTCCACATATATGCACAAACCTAAACCTAATCACAAGAACACGGAGGCTGCGCCCAAGATCAAGAACAACATTGGAAATTTTTGCCAAAAAGCTTGAAACTGTTTTCACATCAAAAGCACTTTTCCAAGCCAAAGAACCATTCCATTACATTCCTGACACATCCAGGAAGGGATTGCAATCAAGAATCAAACGCCAGGCCTCAAGAATTGGTAGAACCATGTTGCACTTTTCACAAATTTTTTCATGATTGTATTCTACTTTCCACGCATTATACATGTATTTTGATTATTGATTAATACTAACCATGATGTTCTGAAGCCATTGGTGCTATTTAATTGAATTAATAATGCTTGAACCAAGATTTGCCATGGACGCGTTCTAGGGTTTCAAAGCTCTAATTTTGGGGTTTCTTTCACATGGAACAATTGGCTATTCAAACCTACATCATTGAAACCAGGATGTCCAGACGAATAGGAATCACCCATCGCGCCCTTTTTCTTTTTGCTCATAAGCTAATCGCTATTATTCACTGTGCTATTTAGTGGGGGTTTAAAACCCCCGCTATCTGTTTGTATTTTCAGACAAAAACGAAGAGGCCACGAGGAAGACGCTGAGCTGTAGGCATGTGATTGGTATATTTGAAAGTTAGCGCGTTTTTTTATTTGGTTTCAGTATAATGCTTGCTTTCACATATATTATTTCTATCTTATTATACTAACAAACACGCGTGCATAGCTCAGTTGGTGGACAGGGTTAGTTGCAAGCATTGGGACCTGGGTTCGATTCCCATGTCCCCCACTTATTCAATATATTTTGTTTTAACGTGCTTCTGTACAGCTTCCATTCTAATGACCATCATGAAGCCCAATGCCTTGGCACACCACATGTCACCAGGGGTCAATCCAAAGGCTATCACGTGAATTCCACCGTATGCATTAGTCAGCTGTTCCTCACACAAGTCTGAAAAGTCAAAAAGGCCTCATTCAATGGGCCTCATTGCTGCAAATATACCTCCAAATGGGGCAGATACCCTCCAATGTTTGTACATCTTTTTAATTTCTCTTATTTTCTTTTCTATTTTTTTTTAATTCTTTTGATCACTTTTTATTTAATTTATTTCAAATAATTTTATTTTCATAATAAAACCAGAAAATCATAAAACAAAAAATATGTTTTATTAATATTAATTTTTATTAATTTTGTAAATAAATTCTAATAACCAAATTAGTTTAATGTTAGGTTTAATTTTAATGTTTTTCTTTAATAAACTAAAAAATGTAGAAATTAGGGTTTTAATACTTTTATTCTTTTTCTTAATAAATAACTTTTTTTCATCATTATTAATTATTAATTATCTTGTAAATAAATATGCATTTAATTAATTAGGGTTAAATTAGGTCAAAACTTAAACATTTTCCAATAATTAAAAACACACTAGAATTAGGGTTTTATTTAATTTTTTAATTCCAATTAATTCTCTTTAATTCCATTAAATACAAAAAAAACATAAAAGCATCAAAAAATAAATTCTTTTCTTTATTTAATCGTTAATTCACCTTTAATTTTAATTTAATTTCTTTAAAGGGTCCAACGCCCTCGCACCTTCGATTATAATTCCTTTTCGCGCGTTTGCTTCTATTTTTCTTTTTTTAATCTTATGTAATTGCCCCAAAGCCTTGTAATAGATAATTAGGACATTTACTTTACGCACTTTTATTCAAATCGGGTCTTTGTTTAATTTGGCGATGTAGACCCGCGCCTTGTAATAGCGTAGGACCTTTATTTTTCCGCATTTTAAATTTCCGCACTCTTTTAATTGCTAACTATCACATGAAAGAATGTATGCCCAAATAAAATCAAAGCGTAGCTCACCAATGCATGACAAGACAAATAATAAACTGAAAATGACACACAATTCACACACCACTCCTAGGGTACGCCTCACTGTTGCCTTGCCCCCTCGAAACGTGGTCATCGAGTATAGGACGTTTTAGTAAGTCCTTATGTCCATGACATGATCCAGTTTCCTCGAAACGGTTGCCTCAGAATAAAAAAGGATCAATGGCATAAGGGTAGCTTCTAAGGTGTCCTACTGTTGCTCTGGCGACCACACTGTCCCTAATCCTCGAATTGACCCGAACACCTCCAACGGTGGTGCTACCTACCCCTCAATGGTGGGATGGCACTACCTCAAGGACATTTACACAGACTAATTCCTTAGGGTA
This sequence comes from Vicia faba, assembly GCA_948472305.1. Classification (NCBI taxonomy): domain Eukaryota; kingdom Viridiplantae; phylum Streptophyta; class Magnoliopsida; order Fabales; family Fabaceae; genus Vicia; species Vicia faba. Next base: position 1,616,150,506 of record OX451736.1, on the reverse strand, counting down.
GGTAGATGACTCGTAGATACTTGCTCTAATTCAAAACAAATCAAAAACTTCTTTTCACACCGACACTTTGCAAAAAGCTTTCAAAAACAACTTTTCAAACACTCTTGAGGACTGATACAAGAGTCGAACTGAAATTTTAAACGAAACTTTTTCAAACCCACTCACTTTGAAAAGCAAACAAACATTTTGAAAACACAAATGAGCAAGTATCTAAGAGCCCATGGATAACCATGGATAGAAAGGGTGCTAACACCTTCCCTTTCTATAAATCTACCTCCCGAACCGAGAGCAATCTCAATAAGGAATTTTTCTGTGCTTTTGTCCTTTCCATGTTGGAGAAAATAAAAGACGGTGGCGACTCTTGCTTCCGCGACATTTCGCGAACCAGCGTTAAACAGTCAGTTCCAGATCCACCGATCACACCAGGTCAGAGATTAATTCCCGAAACAAGACGGGGAAACTATCTCTACGGCCAACAAAAACCAGGTTCCAGATTAATTCCCGAAACAAGACGGGGAAACTATCTAGATGACCAGCCACAAATTAATACATGAAATAGGATAGGGCAACTATCTGTGAAAAACAAATTGTAGATCAATTCCCGAAACAGGATGGGGCGACTATCTACACGATGAACATTTCCTTCCGAGACTGAATTCTGACAAGCACTTCCCTCAAATACAAAATCTAATAAGTAAGCTAATTAAGCAATTTCCTCAGAGGGTCATTCTCAAAGAGACCTCTTTTGGCTCAGATTAAATCAAGCGTATATTTATTCTGATACTTCTTCCAGTAGACATTTTCTGGCTCAGATTAAATCGAGCGTAGGTTTATTCTGATACTTCTTCCAGTTGAAGATGAACGCATATATCTTTTGACTCATATTAAATCAAGTGTAGATTTATTCTGATACTTCTTCCAGTAGATACCTTCTGGCTCAGATTAAATCGAGCATAGATTTATTCTGAAACTTCTTCCAGTTGAATTCGAGCGTAGACTTAGTCTAATTTCTATCAACAATTACTTTGGATGACATCTATAAGCCCATCTCTGAAGACTCTCCATCACCTCTGGATGGAATCTATAAGCCCATTTTCGACAATATTCTGTCACTTTCCAAATGACATCTTTAAGCCCATTCCCGGTATAATCAACCAACAATGTTACTTTTTGCACAGGCGAGTGTAAATTTCTGGGAACTTAAGTGTTCAATCATCTTCTACCTTCAAGTCACGAATTGCGGGCGAGCCAATCTAACTTTTCAGGTTTAAGAAGATTGAACAGGTGCAACTGTTGTACCCCGAAATTTTTCCTCTCATTTCATTCAAAGATATCCCCTCATGCTCCTAGGGTTTTTAATCGCTTTAGGCTACCCATGCTTTCTAGGCCTCATGATATCACACTAATTCTTTGTTTCATCAAAGAACTATAACTGCAGGTATTTTGGTCTTGAATCATGTCTCTCCTATTTGTTGGCTTTTATGCTAGGGTTGTTGATTATTGAATCTGTGATGTCTTTCTTGACAAAATCTCAAAAACATGATCATCCTGAATTTTATCTCATTACACCTGTCAACATCACTTCTTGGATTTCTTTACAAAGGCACGAATTCAGAGACGTGGATTCCCTGGTGATTCTTGTATGCATTCTCGTTTTTCAGTTGGATTAAGGTCCTGAATAAGGTCACCACGTGGTTTTCTATATGATCAAAGTTTCTCATCTTTGGTGTGAAATTCTGTTGATATTTATCAATGGAAGTTGGTTGAGTTTATGATCAAAACATTTTTATTTCCTTCATTCATTTTGATGATTGATGTTCGAATTTGAGATTGATTTGAAAATTGGATTCATTGGTTGTATTTGTTCATTTAATGCCAAAGTTTCAAGTTATTCAAGGGTGTTAAGATAGAATTAATGCTGCATGTCTTATTCACCAAGCATACAAGGATAAAAACATATTTGGATTTTTTTGAGATCAAATAACCATGGCATATCATTCATTTGTTTACCATCCAATATTCAAGTGACTCAAAGTTTGCTATTCAATCAATTTCTACTTTGGTATCAATTTCTACTTTGGTTTATCAACGAGGAAGCATCCAAACATAATCCCAATTACAACTCCATCATTACAAGTCATTTACAAAATTACATCCACGAGGTTAGAAACAATTTCCATTCATTTAAATATTCAATGGATTCAAGCTTTCATGATTTACAAAGTTACTTCCAAAATACATCATAAGTACAAGAAGAATGGTTCTAATTTACAAAGAAAATAAAGTGAACATTTGTCCTAAGAGAAACTATTCCATAATCAAGTAACTTGAAGATCCAAGTTGCATCAATTCCTTTGAATTTCCTCCAAGACTTTCATGTTTGCAACGAATTCCTTGCACTTTTTGCCTTGCCGATTTCCATTTTCTTCCTTACACCACCTCATGAAACAAGACAAGGAAGACATGATTAGCACATAAACAATGAAATTTAAATAATATGTTTTCAAGAAAAGTTTTCTCCTAATCACGTCACTAGGGTTTGTGAAGGAATCAGAAACAATGGGCGTTTTTAATCACGTGCTAAGTCCAATCCAAAGCCTCATATTGCATATGTTTCACAACAAAATTCAGAATTGCATTTTAAATCATGGGCCTATTTTCTCCTCTTGCAAACCACAAAAGGCTTTTTTGGTTCACAAAGGGAGGTACAGAGAGAGACAAAGTTACTGCATAAGTAAATTCAAAGTTTCAAGGCTTCATCCCAATAACCAATTCTTCAAAATTCAAGGTTCCCATATCAGAAAAATCAAATACGGAAAATAATTCCACATCTCTACAAGTCAGAAGTCGCGTTTTAAGCTCAACAAAGGATTCAATTTCAGCCAGACCTGTTAACAAAGTCAGAATCACAATTGTCCAGCCCAACAACAACGTTCATATTTCAGAAAAAATAGCATTCAGAATTATAAGTCAGAATTGCAATACTCCAGCTCTACATAACAAAAGAGATGTTGTCCTAAACCTGTCAAAATCAGTCCACTGCTGTCTAAACAATGCCAAGAATTGCATAAAAATGGAAAAACACAAAAACAACATTAGAAAGGGTCAAAAAGTGTAGCGAAGTAGTTCAAAAGCCATCCTATTCCCCCCCCCCCCCAAACCTCACTTCATTCACCTATAAAAAACACAGAGGCTACTGTTCATAAAAAAACATAAAGCTGCGCAGAAACCCTAAACCCAAAAGCTTCATCACTTTCCTATCAGCACCAACCCGTCAGAAATTGAAAGTTTCACAGAGCAGAAGATTGGGACTCTCGAGAAAAATAATAGACACATCAAGAAAAACAAACTCACTTGAACATACTCCAGTCGCCACTCGCTTGCACATCTGTTGGAAAGGGCCTTTTTCGTCGCCGTTCATCAATTATGTCACCTTTGAAGGTCGTTCTTCACACCGAGAAATTGTATCCTCCCTTTTGTGTTGTTTCTGTCTTATTTTGTTGATTTGAGATTAGGGTTTCAAACTCCTTTTCTAGATCTACTTTGTTTTGTTGATTTCTGAAGGAAAAAAGGTTTTAAGATTATGAATTAGAAGAGGAAAATGAACGAGAAATGTAAAAAAAATAATGATAATCTAAAGCTTGTATGGCGCCGCCGCCGTGGATCTTCAAGATCGCCTCCGTACTCCGCCTCCTTGTTCATTCGAGCCACCATTTATGTTCTTCACAACCATTGTGTTTGATTTACTATTCTGAGTTTATTTTGTCTTTTTGATAGTTGAGACAAAGAATGAAGGGAAGTTTTCTTGCCTTTAATATTTTCTTGATACACGTTAACAATAATATGTTCTTTTATTATTATTATTATTATTATGTTGGTTTGGTTGGCTGGTGCGGTGGTGATAAGCGTGCCACCATTGGGACACTTATTGCCGTTTAGTTGGTAATCTCTTAATTCGGCGCACGCATTTCCATCATCCCTACCATGCACCCTTGTTCTCTCAACCTTTAGATCTTCATCAGGACATCATCGACATCATCCAATGTTCCAGATCCGCTAGCCTACGCTGAACCTTCGCTGGTTGATCGCACCAGATTTCACGGGCCTATAGCTGGACCTGGACTCCCTGCTATCAGCACCCCCAATTTCTGCTTAACTCAGGCCCATTTCCTCATTTTCTCTATATTTTTCTATTATTGTTTTATCTTGTTTAGTTATTTGTTTTATAAAATAAAATACAAAAAAATATAATTGATTGGATAATTAATTAAATTGAGAAATTATATTTAATATTATTAATTAATTTTTTAATTAATTTTATTAAATAAAATTATTTAATTTAATTAGTTATTTAAATTATTTCAATTGGGTTGTATTGTTTGTTTATTTATACTTTTAATCGAACTTTTGATTCGTCATCCCCATTCATAAATTTGTACCCTCATTTCTAAAGCGTTGTAATAGCGTATGACATTTAATTTCCGCAATTTACTGCTTTCCTTATTACTGTTAGTTTAATAGGATTATATGGCAAGATCTAAAACAAAATGTTAGATAACCATAAATCCAAGATAAATTAACAGAAATCAAAATACTATTCACAGACGCACCTCTAGGATAACCTCACTTGTTGCCTTCAAATAAAACAGTCACGTCCCTAGAACGTGGGATGCTTTAGCAAAGACCCTCGGTTAAAAGATGGCAGTTCCTCGATGACCCTTCGATGTTGTCTTTGGTAAACGAGCTTAGTCCCTTATGAAAATTGCTAAAGCATCCTACAAGTCACCTTCTATGACTGTATGATGACCCGCGCCTGTCCCTCACATCCAACAATATGGCTTCCTACTAACTAATGGTAGGGTAGCACTATCTAAAGGAGGAGGAAAATAACAAAGACTTTTTGAGTAGGTAGATATTTCTTAATCTCTTGCTCGCGAATATTTCAAAACATTTTTCATAAAACAACACTTTCTTTCAATAAATATTTTCAAAACAAACATTTTGTATACATTCTCAACGATACGAGAATCATTACAAAATTGTCGTACTTAGACATTTTTAAAATATTTTCAAACACACACAAATACAAAGCATTTTAAAAGTGAGCTAGCGTTTAATAGCCCATAGATAACTACGGATGAAAAAGGTGTTAACACCTTCCCTTTCCATAACCTACCCCCCGAACTCAGAAATTTCTCAAAGGTCTTTCCTGTTCTTTTCACCCTTTCCTTTATTGGATAAAAGAAAAGTCGATGGTGACTCTTGCTATCCGCAACATTTGCGATAAGACGCAAAACCAAAAGTCAGTTCTCCCACCGTGTTACAAAGGGGTTCGACAAATGTTGCATCCACGAAACCTTTGTCAAAGATAGAAATTTGGCACATGAGATTGGGCCATGTAAGTGAAAGTGGTCTGGTCGAATTAGGGAAACAAAATTTGCTTGGTGGAGACAAAGTCGAAAAACTAAAATTTTGTGAACCATGTGTATTTGGAAAATCTTATAGAGTGAAGTTCAACAAAGGCAAACAAAGAACACATGGATCCCTTGATTACATCTATGTTGATCTTTGGGGGTCTGTAAGGTGTCCATAACATTCAGGAGTAAGGTATTTTCTATCCGTAATAGATGATTGTTCCATAAAGTTATGGGTATTCATCCAGAAGACTAAGGATGAAACTTTTGAGAATTTCAAAAGTTTGAAGACTTTGGTCAAAAATTAAACTGGCATAAAGACCAAGAGGTTGAGAACAGACAATAGCCTTGAATTTTGCAATGAGGAATTCGACATATTTTATGATGCCTATGGTATTGCAAGACACAAAACTAATGCAGGTACTCCATAAAAAAATGGTCTGGCTTAAAGATTTAATAGAACTACTTTGCAGAGAGTTATATGCATGTTGACTAGTGTTGGGTTAAAGAAGGTGTTTTGGGCTGAGGTTATTTCGACAACAACATATCTGATGAACATGTGTCCTTCAACTACGTTAGATATGAAGACACTTGAAGAAGTTTTGTTGGGACATCCACCGTTACTCGACAAACTGAGATTTTTTGGCTTTATAGCCTATGCTCTCATTAGGAAAGACAAGTTCGAACCTAGAGCTCTGAAATGCATTTTCATGGGATACCCTGAAGAAGTCAAAGCTTATAGGATATGGTGCCTAGAGGCAGGTCACATGAGGTGTATCATAAGTCGAGATGTAGTTTTTAATGAAGCTGAAATGGCTTTCAAGAAAACTGGTGATGTTGATCGAAGTGCAAAAATATTTGACGAAGAGCTAGAACAGGTAGAGATTCTTGTTGAGGTGGAACATGTTGATGCTGAATTGTGTATCCTAGATAAAGTCAAAGAAGAAGATGCTAAGGAAGTTGAGGAAACTGTCGATGACTACCTATTGGCAAGAGATAGGACGAGAAGAGTTTTAACCCACCTCAGAGACTTGGGTATGTAGATCTTATAGCTTATGTCTTAATCTCTGTAAGTGAGGTTCTAAACAAAGAATCCATAGATCATAAGAAAGTTATAAGGAGTCGAAATAAGACCAAATGGATGAATTCCATGGATGATGAGATGAAATCTATTAATGATAAGAACATTTGAGAACTGATTAAGAAACCTGTTGGAGCAAGGTTAGTCAGTTGTAAATGGATTTTGAAAGTTAAAGAAGGAATCGAAGGAATGCCGTCGAAAAGATACAAGGCAAGATTGGTTGCAAGGGGTTTCACTCAGAAATAAGGTGTCGACTTCAATGATGTGTTTTCTCCTGTTGTAAATCACATGTCCATTCTAATGTTGCTTGCCATGGTGGCACGGTTCAACCTTGAACTAAAACAAGTGGATGTGAAGATTGCGTTCTTGTATGGTGATATAGATGAAACAATCCGGATGAGGCAACCTGAAGGGTATGTCGAAAAGGGAAAAGAATATTATGTGTGCAAGTTGAAAAGATCATTATATGGGCTGAAACAATCTCCTCGACAGTGGAATAGGAGATTCGACAAGTTCATATCACACATAAGTTTCATTAGAATTCAGTTTGACCACTGTATTTACTTCAGATTTTGACCTGGTAGTTCATTTGTTATTTTGTTGCTTTATGTTGAAGATATTCTCATAGCAAACAACAATGTCGAAGATGTAATGAGGGTGAAGGGTGAACTTAATAAGGGGTTTGAAATGAAGGATTTGGGAGTTGCATCCAGGATTATTGGGATTGACATTCGAAGAGATAGAAAGTAGTCGAAGTTATGCTTATCTCAAGAGGCATACCTACGAAACATTCTTGAGAAGTTTGGTATGTCAAATTCAAAGTCTGTTGTGACTCCAACAAACCCGCAATTCAAGCTGAGTATAGATCAGTGTCCCAGTACTGATGTCGAAAAAGCTTATATAAATAGCATCCCATATGCTAATATAGTAGGTTCTTTTATGTATGTTATGGTCTATACTAGACCCGACATAGCATATGCAGTAAGTCTTGTAAGCAGGTACATGGGGAATCTTGTAAAGGCTCATTGGCAAGCATTGAAGTGGATTTTAAGGTGCATAAATGGGTCTTTGAACAAAGTCCTTATTTATTGTGGAGCCTTGGATGAAGATAGTAAAGTAGTAATCGAAGGATATGTCGAATCTGATTATGCAGGTTGTATAGATTATAGAAAATCCATTTCTGGATATGTTTTTACTATGTTTGGCACAACAATTAGTTGGAAAGTGACACTTCAGAAGGTTGTTGCCTTATCAACCACTGAAGTAGAATATATTTCCCTCACTGAAGTTGTGAAAGAAGCATTGTGGCTTAAAGGTTTTGCTAAGGAGCTGACACTTTAAGGTCAAGTTATCAGTGTTAAATGTGACAGTCAAAGTGAAATACACTCGTCGAAGAATTCAACCTATCATGAGAGGACCAAGCACATTAATGTGAGGTTGCAGTTTGTCAGATGTGTAATCGAGCGTGGAGAAGTCCAAGTGCTGAAGGTTTCGACATATCATAATGCTGCTGATATGATCACCAAGACATTGCCCACTTGCAAGTTTTTCCACTGTAGGCGGTTGGTAAAGCTGCATGAAGAAAGATAACTTGTTCCTTTGATGTTAGAGTTTCTTCCAAGGTGGATATTTGTAAGATATTGGAACAGACATTATTGGTTTGAAGGATAGCTTCTTGGTTTCGACAGTTCAACAAAGTTGTAGCATGCAGTTAAAGGTTGTTCACATGCTAGTGTCAAAGTATTGTATGGTGTAGTCGAAGAAGGATCAAGCATGCAATGGTTGAAGAATTCTATAATTGTTTGAAGAATTGAAAAACACAAGAAGGGGGGGGTGGGGTTGAATATGAATCTTAAAAATCAATGGAAAGAACACGATGATTTTTATCCTAGTTCATTTGAACTCAAACTACTCCAGTCCATCCGTCCAGGTGATTTCTCCTCTCTCCAACGAGGCCTTAATCCACTAATCAATCTTGATTACAAATCTACTTTGACTACTGCAAAAGTCTTCTTGAGTATAACCATAACCCTATTTTTCTCAAGGAATTGCAGTAAATAATATAAGTATAAAACAATGTACAATTATGTTTTCTTACAAAATAGTATCACAATATGTGATGTTTTACACAGTTGAGAGAATTATTAATATGAGGATTAGAAAAGATTGCAACGTGGTTGAGAGTTGTGAAAATCATGAACTATTTATCCTCACGTCTTGTTTAAATAGGCGCAACAAGAATGATCTTTTAGAAACATGATTAATGACAGTTAAGGTGCTTTCCAAAAATAAAGATCCTTGTTCCATTCCAGCCGTTACTCTTGAAATGGAAATATATGATTTGTAACGCTTCAGAACATTGAGATATGCATTTCTGCTTGCTTCAGAGCTTTTGAAGATCAGAGCCATAAGATCCTGTTTTTAGCGTTAGACTTACTTTCCCAGAGTTGTGTAATCAGAGTTAAAACATCTTTCTTTTAGCGCAACTTCTGATCTTCTATCATCAGAGATTTTTGAGAATTGTCTACATTCACAGCAGGAATAACCTTGTAACTTATCTTCTGATCGTGTTCCATCATAACTTCTCTACAAAACAGAATATAATTTTAGAGTGCATATTTGTTCTTTGTGTTTGTTGTCATCAAAACTCTTACTAGGGTTGTAGATCAAACTATGTTCTAACAATCTCCTCCTTTGTTATAATGACAAAAACTAGGATATTTCAATCAAAATAAGCAGAATATAAAGCATTATAGAATCTCCCTCAGAGTTGAGTACTCAGATAGAGATGAGTTACTTCCCTGAAGTTCATTCTGATAAGAGCTTTTGATGCATCTACTTCTGTCCTCATCAGAGTTTTTTACCTGTTTTACTTTCATAAAAAGAAACGAGAAGTTATGATATTCAGAATGTTTGAGATTGTGTCTCGATATACTATTTTAGAAATATTTTACGTTCTCCCCCTTTTTGTCAAGAATCAAAAATCAATATAAGCATTAATATCCAGAGTCAAAAGATGAGTTATATTAACTTTGATTGCAATAACATGCTCAAAGGCAAACAAAACAAGAAAAGAAATGAATACAGTAAAGAAAACAAGTTTTAAAAACTAAGATTAAGGTAGGGGAAGTCGTGTGAACAACGCTTCCAACAAGCTCTTAATCTGAGTGTTCGGTTCCTCTTTTTTCCTCGACATTCCTTTGATTTCTTTGCATGTGTCATCTTGCTTGTCTAATATCTCCTTGATCACTGCATTTTATTTATTCATCTCTTCCAGAGTTTGCATAACCAGAGATGAAGAAGGTATATCCAAGGAAGGATCAAGCTTCTCAGAGTAATTTGTAGCAGTTTCTGACGCAGTGGCTTCTTCAGCCCCTTTGCCTTTGTCTTGAGCAATAACCATAGGAAGCTTATCACAACATGGTTCATCAACTTCTGAGGGTTGATACTCTTTCCAGGGAGCATTGTCCAACTGAAGAATTGGTTTCTTTTCCCAGTGACTCAGAACTTAATCCTTGAAAGCATTTAGCTGATCACAAAAGTTTTGTTGGGCCATTTCATAGCTTAGCTCCTTGAGTTTCTGGGAATCAGAATTGAACCATTTTCTGAACTGGTTCCAGTGAGAATCAGAAGAAGCAGGATTCAGATGTTCTAAGCATGCTAGCTTCAAATAATTAATCCATTCATTTATCTCTGTTTCAAAAATCAGTAAATTTCTACAAACATCTGCCTTTGTGATAGTTGGTTTTGGTTTGGGGATAACAATTTTATGAGAGTTAGAGGTAGGGTGATCCAATGCTTCTAAGTCTATTGTAGTTCTGAGGTGATCTTCTGGATGATTAATAGGTGAGGAAGAGGGAGAATCAGAAATGATAATTGGTGATGGAGATGTGTTTGGTGGAATGGAATGGTAAGGAGATGGAATTTCTGGAATGTTGTGGATTGAGAGAGGTTGGCGAACCATGAGAGGTTCTGTTATTCCAGGAATTGGTGTGGTGGTATCAGAGTCAGTGTTTGGATTTTCTGGTTGGGAAGCGGTAGCGTTTGGATTTTCAGAGTGGGTAGCTTAGAAGTTTGGATTTTCTATGTGGGGAGCTTGAAATTCTGGATCAAATTGCTCAATATCAGAGAGAACTTGAACAAGTTCTGGCTGATTTTGTTCAAGATGTGGATTAGGAGAGTGTGGTTCATTCATAATGTTTTCTAGAGTGACTGAAGGGTCAAATTATATGTCAAAATCTTCAAAGGTTTGTGGTGAGGGGTTTTCTATTGGTTTTGGAGAGGAGGGTGTTTCAGATGTTAGAAAAATCACTGATTCTACAACAGAAATAAAAGAAGAATTACCTTTCTTCTTAGCAGCTTTTGGTGTCTTCTGAGAAGATCCTTCTCCTATAGCTTTCCTTTTTCTGGACTTGTTGAGGACAACATCTGGAGCCTGTTGGTGAAAATCACGAATGTTTAACTCTGGATTAGTCCCATCCAACTTGCATGCTTTCAGATACCTGACAATAATTTCTGGTGAAGCATCAATTTGAGAGAACAGAGAGAAGTCTTTCAGAGGGACTCTTCTTGAGGTGATAACTTCTTTGGATGAAATGGTTGGTTCCTTCTTAATATTGTCAATGATCTTCATCTTTTTCAGCTTTTTAGCATTGAGAGGTTTTCAAGCACATGCCTCCAGCGTGCTGATCTTCTGAGCTTCAGTCAGATATTCAACTAACTTGTTTTCAGTCAGAATATATGAAATTAGCCTACCCAGAGGTATCCAATCCCTCTTGGTTCTTTTATCTTCTCTGGTTCCCTTCACACTTGTTCTCAGATGGTTGAATAGAAAATTAGGGGGGGTTTATTTTTGCCTTTATTGCAATGAAGTATAATCAGGAATTGTTGATCAATGTTTTTGTAGTCGGGAGAGCTTGTTGGCTTCCTGTGGTTGATACAACCCATAATGATTTTTGCCCATATTCTGAAGTAGTCCTTTAGATCTTTTATCTTGTTAGAAGGCTGCCCAGTGGTGAAAATTTCTCTCGAGATCGTTGTTAGGTCAGAACATTTCTCCGCCATATTACTGCAACAGATTCCTCCGCTGTTATGACCAATTAGCTTTGCCACCAGTTCTTTAGTGATAACAATCTTCTTTCACATTACATATGACGTCACTTGATGATTTGAAGAGGATGCATGAATCCAAAATTCCTTAACCAATTTTGGGAAAACTGGACCCAGAAGACGATTAAAGTATCTGTTCCAACTTTGAAATTCCACATCTGTTGTAAGATCAAAGCCGTTTTCTTTCATGCTTTCAAAATTAATGATAAGTCCGCAGAGAACCTCTAGAGAATCAATTTGGGTTAACAACATTCTTGACGGTTATTTGTATCTCTCTGCAGTTGACAAAGATGAACCCGAAGCACATTGAGGATTCTGAGCGCTTGAAGATAAAGCCATTATTCACACTGACTGTTGAGGATTTGAAAGATGGTTTTGCAAATGAAAAGCTTAGAGATAAAACAGTAGCGAGAAGAAGTGAGAGTGAAAGTGAATTGTGTATTTATGAAAAATTTGAAAGCTTAATCAGTAAGAAAGAAAAAAATAATGATTACACATCATTTATGAATCCTGAAAATAAGGAGATGGCGTGGAGATATGAAACAGTTACCAATGACACGTGTCTCAATGCATCCAATCAAAGCTTTTAATCCCTTCAGAATTTAAACGCGTGTTCAGCCTTAGAAGGATGCTTGTGAGAGGATGACAGATGTTGATGATGTGAACTTCACACTTCTATGTTTGAAATGAACCATTCAGATCTTCTTAGATAGATCCTGGTGCAACTGTCCTTCTAACTTCTGAAGAATTGTTGATCAGATGTTCACAAAAAAACATAAAATTTTGAGGGTAAATAATATATAAATAAAACTCTTATTCTGGACATAATTTCATGCTGGGATGTTTCAGAATGAAATTAAAACTATCATCAGAAAGTGGTTTAGTGAAAACATCAGCCCATTGGTGGTCTGTGTCAATAAATTTTAAGGAAACAATTCCTTTCCGAATATAGTCCCTAATAAAGTGATGTTTTATTTCTATATGCTTAGCCCTAGAAAGTAAAATAGGATTCCTAGATAATTAAATCGCAGAAGTGTTATCACAGAATATAGGAATGTTACTCTCAAAAATATTGAAGTCTTCAAGTTGACTCTTCATCCAGAGCATCTGTGTGCTGCATCCAGCAACTGCTATGTATTCAACTTCAGCTGTTGACAATGCAATTGTGGATTGCCTCTTGCTGGTCCATGAGATCAGATTTTCTCCCAGAAACTTCCAGCTTCCAAAAGTGCTTTTTCTTTCTACTCTATCTCCAGTGAAGTCAGCATCACAGTACCCTACTAATTTGTATTCACTGGTTTTTCTATAAAACAAACCAAGATTAGTAGTACCTTTTAGATACTTGAAAATTCGCTTAACAGCTGTTAAGTGAGATTCTCTAGGATCTGATTGGAATCTGGAACATAAACATACACTGTATAGAGTGTCAGGTCTTGAAGCTATAAGATATAAGAGAGAACCAATCATACCTCTTTAGATCTTATGTTCTACCTTTTTACTTACCTCTTCCTTTTCCAGAATGCATGTAGGATGCATTGGAGTCTTGGCCGTCTTATATTCTGATAAGTCGAATTTCTTTAGAAGTTCTTAGACGTATTTGCTCTGGTGTATGTAAGTTCCTTTTGGAATTTGATTGATCTGAATGCCCAGAAAGAATTTGAGTTCTCCCATCAAGCTCATTTCAAACTTTGCCTGCATAGATTTAGCAAATTCTCTTCCCAGATAGGCTTTAGTATATCAAAAAATAATGTCATCTACATAAATTTGAAAAACTAGAATGCCGTTCTTAAATGACTTACAGAATAAGGTTGTGTCCACTTTCCCTCTGGTGAAATTATTTTCTAACATAAAGCTACTTAGTCTTTCATATCAAGCTTTGGGAGCTTGTTTCAGACCATATAGTGATTTCTTTAGTTTGAAAACGTATTCTGGGATTTTGGAATTTTCAAAACCACAGGTTGGTGCACATAAACTTCTTCATAAATGTATCCATTTAAGAATGCACTTCTAACATCCATCTGATAAAGAGTGATGCCATTATTCATAGCGAAGGAAATTAAAAGTCTGATAGATTCTAACCTGGCGACTGAAGCAAAGGTTTATGTATAGTCTATCCCCTCTTGCTGACTATAACCTTGTACAACCAGTCGTGCTTTGTTTTTGATGACTTCTCCTTGTTCATCCAACTTGTTTCTGAATACCCATTTTGTTCCAATGAAGTTGAACCCTCTTGGTTTGGGAACTAGATCCCATACATCATTTCTGGTGAATTGATTTAATTCCTCCCGCATAGCTAGTATCCAATCATTGTCCAGAAGTGCTTCATCAATGGAAGTTGGCTCAACCAGAGATACTAATCCCATAAGAGATTCTTCAGAGTTTCTGAATGTGGATCTTGTCCTGATTGGGTCATCTTTCTTTCCTAAAATTTTGTCTTCAGGATGAGCTAGGCTGCTTCTGGATAGTCTTTTCTGGAGAGGTTCTTCAGATGTTGCTATAATGTCCGTGACATCTCCTTATGATGTTGTTTGTGATTGTTTGTTGGGACCTTCTGATGCAGTGTTTTCAGTACATGTAAATTGGACTTCTATATCTGCAAGAGATTCATTTTGCTTTGACTTTTGAGAGCCAAGCTTGTCATCAAATCTAACACTGGTTGAATCTTCTACAATATGTGTTTCTGTTTTGTATACTCTGTAGCCTCTTGAGCGTTCAAAGTATCCTAACATAATACACTTTTGTGCTTTAGAGTCAAACTTGTTCAGATGTTCTTTAGTGTTAAGAATAAAACAAATACATCCAAATGGATGGAAATTCGAGATGTTGGGCTTTCTGTTCTTCCACAATTTATATGGAGTCTTATCCAGAATAGGTCTTATGGAGATTCTATTCTGAATGTAACACACTGTGTTAATTGCTTCTACCTAGAAGTTCTTAGCAATGTTAGTCTCGTTGATCATGGTTCTAGCCATTTCTTGTAAAGTTCTATTCTTCGTTCTACAACTCCATTTTGTTGGGGAGTTCTAGGACAAGAGAAATCATGAGAGATTCCATTCTCATTAAAAAATATTTCAAATCTTTTGTTTTCAAATTCTCCACCATGATCACTTCTAACTTTAACAATTCTAAGATCTTTCTCATTTTGAACTTGGTTACAGAAAGCGAAGAACACAGAGTGTGACTCATCCTTGTGTCTTAAGAACTTTACCCATGTCCATCAACTATAGTCATCTACGATCATTAATCCATACTTATTGCCACTAATGGATGCAGTTTTCACTGGTCCAAATAGATCTATATGCAGAAGTTCTAATGGTCTAGAGGTAGAAACAAATTTTTTTGCTTTAAAAGGAGGTTTTGCAAACTTGCCTTTTTAACATGCTTCACACACAACATCTGAGCTGAACTTCAGGTTAAGAAGTCCTCTGACCAGATTTATTTTATTTAATCTGAGATATTCTTCTCATACTAACATGCCCCAATCTTCTGTGCCAGACCCATTGCTCATCATTAACAGAGAATAGACATTTTACATTCTGACTTTTCAGTTCAAAAAGTTTTATTTTGTAAATGTTGTTCTTTCTCTTCCCATTAAAGAGGATAGATCCATCTTTCTGACTAACTGCTTTACAGGACTTTTGATTGAAGATTTTATCATAACCGTTATCACTTAATTGAATTATGGATAACAACTTATGCATTAATCCATCTACTAATAGAACATTAGTAATAGAAGGAAGATTACCGTTACCTACAGTTCTAGAGCCAATAATCTTCCCTTTCTGATTGCCTTAGAAACCTACGTAGCCTCTAACTTTAAGTTCCAGGCTTTGGAACATATGCCTTCTTCCCGTCATGTGTCGAGAGCATCCAGAGTCCAGGTACCAGGATTGGTGTTTCAGTCTTGCTGTGAAAGATATCTTCTACATATATAATTTTATCCTTAGGTACCCATATCTTTTTGGGTCCTTGTTTGTTAGTGTTACCAAAATTCTGTTTGAATTTGGTTTAGCAGAGAAATCATTACTGGTATATTTTAAATCATGTGTGTGCCCATAGGTAAAGTGAGATTTCAAAGGAGTGCGTTTAATGACCAGATCCTTGACTTTCTTAGGTTGGGATACTTTACCTTTGTATCCTATACCTTTTCTGCCATTTCTGCTAACTCCATAGATCATTGAAGCCATCTTGCTTCTATGTATATTTTTAGCGAGGAATTTTTGAAATCTATGATCATATTCCTTTATAATATTATCAGAACTACTAGGAACTTCTGAGATAGTTTTCTTCTAAGTGTTTTGTAAGTCATTTTCAAGTTTTGAAATTTTTTCTTTCAACTCAGAATTTTCCAGTCTCAAATTCTTAGTTTCTTCAGAGTCAAAAACTAGATCCTTTTTCAGGTTCTTGAATTTGACTCGAAGTTTATGATATATTTCAAGAATTTCACTTAGACTTTCTCCTAATTCATCTTTAGTAAAATTTATTGTAAAGTCAGGAAATACCTCTTCAGTGTCTGATTCTGATTCTGATCCAGATGATTCAGTATCTTCTTACACGTTGGCCATAAGAGCAATGTTGGATCTTTCATCTTCTGATTATGTGTTTGCTTCTGAAGAGTCTGAGTCATCCCATGTTTCCATGAGACTTTTCTTCTTCTCCTTAACGAACTTCCTTTTAGGTTTCTCCTTCTGAAGCCTTGGACAGTCGCTTTTGTAGTGCCCTTGTTCATTGCACTCATAGCAGACAATGTCTTTGTTTCTTGAATTTTTGTACTCAGAAGATGGTTCAGATTTTCTATATCCAGATGAAGATTCAGACTGATCCCCTGTTCTTCTGGAATTTTTAAACTTCCTTTGCCTCTGCTTCCACATCTGATTGACTCTTCTAGAGATAAGAGACAATTCATCTTCTTCTGATGAGGATCCACCAGAGATTTCTTCCATTGCCTAAAAAACTTTAGAATCATATTTTTTGTTAGATTTAAGGGCTAAAGGCTTACCTTGCTTCTGGGGCTCATCATATTCTAGCTCTAGCTCATGACTTCTGAGAGAGCTAACAAGTTCTTCTAGAGATATTTTGTTCAGATCTTTTTCCAGTTTGAGAGCAGTGACCATGGGTCTCCATTGTTTTGATAAACTTCTGATGATCTTCTTTACATGATCAATAGTTGAGTACCCTTTGTCAAGAACTTTCATCCCAGCAACCAGAATTTGAAATCTTAAGAACATAGCTTCTATGGTTTCACTTTCTTCCATCTTGAAGGCTTCATACTTCTGAATAAGCGCAAGAGCTTTGGTTTCTTTTACTTCTGTGTTGCCTTCATGCGTCATTCTCAGAGAATCAAACATGTGCTTTGTTGTCTCTCTGTTTGTGATCTTCTCATACTCTGAATATGAGATGGCACTCAAGAGAATAGTTATGGCCTTGTGATGATTTCTGAAGTCTCATTTTGATGATCTGACATTCTTTTTATGTCAATCTTTTGACCACTTTCATCAATAGGATGTATGTACCCATCAATCACCATATCCCAGAGGTCAGCATTATGAGCCAGAAAAAAGCTTTCAATTTTGTCTTTCCAGTAATCAAAGTTCTCTCCATCAAAGATAAGAGGTTTGCCACTGATTCTGTCTTTCTCATCATGGTAGTCATTGCTAATGTTCTGACTTGGTCCCACCATAATGTTTTTCTTAGCTTGGATCTTTTACTGACACAGTTAAGTGCTTGAATTCAGAACTAGGCGCTCTGATGCCAATTGAATAATTGAAAAACACAAGAAGAGGGAGTTGAATTGGAATCTTAAAAATTAATGGAAAGAACACGATGATATTTATCCTGGTTCGTTTGAACTCAAACTACTCCAGTCCATCCGTCAAGGTGATTTCGCCTCTCTCCAACGAGGTCTTAATCCACTAATCAATCTTGATTACAAATCTACTTTGACTACTGCCAAAGTCTTCTTGAGTATAACCACAACCCGTTTTTTCTCAATGAATTGCACTAAATAATATAAGTATAAAACAATGTACAATTTTTTTTCCTTACAAAATAGTATCACAATATGTGATGTTTTACACAGTTGAGAGAATTGTAAATATGAGGATTAGAAAAGATTACAGCATGGTTGAGAGTTATGAAAATCGTGAACGATTTATCCTCACGTCTTATTTAAATAGGCGCAACAAGAATGATCTTTTGGAAACATGATTAATAACAGTTAAGGTGCTTTCCAAAAATAAAGATCCTTGTTCCCTTCCAGGCGTTACTCTTGAAATGGAAATATATGATTTGTAACACTTCAGAACATTGAGATATGCGTTGCTTCTTTTTTCAGAGCTTTTGAAGATCAGATCAATAAGATCATGTTTGCAGCGTTAGACTTACTTTCCCAAAGTTGTGTAATCAGAGTTAAAACATCTTTCTTTTAGCATAACTTTCGATCTTCTATCGTCAGAGCTTTTTGAGAATTGTCTATGTTCACAGCAGAAACAACCTTATAGATTATCTTCTGATCTTGTTCCATCAGAACTTCTCTACAAAACAAAATATAATTTTAGAGTGCATATTTGTTCTTTGAGTTTGTTATCATCAAAACTCTTACTAGGGTTATAGAATCAAACTATGTTCTAACATTGTTAGCATCGAATTGGGCCTGTTTGTTATGTCCAATTATTTAAGTTAGCTTGTACCCTAAGTTAGTTTTTAATTGGTATTTTTGAAAAAATCCCATTAGATTAGTATGTTAGGTTTATTATAAATAGCATACTAGTCTTTCATCATTGCATACTGCAAATCTTAATTTAGGGTGAGAGAGTTATTTGTTATTCTTGAGTACTATTAATCTTGTTTGAAGAGAAAGTACAAAATAATAGTTAATAACGAATTCCTTGTATTCTTCTTGTTTTTTTCATCTTTTCAACCCTAATTGTTTCTTGGTTGTTAAGAAACAAGTTTATACTTTGTATCGAGGTATCGTTTTTCACAACAGGCCCAAATGTCATATTTTTATAATTCATACAAAACTATTAATAAAAATAATTATTAAAACATAAATAATTATTACAAAAAAATATAATATATATAAAAAAAATTAAATTAAAAAATAATCCAAGTCAGCAAATCAAGAATGCCACCTTGCAAGATTCCCCACGCCCAGTCAGCCAAACGTGGAATAAGGGCTTATGAAAACAAAATGTTTATTTTATAACGGTGGAATCACAAAAAAATACTTCAAGGGGGAAAATAAAAACTCGCCCTATTGGTAGGGGGATCATATATTTAACCCTATATTAATTAATAGGTACAAAATGAAAAAGCTTGGAGATACTTGAGCAGCATGCGTAAGAAGAATCCAGTCCATTTCACGCATAAATTTCCTAATACAGACCCCCTTGCTCTACGACTGTTAGAAAGAATGCTGGTATTTTAGGCTAAGGATCAGCCTACTACTGAAGAGGTTGAATCTTGACGTCCAACTATCTTCAGCTCAATTTCTCTTGTATAGTTATATCTGCTTAACTATGTATCTTATGCATAATAATGTCAGGCCCTAACAGATCCTTATTTTAAAGGATTACCCAAGGTCAAGAGAGAACCTTCTGCTCAGCCATTTACAAAGATGGAATTTGAATTTGAGAGGCAGAGGATAACAACGGAAGATGTAAGATATCTTTGTTAGACGATGTGATCGATCTAGAAGGGGGTTGAATAGATCGTTAAAAATAATTTGTGTTTTTTAGAATTGTTTTTCAGAAAAATATGCGAAAGCTTCCTGGAATCTCCAATTGTCTAAACGATCCTCTATTGAAAAGATCGTATATACGTAACTGTATGGGATATAATGATAAAGTAAGAATCAATGTGTTTTACTCAATTGATCAATCACTTATAAACCCTCAATGAATATTAATTACTTCCAATGAGTTGAATGAGGTAAGGCTAAACACAATGAATAATTTATGGATTAGTCAATTTGTCAAACACCTTATGAGCAAAGTACCTTAGGTTTGATTTTACTAAATTGTAGTGGTGAGTTTTCTTAGGTATCAATCAAAAGGATTGTTACCAATGTTTTAAAATGAACTCAACACACTACAATTTCAATATATGCAGATTTGACAACTAATTTTCACACAGTATAGTAATCAAGTATAGAGATAAAGAAAAAGCAGAAGAACACACGATTTGTTAAGGCAGTTCCCCTTGTCGTCCTCGCGTAGGGTACGTCTGCCCCAAATTCTAGAATCTAGAATTGAGATATTTGATATTAAGTTGCAAATGATACAAGAGAAGAGATAGTTCACAATACAAACAAACCAATGTTGTTGATGTAACAGTCTTATTCCCTTTCCTTGGTTTGAGCAAAACCAAGTGCCAAATTCTTCGAACAAACCTCCGGTTACCGCTACTTGATTAAAAAAACCCACCATTTCTTAATCCTTTCACTCGGATGATTTTGATCGCAAGCAATTTGACCCTAAATCAATCTTCACAATCCTCCAGTTACCTCTACTTGATTAAGCAAACCCACTGTATCTTAATTCTTTCACTCGGCTGAATTCAATGAAGCAAAGACTTGTGCAAAAACCCATGCACCAATAGGAATCTTGGAGGAGAAAATCCAAATGATTTTATTCAAGAACAACCCACAATTGCTCAACCCAAATCTGAATTGAATCCTTGATTTGAACATTATCACCACCGAAATTTTCTTGAATGAACAACCATGATTATGTGTAGATGTTGATTTTTGAGAAGAGAGGATGAAGATGAAGAGCACTATGTGTATCTTTCACTAGTTCTTGTTGATTTGAAAAAATGATGCACATATATATATATATATATATATATATATATATATATATATATATATATATATATATATATATATATATATATATATATATATATATATATATATATATATATATATATATATATATATATATATATATATATATATATATGTTACCTAATAGCCAAGATCCACAATCATAGTAGAAAATCAGATGAGGCCAGCGAGCGGTCGACTCAACTAGAGATAGGGCTCGACACGACATAACCCGCAGACAAAGAAACACTGACCACTTCAGGACTTGCGTTGACATAAACATTGAATATTTTTATTCTCAGGTTGAGTCGACCGGAAGGGTCAACGTGATACATCCAGCAGTCAGAGAGAAATCCATTATGAAGTGCAGTGCATTGACCACTACAGGGCTTGCATCGACGCAATAGTTTAATATTTTGATTTCCAGTTTGAGTCGATCGGAAGGGTCGACCTGACACATTCAGGGCTTGATTGAAGATGATGAGTCGACCACACATATCTTTGAGTCGACGCACATATTGAATTTTCTCAAAAATAAGTGTTTATGGAGATCTTCATTCCAATTATATCATTGCAAGATTGTTCATAGGACCAACCCAAATAGAGAGAGATTAATAATTGTTTTGACATTGTTAAAATACTTATAAAGGGACTTTTCCCTCACATACTCCCCCTTTTTGATGATGGCAAAATAATGCTCAAATATGCTCCCCCTGAGTTTGTGTGTTCCGCTTGCAAGCTATATATAATCTTCTATGTTCACTTCTCCCCCCTTTGACAACATCAACAAGAGAAAAATCACAAGGTCAAGAGTAACAAAATATATAAAATGCAAAATCATTTTCCATTCACAACTAAAGGCACCAACAATCATTCACATAAAATGAAATTAATGCGGATCATAAAATGCAATAATTAGACAAATGTATGTAGAATGTTACAAACCAGTTAATAAGGATAAGTGAATGAGCTTAACAAAAGAAGGGTAACATAAGAACTTAAACAAAGTTACATATATAAACATGAATCAAATTTCTAGTTTGTTGTTATCATTGTTTTCTGGAGTATCACGTGGAAGGTTTAGAAAATGCTGAAGGAAGGTGGAATGAAGGGAGGCAAGGTTCTCAGCTTGTGATTGAAGCATGCCTTCCAACATGGAGTACCGCTGATCTTGAATATTTGAATAGGTTGAGAACATTTAGTTTTGGATTTTAACAAGGTTGTAGAGATTCGAAATCCTCTCATTTTGAAGGAATGCATCTTCCTTTTGTTGGATCTGCATTTTCTCCAAAAGAGCTATCACATTTGCATTGTTTTCTTGAGGAACTCGGGCATCCTCGTCCATATTTGCTTCATTTTCTTCTTTCTAGGTATCTTCCTCTTCTTCATTGTCATCCTCTTCACCATCACTATTTTGGAATGAAACAAACGTACTTCTCACAACATAACAGTATCTTTGTTCCTTGTGATCCCATTGGAAGCCCATCAAAGTAAGTGATTTCTTTGTGAATTCAAGATCATAAGTCATACCAACATAATAAATTCC
The DNA here is from genome assembly GCA_948472305.1 of Vicia faba. NCBI lineage: Eukaryota > Viridiplantae > Streptophyta > Magnoliopsida > Fabales > Fabaceae > Vicia > Vicia faba. Next base: position 1,616,128,526 of record OX451736.1, on the reverse strand, counting down.
TAGAACTTTAATCTTTTCTCGATTGAGAACTCTTTGAATGAAAGAGGGATAGCATAGTGCGGTGCCTCTTCCAGAGTTGTGTAGATCAAACATTCAGCTAGCAAAATAATGTGGCCAATGAACCTTTATTTTATGTTTCAAAACATAAAGCAATTGAACTTCAGCTTTGTCCACACGAGAAAGACCTCCCTTTTTGGGACTAATAATGTGGCAAACGATCCAAAAGAGAATTCTGTCAAATGGGGCTAGGGCACCAGTCGTTACAGATCTTGGAAATAAATCACTGTTTACAATTCTGTCACTGTAAGGTTTCTTAAGCATGGAGTTTAAAGCCGACCTGAATTCATAGTTAGGAGCAAGAACAATATCAGAGATTTTAATAACATCAGAGTCAATTGGCCACATGCCAAATATGTCTTTCCATACATACGAGCTAACCATATAATATTTGCTATTGATTCTATATTTAAATTCAAGTCCTTCAAACTTTCCTTTCATGCCAGCATAGAACATTTTGACTAAATCCTCATTATAAGGTGTATCACATTCAAGAAATAAGTGGAAGTTCTGAAATCTTAATAATTCAATAATTTCAGGAAGATACATGTGACCCAAGGTTTTCAGATATAAAGTCGATTGTCTAACTATGTTTCTCTTACCAAAAGTGTCTGCAAAAGTACCAGCAATATCATCAGAGAGAAGTGAAAGAGCAGTTACCGGAATATCCGAAGGAACATTAGAAGAGCTGCCTCTAATAGTTCTCTTCTTAGCTACCCTTGAATCCATTAGGTAAGTTTCTTGAGAGAAATTGGTATGTGAGGAAGATTTTGAGAGAGATGGGTTTTGAGGATTTTTAGGGTTTTGAGAGAAATGAGTGTATTTAGAAAACAAAACAATAAGATGATATAAGAACAAAGAAATCAGACATTTTCGTGATGCATCGACCGCTTTTAGAGCGTTGATTCGATGCAAGGATTATTCAAATTTATGCTGAGTGAGATATAAGGTACGCATCGATGCATGTAGGCTATGAGTCAACTCAAAAGTAAAGAATTTTGATTCTATGCAGCTTTTTCAATTGGTATCATGCCATTTATATAACACTTAGAATCCCTATGTACTTAACAATAAAGATAAAGAAGAACAAGTTTAGCATTTACACATGGTTAAGAGTAGAGAATAGATGAGAACGATATTACCTTCATGAGAGTTGATAAGAGATTTCACCAAGGATATCCATAAGTGCATCAAGCATTAAGAGAATATGTTATAAATGGTATGTAACTTGCTTAAGTTACAACCTATCCGAGATATTGAGAACACCAAGTTCCCTAGGATATGATGGAAGGGATCTGTAGCGAGTGATTTAGTAAAAATGTCAGCAAGTTGATTTTTTCTATCAACATGCTCGAAAATAACATCACCCTTTTCCACATGATCCCTTAGAAATTGATGCCTTATCTCAATATGTTTTGTGCGAGAGTGCAAAATCAGATTTTTGGTTAGGTTGATGGCACTTGTATTGTCACAAAAAATAGGAATGTGATCAAGTTGGACATTGAAGTCGAGTAATTTTTGTTTGAGCCACAAGATTTGGGCACAACAATTACCGGCTGCAATGTATTCTGCTTTGGCGGTTGACAATGCAACTGAAACTTGCTTTTTGCTATGCCAACTGACCAAAGAATTTGAAAATAAATGACAAGTACCACTAGTGCTTTTCCTATCCGATTTGCAACCGGAAAAGTCAGAATCGGAATAGCCAACCAAAGAACAATCACTACCCTTGGATTACTAAAATCCATACTTAGTTGTACCACTAATGTACCTAAGTATGCGCTATACGACTTTTAAATGTGACTCCTTAGGACATGATTGAAACAGAGCACACATGCAAACACTAAACATAATATCTGGACGAGAGGCCGTAAGATGAATAAGGGAACCAATCATACCTCTATACCTTTTTATATCGACAGGCTTACCATTATCATCTCGGTCTAAGTTCACGGCTGTAGGCATAGGAGTATCGATTGCTTTTGAGTTTGCCATGTCAAATTGCTTGAGTAGGTCAAGACAATATTTGGTTTGACTCACGAATATTCCTTCATTTAATTGCTTGATTTGAAGTCCAAGGAAGTAGTTTAACTCTCCCATCATGCTCATCTCAAATTCTCCCTGCATCATCTTAGAGAATTTCTTGACCAAAGATGTATTAGAAGAACAAAAAATAATGTCATCTACATAAACTTGAACTGAAATAAAATTCTTTCCTTCATGCTTAATAAAAAGGGCTGTGTCAACCTTTCCTCTTGAGAATCCTTGATCTAGTAAGAATTTGCTAAGACGTTCGTACCAAGCCCTAGGGGCTTATTTAAGACCGTATAATGCCCGCTTAAGTTTGTAAACATAGTTAGGATTCTCAAAATTATCAAAACCGGGAGTTTGAGATACATAAACCTCTTCATTAATGTATCCATTTAAGAAGGCACTTTTTACATCCATTTGGAATAATTTGAATTTTTGCGAGCATGCATGTGCAAGAAAAAGGCGTATAGCCGCGTGTCGGGCCACTGGAGCATAGGTTTCCTCATGATCTATGCCTTCCTCTTGGTTATATCCTTGGGCAACAAGTCGAGCCTTGTTGCGAGTTATAATTCTGTTTTTGTCTAATTTGTTCCGAAAAATCCATTTAGTTCCAATAACTCGATGATCTCGCGAAGGGGGTACAAGGTCCCAAACCTCATTTCTTTTAAAATTATTTAGTTCCTCTTGCATGGCTAAAAACCAATATTCATCGAGTAAGGCATCTTTAGAGTTTTTGGGTTCAATTTGAGAGACGAAAGCAAAATGATAACAAAAGTTACTTAACTTAGAGCGAGTTGTGACTCCCTTTGATATATCTCTTAGGATGTTGTCTATGGGATGATCCTTAGAGGTTTTCCATTCCAAAGGAAGATCATTTTTATTTCTTGGATGATCTTCCTCTCTTTCTTTGGATACTTAATCCAACTCTTCTTCAATTTTAGTAGATTCCGAGTCCTTTTCTTTTGGATCTTGTAGTATGCTTTTCGAAAATACACCTGCACCATCATAAACACTACCCTTTCCGACTAATTTCGGATCGGATTCATCAAATGATACATGTACATACTCTTCAACTCTATATAATATTTTATTAAATACTCTATAGGCTTTACATGATTGAGAGTATCCAAGAAAGATACCTTCGTCCGCTTTTGAATCAAATTTGCCTAAATTTTCTTTACCATTATTTAACACAAAGCATTTACACCCGAAGACGTGAAGATGAGAAATATTTAGTTTTCTTCCTTTCAAAAGTTCATAGGGAGTTTTGTTTAGAATAAGACGTATTAGAACCATATTGAAAACATAACATGCCGTGTTAATGGCATCAACCCAAAAGTATTTTGGAAGACAGTGTTCATTGATCATAGTTCTTCTAAAACATGGTTTTTACGTTCCACCACTCCATTTTATTGAGGAGTACGTGGAGCAGATAAATTATGATCAATACCGTATTTTTCACAAAATTTATCAAAGAGATCATTCTCAAAATCACCATCGTGATCGCTTCGAATAGTAACTATGCTAGTGTTCAATTTGTTTTGAGAAAACTTGGCAAATTTTTCAAATGCCAAAAAGGTGTCACTTTTATTTGCCAAGAAAATTGTCCAACAAAATCTTGAGTAGTCATCTACAATAACGAATCCATAGTAGTTACCACCTAGGCTTTTAATTCTAGATGGTCCAAAAAGATCCACATGAAGAAGTTCAAGAGGTCTCGTTGTAGAAACAATATTTTAAAATTTAAACGAGATTCTAGTTTTCTTCCCCATTTAGCAAGCATCACATAAGTGATCCTTGGAAAATTTTAGTTTTGGTAAACCGACTAATAAATCTTTTGAGACAACTTTATTTAACAAATCAAAATTCAAGTGAGCTAGACGTCTATGCCACAACCATGAATCCTCATTTAAAGTGACTAGAGATTTAGCTCCGGTCAGAGATACATTATTCAAGTCAAGCATGTATACATTGTTTACCCTCAAGCCTTTGAACATATCATCTTTCTTATCATTGTGTTCAATTGTGCAATAATCTTTTGAAAACGATACATTGTATCCTTTGTCGCATAATTGACTAATCCTAATAAGATTGTGTTTAAGACCATCAATTAATAGGACATCTGAGATAGTAGTAGAATAGGGATTACCTACACTACCTTTAGCGAGTATTTCTCCCTTCTTATTATTGCCATAAGTAACAAATCCTTTCTTTTTCGCCACAAAGTCAAAAAATAGGGAGACTTCGCCCGTCATATGTCTTGAGCACCTACTATCGAGAAACCATCTTTTCTCTATAGTCTTAAGACATTCAACCTACATGTTTAAACAAGGGAAGTAGGTACCCAATTTTTATTGGGTCCTTGTGTGTGAATGATAATTGAGTTGCATTTGGCAACCATTTGAAAATGCCTTGAGGAACCAAAAACCTCCTAAATCAACATTTGCTAATGGTGTGCCCCCTTTTGCAACAATATAAACATGTTAGAGTTTTGGGAAAGTTACTTTTGCTTGGAGGATCTCTTATTTCATAAGTGTATTTTTTATATGGATTTATCATACTACTTCTGAAATTTGATCTATCAATGCTAAAAGTAATTTTGGGTTGTAAAGCCTTGTTAAGTTTGGCTTTAATAGTTTTTACCTCTCTTTGCCAAATGTAGCAAGTTTCACATCCAGCCCAATCATGCCAAGAAAGCTTATCATCTTTGATACCAGTTTTGATTTTCTCTACCATGGATGCCTTGAGAGCTTCCAATTCGTTTTGGGATTTGGACACTTTATGCTCAAGGTATGAAATTTTTTTCTTATTTGAGGCTAATCGTTTAAAAGCTTCCTTAGCCTCATTTTGTAGAGTATCAAAAGCTCTTTGCAATTCTATGTGAGACATTTTATCAATGTGATTATATTTAGAGTGACTTACATTGCTTTTCTTCTTTTGATGAGCCACGAGGCAAAGGTTGACCGTTTCTTCTTCGTCACTAGAGTCACTTTTGCTTGAGGCTTAACTATCACTATCCCAAGCAATGTATGCTATTCTAGATTTGTTATGTCTCTTTTGAAATTTGTCTTTTCCTTTGTCTTTCTTGAGCAACAGGCATTTCGGTTTATAGTGGCCGGGTTTTCCGCAATTGAAACATGATCCTCTTAATTTAGATTTCTTACCTTCATCTTATCTTGAAGGTTTTGATTGGTTTCTATAATTGATGAGATTTTTGTCCGAGTGTTGGATTTCATTCTTTCGGAGATATCTGTGATATATTCTCATAAACAGCCCCATGTCTTCACTTGAGCTTTCATCGTCATCACTAGAATCACTCACACAGGAGTTATTGGCGGAGGACTTTTAGCTTGAAGCCTTTAATGCGACAAACTTATTTTCCATGTCTTTTGGTTTTTCCTTCTTTTCCTTTTCTCATGCTTATTGAGATTGATGAGCTCTTTCTCATGCTCTTGAAGCTTCCCAAATAGTGTTGTTATGTCGAGTGTAGCTGGATTGTTTGCTTCCTTGATTGCTGTAACTTTAGGCTACCATTCCATATTAAGACATCTTAAAATTTTGTTAGTAGCAACAACATTGGGAGTAACATGACCAAGAGTGTGTAAGAGATTGATTATATGAGAAAATCTCTTTTGCATATCAGCAATGGTTTCACCATGCTTCATGTGAAAGAGATCAAACTCTTGAGTTAATATATTGATTCTAGCAAGTTTAACATTATTTGTCCCTTCATGGGAAATTTATAGAGTATCCCATATTGCTTTAGCAGTTGCACAATGTGATACTATAAAATATTCATCAACACCTAAAGAAGCAATAAGCATATTTCTACCTTTCCAATCATAGTTATACTTTTTCTCGTCTTCCTCATCCCATAGTGCTTCCGGTTTCGGTATGGTAATGTTATCCTCATTGGTCATGGTTATTTACATAGGACCATCCTCGATAGCTTTCCATATCTTTCTATTAATAGAGTTAATATGTACACGCATACAATCTTTCCAATAGCTATAATTTTCACTGATGAAAACATGAGCTCTCGTATAAGCCCCTTTTGGATTATTCTCCATATTCTACAATGTAATATGTGAAGCACCAGATGAATCGGTGCTCTGATACCACTTGTTAGACGATGTGATAGATCTAGAAGGGGGGTTGAATAGATCGTTTAAAATAATTTGCGCTTTTTAGAATTGTTTTTCATAAAAATATGTGAAAGCTTACTGGAATCTCCAATCATCTAAACGATCCTCTATTGAAAAGATCAGATATGCGTAACCGTATGGGATATAATGAAAAAGTAAGAATCAATGCGATTTACTCAATTGATCAATCACTTATACACCCTCAATGAATATTAATTACTTCCAATGAGTTGAATGAGATAAGGCTAAACAAAATGAATAATTTGTGGATTAGTCAATTTGTCAAACACCTTATGAACAAAGCACCTTAGGTTTGATTTTACTAAATTGTAGTGGTGAGTTTTCTTAGGTATCAATCAAAAGGATTGTTACCAATGTTTTGAAATAAACTCAACACACTAAAATTTCAATATATGCAGATTTGACAAATTAATTTTCATATAGTATAGGAATCAAGTATAGAGATAAAGAAAAAGCAGAAGAACACACGATTTGTTAAGGCAGTTCCCCTTGTCGTCCTTGCGTAGGGTACGTGTGCCCCCAATTCTAGAATCTAGAATTGATATATTTGATATTAAGTTGCAAACAATACAAGAGAAGAGATAGTTCATAATACAAACAAACCAATGTTGCTGATGTAACGGTCTTCTTCCCTTTCCTTGGTTTGAGCAAAACCAAGTGCCAAGTTCTTCGAACAAACCTCCGGTTACGGCTACTTGATTAAGCAAACCCATCGTTTCTTAATCCTTTCACTCAGCTAATTTCAAACGTAAGCAGTTTGACCCCAAATCAATCTTCATAATCCTCCGGTTACTGCTACTTGATTAAGCAAACCCACCGTTTCTTAATCCTTTCATTAGGTTGAATTCAGTGAAGAAAAGACTTGTGCAAAAACCCCGCACCAATAGGAATCTTGGAGGAGAAAATCCAAATGGTTTTATTCAAGAACAGCCCACAATTGCTCAACCCAAATATGAACTGAATCCTTGATTTTAACGTTATCACCACATCAATTTTCTTGAATCAACAACCATGATTATGTGTAGATGTTGATTTTTGAGAAGAGAGGATGAAGATGAAGAGCACTATGTGTATCTTTCACTAGTTCTTGTTGATTTGAGAAAATTATGCATAATGAATGTATATATGTTACCTGATAGCCAAGACCTACAATCATAGAAGAAAATCAGATGAGGCCAGTGAACGGTCGACTCAACCAGAGATAGGGTCTGTGCAACAGAACCCGCAGACAGAAAAAAACTGTTTTGAAGTGCAATGCATCGACTGTTTCAGGACTTACATTGATTCAAACTTTGAATATTTTGATTCCCAGGTTGAGTCGACCAGAAAGGTCGACGTAATACATCAAGTAGTCAGAGAGAAATCCATTATGAAGTGCAGTGTGTCGACCGCTACAAGGCTTACATCGACACAATAGTTTAATATTTTTATTTCCCGTTTGAGTCGGCCGGAAGGGTCAACCTGACACATCCAGGGCTTTATTAAAGATGATGATTCGACCACACATATCTTTAAGTCGACGCACAGATTGAATTTTCTCAAAAATAAGTGTTTCTGGAGATCTTTGTAAACTCAGATACGCCTAAGAGGGGGGTGAATTAGGTTCTTTAAAACTTTTTCTTAATTGTATGAATATTTTTGCAAGAGTTTCTTTTCTTTCTTTTTCTGATAAGGGATGAAAGCAGTAAATGCGGAAAGTAAAGAACACAGAGATGTATCCTGGTTCCCCTCACAGCCCGAGAGTACTCCAGTCCCCTTTCAACATGAAAGAGATTTCCTTATAGTTGGTAATTTGTACAAAGACTACCTAACAACCAAGAACAATCCTCTTGGACTAAGAACAATCCTCTTGGATTTTCACTAAGACCACAAAGAGAACAATCCTCCCTAAGTGTCTTTCTTGTTTCCAACAATCCTGAAAACAAGTATACAATAGTTTGTTTGATTTGTATAAGAGTTTGAATGATGAAAGAGCAATGTCAATCACTTGATTGATCTTTTCTATTCAATATGAAATTTAAGATGGAATACTCTTTTAAGTGCTCAAGAACAATTTTCAGTATGCATATGAATATGATGAACAAAAATATTGAGTATAGAGAGTATGATTCAAAGAATAGAAAGTAATTGTTATTTTTGGTGATTGTTGTTGTATATTCAAAATTCTAAATAAAAATAATTTATAGTGTAGTAATACCTCTTCAATGAATCATAGCAATGTTTAAACCATTTTTACTAGAAAAAGGTATTTTAAAAGATACAAAGATTGCCATGAAAAGGTGTTACAAAAAGTTGCTGGAAAAATGCAATTTTTGAAAATCTGAAGTACAACAACCGGTTGCACTAAAGCAACAATCGATTGTTGTAAAAGAAACGTTTAAAAATTTGAAAAATATAACTATGACAACCGATTTTCATTGAGGAGCAATTGGTTGCTCATAAGCCAACGTTCAAAAAATTTGAAAACAGAACACATGACAATCGATTGCTGCTAGATGACAATCGATTGTTGTCAAAACATAAACTTTTGTTTTTTGACTGCAACCAATTGTCCTAGCATGACAATCGATTGCTTGTGTACAAAAATTTAAAAATCATTATTTTCAAGGATTTTAAGCAATTTAAAACATCCTTCTTCAATCATACATAGTATATACTCAAAATATTATTTTAATAAAGTAAATGCATGATTAAAAATAGTTTTGAGCACTAAGAGCATAAGATCAAAATTTTCATATACCTTAAGCCATAAGTCTTGAAAAGTTGATCTTGATCAATGAATCTTTGCTTGAGATAAATCTTCTATCTTGATCCATTCATTTTTGCATGCTAGCCTGTCTTCATCAAAACATTTGGAAAGCTTGATTTCACAGTCTCCCCCTTTTTGATGATGACAACCATTGCTTGAAGTTTGGAGTGCATCTTAGTTTTCTCTAATCAAGTTATTTAAAAAAAACTCCCCCTAATTCAAATACTCCCCCTTGATCTATTGCATGAGGGTTTTGAAGATTGCTTACTTGCTGCAATTTGGGTTAGAGAAACACAAAAGAAACTACAAAGTCTTCTCCCCCTTTGTCATTAGCAAAAAGGAATGGGAAATAAGATCATAAAATTTTTGCACATAGAAACAACATAGCATAAATAAAGTTTGCATACATAGATATAACAGAAACAAAGTGCACAAAACGAAAGGGATCACAATACATGAAGTGTCTTAAACAAAACTAGAAAAAACGACATAAAACATAAGAACATAAAGTACTAAGAAATATAATAACTTAAAAACTAATCATCCATGCCTTCAACAAAGTCTTCATCATCTTGATCTTCACCATCATTGCCCTCATTGGTTTGAGGTTGAATGAAAGGGTAATGATAGGGTTGAGCTTCATAAGGAGGGACATTTTTATGGGCATAGAGATGAGCAAATTGATTGTTCATGTTGTTGTTCATGTATTGAAGGTAGTCAAAAACTTGATTGAAAGAGTTTTCCATTGGTTGTGGAGGTTGGTTTTGAAGTGGTTGTTCTTGTGGAGGTTGGTTTTGTGGAGGAGTATGAATGTATGTGATGGTTCTATTAATCAGATCAAATTTGACGCCGGTTTTGGTATTACATACTTTCTTCGGAGTGATTTCATGTTTGGGGTTAGTCATAGGCACCATGTATTCACCAGACAAGGAAACATTGAACTTCTCAAACACAAGGGTAAGCCAGGAGCCATAAGGAAGAGCAGAAGCATTTTCATTATGTAGTGCCAAATGATGTAGAATCACATAAGACCAGTTGATTTGAATCCCATTCTTCATCGCATACAAAATCTGCATCTCACAATCGTTAACGTTGGAAATGTTTGAGAACTTTGGCATAACCACATACGCCAAAAGGTAGTGGATCAAACGATCATCAATAGTGAGAATTCCTGCAGACCAAGAGTTCCTCTCCGGAGTTCCACCAATAAGCCTTTGCCTTTTCTGAATAAAATCACGCTCGGGAATTCTTGTAATTCCATAGTAGAAGTCTCTTTTGCTGTAGCCAGGAAGATTTTCATTTGAGAGAAGTTTAATGCAAGCACCATCATGTGGAATACCCAAAGCTTCACCAAAATTATGCACAGTGAGTTCTATAGGAACCCCTTTGACATTTGAAATCATGCATCCTCTAGTAATGGTTAGATTGCTGTAGAAAATCCTAACCAAAGTGGGGTAAATAGGTCCATTAACACCAATCAACTTGTATATCCCTTGAGATCTAAATAAAGCTGGAAAACTGAAGCATTCGGAATAGAAGTTGTCAAGATTACCGAACCTTTGTAGAAGAACCGTCATCTTCTGAAAGTGAGACACAAATCTTTCCCTTTGGATTCTTGATGGAATGAGTTTTGAGATATAATCACCTTGAGATGAGGAAGAAGCTTTTCCCTTGCCTTTCTTTGATGTTGACATGGTGAGGGATGAGAGAATTGGAAGGGGAAAAGGGTATTTGGTGTTTGTAGGGTTTCTTGAGACAAAAGAGGATATATGAAGTTTTTAGGTTTTGGTTGGACTTTTATAGATAGACATACATTCAATGGATAGGTAAGGCATTAAATGGTTAGGTAAAGCATTCAATGGTTTAGAAAAAACAATAAAGACTTGTAGCATAGATATTCTTGAGTGTGTGACTATACAAAAAATTGTGTCATAGGAAAAGACTAAGCATTAAAAACTTGTTGACCAAAACACTTAAAACATTCAAAAAGAGAATAAAAATCTTGTATAAAATAAATAATAGTAATGGAAATGGAAGAGAAAGAATAAAAAAGGAGTGTAACTGAAAAAAATAATAAAAAAATTCAAAATTTTGAACTGTGCAATCGATTGTTGTTTGATAACAACCGATTGCATCCTTTGAAAATTTAAACAGGGGCGAAAAAATTGAGAGAGCAACCGGTTGTCGTGGAGTGACAACCGATTGTAGTGAAAACAAAATCTAATTTTTTTAGCAACAACCGATTGTCACTCTATGACAACCGATTGTCATTAGTGAAAAAGTGAAAAATACTTAAATTTTTGGGGATTTCATGGGTATATATAAAAAATTTAGTAATAAAAACATGGATCATGATATATTACCATAAAGTTAAGATTAAGATCATAGCCATGTACCTTAATTAGATAATGTCATTTTCGTCCAAGATACCTAGCTCTCTTCAGATCTTGAAAAATGGTTCTCTTGCCAACGGTTTAGTGAAAATATCAGCTAGTTGATTATGCGTATCCATGAAGGTGACTTTGACATCTCCTTGAAGTACATGATCACGAAGAAAGTGATGTCGAATGTCGATATGCTTTGTTCTAGAATGCATCACAGGATTTTTTATAATGTTGATTGCACTTGTGTTTTCGCATCGGAGTGGAATGCATCCAAGGTCGAGTCCGTAGTCACGGAGTTGTTGCTTGAGCCATAGAATTTGCGCACAACAACTACCCGCTGCAATATATTCCGCCTCGGCCGTACTAAGAGCCACACAAGCTTGTTTCTTGCATGCCCAAGAGACTAATGCATTTCCCAAAATGTGACAAGTGCCACTTGTGCGTTTTCTATCTGTTTTACATCCTGCATAATCAGCGTCAGAATAACCAATTAAATTACATATATTACCTTTTGGGTACCATAGGCCGACATTGGTTGTTCCTTTGAGATATTTCATGATTCTTTTTACCGCCATGAGGTGAGATTCCTTAGGGTTTGCTTGAAATCATGCACACAAACATACACTGAACATGATGTCAGGCGACTTGCCGTCAAGTATAATAGTGAGCCAATCATGCCTCGATATTTAGTAATATCAACGGAAATACCAGATTCATCTTGATCAACATAAGTACCGGAGCCCATTGGCGTGTGCATTGATTGGCAATTATCCATATCAAACTTTTTCAAAAGTTCCTTGCAATATTTTGATTGATTGATGAAGATACCATCTTTCAGTTGCTTAATTTGCAATCCAAGGAAATAGTTCATCTTGCCCATCATAGACATCTCAAATTCTCCTTGCATCATCAACGAGAATTCTTCACACAAATCTTTGTTAGTTGAACCAAATATAATATCATCGACATAGACTTGTACTAATAAAGTGTTACCTTTGATCTTCTTTATGAACAAGGTCTTATCCACTTTACCTTTCTAGAAACCTTTTTCGCATAAGAATGTATTGAGTCTGTCATACCATGCTCTAGGTGCTTGTTTTAAGCCATAAAGAGCTTTTCTCAACTTAAAGACATGTGAAGGATTCTTGAAGTCTTCAAAGCCCGGGGGTTGTTTGACATAGACTTCTTCATTAATGTAGCCATTTAAGAATGCGCTTTTGACGTCCATTTGGTAAAGCTGAAAATTCAATGAACAAGCGTAAGCAAGTAAAACACGGATAACTTCTAACCTTGCAACCGGAGCGAAAGTTTCTTCAAAGTCAATTCCCTCTTCTTGGTTGTATCCTTGGGCTACCAATCTTGCTTTGTTTCGAACAATTATACCGTTCTCATCAAGTTTGTTTTTGAACACCCATCTTGTACCTATGATGTGTTTGTCACTTGGTCTAGGAACAAGTTCCCAAACTTGATTTCTCTCGAACTGATTTAATTCTTCTTGCATAGCAATCATCCATTGGTCGTCTCCTAATGTGTCGTCGACTTTGGAAGGTTCGATTTGAGAAACGAACGACATGTTCAAGCAAGCATCTTTGAGGTTCAATCTTGTTGAAATGCCTTGACTGATGTCACCGATGATTTTATCAATAGGGTGATCTCTATGGGTTCTCCATTCCTTAGGTAGATCATTGACATTTGATTCTTCCGAAATTTGTTCTTCTTGTTGTTCCAATTTATTTTCATTGTTGGTCTTGGAGCCATCTTCTTGAGGAATATCTAAAATCTCATCATCATCATTTAGAACAATAATATCCTCCTCGGAGGGGTTAGATTCATCAAATGATACGTGCGTAGATTCCTCAATAGTTAAAGTTCTTTTATTGTATATACGATAAGCTTTACTAGATAATGAGTATCCAAGAAAAATACCTTCATCTGATTTTTCATCAAACTTACCAAGGTTGTCTTTGTCGTTGTTAAGGACAAAACATTTGCAGCCAAAGACATGAAAGAATGAAATATTTGGTTTCCTTCCTCGAAAGAGTTCATACGAAGTCTTCTTCAAGATAGGTCGAATATTAACTCTATTGCTTACAAAGCATGCCGTGCTTACAGCATCCGCCCAAAAGTATTTTGGAAGGTTTGAATCACTAAGAATTATCCTTGCAAGTTCAATAAGAGACCTATTCTTCCTTTCTACAACTCCATTCTATTAAGGAGTCCTTGGTGCTGAGAAATTATGTGATATTCCATGTTCTTCACAGAAATCTTCAAAGGAGGAATTCTGGAATTCTCCACCATGGTCGCTTCTTATGGAGGCAATAAATAGTGACTTCTCATTTTGAATTTTCTTTTCATATTTATTGAACGCCTTGAATGCATCATTTTTCTGCACTAAAAAGAGTGTCCAAGTATATCTAGAAAAGTCATCAACAATAACTAGAGCGTATACATTACCTCTGAAGCTCCTCGTTCTAGAAGGGCCAAACAAGTCCATATGAAGCAATTGTAGTGGCCTAGTAGTGGACACCACATTCTTGGATTTGAAAGTTGATTTTGTTTGCTTTCCCTTTTGACATGCATCGCAAAGTCTATCTTTGATGAACTTTACCTTAGGCAGTCCAACAACAAGGTCATGCTTAATCAATTTGTTTAAATGCTCCATATGAATATGAGCGATTCTTTTGTGCCATAGCCATGAGTCGTTGTTGTTTGCCATGAGACATTTAACCTTCAAAGACAAATCGTTAAGGGAAATCATAAAAATATTATTTACTCTTTTACCTTTAAGTTTAGCCTCATGTGTGACTTTATCTTCTATCAAACATTCATCTTTAGTGAACTTGATCTTGAAGCCTTTGTCACATAGTTGACTAATACTTAGAAGATTGTGCTTTAGTCCTTCGACATGAAGAACATATTCAATTGATGTGAAAGGTGTACCACCAACTTTGCCTATGCCAAGAATCTTTCCTTTGTTGTTATCTCCACACGTCACATAACCCTTGGCCTTAAGCGTTAGATGTGAAAATTTGTCGATATCTCCCGTCATATGCTTGGAACAACCACTATCGAGATACCATAGATTTGAAGTGGTCGTCAAGCTTACCTACAAAACAAGATTAGGTTTTGTTATGTACCTAAGTTGCTTTGGGTCCTTCATAATTAGTTCCTTTCTTAACCCACACATAATGCCCATTTTCCATGCCAAAGTTTCTAACATAACAAGCATTAGGTGTGTGTCCTCGAATACCACAATAAAAACAAGTAGGTTCAAATTTACTTCTATATCTAGAAGGATAAGATTTATTCTTAGAGGGTATTTTCTTTTTAGGATAGTGATGAACTATTTTGGGAGTGATTTCTTTCTCTTTGGTTGGTTGATCGCTAGCCTTGACAAAGATGGTTTTGTTGGTACTTGGTTTTGAAAATTTTGAGAATCCAAGACCACTTTTGTCATTTGAGTATCTTTGTTGGCTAAGAACACCTTCCAATCCAATTTGTCCTTTTTCATACCTTTCAATAACCCTTTTCAATTGGACAATTTAGAAAGAGAGAGATTCACACTTTGTGCATACAAAATTCTGTTTTTCATCACTAACTTTTTGCTTTTCATCTTTGAGATCTTTTTCAATAGATCCACATTTTTCTTCCAACGATGAAATTTGTTTCTTTTGTGATGAGATAGTTTTGTACAGAATTTTGCATTCATTTAGCAGTTCATTTATAGCACCTTGTGCATCACTATCAAAAAGAGAGAATACATTACTAACCTCATCATCTCCGCTTTCGGAGTGGTGTGAGGCCATTAATGCAAGATTGGCACTTTCGTCGCTATCGGAGTCGGATGACGAACTCAGTTCAACATCTTCCCATGCAACATATGCTTTCTTATCTTTTGATTCCTTCTTGCCTTTGTAGCCACTTTTATTTGAAAGTTTTGGACAGTCCGGTTTGATGTGACCTTGTTTACCATATTCATAACAAGTAACTTCTTGTGTTGATGAGGATCCTTCCTTCTTCTTGAAGTGTTTCTTCTTCTTTGAGTGCGAGAAGGCTTTGTCATTTTTACCAAAGAATTTTCCAAGTCTTCTAACGAGAAGCATGAAGTTTTCATCTTCATCAGGATTATCTTTCTTTTCGTCTTCCTTGGAGTCAATCTTCAAGGCAATGTTCTTAGACTTCTTTTCTTGATTTTCACGCTTTTCCAATCTACCAAGTTCTGTCTCGTATTCTTGAAGTTTTCCGAACAAGGTTGCGGATGTCATAGTAGCGAGACTCTTCTTTTCTGAGATAGCCGTTACCTTTGGTTTCCATTCTCTAGTCAAGGATCTGAGCACTTTTAGGTTCAATTCATCATTAGTCAATGTTTTCCCAAGTGCCCTTAGATGATTTGTTAGATGCACAAATATCTTTTGTAAATCAAGAATAGATTCTCCGGGTTGCATGCGGAACAATTCATATTCTTGACTTAACGTATTAAGTCTCGATCTCTTTACTTCAGTTGTTCCTTCATGTGTTTCAACCAGTGTATCCCAAATTTCTTTTGTCGTTGTGCATGCTGAGACACGGAAGAATTCATCCTTACTAAGTGCACTTTGAAGGAGGTTTATTGCCTTTTTGTCATACAGGACCTTTTTCTTATCATCATCATCCCATGTAGTTTTAGGCTTCGATGAACCAACGCCGTTTACTACAGTTACCGGAACAAAAGGGGTATTTTGGACAACATCCCATATTTCTTCTCCTTGTGCTTCTAGATGAGCCTTCATACGGATCTTCCAAAAATCAAAATATTCACCACAGAATAAAGAAGGCTTGTTGCTACTGCCTCAGTCTCTGAACACAGAATTGTTGTTTGCAGAAGCCATTCTGGATCTAGTAGGAACATGTTACCTATAACCTGCTCTGATGCCAATTGTAAATTCATATGCGCCTAAGAGGGGGGTGAATTAGGTTCTTTAAAACCTTTTCTGAATTGTATGAATATTTTTGCACGAGTTTCTTTTCTTTCTTTTTCTGATAAGTGATGAAAGCAGTAAATGCGGAAAGTAAAGAACACAGAGATGTATCCTGGTTCCCCTCACAGTCCGAGAGTACTCCAGTCCCCTTTCAACATGAAAGGGATTTCCTTATAGTTGGTAATTTGTACAAAGACTACCTAACAACCAAGAACAATCCTCTTGGACCAAGAACAATCCTCTTGGACCAAGAACAATCCTCTTGGATTTTCACTAAGACCACAAAGAGAACAATCCTCCCTAAGTGTCTTTCTTGTTTCCAACAATCCTGAAAACAAGCATACAATAGTTTGTTTGATTTGTATAAGAGTTTGAATGATGAAAGAGCAATGTCAATCACTTGATTGATCTTTTCTATTCAATATGAAATTTAAGATGGAATACTCTTTTAAGTGCTCAAGAACAATTTTCAGTATGCATATGAAAATGATTAACAAAAATCTTGAGTATAGAGAGTATGATTCAAAGAATAGAAAGTAATTGTTATTTTTGGTGATTGTTGTTGTATATTCAAAATTCTAAATAAAAATAATTTATAGTGTAGTAATACCTCTTTAATGAATCATAACAATGTTTAAACCATTTTTACTAGAAAAAGGTATTTGAAAAGATACAAAGATTGCCATGAAAAGGTATTACAAAAAGTTGTTGGAAAATGCAATTTTTCAAAATCTGAAGAACCGGTTGCACTAAAGCAACAATCGATTGCTGTAAAAGCAACGTTTAAAAATTTGAAAAATATAACTATGACAACCGATTGTCATTGAGGAGCAATCGGTTGCTCATAAGCCAACGTTCAAAAAATTTGAAAATAGAACACATGACAATCGATTGCTACTAGATGACAGTCGGTTGTTGTCAAAACAAAAACTTTTGTTTTTTGACTGCAACCGATTGTCCTAGCATGACAATCGATTGCTTGTGTACAAAAATTGAAAAATCATTATTTTCAAGGATTTTAAGCAATTTAAAACATCCTTCTTCAATCATACATAGTGTTGTACCCCAAAACTTTCCCTCTCATTTTATCAACATTTCTCATCACAAGGCTCTTGGAATTTAAGATCAAGCTATGGTTTGCTCTGCTCAAGACACCTCCTTGCACTGTTGACCTAAATTAGGAGTTGAGTTTGCACAAGGATTTTTGGACCTTCAATGCTCAAAGTGACTTTCATACTTCATGTTAGACTCATAAGTTTGCCCATACCAAGTTTCAAGCCTTGAATCAAATTTTTGTCCAGTCAATTGGACAGTTGACCTAGAAATCAGTTGTATTAGGGAAAAAGTCAACTATGACCAATTTAAAGTCAAACCTCATGAATTTTGACCCACATCAACATTATGAACTCATATGAACCATTTGATCAGGTTTGGACCACAAATCCACAAGAAATTTGATCAGATCACCAAAAGGGCAAAATGGTCATTTTTAGGGTTTTGACTGTACAAAGGCAATTTTTGACTGTTTGACCTAACCAATGGTAAATAAAGTTCAATCATGGACTCAAGGACTCAATGAAATTATCTTGACCTATTCAACAAGTTCAAAAGATCTCAAATGCATAAGGTTAACAGATGAATTTTTCAGTCAACTGATCAAAATTTGACTGTACACTAAAAAGTCAAACTTTGACTTTTTGATCAAGATCAAGTGCCAAGGGTCATTTTTCATATGTGTCAAATTATGAAACTTGTTCATCAAGAAACCAAAAATTGCAAATTAGGGTTTGAAATTGAAAATTTTCATAACTTAGAATTTTTCTAAGTTATGAAATTTTCTTAATTTTTCCTAACTTTGCCCCACATTTTCACCATGATGCAAGTGGATTCAAAAAAAACTTACAACATTAAAGTTGTAGTCCTCCACAAATTCTACAACTTTGATTCACAAAGTTTTCTCAAAATAAGCTTGGATCTCAAGTTATGATTTTTGAAACAAGGGTCTCTAAAACTTTTAACTTAGAGAAATTTTGCCCTAGTTTAGGCAGGATTTTGACCCATCTTCTTGGCTATTTTTCACATAGTTCCACTTGGAGTCTCAAGTTGCACTTCAAATATGGATTATAGTACATGTTGCAAGCTTTCCAAATTGTCCAAGAACTCCTCAAAAACATTTGTGGTTAGGGAGAATCGAATGCTTGAAGTTGGCAAAAACTCACTTTGATCCATGGCCAATACATGTTCATACAAGTTGCAAAATCTGTCCAAACTAGCTTTGTACTTGTTTACAGGTCTCTAAACCAATTCACACTCAAAAATTAATTGCAAATACATTGGACATTGGTCTTATTCTTATCAACAAAGCTTGGCACAATGAATAAATCCATTTTGGGCATAAAGGTAGCACTTCCATTTACATAAAGCATGCTTTATGTCAAATTGCATTTCTTGAGCCATAAACCAAGCACTTTTCTGCAAACAAGGCTCCCTAATGTCAGGCAAAGTTCAACAACTTTGTGCAGCTAGGTTACAAGCCTGTACAACCATAGCATTGTCAACTCTCACTTTTTACTTCAAAACCAAGTAATTATGCAAAAGGTCAACAACTTGCATATCTGATATATTCAACTCTTGCCAACATTCAAAACAAGTTTTACACATTGCCTTGAGTCAGAAACACGAGCCATTCATCCCTTAAATACTCTTGAACATCAAAACACCAAAAACTTGCAAAACAGGGCAGCTGTTGCAACTTGAGTGCCATAGGTCATTTTGCTCGTGCGTTTTGCTCCTTTCCACTTCAAACACATTCCATTCAACTCACTCAAGCTATCCGAAACCTCCATTGCCAACTGTAACTCCATTTACAGTGTTCACCATTTTCATTTTAAGCTTGTGCAGGTTGACTTCTAGAGGCTGATTCATGGACATTCAAGGCAAGCTAACTATTGGAAAAGATCAAGTGAAGTTCAGGCAAGCTACCAGACACCTTAAAACTTGTTGAGAAGCTCTGTATTGTCCTACTCGAATCCAACTGAAACAGGTTTTTTCTCACTTCCTATCTCTCTATTTAGGAACATTTAGCCTTAGGTTTGTGAATGAAAAATATAGTATTCAATACCATGAAGCTGTACATATGCTCAGTTTTTATTTATATTATGTGTGCTAGGGGAATTTCATCCATGAACATGCTGAAAAAGCTAGGTCAGATTTTAGGGCCAGAGAAATTCTCTCTGGTCTTTGTGAGTTAGGATTAATGCTTTATATGGTTAGATTCGTATTTAAATTCTCTACAAGTTTGATGTTGTGAGTTTTGGCAAAAGATCACGTTTCCAGGATGTTCAAGTTGGAACCAGGCGCGCGCGCATTTGACAGTTCTGGAGGTTGAAGATGAAGTCTGGGCTGGGCCTGGCCTTCTTGCTGTCTGCACCCCCCTTTTGCTAAATGACCCCCTGACCCATTTTCTTTATATTTTGTTATTTTTGTATTTTAAATTCATTTCTGATTTTGATTATTTATTTCCAAATATAAAAATGCTCCAAAAATATTTTCATTATTTTTTTACATTTATGTAGCATTTTATTTTAATTTTTTCTAATATAGAAAACATTCTAATACTTTTATATTATTTGTTTAAACTTAAAAATAATGTAAATAATACTTTTATTTTTATTTCTTATTTCATTCACACTGAAAATATTTTCTTGAATATATTTTATTTTTGTAAATATTTTATTTTTATTTTATACATACTTAACATATTTAATATATATATATATATATATATATATATATATATATATATATATATATATATATATATATATATATATATATATATATATATATATATATATATATATATATATATATATATATATATATATATATATATATATATATATATATATATATATATATATATATATATATATATATATATATATATATATATATATATATATATATATATATATATATATATATATATATATATATATATATATATATATATATATATATATATATATATATATATATATATATATATATATATATATATATATATATATATATATATATATATATATATATATATATATATATATATATATATATAATTAGAATAAAAATATAAAAATATAAAAATATTACCTTTTTATTTTTTATACTAAAAAATACCTTTTATTCAATATATTTCATTTGTGTACATATTAATATATTTTTGTATATAAATAATATATAATATTATTTTCTTAAGGAAAATTAGGGTTTACCCCTTAATTAAATAAAATCAATTTTTATTTTATTTTAATTCTTTACACCTTTTCACATTAAAGAATACTTTACATACATAAACAAATAAAACTTCTTTTTGCATAATACATTTTATTTAATATTTATTTATTTTGTTCATTTAAGAATTGTACATTTAAATATTGTTGCATTGAGATTCAATTTGGATGTAATAGTAATCTAGGGTTTATATTTCTTGTCAAATACCCCCTATTCAAAATTGTACCCCCATCCCCATAATCATGTTGTAATAGTTTAGAATTTAAATTCTCGCACTTAACGCTTTCAATTATGCCATGATTAGAGAATTAGGGTTTGTATGCAAAAATCAAATTAACAAATAGTTTGACCTAATCAAATACAAAAATGCATGAAAAACAAAGACAATGCACACTTGCACCCCTAGGGTTACAATGCACTTGTTGCCTTCAAAAATGGGCCATGGTATGCATGTTAAAGTACTTTGGCAAAACAAAAACAAAACAAAAGATCATAGTCCCTCGATGACGCTATCTTGATTGCCTAAACAAAAATGATGAAGTCCCTCAAGAAAATTGCCAAAAATACTTGACACAATTGCTATCATGGTCTATACGATGATCCGTGCCTGTCCCGTTTAACATCCTAACACAAGGTTGTTCACCAAATGCAATGGTGAAACAACACTGTTAAAAGGGTTAAAAACATAAGAAAGATCTTTGAGTAAAATAGGGTAGATAACTCTTAGTTACTTGATCAAAAGCTTACAAAACATCCTTGCTATTTTCAAACACACTTCACAACACAATTTCAAAATCCAACTTTCAAACATAGAAAAATTTTCAAAAGCCAAAACACCTTTGTATACATTCAAACAAGAATCATTACAAAGGTTGCCACAACGATGGCCTCTTTTCAAAAACATCTTTCAAAACCACACACAAAGCACCATTTCAAACAATTGAAAAGTAAAGCAAGTGATCTAAACAAGTAACTAAGAGCCCATGGATAACCATGGATGAAAAGGGTGCTTGTACCTTCCCTTTTCATAATCTACTCCCCGAACCCAAGAAAACATATCAAAGGTATTTCCTGTGTTTTTTGACCTTTCCTTAGGATAAAATAAAAAGTCGGTGGCGACTCTTGCTAAACCGAAACATTTGCGAACACAAATGCAAAACCTCAAGTCAGTTCTCCCACCGTATCACAGAACTGGCGACTCTGCTGGGGAAATCTTTAAAAGTGGAGTAACCTTAGGGTTTAGATCACCTTTTCATGCTTATCTTGTTTTCTTTGATTGCTTTACATTTGGTTCTCTTGTTTGGGCTTGAAATCCTCTACCCGGATTTGGGAAACATTCATAGGTAAATAACAATACGTTGTGGAAACTATGCGGGGTATACCGACATGGTTGAAACAATAACTATATTAGTGCGACATATTTGTGAGTACCGGTAGCCTTTGAGTCAATCAAAGAGAATACGGGGCCGCTGAGTGATGTCATGAAGCACTAATGAACTCTTAGAACCTTACTTGACCATCTTGGCCTTTTTTAGGGGTAGTGAGATAACCGGCTTTGGTGCAGTCCGAAGTTGGTAGATACTCGATACTAGACTCATTGAGGGTTGTTTTCTTGGAATATTTTGGTCACCAGTTAAGTGGCTAAACCAAAACAATGAACACAGAAAATAATCCAGTGATATTGAGCGCTTTAGAACCCGGTTACTATTTATAAGACAGGTTGAGCCAACTAACTTCAAGAGGGTACTTACCTATGAAACCTCATGCAAGCCTGAAACTAGGATCTTGTGTGACTTGCTTGTACATATGTTTGTGCATACATCATGAACATCATGAAGCATCATTTGCATCCACTAACCATTTCAAGGGTTTGGATCTTCATATTTGTTCCTGTTTTGTAGGTAATGGAATCTCTTCGCAGGAAAACAATTCAAGTCAACCTTGTGAGAATCCCTCCTCAACTCAAAGAGCTTGCTTCCAAGATTCCAGAGAATTCTCCCTCCAGTGAAAGACATGGTAGACTTCTCAACCTGGTCAACTCCAACATTGAAGAAGACATGGTGAAAGTTCTCTTCCAGTTCTTTGACCCCCTACACCACTGTTTCACATTCCCTGATTACCAACTAGTACCTACTTTGGAGGAATTTTCTCAACTTCTGAGAATTCCTATTCTTCATCAACTACCCTACAACGGTATGGAAAAAGAACCAAAGCCTGAAGATGTTGCTCAAGCCTTACACTTGCAACCATCTGATATCAAAGGTCATTGGGAAACCAGAAGTGGTGTCAAGGGTTTCTTGGTGAAGTTCCTGTTTGAGAAGGCACAAGACTGCTAGAATTCTCTAGATCTACAGGCTTTTGAGGAGATTGTAGCACTTCTCATCTATGGGTTGGTCTTGTTCCTAAACCCTGATCAACTTATAGATGTAAATGCTGTCAAGATTTTCATATCTCGGAATCCTGTGCCTACATTGCTTGGGGACATCCTACACTCATTTTACACATGAACAATGAGGAAAAGAGGTGTTCTCATGTTCTGTACTCCTCTCCTAGCAAGGTGGTTTATTTCTCACCTTCCACAATCAGTTTTGAAGAATGAGCAGGGTTTAAGGTGGTCACAACGGTTGATGACCCTCACACATTCTGATGTTCATTGGTGTTCTCGGTCCAGAGAAAATGTCATCATCATTGATCGTTGTGGGGAATTCCTTAATGTCCCGCTACTTGGCATTATGGGAGGCATTACCTACAACCCCTGTTTAGCTTTGAGACAGTTTGGATATGCTCAGAGGGATGGCCCTCATGACATGCTGATTCCTGACTTGGTTTTTGACTTTGACAACGATGCGCAAGGACTTCGACAAAGGTTCATCAGAGCTTGGAGGATGCCCAACAAAGTGGATAGTAAGACACTGGGGCACAAGAATTCCATCCCCCTTGAGCCTTATCTCAAGTGGGTAAGAACCCGCGCCCAGAATCTTATGATGCCATATCCTCACATTCTCCCCGTGATCAAAGAGCCTGTTATGGAAGGAGAGGTTCCATACACCCTCCTACATCCTGACATGCCAACATCATTGGAAGAATTGCAAAAGAGTTGGATCTAACTCAAATAAGAACGAAATACTTTTGAAGCCAACTTCTATGCCAGTGAGAAGAAGGTTTTGGAGCTTACCCGCCGACTTCATGAGGAGGAAACTCTCAACACTTATATCGCGCCAAAAAGGATGCACAATGTCTTTTTACATTAAGAATTTCGTAATATTTTGCCCATGGGGCACTTATGTACTAACAAATTTCTTCTTAATATGACGTGTGTTCTTTTTGTTTGCAACAAATTTGAATTTCTGAATCCTTGAATGCATTACATGAATAACATACCATTCATCATATGCATAAACAAGTCTTCACACCAGGTTTCCTTATCTTTCTGCTGTTTATTTCAGCCAGATGGATTTGGAGCAGACGGTTAAGGATCTGCAAGTGCAGAACTCTCAATTCCAGCAACTCCTCATGACCTTAGCAAAGGGTCAAGAGGACCTTAAAGCACTGTTGGATAAAGATAAAGAGAAAAAGAAGAAAAGACCTGGTGCGGTCATTATGGGAAGGAGGTTTGAAAACCATGCTATAAAAGTTCTCGAGTTCCCCTCAACGTCTGATGAAGGGGATGGTAAAGGAAAAGGAACAACGATGCCTTCTGAATCTGAGGTTGAAGAGGAGGAAGAGGAAGAAGATGAAGATTACTCCGAACAGCAATATCCCCTGGCGGATGATAAATCTAAAAATCTTGAGGTTCGGTTGGCAGCCATGGAGTTGCAAAGGGTACCCGGTTTAGATTTCGAAGAACTAGGGTTGGTCGCTGGGATCGTTATTCCTCCCAAGTTTAAAGTTCCTACATTTTCTAAGTATGACGGTCTATCGTGTCCGAAGATGCATCTAAGATCCTACGTCCGAAAGATCCAACCCCACTCATCTGATAAGGATCTTTGGATCCATTTTTTCCAAGACAGTTTGTCAGGCACGCAATTGGACTGGTTCTATCAACTCGAGAGATCGGAGGTTCATAACTGGGAAGACTTAGCTGCTTCTTTCTATCGAGAATACCAATACAACGCTGATTTAGCATCCACTCGTACTCAACTACAGAGTATGGGTATGGCTTCTAACGAGGGATTTAAGGAGTATGCCCAAAAGTGGCGTGATCTGGCTGGAAGGGTGCAGCCACCATTGTCGGATAGAGAGTTGGTTGACATGTTTTTAGGGACTCTGTCTGGCCCTTTCTTCAATCATTTAATTGGGAGTTCCTCTGCAGGATTCACCGAATTAATTCTGACCGGTGAAAGGGTCGAGGCTGGCATTAAAAGTGGTAAGATTCAAAAAGATGCCTCTGCGTCCACTGCTATTAAGAAGACCTTCCCAGCTAAGAAGGAAGTTTATGTTGTTCACAACCAGAGAAACCAAGGAAGAACCGAGCACCGACTAACTGTGGGGGCTGTGATGATCCAAAACTCTTCAAATGATCAACCTCGCAGCAATCAGCCAAGATCTAATCAGCAAAGGGTAGAAAGGCCACAACGGCAGTTCACCCGAATCAACATGACACCGGCTCAAGTACTCCCTCATCTGCTAAAGCTGAATCTTACCAATTTGAAGAAAGTGCCAAAGAACCCTAATACCTCTTCTCCATATTACCACTTCAATGCAAAATGTGCTTACCACTCTGACAACGTAGGGCATGATACCAACAACTGTTGGGCTCTTAAGAATAAAATCCAAGACCTGATCGATGCCAAGGAGGTAGACTTCGATGCACCCGAAAAGCCGAATGTGATTTCTACCCCAATGCCCAAGCACGATCATAATGTTCATGCCGTTATGGAAGACCTTCATGTTACTAATGTAGCTGACCTTTTGACTCCGTTACCAGTGATTAAAGTGAATTTGATGAGAGTCGGTATATTCCTAGGCTGTGGAAAAGACTGTTACTTTTGTTTAAACGTGCAAGCTGACTGCCCAATGTTGAAATCAGGCATCCAACGCCTGATGGATACCCAAGAGATACTCTTTCAAAAGACTCATGTTGATACCTTCACTTCTCTTACTCCTGCCACCTTTGTTACTCCTACTAATGACATTGCAATAATAACCATCTCCGACAATCTTCCCAAGGCCTGCAAAAGGCCTGTCAAGATTACGCCTGATCCTAAGTTTGTGCCGTTAAAAATCACCATGCTGGGACCTGTCCCGTATCAATCTAACAAGACGATACCATGGAACTACGGAGGAGAAATCTTCTACCATGGTATCAAACAGATTGAATCAGTCCAAGAGAATTCCGATGATGAAACCCCCGATATAGGGAATATTGCGGGAACGAGCAAGATAACTCGCAGCGGAAGGATATTTTCTCCGGAGATTGCTCCTCCACGAGCAGTCTTCAGACCCTCGAGAGTTTTTGTGCCTATCAAGCCATCTGTGCAAAGCCCGATAATTGAAGAAGTTGATGTACCCGAAGGTGGACCCTCTGATGTTACTTCCAATAAAGGTAAGGGGATACTAGAAGCGCCTGTCAGGACGAAGGCTCATACTGTGGTTATCCCCGAGACCACCCAGAAAGAGATGGAAGAAATCTTAAAGATAATCAAGAAGAGCGACTATGATGTCGTGGAACAGCTAGGGCAGACCCCTTCCAAAATCTCCATGTTGGCTCTCCTACTCTGCTCTGAGGCTCATGCTAAGGCCTTAATCAAATTTCTAAACACGGCTCATGTGCCTCAAGAAACTTCGGCTGACCAGTTTCAAGAGTGCGTGGCTAGCCTTACTGCTGATAATGGTCTTGGTTTTTCCGATGCTGATTTGACCCCTAAGGGAAGGAAACACAATAACACGCTGCATGTCTCAGTAGAATGCAGGGGAACCACACTTGCCCGTGTCCTGGTGGATACCGGTTCATCTCTGAATGTACTACCAAAAAAGGCGTTGGATAGAATGGACTGCGAAGGTTTGACCCTGAAGCCTAGTAACATCGTTGTTAGAGCCTTCGACGGTTCTAAAAGGATGGTTCATAGAGAAGTGGACATTCCTATCAAAGTGGGCACATAAATTTTCAACTCTACCTTTTATGTGATGGACATCCGTCCTTCATATTCTTGTTTGTTGGGAAGGCCATGGATCCACAATGTTGGAGCAGTCACTTCCTCTTTGCACCAAATGCTAAAGTATCCAGTTCGGGGAAAGATTATAACAGTTCATGGGGAGGAAGAGTACATGATAAGTCACCTCAACTCCTTCCGCTATGTGGAGTTGGATGGCGAGTTCATAGAAACGCCTTTCCAACATTTTGAAGAGGTTCCTCTTGAAGTCGCAGTTGCGAAGACAATGACTGATGTGCCTATTATTTCCAAGCCTGTGTCTAGGATGGCATGCCTCAAAGATGTAGAGGCTGTAATCAAAGAAGGAAGGAGTACAATATGGGGGCAACTGCCTAAGTTTTCTCACAAGACAGACAAGTTTGGACTAGGTTTTACTGCTGCTGGCCAAAAAGCTGTGCATTGCTCCAGGGCCGGAGGACCACCCATAAAAATCACTCACCATGGAATTAATGCCTTAGAAGATGTTGATGAAGAGGACAACTTTGAAGATTGTATCTTTCCCACCGTCGAAGGAGGATTAAGCAACTGGGAAGCGAAGGACTTCGTTCCCATCACTTTCATCAACCAGTAATTTATCTTTGAACAATTTCCTATTTTGGTCTGTAATAACTAAACAATTCGTACACAATTTTCACCTTATGCCTTACCCGGGGCATATAGGTCCATTTGTAAGGGCTTGATTTTTTTCATTATCATATGCCATGTTTAATGAATCATTGGACGTTTTCATCTATAAACTGTTGTGTTCATTTTCTTTCCTTTTACATTTTGTTTTGTTTAAGGATGGCTATCCCTTACACACACCCACACTCATAAAATGCAGGTACCCATCCACTCCGGATTCCATGGGTGACTATTCTGCTTTAGCCTTCGGTGACTCTGAAGATTTGGTCAATCATGCTGAGTACGAAGTTGACGAAGACTGTGAAGTGCCGGGAGAGTTAGCCAGTCTTTTGCAACAAGAAGAGAGGGATATTCTTCCCCATGAAGAGTTGCTAGAGACCATCAACCTGGGAACAGAGGAAGACAAGAAAGAGGTTAAGGTGGGTGCTAACCTGGAACCAAGTGTCAAAGAGCGCTTAGTGCTGTTATTGAATGAATATGTTGAAATCTTCGCCTGGTCCTATGAAGACATGCCAGGACTAGACACAGACATTGTGGTTCACCGTCTCCCTACAAGAGAAGATTGTCCACCGATCAAACAAAAAGTCCGCCGAATAAGGCCCGACATGTCTGAAAAGATCAAAGCTGAGGTGATGAAGCAATTCAATGCTGGCTTTCTGGCTGTTACTTCCTATCCACAATGGGTTTCTAACATTGTGCTCGTGCCTAAGAAGGACGGCAAAGTCAGAATGTGTGTGGACTATAGGGACCTGTGATACGGTGGGAAGAGAGCTGACTGTTTTTGGAATGCTGGTTCGCGTTTTGCGTTTGTTTTCGCAAAATGTCGCAGTAAGCAAGAGTCGCCACCGTCTTTTATTTTATCCAATAAGGAAAGGAAAAAAGCACAGAAAAATTCCTTTTTCGAGATGTTTCTCGAGTTCGGGGGGTAGATTATAGAAAGGGAAGGTGTTATCACCCTTTCTATCCGTGGTTATCCACGGGCTCTTAGGTACTTGCTCAAAGTGTTTTCAAAACTTGATTTTCTTTGTGTTTGTGGGTTTGAAAGAAGTTTTTTTGTTTGAAAGGTGTGAGTGCGAAAAGTTTTGTTTTGTTTTGAGAGAGCAAGTACTTAAGAACCATCTACCTACTCGAAAAAGGAATCAATCTGTGCAAATGTCCTTTAGACAATGCTATCCCACTATTGATGAGTAGGTAGCATCGTCGTTGGAGTTTTAAGGGTCAATTCGATTAAGGGACGTGTGGTCACTAAAGCAATGTTAAGACGCCTTAGCGGTAACCCTAATGTCTTAGATCATTTTTCTGAGGCAACCGTTTCGAGGCAACTATGATCTTTGGACAAGAGGACGACCTCTAAAATTTCCTATACTTAATGACCACGTTCGAAGGCAACCAAGTGAGGTGTACCCTAAGAGTGGCATGTGCAAGTGTGTTATTTCGGTTAATTTATCTTTGTACATGTCATGGGTGAGCTATGTTGATTTTAAGTTCATACATTTGATCTTGTCATGCATTCCCTATTATCAAACATCTAACAGTGTATAGTTGCGGAATTTAAATTGCGGAAATTAAATCTAGACTATTACAAGGCGTCGGGTATTTACATCACCAAAAACAACCCTTGAAATTTAAAATGCGGAAAGTAAAATAAAGCGATAAAATAAAGTCCTAATTAAAATTATTACATTCCGGAAGCAATTACAATATTGGTAAAATGGATCGCGTGCGAGAAAATTAAAATGGCGCATTTTTTAGGGTTTTGACCCTTTTTGAAAAGAAAGCATTTTTTTGTTATTTTTGAATTAAAAAGGAAATTAAGTTAAACATTAAATAAATAAATAAATAAATTAATGAAAATATTTTTTTTGGATTTTTGGGTATTTAAAGAAATAAAATAAATTTATTAAAAGTTAGTAAAAACCTAATTTTTCTACATTAATTTTAATTATTTGCAAAAATATTAAAAGTTAAACCTAATTAAACTAAATCAATTAAATTAATTTATTTACAAAAATAAAGTGAAGAAATTAATTTTAATAAATAAAATATTTTTTTGTGTTTTTGATTTTATGAGAAAAAAAAGATTTCAATTGGTTAGTGATTTAAATAAAATAAATAATACAAAACAATTAAATAAATAAAATGAAGAGAAAAAGAAATAACCAAAAGGGGGGTGTTGGGCCCATATCTGGATGTAAGAATAGCATTTTTGAGGCCCAATACAAATAAAGCCTGATTGATTTTTCTGGATTCTCCATGGCATGTTGACAAGGTAATATGATGCACCTTCAATCCTGACCATCAGATTTGGCCTAAAGGCCATCTGGCATCTGGAGATCTGAAGGTGTATGGTGCGTTGCAAGGCATGGGGGGCACTGGATCGCCTGAAAGAAAATAACAAGAAATATGTTGGGGACCTGGGATTTGAACCCAGGTCCCATTGGATTTTCCACTAGCGCCTCTGCCAGCTGAGCCAAGGTGTTTACTTGTTAATGGGATAAGTGGAGAATATTATATGCTAAAAACAAACAATATGCTATAAATAAAAAATAAAACGCGCGAGATTTGAAACCATCAATGGGAGGGAGACGCGTCAACGTCTTCTTCGTTGGAACACTGGTTATTTACCTATGGATTTTATCCGAAGCTAAATTCATGGCTCGTTTCTAAAATCAACTGTAGGCCATATAAATTGATCCTAAGACCATGGTTCGCTTCGTCTCTCCCTCCTGAATTTATCCATGTCCATGATTTGCCTCAATTTTTCCTGAAACTCAAACGCCTAAAAACAAGAAGCACGGACCCTAGTTTTGGGTATTGCATTACAGGCCATGAAAACTCAATTGAATATTGCAGAATGTTTACAAATCATGCAAGAGTCATGAATATACCAACGTTTTGTCAAAAAGATGCAAGAATGAGAGATTTCGATTTCATGTACAGGGCGGTGTTCAAGGAGACTTACAGCACGTTTGATGAGGT
Source organism: Vicia faba (assembly GCA_948472305.1). NCBI lineage: Eukaryota > Viridiplantae > Streptophyta > Magnoliopsida > Fabales > Fabaceae > Vicia > Vicia faba. Next base: position 1,616,098,130 of record OX451736.1, on the reverse strand, counting down.
TTCAGGGCTTGATTTTGAATCCTATAGACTCAGTGGACGTCTAGCAAGAAGATAGCGTTGAGTTTTTCCTTTGAATTCGCCTCTAACCAAGATTTCAGTTCCAAGCTTTTTCAAGCTTTTTTCAAGTTTGGTTTTTCAGATTGTGCAGCCTCTTCTTTATGATTTTTGTGCCCTTGTGTTGTGTATGTATCAAGCATTGTATTAGGTCAAATATTGGGCTTTCAATCCTTATGCATTGATGATTTTGGATTTGATATGATCCTCCATTACAAAGCTTCCAAAAATGTCCCAAATCCAATATTTTGTTCATAACATGGCTTGATTCGGATTTGATTGTGTACATGATGATATTTAAGACCTGTAATGATCAAAAAGATACCAAGTGATTAAGATTTGGATTTTATTTGAATTTAAATTGATTTAAAATGAATTAAATCAATAAAAATCAAATAAAATAGAAAAATTAATAATTGGACATAAGGCTGAAGATAGGACACATGTGTAGTGTGATAAGATCAAATCAAGTGGAAAAAGTGGGCCCATTTGGCAAAATTTGAAGTTTTTGGGATAGTTGACTTTTGGCAATTTTGGAAAAATGCCCAAATTCAACAATGCATAACTTCTTCAATTTTGAACTTTTGGAAGTGTTCTTTGACTTTTTAGAAACCTTGAGATGTTATATAACCAACCCTTTTGGTATCTTCTCATTTTGATATTCCATTCTCAAGTTATAAGCTTTGGAAAAAAAGGTGTTTTTGTTGACTTTCAAAAATGACCTATAATGTCCAAATTTGTAACTTCTTGTGAATGTATTTCTTGATCTTGGGGTGTGAATATGGATTATAGGAAATTGCATCCTCTTCAAAATGAGCTTTGGATGGGTCATTTCTCATAAAGTATGATAAAGTTATGCTTGGTCAAAGTTGAGTTGACTTTTCCTACAAAACCCTAATTTAGCAACTTTTGAATCTTGATGAATTTTGAGCAATCCTTGATGAATCATGATCAACCCTTGATCAAATGATGAATTATCCTTCAAAATGAGAATGTTGACAAAAAATCTCGAGGTTTGACTATTTGTAGGTCACAGTTGACTTTTGCCCTAGCACAGTCGATTTTTGGACTTCTTGAGCAATTGACTGACCAAACTTTCTCTGCAAGGCTTGAAATTTGACATGGATGAACTTGAGAACATATTAGGACATTAGGGAGCATTTGAGGTTATTTGGATGTAAGGACCTTGATGCAACACAAAACCCTAATTTTGAGGTTGACTGCCTTAGGAGATGATTTGACTGTCCAACTCTTGAGCAATCTTGAGCCACTTGGAGATTCCTCTTGCAATGTCTTGGGAAATATGGGAGGGAAAATTTTGGGGTACAACAGTTTCCCCTGTTCAATTTTCTTAAACCCGAGGATATAGATTGGCTTTCGGGCCTTTCGTGATCCGAAGGTGGAAGATAATTGAACACTAGAGTGCCCAGAAATTTGCACTCGCATGACGTCGTATCAGCGTTGTGATGTCAGGAATGGGCTTACAGATGCCATTTGGAGATTGTTGGTAGGTGGTTTGAACTTCGACTGGAATACGAATCAGGGAGATCTTATCGGCGATCTGACTGAACCAGAGGAGGTTTTGTCTTCTTTGACGTGATTGGCATCAGAAAATCTTTAGGAATCGATTTAACTGGACCAGAGGGGGTTTTGTCTCTTTTGACTGGATTGGCGTCATAAAAATCTTTAGGAATCGATTTAACTGGACCAGAGGGGGTTTTGTCTCCTTTGACTGCGTTCGCATCAGAAAAATCTTTAGGAATCGATTTAACTGGTTTTGTCTCCTTCGACTGCGTTCGCATCAGAAAAATCTTTAGGAATCAATTTAACTGGTTTTGTCTCCTTTGACTGCGTTCGCATCAGAAAAATCTTTAGGAATCGATTTAACTGGTTTTGTCTCCTTTGACTGCGTTCGCATTAGAAAAATCTTTAGGAATCGATTTAATTGGTTTTGTCTCCTTTGACTGCGTTCGCATCAGAAAAATCTTTAGGAATCGGTTTAACTGGTTTTGTCTCCTTTGACTGTGTTCGCATCAGAAAAATCTTTAGGAATCGATTTAACTGATTTTGTCTCCTTTGACTGCGTTCGCATCAGAAAAATCTTTAGGAATCAATTTAACTGGTTTTGTCTCCTTTGACGGGTTGGCCTCAGAAAAATCTTTAGGAATCAATTTAACTGATTTTGTCTCCTTTGACTGAATGGCCTCAGAAAAATCTTTAGGAATTGATTTAACTGGTTTTGTCTCCTTTGACGGGTTGGCCTCAGAAAAATCTTTAGGAATCGATTTAACTGATTTTGTCTCCTTTGACGGGTTGGCCTCAGAAAAATCTTTAGGAATCGATTTAACTGATTTTGTCTCCTTTGACATAGCTGAGAATTTAACTGCATCCTTCCTGAAAGGTAAGGGTTAGCCATATGCAATGCATGATATGGATCAAGCAATGATGTTCTCAACATAAATGAGATTGTATGGTATGATGCGTATATGCATGTATCATGATGTATGGAAATGTGATGTTTTAGCTGGGGAAAAATAAATCTCTTGGAGAATAGAGTTGAATTCTTCGTTTCCACTGGGGATGATGAACGAAGATGATTGCAAGAATAAACCTGCAGGAGAGGATGACTCCGTTGGGGAATAAACTGATGAGGAGAATACTCCGAGGGGAATTACTCTGTGGGGAAGAGATGTTCTGCTGAGAATGTCACTGATAAACTCTACTGGGGATTCCACTAATAAGCTCCGCTGGGGATTTCAACGATAAACTCCGCTGGGGATGGATTACCGTTGCTGGTGATATTAAATCTGTTGAGGATTGAATTCTTGCTTGTGAAAGGAAAGAGCTTCGCTGAGGACGATCTTTCAGTTGCAACTTGTTGGGGATAACCCTGTTAGACTCTTGTGGGGATAATCCTTCTGAATTATGTCGGGGATGATTCCTTGAACTTGACTGGGGAGATTTATTTTGTACTCCGCTGGGGGTAAACTTCCAGAGTCTACTGGGGATGATGCTTCAACTCCGCTGGGGAAGCTTTTTTTCAGACCGTGCTGGGGAAATATTGACTCCACTGGGGGTATCTTGTATTCCACCGGGGAACCTTCTTATACTCCGTTGGGGAATATTAAGACTGCCGAGGATAATCTTATACTTGCTGAAGAATATTCTTACACTTTGTTGGGGAATATTAAGACCCTTTTAGTGCTGATGGTAGACTAACTCTGCTTGGGGAGACTATTGCTGATTTGCTCGCGGTTGTAAGTCTCAGCTGGGGGAGAGTTACCATTACTACTTTACTTTGCGGGGAGTGAAAGTATCTTAGCCATATTCTTCAGCTGAATATACCTTGGTACCTGGTGGACAGAGCAACTATACAGTTCAAACACTTCTTATTGCCCCTGTTTCTACTATTACCAGTAATTCATCTTTTGTTTCGCATGTAAATATTTATGAGCATCAATTAATATCAAATGCATATATCAAAAATGAACATTGGACGTTCTTTGCAAAACAAAACAGATAAAGGAAAAACAATTTGAAGTTTGTCTGAAAATGAATTGTATTGATTTTGAAGTTTAGCCTGTAAATAGACGTTTTTGTACAAGAGGCTGACGTCCTAGTAAGAGAACACCGCCGAACAGATAGAATTTACACAATTTATTAAAAGAAAACAAAACAGCTATGTGAATAATCCCACTGAGTTTCAACTCTACTATTGCCCTTATGTCCTCGAGAATCTCATCACTTTGCTGCTTGGTTGAAGATGAATCAGATTGATTAGTGTCGTCCGAGCTTGATAGTCGATACCGAAGTCTGGATGCAAGGTGATCCAATGAGACATAGCATTACGCTTTGATCCCTAATTTTTGCCTGGACCGCCCTTTCGGGTTTTCAGTCCACCGGGATACCCCTTTTTGCCCAAGCCGCCTTTTCAGGTTTTCGACTTGCCGGGTGTACAGATTTTTCATTTTCATCCCTTATTTTTGCCCGAACCCTTTTGGTTCGCTGGGAAGCCCTTATTTTTGCCTAGGCCAGTCAACCTAGCGGGTCTTTGATTATGCGTAGTATCTTTTTACTATGTCTGCATTGACGGGGTGAGGAAGGTCGTCACCATCCATGGTGGTTAGAATCATAGCTCCTCCTGAGAAAATGTTCTTAACCACAAATGGACCTTCGTAAGTAAGGGTCTATTTGCCCCTGGGATCACCTTGAGGTAGGATAATGCGCTTGATTACCAGGTCCCCAACTTGATACTCTTGTCGTCTGACTTTGTTGTTAAATGCCTTGATCATTCGTTTTTGGTACGTCTGACCATGACAAATAGCAGTAAGTCTTTTTTCGTCGATTAGGTTCAGCTGATCAAGCCAGGTCTGAATCCAGTCGTCTTCGCTCAAACCTGCATCCTTCATGATTCAGAGAGAGGGTATCTGAACTTCAATGGGCAAGACTGCCTCCATGCCATATACCAAGGATTAGGGTGTTGCCCCTGTTGACATCTGTGCTGAGGTACGATACCCGTGAAGAGTAAATGGTAACATCTCATGCCAGTCTTTGTATGTCACTGTCATCTTCTGCACAATCTTCTTAATGTTCTTATTAGCCGCTTCAACAACCCCATTCATCTTCGACCGGTAGGGAGAAGAGTTATGATGTTGTATCTTGAATTGCTCGCAGAGCTCAGTGATCATCTTGTTGTTGAGATTGGTACCATTGTCCATAATAATCCTCTCTGGTACACCATATCGACAGATCAGATTATGCCGAATGAACCGTGCCATGACGTTCTTGGTTACGGTAGCAAAGGAAGCTGCTTCAACCCACCTTGTAAAGTAATCAATTGCTACCAGGATGAAACGATTCCCATTGGACGCTGTAGGTCTGATCTCGCCGATCATATCAATGCCCCATATTGCAAAAGGCCAAGGTGTCGTCAAGACATTCAGAGGAACTGGAGGTATGTGCACCTTATCAGCATAGATTTGGCACTTGTGACATGTCCGAGAATGCTGATAACAGTCGGCTTTCATTGTAGACTGATAGTATCCTGCCCGAAGGATCTTCTTTGCCATGGTGTGTCCACTGGAATGAGTCCTGAAAGTACCTTCATGCAACTCCGCCATGATCCTTTCTGCTTCATTCTTATCCACACATCGCAGTAGGGTTGAATCATGGTTGTGCTTCTAAAGAATGCCATTGCTGATGAAGAATTTCGCCGCGAACCTCCTCAGAAACTTCTTGTCATTAACAGATGCACCCTCGGGGTACTCCTGAGCTTCAAGATACCTTTTCACCTCATGATACCAGAGCTTTTCTGTTACCTCTTCAGTCTCAATGTCACAACAATGTGCAGGTTTGTCCAGTCTTTCAATGATGATCTGGGGAGCTTCGTTGTCCCAATTGACTTTGAACATAGAAGACATCGTAGCCAGCGCGTCCGCCAACTGATTCTCCTCTCTAGGGAAGTGTTCAAAGGTTATCTCCTCAAAATATGGAAGCAACGTCAATACATACTCCTTGTAAGGAATAATATTTAGGTGTTTCGTATGCCACTCGCCTTTGATCTGACTGATCACGAGAGCGGAATCTCCGAAGACACTCAGAAACTTAATCCTTATGTCAAATGCTGCTCGAAGACCCATGATGCACGCTTCATACTCTGCCATATTGTTGGTGCAGTTGAAACATAGTCGGGAGGTAAACGGAGTATGAGAGCCTTTAGGAGATATGATCACGGTGCCAATGCCATTACCCAAAGCGTTCGAAGCTCCATCAAAGTACATAGACCATCGGGATCCTTCCTCAGGTCCTTCATCCGGTCCAGTTGTCTCACAATCAGTTACCAACATGATATTCTCATCCGGGAATTCAAAGTTCATAGACTGGTAATCATCCACTGCCTGATGTGCCAAATGGTCTGCCAACACGCTTCCCTTAATTGCCTTTTGGGTCGTTTATTGGATGTCATACTCAGTCAAGATCATCTGCCATCTTGCTATTCTTCCGGACAAGGCAGGCTTTTCGAAGATATACTTGATTGGATCCATCTTTGATATCAAAAGAGTAGTGTGAGTCAGCATATACTGTCTCAGCCGACGAGCAGCCCATGCCAAAGCGCAGCAAGTTTTCTCGAGCAATAAGTATCGGGTCTCACAGTCGGTAAACTTTTTGCTAAGGTAATAAATAGCATGCTCTTTTCGGCCAGACTCGTCATGCTGACCCAACACACATCCCATTGAGTTGTCGAGCACTATCAAGTATAAGATCAAAGGTCTCCCTTCAACTGGAGGCATTAGAATGGGTGGCTCTTGGAGATACTCTTTGATCCTTTCGAAAGCGGCCTGGCATTCATCGTTCCAACGTACTACTTGATCTTTCTTCAGCAGTTTGAAGATTGGCTCACAAGTAGCAGTTAGGTGCGAGATGAATCGGGAAATGTAATTCAGTCGTCCCAGAAAGCCTCTGACTTCTTTCTATGTTATGGGAGTTTGCATCTCTTGTATGGCCTTCACTTTTGCAGGATCCACTTGAATACCTTTGTCGCTCACGATGAAACCCAGCAGCTTACCAGATCTCACCCTGAAGGTGCACTTGTTAGGGTTTAACCTCAGCTTGTACAACTTCAACCTGTCAAACAACTTCTGCAGATGGTCAAGATGTTCCTCCTTAGTCTGGGACCTTGCAATCATATCATCGACATATACTTCGATCTCATGATGGATCATGTCATGAAACAAAGCAACCATGGCACGCTGATACGTTGCCCCAACATTTTTCAATCCAAAAGGCATGACCTTGTAGCAAAAGGTACCCCACTGAGTAACAAAAGTTGTCTTCTCTATGTCTTCGGGAGCAATTTTTATCTGATTATAACCGGAGAAACCATCCATAAAGGAGAATACCTTGTGCTGAGCAGTGTTGTCAACCAGAACATCGATATGAGGTAGGGGAAATCATCCTTGGGGCTTGCCCTGTTCAGATCCCTATAGTCGACACACATTCGAACCTTTCCATCCTTATTTGGTACAGGAACCACATTGGCCATCCACTGAGGGTAAGAAGTAACTGCTAGAAAACCGGCGTCGAACTGTTTCATTACTTCAGCCTTGATTTTCTCAGACATCTCTGGACGCATTCGACGAACCTTCTGTTTAACTGGAGGACAGTCTTCCTTGGTAGGCAGGCGATGAACCACAATATCGGTATCCAACCCAGGCATATCTTCGTAAGACCAGGCAAAGATCTCCACATCGTCATGCAGCATCTGAATCAACCGTTGTTTCACACTAGCTTCCAGATTTTCACCGATCTTAACTTCTTTCCTGTCTATCTCAGTACCTAGATTCACTGATTCCACCGGCTCTTCATGTGGCTGTATAACCCTCTCTTCTTGAAGTAGCAGTCTTGCAAGTTCACCAGGCACTTCTCAATCATCTTCACCTTCGTCTTCGGCTAAGTTGATCGGATTTTCGAAGTCATAACTGACAGTAGCAGAGTCGTTACCAGTGAGATCCAGAGTGGATGTGGACTTGTATATGTGAGTGTGTGTAAAATAGTTATTTTGCAATATATAATAAAGAAAAACAAGGAGCGCAAAATTTGAAATGCAAGAACGTCCAATGCTTTTATTAATGATATATGAAAATGACACACAAAAGCCCTCACAAATGAAGCCACGGCGGCCCGGGTAAGACACTGGGCCATAAAGTTTAAAACATTGTCTGTTACAAATTCAAAACAAAAAGTTTCATTACTGGGTGATAACAGAAACGGGCATAGAATCCTTCATTGTCCATTTGCTTAATCCACCATCGGTAGTAGGATAGATCCAACTGTCAATGTCAAACTCTTCAGCATCGTCATCCCTGATAGCATTCACCCCTACGTCTTGTTTAGGCTTCTCTGGTGCTCCGAACTCGATCTCTTTCGCATCAATCAAGTCTTGTACCTTGTTCTTCAAAACCCAACAATCATCCGTATTATGCCCCGGGCTATCAGAGTGAAAAGCACAGTGGGCATTAGGGTTATACTTTGGTGATGTTGTATTTGAATTCTTTGGGGCTTCCTTTAGAATCAACAGATTAGTTTTCAGCAACTGTGGCTGAATCTGAGATAAGGTCATGCTGAGACGAGTGAATTTCCTTCGAGGTCTCTCATCCTTCTGTTTATTGTTGTGCCGCGGAGCACCAGCAAATTTTGAAATAACAACCGTATTAATAGCTTGGCGGTGTTCAGGTCTATTATGTCTTCTCGCACTGTAGACAACATTGGATTCCTTCTTAAACGGCTTCTTCTCGGTGCTCGATGAGGCACCCTTCTGTATCTTACCAACCTTAATACCAGCCACAATCCTCTCACTTGTCAAAATAAGCTCTGTAAACCCAGATGAAGAGCTTCCAATCATATGGTTAAAAAATGGACCAGACAGGGTCCCCAGAAACATGTCCACAAGCTCCCGATCAGCCAAGGGTGGTTGTACTCTCCCGACGAGGTCCCTCCACTTGTGAGCATAATCTTTGAATCCTTCACCCATTCCCATTGACATACCCTGGAGTTGGGTACGTGTAGGATCAAGGTCGGAGTTGTACTGATACTGCCAGTAGAAAGCAGTAGCCAAATCTTCCCAACTGCGGATACTGGCTCCGTCTAACTGATAGAACCACTCAAGTTGAGTCCCTAAGAGACTGTCTTGAAAGAAATGGATCCATAGGTTCTTATCAGCGGTGTACGGCTGAATCTTCCTCACATATGACCGGAGGTGCAGCTTCGGACAAGAAACTCCGTCATACTTAGCAAAGGCTGGCGCCTTGAATTTATGGGGAATCACCACCCCAGATGATAGACCTAGATCACCAAAGTCCAGACCAGGCACTTTCTGAACTTCCATGGCACTCAACCGGTCTTCCAGTTGTTTGTATCTATCCTCAGCAGGAGGATACTGCTCTTCGTCGAAGTTCGTCTCGTTGTCGGAGACCATAGGGCTAGGAGCCCTCCTTTCTTCTTGACTATCTTTCCCCCAGATGAGGTGGTCAAATCAACTTCATTCTGTAGCCTGTTTCCAAACCTGTGCCCTGTGTTAAATAGGATTGTCCTCTTCTTCTTCTTCTTCTTCTCTTTCAGAATCAAGATCTTCAAGTCTTGCTGACCCTTAGCTAGATTCATGAACAACTCTTGAAATTGGGCATTTTGGGCCTGAAGGGCCTTGATTGCTTGCTCAATTGAAGGTTCAGCAGACATGATGATTGTTGAAATAAACAGCGAAGAAGATAAGAGACCTGTAATGGGTACCTGTTATGGAGTGCATGAGATGAAATGCGTATGATTATGATTTCAAAGACAATCGAGAGATTCAAATTTGTAAACCAGAAAGGAAACACACTTTATTAGATAAACTTTGTAATTCAAATTGTTCAACTGATGCCCTTAGGGCGTTACATGAAAGGAAATACTGAAAAGTAAATAAAAACTGGAAAGGAAATCATAAAAGGTCGATCAATGCTCCCATGGTCTCTTCTTATCAATGCAGACATAGTCGTTGAGAATTCGCTCGTTCTCCAACTGCCTAGTCAACCTCTGGATCTTCTGCTCTTGCTCATTGAACTTCTCTCGGTAAGAATCCCGTTCTTCCCTCAGCTGCATCCAAGACCTTTTCAGTGCCCCAATGTCAGTGGGCATATAAGGATGTAGGATGGTTGGAAGAACTCCTTCTTCATTAGCAACTTCAAGAGTGACAGGCCGGACGACTTCATATGGCATACCCAGCTTTTGGGCACGGATGCAGACCCATATGAGATATGGCTCCATCGGAAGTGAAGTCTTTGGGCCCATCTCGTGTGGATCAGATTGGTGAACTCTTTCCCAAGCCCTTATGAATCTGCGACGTTGTTCGTCGCTATCTCCTTGAAAGTCAAAGATGATACTAGGCATTAGCATCTCATGAGGTCCTTCTCTTCTGGCTCTCCCAAACTGACGTAGAGCTAAGCATGGGTTGTAAGAAATTCCTCCATGGGTTCCTAACAGTGGAACATTGGGGGTACTCCCCACATCGATCAATAATAGTCACCTCATCCATACCCTTAAGAGTCCAGATGATGTCATTATGAGAAAGAGACATCACCATATAAGCCCAGCCCATGCCTTCTTTGTTCTTCAGCACTGACTTGGGAAGGTGCGAAATAAACCACCTTGCCAATAAAGGAGCACAACACATCAAGGTTCCCCACTTTCGGGCAGTACGAGCATAGAGCTGATGAAGAATGTCACCCAGGAGAGTGGGTACCGGATTCCGAGAGATGAAGATCTTTATCGCATTCACATCAACAAAGGAGTCAGAGTTCGGAAACAATACCAAGCCATATATCAAAAGAGCCAGAATATCCTCGAATGCCTTGAAGTCTAGACTATCCCAGAAATAATTAGCCTTACCAACCAAGAACTTAGTCAGAAAGCCCTTTGCTCCACTTCTAGTCGCCCAATTAGCCATTACCTCCTCTTTGGTCAAATGAAGGGCTGCAGCAATCTCTTCAGGCCTAAGAATCTTCTCCCAACCAGTAAACGGGGTCTGCTCCAGAACAGAGATACCGAGCAGCTCAGAGAACTCTTCTAAGGTGGGAACCAACTGATAGTCTTGAAAAGTAAAACAATGGTACAACGGATCATAGAATTGGACCATGACACTCATCATCTGCTCGTCCAATTTGGAGGTGACCAAACTGAGAAGATAACCATATCTCCTGAGGAAGGAAGTAGTATCAGGCATCTTTGCAACCAAATCTTTAAGCAAGGTGGGAACCTGGACAAAGTTGATCCGGATGGTATTCCTATGCATGGGCATCATGATAACCTACAAAACAGAATAAAGATGAATCCCTCCTGTCTTTGAAATAGGTTAGTCCAATGCAATATGTATGCAATGTTATGATGTCATGATGTCATGAAAGTAAGCACACCACAAGTATCCACATTTGGCAAACATGGTAAATGCACACAAGTCACACACAGAGCCCTTAGATTTCAGGCTGGCAAGGAGCTTAGGTACTACCCTCTTTCAGTTCAGTTGGTTTAAACCTGTCCTAAAAATAGTAACTGGGTTCTAGAGGATCTCAATATCACTGACTACCCTCAATCGGTCATAATTCCAGTTTAGCAACCTTTTCTTGCGGCCAGAATCATCGCGAGAGTTTAGTCTCAATGAGTGTAGCATACTGCTACTGTTCTATGGCCAAGTTGGTCAATTTAATGGTTCTAAGGTCAGTTGGTGCTTAATGACCCCTTAGAAGACCCATATTCTCCTCGTTCCAACACAAGGGATATCAGTACAGACTAAAGTGCCACACCAATGTAGCTACTGCTTCAACCGTATCGGTCTATGCCGTACAGTTCCCTCACAGTTTATTGCTACTTACCTAAAGGGTACCCCCAGATCCGGGTTAGGATCTATAGTAACTCCGATACAAGCCCACAAATATAAAGCATACAAAGCATACAATTGAAAACACAATGATCTAATCCTAAGGTACACCCCACTTATAATATTCCCCAGTAGAGTCGCCAGTTCTGTGATACGGTGGGAAGAGAGCAGACTGTTTTTGGAATGCTGGTTCGCGTTTTGCATTTTTTTTGCAAAATGTCGCAGTAAGCAAGAGTCGCCACCGCCTTTTATTTTATCCAACAAGGAAAGGAAAAAAGCACAGAAAAATTCCTTTTTCGAGATGTTTCTCGGGTTCGGGGGGTAGATTATAGAAAGGGAAGGTGTTAGCACCCTTTCTATCCGTGGTTATCCACGGGCTCTTAGGTGCTTGCTCAAAGTGTTTTCAAAAATTGCTTTTCTTTGTGTTTGTGGGTTTGAAAGAAGTTTTTTTGTTTGAAAGGTGTGAGTGCGAAAAGTTTTGTTTTGTTTTGAGAGAGCAAGTACTTAAGAACCATCTACCTACTCGAAAAAGGAATCAATCTGTGCAAATGTCCTTTAGACAATGCTATCCCACTATTGATGAGTAGGTAGCATCGTCGTTGGAGTTTTAAGGGTCAATTCGATTAAGGGACGTGTGGTCACTAAAGCAATGTTAGGACGCCTTAACGGTAACCCTAATGTCTTAGATCATTTTTCCGAGGCAACCGTTTCGAGGCAACTATGATCTTTGGACAAGAGGACAACCTCTAAAATTTCCTATACTTAATGACCACGTTCGAAGGCAACCAAGTGAGGTGTACCCTAAGAGTGGCATGCGCAAGTGTGTTATTTCGGTTAATTTATCTTTGTACATGTCATGGGTGAGCTATGTTGATTTTAAGTTCATACATTTGATCTTGTCATGCATTCCCTATCATCAAACATCTAACAGTGTATAGTTACGGAATTTAAATTGCGGAAATTAAATCTAGACTATTACAAGGCGTCGGGTATTTACATCGCCAAAAACAACCCTTGAAATTTAAAATGCGGAAAGTAAAATAAAGCGATAAAATAAAGTCCTAATTAAAATTATTACATTCCGGAAGCAATTACAATATTGGTAAAATGGATCGCGTGCGAGAAAATTAAAATGACGCATTTTTTAGGGTTTTGACCCTTTTTGAAAAGAAAGCATTTTTTTGTTATTTTTGAATTAAAAAGGAAATTAAGTTAAACGTTAAATAAATAAATAAATAAATTAATGAAAATATTTTTTTTTTGGATTTTTGGGTATTTAAAGAAATAAAATAAATTTATTAAAAGTTAGTAAAAACCTAATTTTTCTACATTAATTTTAATTATTTGCAAAAATATTAAAAGTTAAACCTAATTAAACTAAATCAATTAAATTAATTTATTTACAAAAATAAAGTGAAGAAATTAATTTTAATAAATAAAATATTTTTTGTGTTTTTGATTTTATGAGAAAAAAAAGATTTCAATTGGTTAGTGATTTAAATAAAATAAATAATACAAAACAATTAAATAAATAAAATGAAGAGAAAAAGAAATAACCAAAAGGGGGGTGTTGGGCCCAAATCTGGGTGTAAGAATAGCATTTTTGAGGCCCAATACAAACAAATCCTGATTGATTTTTCTGGATTCTCCATGGCACGTTGACTAGGAAAAAGGATGCACCTTCAATTCTGACCATCAGATTTAGCCTGAAGGCCATCTGGCATCTGGAGATCTAAAGGTGTATGGTGCGTTGCAAGGCATGGGGGACACTGGATCGCCTGAAATAAAATAACAAGAAATATGTTGGGGACCTGGGATTTGAACCCAGGTCCCATTGGATTTTCCACTAGCGCCTCTGCCAGCTGAGCCAAGGTGTTTACTTGTTAATGGGATAAGTGGAGAATATTATATGCTAAAAACAAACAATATGCTGTAAATAAAAATAAAACGCGCAAGATTTGAAACCACCAACGGGAGGGAGACGCGTCAGCGTCTTCTTCGTTGGAACACTGGTTATTTACCTGCGGATTTTATCCGCAGCTAAATTCATGGCTCGTTCCTAAAATCAACTAAAGGCCATATAAATTGATCCTAAGACCATGGTTCGCTTCGTCTCTCCCTCCTGAATTCATCCATGTCCATGATTTGCCTCAATTTTGCCTGAAACTCAAACGCCTAAAAATAAGAAGCACGAACCCTAGTTTCGGGTATTGCATTACAGGCCATGAAAACTCAATTGAATATTGCAGAATGTTTAGAAATCATGCAAGAGTCATGAATATACCAACGTTTTGTCAAAAAGATGCAAGAATGAGAGATTTCGATTTCATGTACAGGGCGGTCTTCAAGGAGACTTACAGTGTGTTTGATGAGGTTTCAGGGCTTGATTTTGATTCCTATAGACTCAGTGGACGTCTAACAAGAAGATAGCATTGAGTTTTTCCTTTGAATTCGCCTCTAACCAAGATTTCAGTTCCAAGCTTTTTCAAACTTTTTTCAAGTTTGGTTTTTCAGATTGTGCAGCCTCTTCTTTTTGATTTTCGTGCCCTTGTGTTGTGTATGTATCAAGCATTGTATTAGGTCAAATATTGGGCTTTCAATCCTTATGCATTGATGATTTTGGATTTGATATGATCCTCCATTACAAAGCTTCCAAAAATGTCCCAAATCCAATATTTTGTTCATAACATGGCTTAATTCGGATTTGATTGTGTACATGATGATATTTAAGACCTGTAATGATCAAAAAGATACCAAGTGATTAAGATTTGGATTTTATTTGGATTTAAATTGATTTAAAATGAATTAAATCAATAAAAATCAAATAAAATAGAAAAATTAATAATTGGACATAAGGCTGAAGATAGGACACGTGTGTAGTGTGATAAGATCAAATCAAGTGGAAAAGTGGGCCCATTTGGCAAAATTTGAAGTTTTTGGGATAGTTGACTTTTGGCAATTTTGGAAAAATGCCCAACTTCAACAATGCATAACTTCTTCAATTTTGAACTTTTGGAAGTGTTCTTGGACTTTTTAGAAACCTTGAGATGTCCTCTAACCAAGCCTTTTGGTCTCTTCTCATTTTGATATTCCATGCTCAAGTTATAAGCTTTGGAAAAAAAGGTATTTTTGTTGACTTTCAAAAATGACCTATAATGTCCAAATTTGTAACTTCTTGTGAGTGTATTTCTTGATCTTGGGGTGTGAATATGGATTGTAGGAAATTGAATCCTATTCAAAATGAGCTTTGGATGGGTCATTTATCATAAATTATGATAAAGTTATGCTTGGTCAAAGTTGAGTTGACTTTTCCTACAAAACCCTAATTTAGCAACTTTTGAATCTTGATGAATTTTGAGCAATCCTTGATGAATCATGATCAAACCTTGATAAAATGATGAATTATCCTTCAAAATGAGAATGTTGACAAAAAATCTCGAGGTTTGACTATTTGTAGGTCACAGTTGACTTTTGCCCTAGCACAGTCGATTTTTGGACTTCTTGAGCAATTGACTGACCAAACTTTCTCTGCAAGGCTTGAAATTTGACATGGATGAACTTGAGAACATATTAGGACATTGGGGAGCATTTGAGGTCATTTGGATGTAAGGACCTTGATGCAACACAAAACCCTAATTTTGAGGTTGACTGCCTTAGGAGATGATTTGACTGTCTAACTCTTGAGCAATCTTGAGCCACTTGGAGATTCCTCTTGCAATGTCTTGGGAAATATGGGAGGGGAAATTTTGGGGTACAACAGGACCTAAACAGGGCTAGCCCTAAAGATGATTTTCCCCTACCACACATCGACATCTTGGTTGACAACACAGCTCAACACAAGGTTTTTTCCTTCATGGATGGGTTCTCGGGATACAACCATATCAAAATGGCCCCCGAAGACATGGAGAAAACTAGTTTTGTCACGCAGTGGGGTACCTTCTGCTACAAAGTGATGCCATTCGGACTAAAGAATTCTGGGGCAACCTATCAACGTGCTATGTTAGCTTTGTTTCATGACATGATACATCATGAGATTGAAGTCTACGTAGACAACATGATAGCCCATTCACAGACAGAAGAAGAACACCTTGACCATCTGCAAAAGTTGTTTGTCAGATTGAAGGAGTATAAGCTCAGACTGAACCCAAGCAAGTGCACTTTTAGAGTCAGGTCTGGTAAACTTTTTGGATTTATCGTCAGCAACAAAGGCATTGAGGTTGATCCTGCTAAAGTAAAAGCTATACAAGAAATGCCTGCCCCCTGCACTGAAAAGGAGGTTAGAGGTTTCTTGGGACGCTTAAACTATATTGCGAGGTTCATCTCTCACCTAACATCTACCTGTGAGCCAATCTTCAAGCTGTTGAAGAAAGATCAGGTGATTGAATGGAACAATGATTGTCAAGTTGCTTTTGATAAGATCAAGGAGTATTTACTAGAACCTCATGTTTTGATGCCACCCGTCGAAGGAAGGCCGTTAATCATGTATCTAACTGTTTTGGATAACTCAATGGGGTGTGTACTGGGCCAACATGACGAGTCTGGCCGAAAAGAGCATGCCATTTATTACCTTAGCAAAAAGTTTACCGACTGTGAGACTCGCTACTCACTACTCGAGAAAACTTGCTGCGCTTTGGTATGGGCTGCTCGCCGGCTAAGGCAGTATATGTTGACTCATACCACTTTGCTGATTTCCAAGATGGATCCGATCAAGTATATCTTCGAGAAGCCTGCTTTATCTGAAAGGATCGCTAGATGGCAAATGACCCTAACTGAGTATGATATCCAGTATACTACCCAAAAAGCTATAAAGGGGAGTGTACTAGCTGACCATCTAGCTCATCAAGCCGTCAAAGATTACCAATCTATGAGATTCGACTTCCCTGACGAGGACATCATGACATTGGACAACATTGAAGGTAACGGACCTGAACAAGGATCCCGATGGACCCTGTACTTTGATGGTGCTTCAAATGCACTTGGCAACGGTATCAGAGAGGTACTCATTTCTCCGGAAGGTTGCCATACACCCTTCACTGCCCGAATTTGCTTCAGTTGTACCAACAACATGGCTGAATATGAAGCTTGCATCTTTGGTCTCAAGGCTGCAATCGACCTAGGAATCAAATCTTTGGTCGTATTTGGGGACTCAACTTTGGTTATCAGTCAAATCAAAGGAGAATGGGACACTAGACATCCTAATCTTATCCCGTATAAAGAACATGTCCTGACATTATTGCCTCATTTCGAGCAGATTACTTTTGAGCAGTTCCCGCGAGAAGAAAATCAGCTAGCAGATGCTCTGGCTACAATGTCTTCCATGTTTAAACTCAATTGGGATAATGAGGCTCCCAAAATCACCATCGAGCGAATGGACGAACCTGCGCACTGTCATGAGATAAATACCGAAGAAGTAATGGAACAACCCTGGTTTCATGAAATCAAAAGGTATCTCCAGACTCGAGAATACCCTGAAGGAGCTTCCGTCAATGACAAAAAGTTCTTAAGGAGATTTGCTGCCAAGTTTTTCCTAAGCAATGGCATCCTTTATAAGCGCAGCCATGATTGTGTTCTACTTCGTTGTGTGGACAAGGTTGAAGCAGAGTTGATTATGACCGAAATACATAGTGGCACATTTGGCACCCACTTAAGCGGACATACGATGGCTAAGAAGATTCATAGGGCAAGCTACTACTGGTCTACCATGGAAGCTGATTGTCATCAACATTCCCGTACTTGTCACAAATGCCAAGTCTATGCTGACAAGGTACATATTCCTCTTGTTCCCCTTAACGTTCTAACAGTTCTTGGCCATTCGCAATGTGGGACATCAACATGATTGGAGAGATCAAGCCTACGGCATCCAATGGACATCGCTTCATCTTGGTCGCTATTGATTATTTTACCAAGTGGGTCGAAGTAGCTTCCTACGCCTTTGTTACAAAGAATGTGGTTGCCCGCTTTATCAAGCAGAACCTCATATGCCGATATGGTATCCCTGACAGAATTATCACGGACAACGGTACAAATTTGAACAACACTATGATCACCGCTCTGTGCGAGCAGTTCAAGATTTATCATCATAATCCATCTCCCTATCGGCCAAAGATGAACGGTGTTGTTGAAGCCGCAAACAAAAATATCAAGAAGATCATTCAAAAGATGACAGTCACCTACAAGGACTGACATGAGATGTTACCGTTTGCTCTACACGGATATCGTACCACGGCGCGTACTTTAACAGGGGCAACCCCCTTTTCTTTGGTATATGGCATGGAAGCTATTTTACCTATGTAAGTTCAGATTTCCTTCCTTAAGGATTATGAAGGATGCCAGTTTAAGTGAAGACGATTGGATTCAGACCCAGCTTGACCAACTTAATTTGATCGACAAGAAACGACTTACTGCTGTTTGTCATGGTCAGACGTATCAGAAACGGATGATCAAGGCTTTCAACAAGAAAGTCATGCGTCAGGTATATCAAGTCGGAGATCTTGTAATCAAACAGATTATCTTGCCGCAAAGCGATCCCAGGGGCAAGTGGACTCCTACTTACGAAGGACCATTTGTGATCAAGAACATCTTTTCTGGTGGGGCAATGATTCTGACCACCATGGACGGCGACGACTTGCCGCACCCTGCGAATGCAGACATAGTCAAAAGATACTACGCATAAATGACCCGACAAGTTGAAAACCCGAAAGGGCGACTTGGGCAAAAATGGCCATCCCGGTGAATCAAAAACCCGAAAGGGCAGTTCAGGCAAAAATTAGGGATAAACAAAAAAATCGGTACACCCGGCAAGTTGAAAACCCGAAAGGGCGACTTGGGCAAAAAAGGGTTTCCCGGTGGACTGAAAACCCGAAAGGGAGGTCCAGGCAAAAATTAGGGAATTAAAGCGTATGACTATGTCTCGTCGGATCACTTTAAGGACAATCTCTTCACCAACAAGCTCCAAGCTTCTGATCAATCCAATCATCTACGAACGAAGCAACGAATGAACAAGATGCTCAGAGTCGTGAAGGCTATAGCGGAATGGGAACCCTATGGAATTATTGCACATAGCCATCTTTCTTTTGTATAAATTTTTTCTCAATTTACGACAACATTCTCTTACTAGGATGTCTGTCTCCTTTGTACAAATATACTTACAAAAGTTAATACAAAGATACTTCAAAGTGCAAAAATTTGCTTGCCTTTCCTTTCTTTTTACACTTATATTTTATTTGAAAACATCCAATGTTTTGTTAAATAGGCATATGCATTTGAATATAATCACTGCTTACAAATAAAACGAAATTGAGAAAGGATAATTACTGATAGGTTGAAGGTGTAGGAAGATATCATTGTGCTATTCCAGAAGAAATCCCCTGCAGTATGTCATTCAGATCCTCAATAAAGCTAAAACCTTGGAGTACATATCCTCAGCAGAGTTAAGCTTTAAGATCCCCAGCGGAGCCAGTGTATTCTAAACTCTTCAGCGGAGTTAAGTTTCAAAGTTCCCATCAGAATTAAGTCTCCAAACTCCCGATCCCCGGTGGAGCCCGAAAATCCTGAAATACATATCCCCAGTGGAGCTAGAATATTCTAAACCTTCTTCCCCAGCGAAGTCAAATTTCCAACTATCAATCCCCATTAGGAACCATTCAATTTTCCCCAACTTCCCCAGTAGATTGGTGTACAACCCAAGCTCCTGATTTCCCCGACCGAGTAAACACTCTCCCTACAGAGTTACTTCCCAACAGACTGAGGATTCTAGTTCCTGTTTCTCCATTCGAAGCCTCCCAGGTTTAATTCCCCAGTAGAGGTCGTCAGAGTTTTCCTTATTTCCCAAGAAAGTCATGAAGGATTCTCATTCCCCGCAGAGGTTGTTGAAGCTCTTGTTAAATCCCCACAAGTCACCAAGGATTTTCAATCCCCAGTGATGATCCCATGATTTCTCATTCTCGACAATCAAAGATCTTTAATCCCCAAGCAGTCAGCAAGGATTTCTCATCTTCAATAATCAAAGATTTTTGAGTCCTCAACATCGGTCAGGATTCACTTTCCCCGGCAGCAGTCAAGGATTTCATTATCTCCAGTTATCAAGGATTTCTTTTCCTCAGCAAGACAGCTACTCAGCTTACATGCACCTCCATTACATTCATATATCATAAGCATTAATGAAACACAGTTCATTGCATCATACATATCATGCAACATAACTTCGTATTTTAGCTAACATTTTACCCTTTTCAGGATAAGATTAAAAAGCTATTGTTCAACAACTATTCAGAGATTTCAGATACAGTATGGATACACCCCAGACACGACAGTTATTCTATTACTCATTCAAAATTTCAAGCCAAGATACAGTGTGGATACACCCAGACACGGCGGTCATTCTACTACTCATTCAGACTTCAGCGATCTGATACAGACTAGATACGCTCCAGACACGGAAGCCATTTTATCTCTCATTCAGATTCAACTAACAACTTCAAGTTCAGATACGCTCCAAACACGGATGCCATTCTGGCCCTTACACCAGAAGTTTGATTCTCCCCAGTGCAGTCGCCACGGAAGTCATTCTGTCACTTATTCAGATCCCAGTTACAGTTCCAGATACACTCCAGACACGGAAGTCATTCTGCTACTCATACATATCTCAACTACAGATACAGTCCAGATACGCTTCAGACACGGTTGCCATTCTACCACTCATTCAGAACTTATCCCCAGCACCTAGATGCTCCATACACAGATGTTTCTCTGTCCTCCACACCAACTACAGTTACAGCTCGGATATGCTCTAGACGCCATTCCCTTGCTCATACAAACCCAATCTCCAGATACAACTCAGATACGTTCCAAATACGGATACTATTCTGATGTTCATTCTACTAATTTTCAACAAACAAATCTTTGATGGCATCTTTAAGCCCATCTCCAGCAAGATTCTACCATCTCCAAATGGCATCTTTAAGCCCATTCCCTCAACAATATTTTGACGAGTGCAAATTTACGGGCACTCTAGTGTCCAATCCTCTTTTACCTTCGAGCCACGAAAGATAAACTTGCCAATCTAACTCTTCAGGTTCAAGAAGATTGAACAGGGGCAACTGTTGTACCCCAAAATTTTCCCTCTCATTTTATCAACATTTCTCATCACAAGGCTCTTGGAATTCAAGATCAAGGTAGAGTTTGCTCTGCTTAAGACACCTCCTTGCACTGTTGACCTAAATTAGGGTTTGAGTTTGCACAAGGATTTTTGGACCTTCAATGCTCAAAGTGACTTTCATACTTCATGTTAGACTCATAAGTTTTCCCATACTAAGTTTCAAGCCTTGAATCAAATTTTTGCCCAGTCAATTGGACAGTTGACCTAGAAATCAACTGTATTAGGGAAAAAGTCAACTGTGACCAATTTACAGTCAAACCTCATGAATTTTGACCCACATCAATATTATGAACTCATATGAACCATTTGATCAAGTTTGGACCATAAATCCACAAGAAATTTGATCAGATCACCAAAAGGGCAAAATAGTCATTTTTAGGGTTTTGATTGTACAAAGGCAATTTTTGACTGTTTGACCTAACCAATGGAAAATAAAGTTCAATAATGGACTCAAGGACTCAATGACATTATCTTGACCTATTCAACAAGTTCAAAAGATCTCAAATGCATAGGGTTGTCAGATGAATTTTTCAGTCAACTGATCAAAATTTGATTGTACACTGAAAAGTCAAACATTGACTTTTTGATCAAGATCAAGTGCCAAGGGTCATTTTTCATCAAGATGTGTCAAATTATGAAACTTGTTCATCAAGAAACCCAAAATTGCAAATTAGGGTTTGAAATTGAAAATTTTCATAACTTAGAATTTTTCTAAGTTATGAAATTTTCTTAATTTTTCCTAACTTTGCCCCATATTTTCACCATGATGAAAGTGGATTTAAACAAAACTTACAACATGAAAGTTGTATTCCTCCATAAAGTCTACAACTTTTATTCACAAAGTTTTCTCAAAAGAAGCTTGGATCTCAAGTTATGATTTTTTGAACAAGGGTCCCTAAAACTTTTAACTTAGAGAAATTTTGCCCTAGTTTAGGGAGGATTTTGACCCATCTTCTTGGCCATTTTTCACATAGTTCCACTTGGAGTATCAAGTTTCACTTCAAAGATGGATTATAGTACATGTTGCAAGATTTCCAAATTGTCCAAGAACTCCTCAAACACATTTGTGGTTAGAGAGAATCGAATGCTTGAAGTTGGCAAAAACTCACTTTGATCTATGGCCAATACATGTTCATACAAGTTGCAAAATCTGTCCAAACTAGCTTTCTAATGGTTTACAGGTCTCTAAACCAATTCACACTCAAAAATTAATTGCAAATACATTGGACATTGGTCTTATTCTGATCAACAAAGCTTGGCACAATGAATAAATCCATTTTGGGCATAAAGGTAGCACTTCCATTTACATAAAGCATGCTTTATGTCAAATTGAATTTCTTGAGCCATACACCAAGCCCTTTGCTGCAAACAAGGCTCCCTAATGTCAGGCAAAGTTCAACAACTTTGTGCAGCTAGGTTACAAGCCTGTACAACCATAGCATTGTCAACTCTCACTTTTTACTTAAAAACCAAGTAATCGTACAAAAGGTCAACAACTTGCATATCTGATATATTCAACTCTTGCCAACATTCAAAACAAGTTTTGCACATTGCCTTGAGTCAGAAACACGAGCCATTCATCCCTCAAACACTCTTGAACATCAAAACACCAAAAACTTGCAAAACAGGGCAGTTGCTGCAACTTGAGTGCCATAGCTCATTTTGCTCGTGCGTTTTGCTCCTTTCCACTTCAAACACCTTCCATTCAACTCACTCAAGCTATCCCAAACCTCCATTGCCAACTATAACTCCATTTACAGTGTTCACCATTTTCATTTCAAGCTTGTGCAGGTTGACTTCTAGTGGCTGATTCAGGGACATTCAAGGCAAGCTAGCTATTGGAAAAGATCAAGTGAAGTTCAGGAAAGCTACCAGACACCTCAAAACTTGTTGAAAAGATATGCATTGTCCTACTTGAATCCAACTGAAACAGGTTTTTTCTCACTTTCTATCTCTCTATTTAGGAACATTTAGCCTTAGGTTTGTGAATGAAAAATGTAGTATTCAATGCCATGAAGCTGTACATATGCTCAGTTTTCATTTATATTAAGTGTGCTAGAAGAATTTCATCCATGAACATGCTGAAAAAGCTAGGTCATATTTTAGGGCCAGAGAAATTCTCTCTGGTCTTTGAGAGTTAGGATTAATGCTTTATATGGTTAGATTCGTATTTAAATTTTCTACAAGTTTGATGTTGTGAGTTTTGGCAAAAGATCATGTTTCCAGGATGTTCAAGTTGGAACCAGGCACGCGCACGTTTACAGTTCTGGAGGTTGAAGATGAAGTCTGGGCTGGGCCTGACCTTCTTGCTGTCTGCACCCCCCTTTTGCTAAATGCACCCCCTGACCCATTTTCTTTATATTTTGTTATTTTTGTATTTTAACTTCATTTCTGATTTTGATTATTTAGTTCCAAATATAAAAATGCTCCATAAATATTTTCATTATTTTTTTACATTTATGTAGCATTTTATTTTATTTTTTTCTAATATAGAAAACATTCTAATACTTTTATATTATTTGTTTAAACTTAAAAATAATGTAAATAATACTTTTATTTTTATTTCTTATTTTATTCACACTGAAAATATTTTCTTGAATATATTTTATTTTTGTAAATATTTTATTTTTATTTTATACATACTTAATATATTTAATATATATATATATATATATATATATATATATATATATATATATATATATATATATATATATATATATATATATATATATATATATATATATATATATATATATATATATATATATATATATATATATATATATATATATATATATATATATATATATATATATATATATATATATATATATATATATATATATATATATATATATATACTTTTATTTTGTTAAATAATTAGAATAAAAATATAAAAATATTACCTTTTTATTTTTTATACTAAAAAATACCTTTTCTTTAATATATTTCATTTTTGTACATATTAATATATTTTTATATGTAAATAATATATAATATTATTTTCTTAAGGAAAATTAGGGTTTACCCCTTAATTAAATAAAATCAATTTTTTATTTATTTTAATTCTTTACACCTTTTTCACATTAAAGAACACTTTACATACATAAACAAATAAAACTTCTTTTTGCATAATACATTTTATTTAATATTTATTTATTTTGTTCATTTAAGAATTGTACATTTAAATATTGTTGCATTGAGATTCAATTTGGATGTAATAGTAATCTAGGGTTTATATTTCTTGTCAAATACCCCTTATTCAAAATTGTACCCCCATCCCCATAATCATGTTGTAATAGCTTAGAATTTAAATTCTCGCACTTAACGCTTTCAATTATGCCATGATTAGAGAATTAGGGTTTGTATGCAAAAATCAAATTAACAAATAGTTTGACCTAATCAAAGACAAAAATGCATGAAAAACAAACACAATGCACACTTGCACCCCTAGGGTTACAATCCACTTGTTGCCTTCAAAAATGGGCCATGGTATGCATGTTAAAGTACTTTGGCAAAACAAAAACAAAACAAAAGATCCTAGTCCCTCGATGACGCTATCTTGGTTGCCTAAACAAAAATGATCAAGTCCCTCAAGAAAATTTCCAAAAATACTTGACACAATTGCTATCATGGTCTATACGATGATCCGCGCCTGCCCCGTTTAACATCCTAACACAAGGTTGTTCACCAAATGCAATGGTGAAACAACACTGTTAAAAGGGTTAAAAACATAAGAAAGATCTTTGAGTAAAATACGGTAGATAGCTCTTAGTTACTTGATCAAAATCTTGCAAAACATCCTTGCTATTTTCAAACACACTTCACAACACAATTTCAAAATCCAACTTTCAAACATAGAACAATTTTCAAAAGACAAAAACACCTTTGTATACATTCAAACAAGAATCATTACAAAGGTTGCCACAATGATGGCCTCTTTTCAAAAACATCTTTCAAAACCACACACAAAGCACCATTTCAAACAATTGAAAAGCAAAGCAAGTGATCTAAACAAGTAACTAAGAGCCCATGGATAACCATGGATGAAAAGGGTGCTTGTACCTTCCCTTTTCATAATCTACTCCCCGAACCCAAGAAAAAATCTCAAAGGTCTTTCCTGTGCTTTTTGACCTTTCCTTAGGATAAAATAAAAAGTTGGTGGCGACTCTTGCTAAACCGAAACATTTGCGAACACAAACGCAAAACCTCAAGTCAGTTCTCCCACCGTATCACACATAGTATATACTCAAAATATTATTTTAATAAAGTAAATGCATGATTAAAAATAGTTTTGAGCACTAAGAGCATAAGATAAAAATTTTCATATACCTTAAGCCATAAGTCTTGAAAAGTTGATCTTGATCAATGAATCTTTGCTTGAGATAAATCTTCTATCTTGATCCATTCATTTTTGCATGCTATCTTGTCTTCATCAAAACATTTGGAAAGCTTGATTTCACAATCTTCATTCCAATTATTCCATTGCAAGATTGTTCATGGACCAACCCAAATAGAGATAGATTAATAATCATTTTGACATCATTAAAATAATTATCGAGGTACTTTTCCCTCACAAGCTTATTTACCGAGAAATATTGGAGTACCATTCGAAGATGTTAAAGGAATTTCTAGAGGATCAGAGCCAACGAGTTTCATGTATCCAAGGTTTTGTCTAAACCTTTACCCAAACTTGTGTTTCACATCTCAATTATTTTTGCATTGGTTAATGAACTTTATGAACTCATTTAATTATTTATTTCCCTCAATGTTATTACTCAACAGTTCATAAATTTGGATAATTACTAGCATTTGTCTAAACTTGTGCCTTATTTATGTGCATTTAACTTATGCACATTTTCTATTTCTTTTCCACACACTAAACATATTGTGATACGGTGGGAGAACTGACTTGAGGTTTTGCGTTTTTGTTCGCAAATGTTTCGGTTTAGCAAGAGTCGCCACCGGCTTTTATTTTATCCAAAATGAAAGGTCAAAAAGCACAGTAAAGACCTTCAAGATGTTTTCTTGAGTTCGGGGGGTAGATTATGAAAAGGGAAGGTGCTAGCACCCTTTTCATCCATGGTTTTCCATGAGCTCTTAGTTACTTGTTTAGATAACTTGCTTTTCTTTTCCAATTGTTTGAAATGATGCTTTGTGTGGTTTTGAAAGTATTTTGAAAAGAGGCCTTTGTTTTGGAAATCTTTATAATGATTCTCGTCCGTAAGAATGTATACAAAGATGTTTGTCTTTTGAAAAATGTTTCAATGTTTTGAAAGTTGTTTGGAAATGTTTTGAAATGTGTTGTGTGTTTTTGAAAATAGAAAGGATGGTTTGCAAATTGATCAAGTAACTAGAAGCATCTACCTACTCAAAAGTCTTTCCTACACATTTTTATTCCTTTGACATTGTTGTTTTACCATTGCATTGGTAAACAACCCTATCTTTGGATGTTAAACGGGACGGGAGTGAGTCATCGTATGACCATGATAGCAATGGTGCCAAGTATCTTAGCAAGTTTTTAGGGACTAAGATCATTTGTTTTTAGGCAACCTTGTCTAGCGTCATCGAGGGACTATGATCTTTTGTTTTGTTTTGTTTTGCCAAGATACCTAGCATGCATACCATGGCCATTTTGTAAGGCAACAAAGTGGGTGAAACCCTAGAGGTGCTTGTATGCAAGGTCTTGTCATTTTTCATACATTTTGTCTTGTATTTAGGTCATGCTATTTGTTTTTTGTTTTTGGTCTTTTCATTCAAAATCCTAATTTACTAAACATGCATATAGTGCGATAAATTGCGTAATGTAAATCTAAACTATTACAACAATATTATGGGAGGGGGGATACAAATTTTGAATGGGGATATTTGCACAAAATAAAACCCTAATTCACTATTACAACCCAATTGAATTTATTGTACAAATAAATAAATAAGCAAATATTTAAATATGCAATAAAAATGTATGTATGCAAAAATATTTTGTATTTATTTTTATGTATGTGAAAAATAAATTACTTAAGTCTAAAATAAGAAAAAAATATTGTGATTATTTTTGAAAGGGTAAAAAACCCTAATTTTGTTCAAAAGAAATATATTCTATATTATTCATTTTTATTCAAGAATAATAATAATATGTACAAAAATGTTAAAAAATTAAGATATGTGAGAAAATAATATTGTATGTGTATAATATAATAAAATAAAATATTTAAGTATTTTAATATTATTTACAAGTTTATTCAAGAAAATAAATTCTATTAAACCTAATAAACTATTTTTATGCCATAAAAAATAATAAAAATAATAAAATAAAATGCAAAAAATTAAGAAAATATTTTTGGAATTTTTTAATGTTCAGAAAAAAAATGATAAAGTCAGAAAATATAAATTATGCAAGAAAATACAAAAAAAAATATAAAAATATGCAAAGGGGGTGCAAAAGCAAAATGGGGGATGGGAATAGAAACAGGCCCAAGGCCCTGGCCCAGGACAACTTCGTCCCTGACCTCCAGACAGAAAATGCGCGTGTTTCCTCTTCAACCTGTATCTCTTGCATACGTGCATAAAAATAAAATCTTGCAACATGAAACTTGTAGCATGTTAACTCACGATTCTAATGATATAAAAATATGACATAACTCTAAAAGATCAAGAAGAATTTTAATGGCCCTAATTTCTGACCTAATTTTTTCAGCATGTTCAACATCCAAATACTCTTAGCTCGGTTAATATAAATGGAATCTATGCATATGTACAACTTAAGCATGTTGAGGACTATATCTTTGCTTCACAAACCTAAGCTTAAGGATGCCTAAGTAAAGATATAGAAACTTGACAAATACCTTGTTCAGTTGAGCTTGAATATGGCAATGTGGGAACTTTGAGTGAGGCCTGAAAGTCGTGTGAGCTTGCTTGAAGTTCCCTCAAGCTGTCCCAATGCTCAGCTGGCCTTGTAGTTGCTTGAATCTTCCTATAGAAGTCAACCTGCAAACTCAAAAAGTGAAAATGGTGAAGCTTGAAACAGGGGTTCCAGGTGCTAGACAAAGCCCTGGACAGTTTAGGTAGGAGGTATGGAATGTGTTTGAAGCCTTGAAACAAAAAACGCACGAGCAAAATATGAGTTGGCTAGTGATTTGCAGAGGTTGCCCTGTTTGGGAAGAAAATGGTGTTTTTTGTGTTTGAGGGTGTTTTGAATGCTATCGGTTCGGGCTTAAGCTTACAACAAAGTTCTGAGCTTGTTTGAAATGTTACAAAGTCTTGCCTTTATAAGATACACAAGCTTACTTGACTTTTGCAAGTTTGCTTGTTTTTGAAGAAAAGGTGAAGTGACAAAGCCAAAGGCCTGTACATGCTAGCTTATGGACTGATAGGGTTGGTGAAATTTTTCTGATGTTTATGGATCTTGTTTGCAACAAGAGATCAGGTCCATGGCTCAAGAATTACAAAATTGCAAAAAGCATGCTTTATCAAAATGGTATTATACACTTTATGCCATTTTTGGATTAATTCAATGTACAAAGCTTCAAAGATCAAAATAAGATCATTATCCATTGTGTTTGCATTAAATTATGGAGTTTGTAAAGGATTAGGACCTGTAATACCAAGTACAAGCCTGCTAGGACAAATTTGCAACTTGTAACATTGTGACAAATGCCTTGAACAAAAGTGATAAATTGCCATTTTCATTTCTTCGATTCTCCCTAACCATAAATGATCTTGGAGAGTTCTTGGACATTTTGGAAATATTGTAACATTCTCTACAATCCATCTTTGAAATTAATTTTGAGATACCTCTTGGAACTAGGTGAAACATTTCCATGAAGTTAGGTCAAAAACCTGTCTAAACTAGGGTAAAATTTCACTAAGTTAAAAAGTTTATGGACATTCACAAAATCATAACTTGAGATCCAAGCATCTTTTTGGAAAACTTTGTGAATCAAAGTTGTATATTTTGTGGAGGAATACAACTTTCATGTTGGAAGTTTTCTTTGAATCTAATTGCATCATGGTGAAAAAGTTGGGGAAAAATAAGAAATTTTCATAACTTAGAAAAATCCTAAGTTATGAAAAATTTCAAATTAAAACCCTAATTTTCAAAATTAGGTATCTTGGTGAACAAGTTTCATTTTTTGACACATCTTGATGAAATATGACCCTTGGCACTTGATTTTGACCAAAAAGTCAAAGTTTGATTGTTCAGTGTACAATTGGTTTTTGATTAGTTGACTGTAAAACTCATCTGTCAATCCAATGCATTTGAGATCTTTTGAACTATGTGATTAGGTAAAGTTGATTCCATTGATTCCTTGAAACCATTCTTGAACCCAATTTGCCAATGGCTAGGTGAAAAATCAGAAATTGCCCTTCTACAGTCAAAACCCTAATTTTGACCATTTTGCCCTTTTGATGATCTGATCAAATTTCTTGAGGAGTTGTGGTCCAAACTTGATCAAATGGTTCATGTGAATCTATAATGTTGACGTGGATAAAAAATTATGAGGTTTGACTGTAAATTGGCCATGGTTGACTTTTTTCCCAATACAGTTGATTTTTAGGTCAACTGTCCAATTGACTGGGCAAAAAAAGTGATTCAAGGCTTGAAACTTGGTATGAGCAATCTTAGAGGTCCAACATAAAGTATGAAAGTCACATGAGGCATTGGAAGTCCAAAAATCTATGTGCAAACTCAAACCCTAATTTCAGGTCATCAGTGCATGGAGATGTCTTGAGCTGAGCAAACTCTAATCTGGTCTTGAGTCCAAGAAGTCTTGTGAGGAGAATCTTGATAAAATGAGAGGGCAAATTTTGGGGTATAGCAGCTGCCCCTGTTCAATCTTCTTGAACCTGAAGAGTTATATTGGTGAATTTTTCCGTTCGTTACTCGAAGGTAAAAGATGATTGGACACTAGAGTGCCCATAAATTTGCACTTGATGAAGTAGTTGAGGGAATGGGCTTAAAGATGCCATTTGGAGAGGTGATAGAATCTTGTTTGGAGATGGGCTTGTAGATGCCATCCAAGAATGTTTGCTGTAAATTAGGAGAATGAACATCAGAATGGTATCCGTATCTGGAACGTATCTGAGTTATATCTGGAGATTGAATCTATATGAGCAAGGGAATAGCAGTCGTGTTTGGAGCGTATCCGAGCTGTAACTATATTTGAATTTGAATGAATAACATAATGACTTCCGTGTCTGGAGTGTATTTGTATTGTATTTGAGTCTGAAATCTGAATAGGCGACATAATGGCATCCGTGTCTGGAGCGTCTCCGGGCTGGGGGAAAAGTCAGAATAAGTGACAGAATGGCAATCGTGTCTGGAGTGTATCTGGACTGTATCTGAATAAGAGATATGCAAGTTGAATCTGAATGAGTATCAGGATGGCATACGTGTCTGGAGCGTATCTGAACTGTATCTTGACTTGAAATCTGAATAAGTATCAGAATGACTTCCGCGTCTGGAGTGTATCTGAGCCAGGGAAAATCAGAATAAGTGACAGAATGGCAACCGTGTCTGGAGCGTATCTGGACTGTATCTGTACTCGAAATTTGACTAAGTGGCAGAATGGCAACCGTATCTAGAGCGTATCTGAACTGTATCATGAGGTTGAG
Organism: Vicia faba; assembly: GCA_948472305.1. Lineage (NCBI taxonomy): Eukaryota > Viridiplantae > Streptophyta > Magnoliopsida > Fabales > Fabaceae > Vicia > Vicia faba. The sequence goes on along the minus strand of OX451736.1, from coordinate 1,616,067,894 downwards.
GTTTGAATAAGTAACATAATGACTTCCGTGTCTGGAGTGTATCTGTACTGTATCTTGACTTTGAATTCTGAATGAGTAGCAGAATAACTTCCGTGTCCGGAGTGTATCTTTACTGTATCTGAAATATTTCAATATTTGTTAAAGATAACTGTTAATCTTATCCTGAAAAGGGTAAAATGTTAGCTGAAACACAAAGTTATGTTGCATGAAATGTATGATGCTATGAAATGTGTTTTTATCAATGTCTATGATATATGAGTGTAATATATGTGCATGTAAGCTTATTCGTTGTATTGCTAAGGAAAATAAATCCTTGACAGCTGGGGATAACAAAACCCTTGACGGCTGTCGGGGAAGATAAATCCTTGACTGTTGAGGATGAGAAATCCTTGGAGACTGCTGGGGATTAAGAGAAATCCTGACTTCTCTAGGGATATAGAGATCCTTCATGCCTTTGAAGTTGGAGGATGATAAACATTCTGTTGTGAGAATAATGCCAAGTGTTGCTTGAGAAACCTGCTTGGGGAATCCCGAGAACTTTGATGACTATGGCTAGGGATTACACAATGGGAATCCTTACTCGGTTGGGGAATAGGAAAAACTTTGATGGTTTCTGTGGGGAACTAAGAATGGGAATCTTCATTCCGTTGAGGAGTAATGAAAACTTTGGCGACTTCACTGGGGAAATCAGGAGTTTGGGTTGTATGCCAATCTGCTGGGGAATTATCCGAAGTTGTCATCTGGTTAGCTGTCAGGCTTCAAAGCAACTTGTTGGGAAATTATCAGGTTTTAAGATAACTCGCAGGGGAATTTGAGGAAACTGGAGGATTCCCACTGGGGTTTAAAGGTTGAAGTTTCATCTCCACTGGGGAAGAAAGTTTCATCTCCGCTGAGGATCTGTAGTTCAAAGTTTTGGCTCCACTAGGGATTGGGAGTTTGAAATTTTAACTCTGATAGGGATTAGATGATGTACTGTAGGGATTGCCCTTGGAATAGCCTAAAGACGTTTTCCTATACTTTCAACCTGTCAGTAATTAATCTTTTCCAAATCGTTTATTTGTAAACAATGATTATATTCAAATGCATATGCTCATTAATAAATCATTGGACATTTTCAAATAAAACAAAGTGTAAAAAGGAAAAGACAAATAGTTTTCTGCACTTTGAAATATCTTTGTATTAACTTTGTGTAAGTATTTCATATAAGGGAGACAGACATCCTAGTAAGAGAACGTTGTCATAAAAGTGAGAAAAATTTATACAAAGAAAGATGGCTATATGTAAAAATTCCATGGGGTTCCCATTCTGCTATAGCCTTCGTAGCTCTGAATATCTTGTCCATTCGTTGCTTCGTCTGAAGATGATTGAATTGATCAGAAGCCCAGAGCTTGTCCGTGAAGAGATTGTCCTTAAAATGATCCGACGAGACATAGTCATACGCTTTAGTTCCCTAACTTTTGCCTGGACCGCCCTTTCGGGTTTTTGATCCACCGGGAAACCCTTTTTTGCGCAAGTCGCCCTTTTGGGTTTTCAACTTGTCGGGTGTACATATTTTTTTGTTTTATCCCTAACTTTTGCCTGAACCTCCCTTTCGGGTTTTCGATTCACCGGGATGCCCTTTTTTTGCCTAGGTGTGTCAACCTAGCGGGTCATTTATGCGTAGTATCTTTTGACTATGTCTGCGTTCGCAGGGTGCGGCAGGTCGTCGCCGTCCACGATGGTTAAGATTATTGCCCCACCAGAAAAGATATTTTTGATCACAAATAGTCCTTCGTAGGTAGGAGTCCATTTTCCCCTGGGGGCACTTTGAGGCAAGATGATCCGCTTGATTACTAGATCCCCGACTTGATATACCTGGCGCATGACTTTCTTGTTGAAATCCTTGATCATCCGTTTTTGATACGTCTGACCGTGGAAAACAACAGTAAGTCGCTACTCGTTAATTAAGTTCAATTGATCAAGCCGGGTCTGAATCCAATTTTCTTCACTCAAACCAGCATTCTTCATGATTCTCAAGGAGGGAATCTGAACCTCGATAGGCAAAACAGCTTCCATTCTGTATACCAAAGAATATGGTGTTGCCCCAGTTGATGTGCGTGTCGTGGTATGGTACCTGTGGAGAGAAAACGGTAGCATCTCATGCTAGTCTTTGTAGGTGACTCTCATCTTTTGTATGATCTTCTTGATATTTTTGTTTGCAGCTTCGACAACACCATTCATCTTTGGCCGATAGGGAGATGAATTGTGATGTTGAATCTGGAACTGCTCGCACAAGGCGGTGATCATAGTGTTGTTAAGGTTTGTACCATTGTCAGTGATGATCCTTTCGGGGATGCCCTACCGGCAAATAAGGTTCTGCTTGATGAAGCGGGCAATAACATTGTTTGTGACGGATGCGAAGGAAGCTGCTCCGACCCACTTGGTAAAGTAATCAATGGACACTAGGATGAAGCGGTGTCCATTGGATGCTGTAGGCTTGATCTCTCCAATCATGTCGATTCCCCACATAGCAAAGGGCCAAGGAGCTGTTAAGACATTGAGAGGAACTGGAGGTATATGTACCTTGTCCGCATAGATTTGACATTTGTGACAAGTCCTGGAATGTTGATAGCAGTCAGCTTCCATGGTAGACCAGTAATAGCCTGCCCGTAGAATCTTCTTAGCCATCGTATGCCCGCTAGAGTGAGTGCCAAAGGTACCATTGTGCAGTTCGGCCATGATCTGTTCAGCTTCAATCTTGTCCACACAACGGAGCAGAATGCAATCATGATTGCGCTTGTACATGATACCATTACTTAGGAAGAACTTAGCTGAGAATCTCCTTAAGAACTTTTTATCATTGACTGAAGCTCCTTCAGAATATTCTTGAGCCTCGAGATACCTTTTGACTTCATGGAATCACGGCTGGTCCACTACTTCTTCGGTATTAATCTCGTGACAATGTGCAGGTTCGTCCATCCGTTCAATGGTGATTTGGGGAGCCTCATTATCCCAGTTAAGTTTAAACATGGATGACATTGTAGCTAGAGCATCTGCTAGCTGATTTTCTTCTCGTGGGAAGTGCTCGAAGGTAATCTGCTCGAAATGTGGCAATAATGTAAATACATATTCTTTGTAAGGGATGAGGTTTGGATGCTTAGTGTCCCACTCTCCTTTGATCTGACTGATGACCAAATCTGAGTCCCCAAACACAATCAAAGATTTGATCCCCAAGTCTAAGGCAGCCTTGAGTCCAAAGATGCAAGCTTCATACTCTGCCATGTTGTTAGTACAGTTGAAGCAAAGTCTGGCTGTGAAAGGAGTATGGCAACCTTTTAGGGAGATGAGTACCGCGCCGATACCGTTGCCAAGTGCGTTGGAGGCACCATCAAAGTACAGGGTCCATTGGGATCCTTGTTCAGGTCCGTCATATGGTCTGAGATCTTCAATGTTGTCCAATATCATAATGTCTTCGTCGGGGAAGTTGAACCTCATGGATTGGTAATCCTCAACAGCTTGATGAGCCAGATGGTCAGCTAGTACACTCCCCTTTATAGCTTTTTGGGTCATGTATTGTATATCGTATTCTGTCAGGATCATCTGCCACCTAGCTATTCTTCCAGATAGAGCAGGCTTCTCAAAGATGTAATTGATCGGATCCATCTTAGATATCAGCAAAGTGGTATGAGTCAACATATAATGCCTTAACCGGTGAGCAGCCCATACCAAAGCGCAGCAAGTTTTCTCAACAGTGAGTATCGGGTCTCACATTCGGTAAACTTTTTGCTAAGGTAATAAATGGCATGCTCTTTTCGGCCAGACTCGTCATGCTGCCCCAGTACACACCCCATTGAATTTTCTAGGACGGTTAGATACATGATTAGCGATCTTCCTTCGACAGGAGGCATCAAGACAGGAGGTTCAAGCAAATACTCTTTTATTCTGTCAAAGGCAATCTGGCATTCGTCAATCCATTTAACTATCTGATCTTTCTTCAACAACTTGAAGATTGGTTCACAGGTAGATGTTAGGTGAGAGATGAACCTAGCAATGTAGTTTAGGCGTCCCAAGACACCTCTGACCTCCTTCTCAGTGCGAGGAGCAGGCATCTCTTGTATAGCTTTGGCTTTGGCAGGATCAACCTCGATGCCCTTGTTGCTGACAATGAAACCCAAGAGTTTACCGGACCGGACTCAGAATGTGCACTTGTTAGGGTTTAACCTTAGCTTGTACTCCTTCAACCTGACAAACAGCTTTTGCATGCGGTCGATGTGTTCTTCTTCCGTTTGTGATTGGGCTATCATGTCATCTACGTAGACTTCTATCTCATGATGTATCATATCATGAAACAAAGCTACCATGGCGCGTTGATAGGTTGCCCCGGCATTCTTCAGTCCAAATGGCATCACTTTGTAGCAGAACGTACCCCACTGTGTAACAAAAGTAGTTTTCTCCATGTCTTCAGGTGCCATTTTGATCTGGTTGTAACCTGAAAATCCGTCCATGAAAGAAAATACCTTGTGCTGAGTTGTGTTGTCAACCAGGATGTCGATGTGCGGAAGTGGAAAGTCATATTTAGGGCTAGCCCTGTTTAAATCTCTATAATCCATGCACATTCTCACTTTTCTGTCCTTCTTAGGCACGAGCACAATGTTAGCAACCCATTATGGATAGGAAGTAACAACAAGAAATGCAGCATTGAACTGCTTCATAACTTCTGCTTTGATCTTTTCTGACATGTCGGGCCTCATGCGGTGGACTTTTTGTTTGACTGGTGGACAGTCTTCTCTTGTGGGTAGACGGTGTACCACAATGTCTGTATTGAGTCCCGACATATCTTCGTAAGACCAAGCAAAGATCTCAACATATTCATGTAACAGCTGAATTAGGCGCTCTTTGACACTTGGGTCTAGGTTGGCACCCACTCTGACTTCTTTTTTGTCTTCCTCGGTACCCAAGTTGATTGTCTCTAACATCTCCTCATGAGGTAGAATAGCCATTTCTTCCTGTTGTAGCAGTCTAGCCAATTCTCCCGGCACCTCACAATCTTCCTCACCTTCGTATTCGGCATGGTAGACCAGATCTTCAGAGTCACTGAAGGCCATAGCAGAATTGTTACCCATGGAATCCGAAATGGAAGGGTACCTGCATTTGTGAGTGTGGGTGTGTGTAAGGGATAGCCACCTTTAAACAAATAAAATGTAAAAAGAAAGACAATGAACACAAAAGTTTATATGTGAAAACGTCCATGATTCATTAAAATGGCATATGAAGATGAAAAATCAAACCCTTACAAATGGACCTATGTGCCTCGGGTAAGGCACAAGGTTAAAAGTGTACGAATTGTTTGAGAATTATTACAAACCAACAGAAATGTTTGAAAGATAAATTACTGCGGTATGAAAGTAATCGGAACAAAGTCTTTTGCTTCCTAGTTGCACAGTCCTTCGTCAACAGTTGGGAATATCCAGTCTTCCAGGCTGCCCTCTTCTTCACTATCTTCCAAAGCACTGACATTATGGCCATGCCTTGGCATTAGAGCAGAGATTACATTCGGCTTTTCAGGGGCGTCGAATTCAACTTCTTTAGCGTCTATCAAATCCTGAATCTTATTCTTGAGGGCCCAACAATTGTTGGTGTCGTACCCCGGGATCTCTGAATGATAAGCACACTTGGCGTTCGAATGGTAGTACGGAGAAGCAGTATTCGGGTTCTTCGGGTCCTCTTTCAAACTCGCAAGGTTTAACTTCAAAATATGGGGTAGAACCTGAGCAGGAATCATGTTTATCCGGGTGAATTGTCGTACAGGCCTTTCCACCCTTGTTTGCTTGGTTCTGGGTTGATTGTTTCTGGGCTGATCAGCTGCAGACTTCTGAATCATTACGGCCCCCACCGCTGGCCGGCGCTCAACTCTTCCTTGACCTCTTTGGGAGTAGACATCTGATACTTCCTTCTTTGCCGGAAAAGTCTTTTTGATTGCAGCGGAAGCAGATGCATCTTTTTGAATTTTCCTGCTTTTTATGCCGGCTTCAACTCTCTCACCAGTTAGAATCAACTCAGTGAACCCCGCAGAGGAGCTTCCAATCAGATGATTAAAGAAAGGCCCTGACAGAGTTCCCAAGAACATGTCTACTAGCTCCCTCCCAGATAGAGGTGGTTGTACTCGTCCTGCCAAGTCTCTCCATTTCTGGGCATACTCTTTGAAACCTCCATTTGAGACCATGCCCATACTCTGCAATTGAGTACGGGTTGGTGCTAAGTCCGCATTGTATTGATACCGTTTATAGAAGGCGGCTGCCAAGTCTTTCCAATTATGTACATCATACCTCTCCAACTGGTAGAACCAATCCAGCTGCGTCCCCGACAAACTGTCCTGGAAAAAGTGGACCCACGGGTCTTTGTCAGAAGAATGCAGTTGAATTTTCCTGACATAATATCGTAGGTGCATCTTGGGACAAGACAACCCATCATACTTGGCAAATAGAGGTACTTTAAACTTAGGAGGTATTACAATTCCAGATACCAACCCTAACTCCTCAAAGTCCAGCCCAAGCACTCTCTGTATCTCCATAGCTGCCAGACATTCTTCCAAGTTTTTGTATTTGTCATCTGCAGGAGGGTATTGTTGTTCAGAGTAGTCCTCATCTTCCTCTTCTTCAACTTCAGAATCTGAGGGCACGACAATCTCTTTACCCTTTCTCTCTCCTTCCTCAGAGGTTGATGGAAAATCTAGGACCCTTCTGGCTTGACCTTCAAACCTTCTGCCCATGGTAGCCACACCGGCTCTCTTCTTTTTCTTTTTCTCTTTTTCCTTCTCTAGCAGAGTTTTGAGCTCCTCCCGCCCCTTGGCCAAGGTCAAAAGTAGTTGTTGAAATTGTGAATTCTGAGCTTGTAAGTCTTTGACCGTTTGTTCAATATCCATTTTGCTTAAATAAACAACAGAGAGATGAGGAAACTTGGTGTGAAGACCTGTTTATGCATATGATGAATGATATGTATTCATGTAATGCATTCAAGGATTCATAAATTCAAATTTGTTTTAAACAAAAAAGAAACATACGTCATATTAATAAGATAGAATTGTTAGTACATCAATGCCCCACGGGCAAAATAATACAAAATTCTAAGGTAAAAAGACGTTGCGCATCCTCTTTGGGGAAATGTAGGTGTTGAGAGTCTGCTCTTCGTGAAGTTGACGAGTAAGTTCCAAAACCTTCTTCTCGCTTGCGTAGAATTGGGCTTCAAAAGTATCGCGCTCTCCCTTGAGCTGTATCCAACTCCTTTGCAGATCTTCGAGTGATGTTGGCATGTCAGGATGTAGGAGGGTGTATGGAACCTCTCCTTACATAACAGGCTCTATAATCACAGGGAGAATGGAGGGGTAAGGCATCATAAGACTTTGGGCGCGGGTTCGTACCCACTTGACGTAAGGCTCAAGGGGGATGGAATTCTTGTGTCCCAAGGTCTTATTGTCTACCTTGTTTGGCATCCTCCAAGCTCGGATAAACCTTTGTCGAAGTCCTTGATCGTCGTTGTCGAAGTCAAAAACCAAGTCTGGAATCAGCATGTCATGTGGGCTATCCCTTCGGGCATACCCAAACTGTCTCAGAGCCAAGCAGGGGTTATAGGTAATGTCTCCCCTAATGCCAAGTAGAGGGACATTAGGGAATTCCCCACAATGGTCAATGATGATAACATTCTCTTTAGATCGAGAACACCAATAGATATCTGAATGTGTAAGAGTCATCAATCGTTGTGACCACCTTAAACCTTGCTCATTCTTCAAGACTGATTGGGGAAGATGAGAAATAAACCATCTTGCCAGTAGAGGAGTGCAACACATGAGAACACCTCTTTTCCTCATTGTTCGAGTGTGAAAAGAGTGCAAGATATCCCCAAGCAAAGTAGGCACCGGGTTACGAGCCATGAAGATTTTGACAACACTCACATCTATAAGTTGGTCAGGGTTAGGGAACAAGACCATCCCATAGATGAGAAGAGCTACAATCTCCTCAAAAGCTTGTAAGTCCAAAGAATTCCAGCAGCTTTGGGCCTTCTCAAACAAGAACTTTGCCAAGAAGCCTTTGACACCACTTCTAATTTCCCAATATGTTGTGACCTCAGATGAGTGCAAGTGTAGGGCTTGAGCAATCTCTTCTGGCTTTGGATCTCTTTCCGTACCGTTGAAGGGTAGTTGATTGAGAATAGGAATTCTCAAGAGTTGAGAAAATTCCTCCAAAGTGGGCACAAGCTGGTAGTCAGGAAATGTGAAGCAGTGATGCAAAGGGTCAAAGAACTGGAAAAGAACTTTCATCATGTCTTCCTCTATGTTGGAAGTGACTAAGTTGAGAAGACGACCATGCCTCTCGGTGAATGGAGAATTCTCAGGAATCCTTGAAGCTATCTCCTTGAGTTGTGGAGGAATTCTTACAAGGTTGACTTGAATAGTTTTCCTGCGAAGTGATTCCATAACCTACAAAGCAAGAACAAAGATGAACTTCCAAAATCCTTACAATGGTTAGTGGATGCATATGATTCTTCATGATGTCCATGATGTTATGCACAAGTATGTATGTACATGCAAGTCACACAAGTTCCTAGTTTAGGCTTGCAAGGGATTTCATAGGTAAGTACCCTCTTGAAGTTTAGTTGGATCAACCTGTCCTAGAAATAGTAACCGGGTTCTAAGGAGCTCAATATCACTGGATTGTTTTCTGTGTTCATTGTTTCAATTTAGCCACTTTACTGGCGACCGAAATATTCCATGAAAACAACCCTCAATGAGTGTAGTATCGAGTATCTACCAACTTCGGACTGTACAAAAGCCGGTCATCTCACTACATCCTAAAAGGCCAAGTTGGTCAAGTAAAGGTTCTAAAAGTTCATTAGTGCTTCATGACATCACCCAGCGGCCCCGTATTCTCTTTGATTGACTCAAAGGCTACCGGTACCCATAAATATGTCGCACTAATATAGCTATTGCTTAGACCATGTCGGTATACCCCGCACAGTTTCCACAATGTATTGCTATTTACCTATGAATGTTTCCCAAATCCGGGTAGAGGATTCAAACCCAAACAATAGAACCTAAGTGTAAATAAAACAAGTCAAGAGAGATAAGCATGTAAAGGTGATCTAAAACCCTAAGGTAACCCCACTTTTAAAATTCTCCCCAGCAGAGTCGCCAGTTCTGTGATACGGTGGGAGAACTGACTTGAGGTTTTGCGTTTGTGTTCGCAAATGTTTCGGTTTAGCAAGAGACGCCACCGACTTTTATTTTATCCAAAAGGAAAGGTCAAAAAGCACAGGAAAGACCTTCGAGATGTTTTCTTGAGTTCGGGGGGTAGATTATGAAAAGGGAAGGTGCTAGCACCCTTTTCATCCATGGTTTTCCATGGGCTCTTAGTTACTTGTTTAGATCACTTGCTTTAATTTTCCAATTGTTTGAAATGGTGATTTGTGTGGTTTTGAAAGTATTTTGAAAAGAGGCCTTTTTTTTGGCAATCTTTTTAATGATTCTCGTTCGTAAGAATGTATACAAAGATGTTTGTCTTTTGAAAAATGTTTCAATGTTTTGGAAGTTGTTTGGAAATGTTTTGAAATGTGTTGTGTGTTTTTGAAAATAGCAAGGATGATTTGCAAATTGATCAAGTAACAAGAAGTATCTACCTACTCAAAAGTCTTTCCTACATATTTTTATTCCTTTGACATTGTTGTTTTACCATTGCATTGGTAAACAACCCTATCTTTGGATGTTAAACGGGACGGGCGTGGGTCATCGTATGACCATGATAGCAATGGTGCCAAGTATCTTAGCAAGTTTTTAGGGACTAAGATCATTTGTTTTTAGGCAACCTTGTCTAGCGTCATCGAGGGACTATGATCTTTTGTTTTGTTTTGTTTTGCCAAGATACCTAGCATGCATACCATGGCCATTTTGTAAGGCAACAAAGTGGGTGAAACCCTAGAGGTGCTTGTGTGCAAGGTGTTTTCATTTTTCATGCATTTTGTCTTGTATTTAGGTCATGCTATTTGTTTTTGATTTTTGGTCTTTTCATTCAAAACCCTAATTTACTAAACATGCATGAAATTCTGGCTGCAGATACTCAATGTCACGTTCAATGTTATGACACCGTATCTGACTTTCTATAAGACAGTAAATACAAAAATAGTAAAGAACACAGTCAATTGTTTACCCAGTTCAGTGTGCAACAACACCTACTCTGGGGGCTACCAAGCCAGGGAGGAAATCCACTATAAGAGATATTAATTCAGGAATAAACCAACCAGTTTACCTCCTTCACTTAAGACCTACCCAATGCAACTTCAATCTAAGTACAACTTAAACCTGAGTTCCTACTCACTCCCCCTCAATCACAGCAGTGATACTTAAAACAATTGACTAATGATTTAATGAAGACACTCTTCAAAACATACACTTGATTATGCTTCACAGCTTTTTAATCAAGCAACACAAACACTCTTGGTTCACAGCTTTGAGTGATACATAACCTAACTTGACTTTGCTTCAAAGCTTTAGTCAAGAGACACAAAACACTCTTGCTTCAAAGCTTTGAGTGATACAAAACCCTTACAATTAAAACCTATTCCAAGTCACTTATCACAATGATACTTGCTTGGATTATAATAGTTAAAGCTATACAGCTTCTAAAAGATCTTCTGTCAAAAGGGATAAATTCCAAACAACAGCCCTGTTGAATATATAGCAGCTGCATCTTCAGTTAGGGTTTCCACAAAAAGCTAGGGTTAATTCCGTTTGACCTTAAGACTTGGTCACAAGACTTTATCAACCAGGTTAGGGTTGAGCTAGGTTAACCCCAAGTCCACGAGATTTTCTGTTCTGGAAAGACTGAGTCATTTTCCTGAAAAAACTCAGAATTACCTAAACTGCATAACTGTTAGTTCAGAACAGGATGTCTTAACATTTGTTATGACATCTGAATTCTTGTCTACTGATTTTGGTAAATGTGATCTTTTTGCAAAATGCTCAGATACACACTCATAAACAGCAGCACTTGTATGACAATATTTTTCTGCAAAGGTACCTAATAAATCAGTACCTAATAAACTAGAATGTTATGACATCAGTCATGACATTCACACACCTGGTTTTACCAAAAATGCATGCCAATAACTAAACAACTACAAACTCCCCTTTTGGAAGATTTTTGGCTAAAGCCCCTAAGCAATCAGAGATAGATAGCAGCAGAATAAATATGACTGTAGAAAAATAGAATGTCTATCAAGTAATTGACCACAGAATAATATCTCCCCCTCTTTAGCCACAAATGGGCCAAAGATACATGTTCTTAAAAGTTATACAGTCATCCCAAAAGTAATAAAAACAACAACTAAAAACTGAACACACTTGCAAACTCCACCAGGAAACAGCAGCAACTCCACTAACCTTTAAGCACTGTTATCAGACTCAGAAGGTTTGGGCTTCTTCCTTTTCTTGTGAGCAATATCAGCATTCTTCTCTTTGTCTGATGTCTCAACATCCTTAGAGACATATGGATTTGGTTCAGCATTTGAACTTTCTTGATTTAAAGGAACAGAAATGCCAGGAACTAAGTGGTTCTCGTTCAGAATTCTTGTAACAATTTTAGCAATTGCTTGACGAACATAGGCTGACCCTTCCCTATTTGTAATTTCAGAGGGAACCGAAGAAGAAGGATGAGATGGATTACCAGAGGCAGTAGCTTGGGACCTTCCTGCATGTCGTGTTCTCAGCTCTTTGACCTTGGTGGGGTTAGTTTCCACTTCTCTAAGAGAAGAGATCTTCGGGACTTCAGAATCCAGACAAGATGAGATTGCCCTAGAATCTTGATCAGAGGAAGAGGATGAAATAGTCGTATTGGATGATGATGGTGTTTGAGACATTTTGATAGTCTTAGAGGACCAAAAGCAACTGGAGAGAAAATTCTGATTGAGAGACTGGGTTTTTATGTGGAGACGAGAGGGGAAGGAAGAAAAGGAGTGTCTATTCAACTTCTTAAAAGAATTGAAGGAAATGGGAAAATATAAGTTTAACCCAATCAGAACAGACTTAACAAGCATAACTCCTTCAACCCTTGTTTTAAGCAAAATTAATTGCTACAATTCCTCATGTTGACAAATACCCAACTTACCCCTCAAGTTTTTAAATTGATTTGCATCAAGTGCCTTGGTAAAAATGTCAGTCAGCTGTAGCTCAGTGGCAACATGTTCCAGTTTAATTGTTTTCTCTTCAACAAGGTCTCTAATAAAGTGATGTCTTATGTCAATATGTTTGGTTCTACTATGCTGAATGGGATTCTTGGAAATGTTGATTGTACTCAGATTGTCACAGTACAATGTCATAACATCTTGTGTGACATTATACTCAGTAAGCATCTGTTTCATCCAGATCATTTGAGAACAGCTACTACCAGCTGCAATGTATTCAGCTTCAGTAGTAGAGAGAGACACACAATTCTGTTTCTTGCTGAACCAGGAAACCAGATTATTTCCCAAGAAGAAACATCCTCCAGAGGTGCTTTTTCTATCATCAGCACTACCAGCCCAATCAGCATCACAATAACCAGTCAGAGTTGGTTCACAACCATGAGAATATAGCAAACCATAGTTGTAGGTTCCACTCACATACTTCAAAATTCTCTTCACTTGGTTGATATGACTGACTTTAGGATCAGCTTGGTATCTTGCACAAACTCCAACTGCAAAAGCAATGTCAGGTCTGCTGGCTGTTAAGTACAACAAACTTCCTATCATGCTTTTGTACAGACTTTGATCCACCTTAACCCCACTTGAATCTTTGGAAAGCTTTAAGTGAGTAGGAGAAGGAGTCCTTTTGTGACTGGCATTCTCCATACCAAACTTCTTTACAATGTTCTTTGCATACTTGCTTTGAGATAAAAAGATTGAGTCCTCCATCCGTGAGACTTGCAGTCCAAGAAAATAAGTTAGTTCTCCCATGAGACTCATTTCGAATTCAGCCTGCATCTGGTCAGCAAAATGTTTAACCATAGGTTCTGACATTCCTCCAAACACTATGTCATCAACATATATTTGGGCTACCATCAACTTCCCTCCTTCAGTTTTGACAAAGAGTGTTTTGTCCAAGCCTCCTTTTCTGTATCCTTTGTCTGTGAGAAATTTTGTTAACCTGTCATACCATGCTCTAGGAGCTTGTTTCAGGCCATATAGAGCTTTTCTCAATTTGTAGACATGATCAGGGTGGTTTGGATCCACAAAGCCTTTAGGCTGTTCCACATAAGCTTCCTCATTCAAGTACCCATTTAGAAAGGCACTTTTCACATCCATCTAAAATAACTTGAACTTCAGAAGACAAGCAATTGACAATAGGAGTCTGATTGATTTCAGTCTGGCTACAGGTGCAAAGGTTTCATCAAAATCAACCCCTTCAACCTGAGTGTATCCTTGAGCAACAAGTCTTGCCTTATTCCTGGTGACAACTCCTTCAGCATCTGATTTGTTCTTGAAAATCCATTTTGTGCCAATGATGTTAGTTCCTTCAGGTCTAGGAACTAGTTCCCAAACTTCATGTTGCTTGAATTGGTTTAGTTCATCTTGCATTGCTCCAATCTAGTATTCATCAGTTAAAGCTTCCTTGACATTTCTTGGTTCCATTTTAGACACAAAACAAGAGTTTGAGATGATTTCTCTAGATCTTGTAATGACTCCACTGTTGGGATCTCCTATGATGAGCTCTTTTGGATGATCCTTCTGAATTCTGATGGAAGGGATCTTGCTAGCTTCCTTTGATTCAGATTCTGCTGTGGTGGTGTTGGGTAGATCATTCTGTTGAGTTGAAGTCTCAAAGAATGTCTCAACATTAAAAGGGACATCTATTTCCTCATGATAATCATCAATTATGACATTTATTGATTCCATCATGGCTTTGGTCCTGGAATTGAATACTCTATAAGCTCTGCTGTTTGAGGAGTATCCTAGAAATATGCCTTCATCACTTTTAGGGTCCAGTTTTCTTCTTTGTTCACGATCTTCCAGAATATAGCATTTGCTGCCAAACACATGGAAGTACTTCACAGTTGGTTTTCTTCCTTTCCAGAGTTCATATATGGTGGAAGAGGTTCCCTTTCTCAAGGTGACCATGTTATGGACATAGCAGGCTGTATTCATAGCTTCAGCCCAAAAATACATAGGAAGTCTTTTGGCATGTATCATTGCTCTGGCAGATTCCTGTATGGTCCTGTTTTTTCTTTCCACAACTCCATTTTGCTGAGGAGTTATAGGAGAAGAAAATTCATGACTAATTCCTTTTGAGGAACAGAAATCATCAAACTTGTTGTTTTCAAATTCCTTGCCATGATCACTTCTGATTCTGACAATACACCCTTCCTTTTCTCTTTGAATTCTTTTGCACAATTCTTTAAAAACTTCAAATACATCAGATTTTTCCCTAATGAAGTTAATCCAGGTGAATCTGGAAAAATCATCCACAACCACATAGGCATATATTTTTCCACCAAGACTCTCCACCTGCATTGGTCCCATCAGATCCATATGAAGAAGTTCTAGAACCTTAGAGGTGGTCAGATGTCTTGACTTTGGATGTGACATCCTAGTCTGCTTACCAACCTGACATTCACCACAAACTCTTCCTTCATCAATTTGCAGTCTTGGAATCCCTCTGACTGCCTCCAAGGAGATAATCCTTTTCATACCTCTTAGATGAAGATGGCCAAGTTTCTAGTGCCACAGTTTCACCTCTTTTTCTTCTTTTGCAATGGAACACACAGTGGAGAAATTAGTGTTCTCAGGCTCCCACAAGTAACAGTTGTCTTTAGATCTGACCCCTTTCATTACAACTTCTTGTTTTTCATTAATTACAAGACATTCAGATTTTGAGAAATTGACCTTGAATCCTAGATCACACAATTGACTGATACTAATGAGATTAGCAGTCAGGCCTTTTACCAGTAGTACTTCATTCAGACTTGGAACTCCAGGACAGTCCAAATTACCAACTCCTTTGATTTCACCTTTAGCACCATCTCCAAAGGTCACAAAACTAGTGGTGTGAGGTTTAACATTATTGAGGAGGTTCTTGATTCCAGTCATGTGTCTGGAACACCCACTGTCAAAGTACCAGTCTTCCTTTGCAGAGACCCTCAGGGAAGTGTGGGCTATCAGGGCAGTAGCCTTTTTCTTCCATTTAGGAGTATGTGGTACCTTTTTAGACTTAGGTTTGACACCTGAGTTCTGATTAGGGTATCCATGCAATCTGAAGCAGAAAGGCTTTATGTGGCCATACCTCCCACAATGATGACATCTCCATCTTTGGTACCTTTTCTTCATATGTCTCTGTTCCTGATGTTGAGAATTGTGTTGAGACATCTGTTTTGACATTTGCTTATTAGGCCTGATCTTCTTGTCTGTACCAGATTTCTTTGCTTCCACAAATCCTAGTCCAGATTTGTTTCCCACATTTTGTCCAACCTGAAGGATCTCTTCCAATTTGTCTGTTCCATTAGTCAGCATTTTGACAGATTTGGTCATTTGGTTCAGTTGTGAGTTCAGCAATTGAACTTCCCCTTCTAGATGACTTATAGTTTCAAGGTCTGCCCTTTTTTCAGCCTCCAGCTTTATGATGAGTTTTGATTGTTTCTCATTCTGCACACAGACTTCAGCACTTCTGATACACAATTTCTTGTAAGTATCAGCCAGTTCTTCAAGTGTCACTTCTTCATCACTAGTGTCACTTTCAGAGGTACAAACACCAGTTAGAGCAGTAACTAGTTTGGCAGATTCTTCTTCAGAATTACTTTCTGAATCACAGTCAGACCAAGTGACAGTCATTCCTTTCTTTTGTTTCTTAAGAAAGGTAGGACATTCAGCTCGAATATGCCCATATCCTTCACAACCATGGCATTGAATTCCTCTGCCTTGATTTCCCTTCTCTTCTGACCTAGGTCTTCTGCTGGAACTGTCAATGTCAGAGGGAATGTTATGAACATTAGACCTTGACTTTGGATCTATTCTTTTGATGAGTTTGTTGAATTGTCTTCCAAGCATGGCTATAGCTTCTGAAATATTTTCTTCTTCATCCTCTTTGTTTTCAACATCAGTGTTGGATACAAGTGCTATGCTCTTGTTCTTCTTGTCACCATTTTCAGTGATCCCCATCTCAAAAGTCTGAAGAGACCCAATAAGTTCATCCACTTTCAACTTGCTGATGTCCTGGGCTTCCTCTATGGCAGTTACCTTCATTGCAAATCTTTTAGGCAAGGATCTGAGAATCTTTCTCACCAATTTTTCTTCTGTCATCTTTTCTCCCAGTGCTCTTGAGGTGTTGGCAATCTCCAAGATGTTCAGGTGAAACTCATGAATGGTTTCATCTTCCATCATTTTTAGATTCTCAAACTTGGTAGTCAACATCTGAAGCCTTGACATTTTTACTTTGGAAGTGCCCTGATGGGTAGTTTTGAGAGTGTCCCAAACTTCCTTGGCCAGTTCATATTGATGTACTAGTCTTTCTATCAATTCCATTGAACAAGGCATTTAAAGCTTTGGAATTTCCCAGGGCTAACTCATCTTCTTCTTTACTCCAATCTTCCTCAGGCTTCAGACTGATTGTCCCATCTTTCTCAGTTATGGTGGGATGGTTCCATCCTTTGTCAGCAGCTCTCCAAGCCTTTTTGTCCAGAGATTTTAAGAAGGCAATCATACGAGGTTTCCAGTAGTCATAATTTGTTCCATCCAGAATGGGTGGCCTATTTCCAAAAACTCCTTCTTTGTCCATAGTGCCAGAAAGTGATATCCCTAGATCTCACCCAGTAATACAGGCAGGGTGCCTGCTCTGATACCAATTGAAATTCTGGCTGCAGATACTCAATGTCACGTTCAATGTTATGACACCGTATCTGACTTTCTATAAGACAGTAAATACAAAAATAGTAAAGAACACAGTCAATTGTTTA
Source organism: Vicia faba (assembly GCA_948472305.1). Classification (NCBI taxonomy): domain Eukaryota; kingdom Viridiplantae; phylum Streptophyta; class Magnoliopsida; order Fabales; family Fabaceae; genus Vicia; species Vicia faba. The sequence continues at coordinate 1,616,050,948 of OX451736.1, read as the reverse complement.
CCCAGTTCAGTGTGCAACAACACCTACTCTGGGGGCTACCAAGCCAGGAAGGAAATCCACTATAAGAGATATTAATTCAGGAATAAACCAACCAGTTTATCTCCTTCACTTAAGACCTACCCAATGCAACTTCAATCTAAGTACAACTTAAACCTGAGTTCCTACTCACTCCCCCTCAATCACAGTAGTGATACTTAAAACAATTGACTAATGATTTAATGAAGACACTCTTCAAAACATACACTTGATTATGCTTCATAGATTTTTAATCAAGCAACACAAACACTCTTGCTTCACAGCTTTGAGTGATACATAACCTAACTTGACTTTGCTTCAAAGCTTTAGTCAAGAGACACAAAACACTCTTGCTTCAAAGCTTTGAGTGATACAAAACCCTTACAATTAAAACCTATTCCAAGTCACTTATCACAATGATACTTGCTTGGGTTACAATAGTTAAAGCTATACAGCTTCTAAAAGATCTTCTGTCAAAAGGGATAAATTCCAAACAGCAGCCCTGTTGAATATATAGCAGTTGCATCTTCAGTTAGGGTTTCCACAAAAAGCTAGGGTTAATTCCGTTTGACCTTAAGACTTGGTCACAGGACTTTATCAACCAGGTTAGGGTTGAGCTAGGTTAACCCCAAGTTCACGAGATTTTCTGTTCTGGAAAGACTGAGTCATTTTCCTGAAAAAACTCAGAATTGCCCAAACTGCATAACTGTTAGTTCAGAACAGGATGTCTTAACATTTGTTATGACATCTGAAATCCTGTCTACTGATTTTGGTAAATGTGATCTTTTTGCAAAATGCTCAGATACACACTCATAAACAGCAGCACTTGTATGACAATATTTTTCTGCAAAGGTACCTAATAAATCAGTACCTAATAAACTAGAATGTTATGACATCAGTCATGACATTCACACACCTGGTTTTACCAAAAATGCATGCCAATAACTAAACAACTACAATGCATATAATGCGATAAATTGCGTAATGTAAATCTAAACTATTACAACAATATTATGGGAGGGGGGATACAAATTTTGAATGGGGATATTTGCACAAAATAAAACCCCAATTCACTATTACAACCCAATTGAATTTATTGTACAAATAAATAAATAAGCAAATATTTAAATATGCAATAAAAATGTATGTATGCAAAAATATTTTGTATTTATTTTTATGTATGTGAAAAATAAATTACTTAAGTCTAAAATAAGAAAAAAATATTGTGATTATTTTTGAAAGGGTAAAAAAACCCTAATTTTGTTCAAAAGAAATATATTCTATATTATTCATTTTTATTCAAGAATAATAATAATATGTACAAAAATGTTAAAAAATTAAAATATGTGAGAAAATAATATTTTATGTGTATAATATAATAAAATAAAATATTTAAGTATTTTAATATTATTTACAAGTTTATTCAAGAAAATAAATTCTATTAAACCTAATAAACTATTTTTATGCCATAAAAATAATAAAAATAATAAAATAAAATGCAAAAAATTAAGAAAATATTTTTGGAATTTTTTAATGTTCAGAAAAAAATGATAAAGTCAGAAAATATAAATTATGCAAGAAAATACAAAAAAATATAAAAATATGCAAAGGGGGTGCAAAAGCAAAATGGGGGTGGGAATAGAAACATGCCCAAGGCCCTGGCCCAGGACAACTTCGTCCCTGACCTCCAGACAGAAAACACGCGTGTTTCCTCTTCAACCTGTATCTCTTACATACGTGCATAAAAATAAAATCTTGCAACATGAAACTTGTAGCATGTTAACTCACGATTCTAATGATATAAAAAACATGACCTAACTCTAAAAGATCAAGAAGAATTTTAATGGCCCTAATTTCTGACCTAATTTTTTCACCATGTTCAACATCCAAATACTCTTAGCTAAGTTAATATAAATGGAATCTATGCATATGTACAGCTTAAGCATGTTGAGGACTATATCTTTGCTTCACAAACCTAAGCTTAAGGATGCCTAAATAGAGAGATAGAAACTTGACAAATACCTTGTTCAGTTGAGTTTGAATATGGCAATGTGGGAACTTTGAGTGAGGCTTGAAAGTCGTGTGAGCTTGCTTGAAGTTCCCTCAAGCTGTCCCAATGCTCAACTGGCCTTGTAGTTGCTTGAATCTTCCTATAGAAGTCAACCTGCAAACTCAAAAAGTGGAAATGGTGAAGCTTGAAACAGGGGTTCCAGATGCTAGACAAAGGCCTAGACAGTTTAGGTAGGAGGTATGGAATATGTTTGAAGCCTTGAAACAAAAAACGCATGAGAAAAATATGATTTGGCTAGTGATTTGGCTAGTGATTTGCAGAGGTTGCCCTGTTTGGGCAGAAAATGGTGTTTTTTGTATTTGAGGGTGTTTTGAATGCTATGGATTCGTGCTTAAGCTTGCAACAAAGTTCTGAGCTTGTTTGAAATGTTACAAAGTCTTGCCTTTATCAGATACACAAGCTTACTTGACTTTTGCAAGTTTGCTTGTTTTTGAAGAAAAGGTGAAGTGACAAAGCCAAAGGCCTGTACAGGCTAGCTTATGGACTCCATAGGGTTGGTGAAATGTTTCTGATGTTTATGGATCTTGTTTGCAACAAGAGATCAGGTCCATGGCTCAAGAATTACAAAATTGCAAAAATCATGCTTTATCAAAATGGTATTATACACTTTATGCCATTTTTGGATTAATTCAATGTACAAAGCTTCAAAGATCAAAATAAGATCATTATCCATTGTGTTTGCATTAAATTATGGAGTATGGAAAGGATTAGGACCTGTAATACCAAGTACAAGCCTGCTAGGACAGATTTGAAACTTGTAACATTTTGGAAAGCTTGTAACATGCTCTACAATCCATCTTTGAAATTCATTTTGAGATACCTCTTGGAACTAGGTGAAAATTTCCATGAAGTTAGGTCAAAAACCTGTCTAAACTAGGGCAAAATTTCACTAAGTTAAAAAGTTTATGGACCCCTATTCACAAAATCATAACTTGAGATCCAAGCATCTTTTTGGAAAACTTTGTGAATCAAAGTTGTAGATTTTGTGGAGGACTACAACTTTTATGTTGGAAGTTTTCTTTGAATCCAATTGCATCATGGTGAAAAAGTTGGGGGAAAATAAGAAATTTTCATAACTTAGAAAAATTCTAAGTTATGAAAAATTTCAAATTAAAACCCTAATTTTCAAAATTAGGTATATTAGTGAACAAGTTTCATGTTTTGACACATCTTGATGAAATATGACCCTTGGCACTTGATTTTCACCAAAAAGTCAAAGTTTGACTTTTTAGTGTACAATTAATTTTTGATCAGTTGACTGCAAAACTCATCTGTCAATCCAATGCATTTGAGATCTCTTGAACTATGTGATTAGGTCAATATGATTCCATTGATTCCTTGAAACCATGCTTGAACCCAATTTTCCAATGGCTAGGTGAAAAATCAGAAATTGCCCTTCTACAGTCAAAACCCTAATTTTGACCATTTTTCCCTTTTGATGATCTGATCAAATTTCTTGAGGAGTTGTGGTCCAAACTTGATCAAATGGTTCATGTGAGTCTATAATGTTGATGTGGATAAAAAATTATGAGGTTTGACTGTAAATTGGCCATGGTTGACTTTTTCCCCAATACAATTGATTTTTAGGTCAACTGTCCAATTGACTGGGCAAAAAAAGTGATTCAAGGCTTAAAACTTGGTATGAGCAATCTTAGAGGTCCAAAATAAAGTATGAAAGTCACATGAAGCATTGGAAGTCCAAAAATCTATGTGCAAACTCAAACCCTAATTTCAGGTCATCTGTGCATGGAGATGTCTTGAGCTGAGCAAATTCTAATCTCGTCTTGAGTCCAAGAAGTCTTGTGAGGAGAATCTTGATAAAATGAGAGGGCAAATTTTGGGGTACAACAGCTGCCCCTGTTCAATCTTCTTGAACCTGAAGAGTTAGATTGGCAAATTTTTCCGTTCGTTACTCGAAGGTAAAAGATGATTGGACACTAGAGTGCCCATAAATTTGCACTTGATGAAGTAGTTGAGGGAATGAGCTTAAAGATGCCATTTGAAGAGGTGATAGAATCTTGTTTGGAGATGGGCTTGTAGATGCCATCTAAGAATGTTTGCTGTAAATCAGGAGAATGAACATCAGAATGGTATCCGTATCTGGAACGTATCTGAGTTGTATCTGGAGATTGAATCTGTATGAGCAAGGGAATAGTAGTCGGGTCTGGAGCGTATCCGAGATGTAACTATATTTGAATTTGAATGAATAACAGAATGAATTCCGTGTCTGGAGTGTGTCTGTATTGTATCTGAGTCTGAAATCTAAATAGGTGACAGAATGGCATCCGTGTCTGGAGCGTCTCCGGGCTGGGGAAAAAGTAAGAATAAGTGACAGAATGGCAACCGTGTCTGGAGCGTATCTGGACTGTATCTGAATAAGAGATCTGCAAGTTGAATCTGAATGAGTATCAGGATGGCATCCGTGTCTGGAGCGTATCTGAATTGTATCTTGACTTGAAATTTGAATAAGTATCAGAATAACTTCCGCGTGTGGAGTGTATCTGAGCCAGGGAAAATCAGAATAAGTGACAGAATGGAAACAGTGTCTGGAGCGTATCTGGACTGTATCTGTACTCGAAATTTGACTAAGTGGCAGAATGGCAACCGTATCTAGAGCGTATCTGAACTGTATCATGAGGTTGAGGTTTGAATGAGTAACAGAATAACTTTCGTGTCTGGAGTGTATTCGTACTGTATCTTGACTTTGAATTCTGAATGAGTAACAGAATGACTTCCGTGTCCAGAGTGTATCTTTACTGTATCTGAAATCTTTGAATATTTGTTAAAGATAGATGTTAATCTTATCCTGAAAAGGGTAATGTTAGCTGAAACACAAAGTTATGTTGCATGAAATGTATGATGCGATGAAAAAATTTCATAACTTAGAAAAATTCTAAGTTATGAAAAATTTCAAATTAAAACCCTAATTTTCAAAATTAGGTATCTTGGTGAACAAGTTTCATGTTTTGACACATCTTGATGAAATATGACCCTTGGCACTTGATTTTGACCAAAAAGTCAAAGTTTGACTTTTCAGTGTACAATTGATTTTTGATCAGTTGACTGCAAAACTCATCTGTCAATCCAATGCATTTGAGATCTCTTGAACTATGTGATTAGGTCAATATGATTCCATTGAGTCCTTGAAACCATGCTTGAACCCAATTTTCCAATGGCTAGGTGAAAAATCAGAAATTGCCCTTCTACAGTCAAAACCCTAATTTTGACCATTTTCCCTTTTGATGATCTGATCAAATTTCTTAAGGAGTTGTGGTCCAAACTTGATCAAATGGTTCATGTGAGTCTATAATGTTGATGTGGATAAAACATTATGAGGTTTGACTGTAAATTGGCCATGGTTGACTTTCCCCCCAATACACCTGATTTTTAGGTCAACTGTCCAATTGACTGGGCAAAAAAAGTGATCAAGGCTTGAAACTTGGTATGAGCAATCTTAGAGGTCCAACATAAAGTATGAAAGTCACATGAGGCATTGGAAGTCCAAAAATCCCTGTGCAAACTCAAACCCTAATTTCAAGTCATCAGTGCAAGAAGATGTCTTGAGCTGAGCAAACCCTAATCTGGTCTTGAGTCCAAGAAGTCTTGTGAGGAGAATCTTGATAAAATGAGAGGGCAAATTTTGGGGTACAACAACTGCCCCTGTTCAATCTTCTTGAACCTGAAGAGTTAGTTTGGCGAATTTTTCCGTTCGTTACTCGAAGGTAAAAGATGATTGGACACTAGAGTGCCCATAAATTTGCACTTGATGAAGTAGTTGAGGGAATGAGCTTAAAGATGCCATTTGAAGAGGTGATAGAATCTTGTTTGGAGATGGGCTTGTAGATGCCATCTAAGAATGTTTGCTGTAAATCAGGAGAATGAACATCAGAATGGTATCCGTATCTGGAACGTATCTGAGTTGTATCTGGAGATTGAATCTGTATGAGCAAGGGAATAGCAGCCGGGTCTGGAGCGTATCCGAGATGTAACTATATTTGAATTTGAATGAATAACAGAATGACTTCCGTGTCTGGAGTGTGTCTGTATTGTATCTGAGTCTGAAATCTGAATAGGTGACAGAATGGCATCCGTGTCTGGAGCGTCTTCGGGCTGGGGAAAAAGTCAGAATAAGTGACAGAATGGCAACCGTGTCTGGAGCGTATCTGGACTGTATCTGAATAAGAGATCTGCAAGTTGAATCTGAATGAGTATCAGGATGGCATCCGTGTCTGGAGCGTATCTGAATTGTATCTTGACTTGAAATTTGAATAAGTATCAGAATGACTTCCGTGTGTGGAGTGTATCTGAGCCAGGGAAAATCAGAATAAGTGACAGAATGGCAACAGTGTCTGGAGCGTATCTGGACTGTATCTGTACTCGAAATTTGACTAAGTGGCAGAATGGCAACCGTATCTAGAGCGTATCTGAACTGTATCATGAGGTTGAGGTTTGAATGAGTAACATAATAACTTTCGTGTCTGGAGTGTATTCGTACTGTATCTTGACTTTGAATTCTGAATGAGTAACAGAATGACTTCCGTGTCCAGAGTGTATCTTTACTGTATCTGAAATCTTTGAATATTTGTTAAAGATAGTTGTTAATCTTATCCTGAAAAGGGTAAAATGTTAGCTGAAACACAAAGTTATGTTGCATGAAATGTATGATGCGATGAAAAAATTTCATAACTTAGAAAAATTCTAAGTTATGAAAAATTTCAAATTAAAACCCTAATTTTCAAAATTAGGTATCTTGGTGAACAAGTTTCATGTTTTGACACATCTTGATGAAATATGACCCTTGGCACTTGATTTTGACCAAAAAGTCAAAGTTTGACTTTTCAGTGTACAATTGATTTTTGATCAGTTGACTGCAAAACTCATATGTCAATCCAATGCATTTGAGATCTCTTGAACTATGTGATTAGGTCAATATGATTCCATTGAGTCCTTGAAACCATGCTTGAACCCAATTTTCCAATGGCTAGGTGAAAAATCAGAAATTGCCCTTCTACAGTCAAAACCCTAATTTTGACCATTTTTCCCTTTTGATGATCTGATCAAATTTCTTGAGGAGTTGTGGTCCAAACTTGATCAAATGGTTCATGTGAGTCTATAATGTTGATGTGGATAAAAAATTATGAGGTTTGACTGTAAATTGGCCATGGTTGACTTTCCCCCCAATACACTTGATTTTTAGGTCAACTGTCCAATTGACTGGGCAAAAAAAGTGATCAAGGCTTGAAACTTGGTATGAGCAATCTTAGAGGTCCAACATAAAGTATGAAAGTCACATGAGGCATTGGAAGTCCAAAAATCCCTGTGCAAACTCAAACCCTAATTTCAAGTCATTAGTGCAAGGAGATGTCTTGAGCTGAGCAAACCCTAATCTTGTCTTGAGTCCAAGAAGTCTTGTGAGGAGAATCTTGATAAAATGAGAGGGCAAATTTTGGGGTACAACACATATCACTATTTGTTTTTTTTCCAAAAATTTACTATGTTATGCTATTATCGAAACATAATTTTAACTATAAAACAATTCTTTATATGATTGTATTTTTGTGGTTTAGGGTTTAAGATTTATGGAATTATATTTTAGGATTCATTTATTTGTATGTTTTTACCCCTAATATCTTATTAATTAAAGTTGTTAAGTCTTTTAAGGAATTTATTGGAGTAAAAACTAAGGTTAATGTAGTACTCTTTCGTCTCACAATAGGTGTCATCTTTTCTATTTTTATTTGTCTCAAATTATTTGTCTATTTAGAATACTAATAAGATATTTATTATTTCTTTCCACTAACTTACCCTTGTTTATTGTATTTTAATCCATGTAACTACTCCACTAATTATTATTAATAAGGTTATTTTAGTAAATGAGATTCATTTTATCATTGAAATCAATACAATTAATCATTATCTTATAAAGTGCAAAAATCTCAAAAAAACACCGATTGTGAGACGGAGGGAGTAATTATTAATATTAATTTATTTTTTATTTTAATTTTAATTTAAAAATATTAAATCCGTAATCTCTCTTTATCATTTCCAATATATTAATTAATTAGAAATGATAAGTTAAATATGTATCTCCTATTTTTTAGTCATTTTTAATGTATTAATTAATTAGAAATGATAAAGAGAGATTATGGAGTTAATTAGAAATGATAAGTTAAATATGTATTGATCTTATCGGTTGATCAAAATCTGCAAGGTGGCTGAATGATGATCTTCAGACGGGCTGAAAAGTCAAGGAGGAAAAAATGGGGGTTGTACCTGCAAGGCACTTTGACGATCAAGTAAGTGTGAGAGCAAAAAGAGATAAAACCAAAGTATTAGGATTTTAATAATGAATAATCAATATTCGATACATGTCCCTCACATGAATGAGGATTTATATAGTTCCCCTAGTGCTTGGCCATTGGTCCCTATTTTTGGGTTTATATATGCGGGTCTGTAAAAATAGATAATTGTCAGGACTTGGTCAAATCAGGCAGGTGTGCTCGCAACTAGTTGTTAGTTCCAAGGAGGAGGTAGGTTACGGGCAGCGCTCTGGTCGATTCCTGGTTGTCTGGCCGACTTGAGGTCGGGAAAACTGAGAGGCGCTCGCCGGTCGTCGTAGGTCAGTTCTGGTCCAGGAGGGAAAATGACCGATGGTTCCTGACGGAGGATGGGGAAGCCCAGAATGTGGTCGCACGAGCCATGCAAAATAAGGAGGTCAGACTGAGCCCGCTCTAGCCATTGGGCCAGTCTAGAATACTAGCCCCCAAGTTGTTGCTTCTGGGCACATGAGTGATGACTTTAACACTTGCTCGTGAAAATGGGCGCTTCTTACGGGGAGCGTGGGTGTCGCCCATTGTGCCATACTCGCGGGGAGATGATTGGTTGATCGTTTGAGCTTTGAAAATTGAAGAGGTGGGGTGTTTTACGTATTGCACTAATACAGTGGCACAATAATGGCCTATGGGCTAGGGTGCAATGATGATGATCCTATGGTTCCCTAGGCGTGTGTCTCTCACATGCAGGCGAGTTTAGCTATAAATACGAGAGGAGTAGGGCATTCTATATTTTTCATTTTTATCTCGCATTGCTCGCCTGTCGACCACCACTTTTTCTTGAAGATTAACTGTACATCGTCGTTCCTTTTAACTTCCTTCCTTCTTTAATTGGTAAGATTTCATATTTTCATTGTTATTTAGTTGTTGTAGCCTACATTTTCACGATTTTCCTCTTAGAAATGCACGCGGCTAGGCTTAGGATCCTGTTTGTTAGGGTGTTCTCGAGGAGTGTTGGTGGTAGACGATGGTTCTTTAGTTTAGAATTGTCGGAGCCGTTGTGGATCCTCCCCAGATTTTTGCAACGTGCCGTAGATGATCCTTGAGGATTTAGGTCGTTTTCGTTGACTGGAGTTTGTCTGGTTGGGAAAAGCATTTGTTTGTTCAGATGCCTTAGTGAGGGTTCTGGTCGGGGACATGGCCCTCGTTTATCAACGCCATTTCACTTGATTAGTGGTGTAAGGGTGGTTTTGGAATTGATGTAGAACTCACCTCCATCCTCTGCTTTTCAGGTACTATGGTCGACAATGTTGAGGACGATATTTTGGATGGACATACTGGATCTTCCCAGAGTTTTAGGATGAGACTTGTAGCACGTCGAGCATCTTGGAGATATCTAGGGACGATCCGAACCGGTCCGATCAATGTGCAGGGGGAAAGGGTGTGGAGATGGCCCCCGTTGATCAGGGTGGCATGTTTGTGCCTGAGGATGACGAGGACCCGTAGACATGGGTCGCAGAGGATCCTTAGGATTGGGTCTCCTACTTCTTCGAGCACGGAATGAGGTTTTTACTGAAGTGTATGTGTACGACGAAGGGGGCCGAGGGGAGTGGTCGCTTCGGATCGTCAGGAAAGATAGTCGGACTTTGCTCAAAATATGATAAGCGGCAGATCCCTATGTATGACATTGTGTTCCAGGAGATAGGCCTTTGACTTCCCTTCTCGGATTTCCAGGGGGCTGTTTTCAGGCACCTTTGACTGGCTCCTTCTTAGCTACATCTGAACAGGGTCGCCTTTATGCGAGCGTTCAAGATTATCTATGATTATTTGAAGATAGGAGCCACCATTTCTTTGTTCTTATACTGTTTCTATCTCCAGAGTAGCAAGGTTGACAGAAAGTAGGGGTGGGTCGCCTTGAAGCAGGGTAATGGGAAGCTGTTTAAAGCTTACCTGGAATCTATTCGGCTGCAACCTCTTTTGAGCAGGGAAATGCTGAATGTTTTTTAGGCTACTCCAAAATGTGATGAGAATGGGGCTCATGTCTTGAATGAGCTAGGGGAACATGTGAGTAAGTTGGTCTACAAGTTCCCTTTTTAGTGAACGAGGAAGCATTTTGACAATAAGTTGGGTTCCTTCGTGTGGAAGAAGGGGGAGCTTGGTGACGAGGACCAAATGAGCTTCTTTGTTTTGACCATTTTTGTCGCGCGGATTCCTCGCGTCTAGTGCACGGGCCGGAGAGGAAAGCCGATCACACATAAGAACGGGGAGATCGTGTATGAGCTCAGTCTGATAGTCGTTAAAGAGCTCCTCAAGAGCGAGGACCCCTTTAAATACTTGGGTATTTATATTTATGTTTTGAATAATCATATACAGTCGACACTTTTAAATCCTCGTTTGCTAACTCTGATTTGTTGTTTATTCTGCAGATAACATGAATCCTACTCAGGAACGCATAACCAAGAACCTTGCCGCGAGGGCGAATAAGGTGTTGAAAGATGCCTAGGATGGTTCAGGGACTGCTCCCACGTCAGGGTCGGGAAACTCATCTTCGGGTCAAGCTACTTTCACTCTCTCTCTCTCCCTCTCTTGTATCCTCGAAGGCGAAGAGACCACGCATCGAGGGGAACATTGATTTGGCCGGGGAAAAGGGGAAAGGGAAGTATGATTTTACCCCCTGCTGACTGGAAAAGGCTTTCTTTGAGGGTGCCGCTCTGCAACTACCCTGGGCTTAGTCTCTTCACCTCAAAGGGTTAGATGGCCCAGAGAAAAGGATAGTGTTGGCGCACGATGCTGGTGGCCTGATGAGGATACTGAAAATGGAGGTCACCTACATCAAGGGGAGATCTTCTCAAGAAGTCAAGCTAAAGAAGCTACAGGCCAAACTGGTCGGGGTTGAGAATAGATGAAGTGACGAGGAGAAATCTCAAAAGCTAGTCGAGGAGGATCTAGGGAAGCTATTCGAGGAGCACAAGGTATGGTTGCTCGAGAAGAAGGCTCTGGAGGAGAGGGTGGTGATTTTGATAGCCGAGGTTGCGCCCGCTGAAGACGAGCCGGAGAATATAAAGGACTTGAAGGCCCAAGCTGAGTCGGTCGCTCATTTTCAACTGGCGATGGATGACTCTTAGGCCGCCTCCGAGGGGAGCTTCGAGAATACACTGAAACAGCTCAGTGTCTTGAATCTAGGATGGGGGATAATTACTATGTGGCTGCTATAAAGATCCTGGTTCCCGACTACCTCGAGGAGCTCGCTGCCCAGCCTATGGGGGGACTCTCTCAGCTATCGCCTGTTATCTAGGAAGAGACTTAAGAGTGATGTTTGGTAGTTTTTTCATTCTGCTCCGGCATACGTGCCTTAATTTTGTAATCTTGTTTTTTTGGGTTGTTTCTCATTTATGTAAGTTCTAAACAAGTGTGGTCCTTGTGGCCTTCTTTTGGATGGGGGGATAAAGGCCTCCCTTGTTGTAATATTTGTACAATAGTGGCCATAGCAGTCATATCTTTTAATTTTCTGGCCATGGTGGTCGTTTGTTCCAAATATTTGACTTGTGTTTGCATATTTATTGTTATGCTCGTCTGCTTGAGATATATTTTATTTCGATAAGATTTATAGCATGGATTTGCTCGTTTCATTTGTATGTTCGCCAGTATAGGGAAACTGAACAAACGACCAGGGCGAATACCGGGAATGGGCCAGAACTCAGGTCTCGTTTTGAGGACTTAAGCTCGGCGGCGTGAACTTCCTGCCGTGAGCCGAGTATTCTACTATCATGGTACGAGGACGATGGAGCTCGATCAAGTTATCCATGTCAGGCTGAGGACACACTCTTTAAAAGAGTGGAGTCATGCCCCTTCAAAATATTTTGGGTGATATGCTTGTACCTAGGCATGCACGCGTGGTTAGGCCTGGATGAGTTTGTCTTGTTGATGAAGCTTGCCGACTACTCAGTGTTTTAACTGTAATATTGTTTTATCTTTGTAGCGTTCCATGTTAGAGCAAGTTATTCCCCTTGTAGGTTTTGTAAGTAGTACGCCCCGGTCTTTTTTTGCATAGACGCGATATGGGTCTTCCCAGATCGCTGCGAGTTTGCCTTCGCGAGCTTCTTTACACAATCTCTTTAAGACAAGGTTGTCAACCTCTAACTCTCGTCGGACGACTTTGGTGTTGTAGAGCATGGATATTTTTTGTTTGAGAGAGGCCTCTCATAGGGCTGATCTTGTTCAGATCTCTTCGACCAGGTCTAGTTCTTCCCGTAGGGCGACGTTGCTCATCTCCTCATCTGGCGCAGCTTCGATTCTCCTAGAGGGTTCTTTGATCTCTACGGGAATGATGACCTCCATTCTGTAAGTTATTCGGAAATGAGTCTCCCTAGTTGACGAGTGCGCTATTATTTGGTACCTCCAGAGTATACTGTGTAGCTCCTCAACCCATTTTTGCTTGGTTTCCTCTAACCTTTGTTTGAGATCCCTGAGTATCACCCTGTTCGCGGACTTGGCCTGGTTATTCGTTTGGGGATATTCTACAGAGGCGAAGTGTTGGGTGGTGCCCAAATTGGAAACAAATTCTTGAAAGGTCTGATCTGTAAACTGGGTCCTGTTGTCGGTGACTATTTCTTGTGGGATGCCAAACCGAGCAAGAATGTTTCTTTTGTAGAAGTGAAAGACGTTTTGGGCGGTAATTTTGGCCAATGCTTCTGCCTCTATCCATTTGGTGAAGTAGCCGACGACTACTATCAAATATTTATTTTAATTTGTACCTACCACAAATGGACCAAGGAGTTCTAACCCCCACCAGGCGAAGGGCCAAGGAGAAGAAAGAGAGAGACCTGAGCTCGTTTGGGGGAGCCAGGTGCATGTCCCCATGCTGCTGGCATTTGTCGCATTTCTTTACATGCTCTTTTGCGTCGTGCTGCATGATGGGCCAGTAATACCTCACTCGTAGAGCTTTTCTGGCGAGGGATCTTCCGCCTAGATGTTTACCGTTTATCCTTTCACAGATCTCGAGCAGGATGCGATCCGCTTCTCTTTCGTCGATGTATTTGAGAAGGGTGGTGGAAAACCCTCTCCTGTAAAGCTTTCCTTTGACTAATACATAGGAACATGCTCTTCGCTTAACCACTGCCACTTCCTTTGAGTTGACGAGCAACTCTTCTCTAGTTAGGTATTTGTGTACTAGGGTCACCCAACAGTCGTCGTCTCCTATGGCGAATATTCCCAAAGTTGAGGGGGTCTCTTGGTTCTATGTCGAGGAAGAATTTCTTGTATCACCGACTTATTCCCCCCTTTTCTCTTTGTGCTCGCTAGTTTGGACATGATGTCTGCCCGAGCTTTATGTTCATGGGGAACATGTTGTACGTCCACAAATTTGAATTTCATTTTTCTCTCTTGGACCAGGGCCCAATACTCAGTGAGGTGATCATTTTTCACCTGATATTCTCCCTGGACCTGGGATGTAACGAGGTGAGAGTCGGTGAAGATTTTCATCTCCTCGGCTCCCAGGTCTTCGACTAGGCGTAAACTTGTTAGGAATGCCTCGTTTCGGCCTGGTTGTTCGAGGTCGGGAAGGATAATGCAAGGGAGACCTCGATTAGGGTTCCTTCTTCATTTTCCAATATAATGCATGCGCCGCTTCTTGTCGAACTGGAGGCGTCGTCGATGAAAATTGTCCATCGACGCGCCCCATCCTGGGGTGTGGGTGAGGTCATTTCAGCCACAAAGTCGACCAGTACTTGAGCTTTTATGGCTTTATTTCCTTCTTACTAGATGTCGAACTCGAAGAGTTCAAACGACCATTTCAACATTCTGTCTGCCATGTCATACCTACCGAGCAACTGCTTTATTGGTTGATCTGTTCGGACGACTATGGTATGCGCCAATAAATAGTGCCTAAGTCTTCTTACCGCATTGATGATGGCTAGGGCCTCCTTTTCAATTTTCTTATATCTTACTTCTGGTCCTTGCAGGGCCTTGCTCTTAAAGTAGATAAGTCACTGCCCTTTTGGGGTTTCTCTGATTAGTGATGCGCTTATTTCTCCAAAGGTGACGGCCAAATAGAGATAAAGGATTTCATACTTCTCTGGTCGAGAAAGTACGAGAGGTTATGATAATGCTTGATTCAAGTGGGTGATAGCTTGCTCGCATTCGGATGTCTATTCGAAGGCAGCTTCCTTGCGGAGGAGTTTGAAGAGCGAGAGCGCGTGCTGGGAGGATTTTGCCACAAATTGAGAGAGAGAAGTGAGCATGCCGTTCAGGATTTGAATGGACTTTTTTGAAGTGGGTGTTGGAAACTCAGAAAATGCTCGACATTTTTCGGGGTTTTCCTTAATCCCTCATTTTGGGAGGTAGACTCTGAGGAATTTGTCCGCCTGTACGCCAAAGGTGCATTTTTCTAGGTTAAATCACATCCGACACTTTCTGGCTTGCTCGAAAACTTTATTCAAGTGGAGGGCGTGGTCGATTTCTTCCATCGATTTGACGGTCATGTCTTCCATGTAGAGTTAGAGCATGTCGCTTATTTCATTACAGAAGACTTTGTTCATCATGCACTGATATATAGCGCCTGTGTTTTTCAAGATAAAGGGTATTACATTATAGTAATAGTTACCCGACTCGACCATGAAAGCAGTATATATTTTGTCCACTTTCGCCATTGGAATATGGTTGTATCCAGAATATGCATCCATAAAAGATAATAATTTGAAACTGGCCGAGTTGTCGACCAGTTTGTCAATATTGGAGAGGGGATAAGCATCTTTCGGGAAAGCCCGATTATGGTCGGTATAATTAGGGGTGTTCGCGGTTCGGTTTGGATCGGTTTTAAGGATAGAAAAACTCATCCGATCCAAAGATAAATTTACTCGCGGTTCAGTTCGGTTCAGTTTTGGATGATATATTAAAAAAATCCAATTCAATCTGATCCAATTTTATGCGGTCTAATTTGGATAGGTTTTTGGATATCCAAATTACACATCATATTTGTATTAATATTATAAAACTACTAATAATTCATAGCCTTGATATAATATATAACGTATAGTATATTAAAAGTTAATATTACAAAATGAGAGTGATCGATTATGGTTGAAATAACAAAAATAAATATATTATACCAAGCTAATAAATATTATTAAAAATATTATTATCATCTAATAATAAATTCATGTAACATATCATACTAATAAAAATTAAATAAGTATAAAATATATGTATGCGGTTCGGTTTGGTTTGGATCGGTTTTGAAAAATTAATCCAAAATTCGATCCGAACCGATCGGTTTTCATAAAATGACATCCAAACACATCCAATAAATTTTGGTTTTTTGCGGTTTTCGATTTTTTGGATCGGTTTTTGGTTTTTTATTTGGATTAGTTTAGATTTGAACACCCCTAGGTATAATCAATAAACATGCTCCATTTTCCATTAGATTTCTTTACAAGAACTACATTTGAGATCCAAGTTGTGTACTGGGCTTCAGAAATAAAGTAGGCCTCTAGGAGGTCTTTTACAGCTAGTTCGGCAACCTCCATTTTTTTTGGGATTGTTTTCTTCTGCGCTAGGTAACTGCCTTGAGGGCAGAGTCTATGGTCAGGTGATGGCATGCAATCTCTGGGTCCATGTAAACATATAATCATTCTCCCTTAAGCAAGCTTTAAGTTGCCTTTTCGCTAAGTCAGAGAGGTCAACTCTGATCTTTACTCCTTTGGCAGGAACGTTCCCTAGAGGAATGATCTTGAAGTATCCATTTGGAATGCGTCGTATGGGATCTAAGAGTTCCTTGCTACTTGCAGCTAGGGATAAACCTTCACCTTCGACCATGGGCTCTTTACCCTTCCTCCTCTACTATGTGTTTACCGTGAAAATTGGTAAACAACCGCTGATCCTCCAAAAGGTTACTTATTTGGTGACTCGCAGGATCGATCAGATTGATCCTAAGACATGGTTGATTTTTGGGGTTTTGACTAAGTTTAATGATGGTTAAATGACAAGAAAATAAAGACACTTTATGTAAATTGCATGAAGAAAACTTGATAGAATAAAGGAAAGTTTTAAATAAAGGCTTCGACTGGAAAAGTAAATGAAAGGCAATAAAGTTCTGGAAAATAAATGACTTTGATTAATTTAACTGGTATTTCACACATACATTCTCAACAATTATTTCGCTCACACTGGGTACTTGAATCTAAATGAGTGACTTGTATATAATTGTGAACACACGCGAAAAACTACGTGAACAACTAGTATTTATACTAAACACATCTCAAGTAACCGTCGGGTAGTTACGCTGCTTCGAGATGACTCCACTTGGCATGCTCACAGCATTCAACGCTCCTGATCTTGGCACGTTGCACTTGGTAACCGCTGGGAACCGTTTTCCCTCCAAACATTTGAATCTCAAACCGTTCCACTATGAGCATCGAATACCTTTGTCGAGAAGCACCTTCGACGTCGAAGGCAACAAGATCCCTACTTAGAAGAAATTCTCCAAGTACCTTGCCATCTTCTGATGAGCATTTCGACAGAATCAGCTGGTCGAAACCGTCCCTCATGATTAATGGTTTATATTAATAAAAACAAGGGTGTCGAGTTTAGGAGCCAACAAATTGCCCCCCAAGAATGCCTTATTTCGACGCTGAAAAGAAAAAGGCATTCTTTGAGATTCCACTCGACACCTGTCCTTCATTCTTAGCCACAGATTAACCTGTGCGCTTTTTGTCTTCTACCAACCAACTGACAATCCCAAGAAAAAGCCATCATTCCATTTGTACCTAAGATGTCACCTCAGTAAGGCGTTTAGCGTGCCCAATGTCTTTTCACAGATTGTCATCATGACAATTTCCCAAAAACGAGGGTGCACGCTGCACCGTTTCGTTTCTGCAGAACGGCTATGTCAGCGAAGGAGCGCCACGTGCCCCACTATCAACTGCAACATTAAATGGCCTCGAATTTTGTGATTTCCCAACCACTATAAATAGCGCTAAGTACCCCCTTGTGGGACTTTTTCACGCCATTCAGCATCCAAACCTTATTGTTGAACACAAAATCTCTGCTAACACCTGCAAACACTTTGTTCTTCACTCACCTTCAATCTTAACCCAAAAATGGCTTCAGGTTCCTCTAATGCTCCCAGTTCCAACATTCCTTCTAGAACTGCCAAACCAAAAATCTTCTCAACTGTTCCAACAGTTAACTCTACAGGCATGCGAAGGGTTCCTGAACCCCTGGGAACTGCTGAGCGTGAAGCTTATTCCTCTCAACTACTGATTCCAGTTGGATACTCCAACCAGATTTTCGCCATGTCTGGCCCGTTATCCCCATGCATTGATGAATCCACGAAGATCAAGAACTTCTTCCCGGTGCTTGAGGCACTCAAACCTGTTGGGTGCTCCAAAAAGGCTGCAGATGACAACGAAGATTGGGATGTTGACATGATCCTTGGTGACTTCGACCATAGTTATTCCTGGCCTCTTCGTCTGGCTTTTGGATGCCTCGATCACATTCACCTCTGAAGGTTCAGTATAATGGGCTTCAGCCTGCAAAGGGTTGGAGTCCACAGTCATGGGGGTCTTGTCAGCAAACTTCAACCTCCCTTCTTCGATAGCGTCTTGCACGATATTCCTGAAAAGAAAACATTGAGATGTTTTATGGCCCAGAAAATTATGATATTTACAAAAGCCTCTTTTGTTTCTTTGATCAAGAGGATGCACTTTTACCCCTGGGGGTACTATCATTTGGCCATCTTTTACAAGTAAGTCAAAGATTTCATCACATTTTGTAATATCAAAACTGTAAGTCTTTTTGGGGAACCTATCGTTGGCCCTTTCTGGACCAGTGGGATTTTTTACACTTGAGGGGACTAGCAGTTTGCAAGAGTATGGTGGCCCTTGTTTTAGTTCCGCTAAATCGACCTCGCTTTCTTCGACGGTTATAGTTTCGTCGAAGGTTTCTGGATCTTCATCGTCCATTTCGACATATGCTATCCTTTCTCTTTTATGAGTTTTTGTCGCCTTGGCTTTTTCAACTTTAAGGCGTTCTACCTGTCGAACTCTATCGACCAATTGGGCCATGTCTCTCAGGTATTGAGTGTCTAACTTCTTCCTAATGGAATAATCTAAACCCCCTGCGGCTATTTCGACTAACTCATGTTCTGGCACTTGCGTAAAGCATCTTGCTTTGAGCAACCTAAACCTATTTAGATATTCGTCTATAGGTTCAGTGAATCGTCTCTTTACACTGGCCAATTCTTTCAGGCTTATCTTGGTTTGTCCCATGTAGAATTGCTCATGGAACAATCTCTCCAACTGGGTCCAATGATGGATCGAATTGGGGGGGAGAGTTGTGAACCAAGTAAACGCGTTCTTTGTTAAAGAACTTGGGAAATATTTAATCCTCAGGTTTTTGTTGTTTGAAATATCTCCTGCTTCGATCAAGTATCTCGCCACGTGTTCGACAGTAGATTCTGTCGTGTCCCCTGAAAATTTAGTGAACTTAGGGACTTTACATCTAGGAGGTAAGTCTGTTTGTAACACATATTTTGACAGTGGGGATGTGAAGTTGGGCCTACGAAAGCCCATATTCATCCCATTTTGCGTCATGATTCTTTTGATCATGGCTGCCAGGTTATTTTCCAAACCCATGTTCTGGTATTGGATGTGCTGAACTACTTCGTCAGCATTTTGGTTTCTGTTTACTATCCTTACCTCCGGGGCTATGACCCTAGGTTATTCGACCCCGGGTTGCTCCAATCGTTCCCTAAGGTTTTCTTTGACAGGCTGCTGGACTTGGTTAATAGTGGTTTCTTCCTCTAAAAGTATACCTTGGTTTCCCCTCATTTGCGCCCTTTGGGGCTGTCGAATAGGTTGGGGTACCCCAAAGAAATCAGCCAGACGCGTCATTTGCGCTATCATCTGCCGATTCGACTGGGTGGTATTTTGTATTAGAGGGTTCAACACCGTACTTAAAGTTTGTGCCAACATTTGAACCATATCGTGATTGCTTTCGTCCATTTGTTGCCTCAAGACTGTTGTCGAGGCATTTGTAAGGCCATGCGCTACTTGGGACGTTCCTCCTAAGAGTTGGGTCCTATTTCTGTTCGCCATACCAACTCCAGAACCTTGGAGTGGCGAAGAGGCACTCACTAAAGGGTCTGAAAAAGTGGACGCAGCGTTCGTCAGGCTAGCCAATTCAGACTTTGGCATGCCATAGAGTGGTTCTCGATTTGGACCGCCTGTCAAAAATCCTGGGGGAACATAAGGCCTAGTTCCTAGATTTCCCCTTGGTGAGGGAGTTCCCAAAGGCACTCTGGGGCCAGTGAACGGAGGCAATGGCCCCGTTTGTGTGACTGTTACTGCTGGTGTTGAACCAGCGGTTAGCGCTTCACTTACGGTTGGGATAACCG
The DNA here is from genome assembly GCA_948472305.1 of Vicia faba. Classification (NCBI taxonomy): domain Eukaryota; kingdom Viridiplantae; phylum Streptophyta; class Magnoliopsida; order Fabales; family Fabaceae; genus Vicia; species Vicia faba. The sequence continues at coordinate 1,616,031,198 of OX451736.1, read as the reverse complement.
TTGTTCCCACATTCGTTTGTGGGATTTCGCTATTGTTTGGCGGATTCGCCATCGCTTCTCTTCTTCTGGCAGTATTGGTATTGTTAGTGTATATTCTACCACTTCTCAATAACATGCAATACTTCTCGAAAAAGATGATATTCTGTATAAATACGGTTAACCTTCAAAATCAACACAAGGTCCCACTAGGTGTGCTAATTTGTTTACCGTGAAAATTGGTAAACAACCGCTGATCCTCCAAAAGGTTACTTATTTGGTGACTCGCAGGATCGATCAGATTGATCCTAAGACATGGTTGATTTTTGGGGTTTTGACTAAGTTTAATGATGGTTAAATGACAAGAAAATAAAGACACTTTATGTAAATTGCATGAAGAAAACTTGACAGAATAAAGGAAAGTTTTAAATAAAGGCTTCGACTGGAAAAGTAAATGAAAGGCAATAAAGTTCTGGAAAATAAATGACTTTGATTAATTTAACTGGTGTTTCACACATACATTCTCAACAATTCTTTCGCTCACACTGGATACTTGAATCTAAATGAGTGACTTGTATATAATTGTGAACACACGCGAAAAACTAAGTGAACAACTAGTATTTATACTAAACACATCTCAAGTAACCGTCGGGCAGTTACGCTGCTTCGAGATGACTCCACTTGGCATGCTCACAGCATTCGACGCTCCTGATCTTGGCACGTTTCACTTGGTAACCGCTGGGAACCGTTTTCCCTCCAAACATTTGAATCTCAAACCGTTCCACTCTGAGCATCGAATACCTTTGTCGAGAAGCACCTTCGACGTCGAAGGCAACAAGATCCCTACTTAGAAGAAATTCTCCAAGTACCTTGCCATCTTCTGATGAGCATTTCGACAGAATCAGCTGGTCGAAACCATCCCTCATGATTAATGGTTTATATTAATAAAAACAAGGGTGTCGAGTTTAGGAGCCAACACTATGCGTGATCCTCTTTGGAGAAGCGGTTGTCGAGGTCGATGGCGTCGATCCTTGGCAGTGGCTTGGCCTCCTCAGAGCTGGAGGGTAGGGTGGCCCCAATGGTCATTTGGGGTTGAGCGTTGATGGAACTCAGGCCAATGGTCGAGGCTTCAAAACATGTTCTTACTGCCTGGACGTTCCTGTGGAGGGTTCCTCTATAGTGTATTATTTCATTTTGAGGTGTACAATGGAGGGAACCACAATCAGTTCGACCAGAGTGGGCCTCCCGAAGATACATTTATAGAGAGACGAGCAATTCACTACCAGAAATTGAGTCTTGATGGCTCTAGAGGTCAACCCTCTTCCGAAGGTGACGATCAACTCGACATACCCTCAGGGTTTAATACTGGCCCTATTAAAGCCCTAGAGGCCTGAGCCCATGTATGGGGTCAGGTGGCTTTCGTTCAGTTGTAGGATAGATAATAACTAGGTGTACATGATGTCCACCGAGCTCCCTTGATCGACCAGTATACACCGAACATAAAAGTTTTCCATGCGAGCCTGCACGAGCAATGGGATAGTCGAGTTAGGGGCTCCACTCGGCAGTTCCTCCCTGTATAAATTGAAGGGATGAGAGCCTTCTCGGAACTTATCCAGTGTGGCATCCATGTCAGAGTTGGCTTTGATAAGTTGCTCAAACCTTTTTTTTACGGATCCCACTATATGCTTGTTGAATCCCCCATCGGAGATGACCATCACAACGATGAATGATTCTAATGGACAGTGAGAGGAGAAGTACAATGGTACGTTCTCCATGTCTAAGAAGTAGAAATCTTCTAGTCGTGAGATGCTCATGGTAACCGATATTATGCTGATGTCAGGGGACTTCTTTCCCTCTTCGACGCTTTTGGTTTCTGGAGCCTCCTCGAAGAAAACCTATTTATTCTTGTACTTCTTGAGGTGTCCTTCTCAGATTAGTATCTCGATCACATCCTTGAGATGGATTCAATTGTCGGTGTTGTGACCATGGCTTTTGTGGAATCTGCAGTACTTTCTCTTGTCGGTTCCGGTCTTGGTGGGTGTCTGGAAAGGAAAACGTACCCATGCTTGTTTAAATTCAGAGTTGGCGCATTCATACATAATATGTTCTCTTGAAGTGGTCAGAGAGGTGTAGTCGTGGAACCGACCAACAGGTCCCTTGTAATCTTTGGAGTCTCGGGATCTGTCTTCCCACTTTTTCTCTCCCCCCAATGGGATGTCGAGGGCTCGTAGCTTCTCGAGGGTTTAGCACTCTCTCGGTGCTTTGAATCACTGGGATTGTTGGCCGCTTCTTTCTCCTCGTACTGAATGTACTCTTGAGCCTTGAGGAGGAGGGAGTCGAGTGTGGCTGGAGTTTTAATGCCCACAACCTTCACGAAGTCGCTGCGGGGACAAAGCCCTCGCTCAAGAAGGTATTTCTTCATTGTATCAGTCATTGAGACCTATACGACTTCTTTGTTGAAGCGCTCGATATATCCACGTAGATATTCGTCTCTTCCCTGGATAATCGCTTCAAGTGAAACCTCTGATTTTGGATGCCGATAGGAGGCGGTGAAGTGACTCAAAAATATCTTTCCCAGTTGTTTCCAAGAAGTGATAGATTCAGGGGGCATGCTTTTGTACCAAGCCATGACACCTTTTCTCAGAGTGGTAAGGAACAACCTGCATTTGATTGCGCCTTTTACGCCTCGGTAATCAAGTAGGGTGTCAATGTCTTCTTTATGGTCATCAGGACCGGTCGTACCGTCGTAGGATCCCAATGGGGGAGGCTTCTCGAGCCCAACCAAGAGTCGTGCCTCCATAATTTATTTCGATAATGGACCACGGGGCTCATCGTTCTCGGTCTCTTCTGGAAATGATGACGGGGAGTGATGTTTTCTTCCTTGCTGAGAGTTGTCATCTTATAATGGGGAGGGGCTGCGCCCTCGTCGCCTCGTTCTGGGTGATAGTAACCTGTTGCGGTTGTCTTTGGAGGTGCTCTTCGTCTTCTTAGAAAGCGGAGAGTCTTTATCCTTCCCAGGAGATGCTCGATCACGCTTCTTGCGGAAAGAAGCATCGAGCCTTTCCTTTCTTGAAGGACGCCCCTCTTGGGGAGATGATATGCTAGAGAAGTTATGTCGCCAGTGTCTCCAAGGGGGAGACCTTGACTGTTTTCGCTCCAGGGTCCCCATCCTTTTGCTCTGCTGGAGGATGGGGGAGTTGGTTCGGTTAAGGGCAACGATCATTGCTATTATGGCTGGGTCGGCCTTCTGCGAAACAGGGACGGTTGTAGAACCTTCGGCTGATCTTCGATAGGGTTCTTGGGAAACTGTTCGTACAAGAGTAGATTATTGTCACAATCAGCGTTGATGGAATCCGGGGATGCAGTATATCCGTCATAGACGCCGAAGTATCCTCGAGGTGAGGATGTTCTTGGCTTCTGTCGGTCTTGCGTGCTAGGGAGAGCACAATCTTTCCATATAGGTGGTGATCACCGTGATCGGCCATGATTGAAGAATGGGGAGGATATTTGGTCTTCAGATAATGGGAATAGAAAACGGGGAAGATAGTTCTCACAGTCGGCGCCACTGATCTTACTAGTTGATCAGAACCTGCAAGGTACTCCGATGATCATAATCTTTACGCATACCTTAAAAATATAATTTATTTATCAATAACTTCATAATCTTTATTTATCATTTCTAATTAAATAAGATATAGGTGATGTTTTTATTTTCTTCTATAATATTATTTTACTATTCAAACCTTATCTTCACGTTAAAGTTGGTAAGTCTCTTAATTAATTGGCGTCAAAATAAAAATTATTTTAATAAGATTATTTAACTAACTAATAAAAAAACTAACCCACCACTCACGTTAAAGCCACCTTCTTATTGCCAATTTTACATTATTATAAATCTATCTCTTCAAATAATTAAAGTTAAATTATAGTTTCGGTTCTTCTATTTTATTTGATTCACGAAATTAGTCTCTCTATTTTAAATTTAAATAGTTTTAGTCCTTCTATTTTAAATTCAAATAGTTTTATCTCTCTATCATATTTTTTCATAGAAAATGAATGAGATTTTTTGTTTTTTAACTTATATTTTTATCTATAAAGTTCAATAGTATATTTATATACAATGATTTGTCATTTTTTACAAATAATTTATCGTTTAAAAAAGTAAAAATACCATTAATTTTAAGTGCAAAAATATGAGAAGGAAACCGAAACTATTTAAATCTAAAATAGAAGACTAAAACTGTTTAAATTTAAAATAGAGAGACCAATTTCATGAATAAAAAAAAATAGAAAATTAAAACTGTAATTAAATCATTAATTAATTTTAAAAAGTTAAACTCGCCTCATAACCCACTACAGCCACTTTAAAATGAAAATGGACAACTAAAAGTTTCTATTTCTTATAGATAATCCACTTCACCCACGTAAATATGGAAACAATAATAGACTGTTTCAATTTCTTATAAGTTTTAAGTTTTACTTTGCATAATAGATGATAACATTGAGTGTAAATTGAGTAAAGAGAAGAAGCATTAAAGAGGAAACACTACCATTTTTTTTCTTCACTCCTTTTTGGAAATGCTTGCAATTTTTTTGTTCACTTATTCTTTTATTTATGATTTATGATATAATTATTCTTTCTCCCTTCATTTTTATTTTCTATTAAAAATTGCTTATGCATAATCCGCCGTTATGGAATTAAGGATTTCTATCACCAAAACACACAATTATAATACTAAAGCTAATAATAAAACATGTAATTTTATATAAGCTTCAATGTTATTCTCATTGCTTCATGAAATAATTTTATATAGAATTAAAATATTCTTCAAATATGTTTTTTTATTTTATTTTATTGATTTATTATATTTTTTGTTTGATTCTATTTTTTTACTTCTCTCGTCTTATTTTCTCCTATTCTCATTATTTTTAAGAATTACAACTGAAATTTGTAGTTCTTAAAAATGATCAATAGAGAAAAAGGTATATAAAGAAATTAAATTTAAATTTTTTACAATGGTATTTCACTATTTTTTTTATTATACTTATTTTAACTTTTTAAAATCTTTTTAACTTTAGTACGAAAAAATCTCTCATATTCTCATTATCTATAATATAAGAAAACAAATGTATCTGAAAAACTCTAATTTGTCATTTTCTAAAAATCTTACACCTATTATTTTGGAGGTTAAAATGGGTCTAAATATTACTTTTTCTAACTAAATTTTGAGTTAGTCCTTTTATAACTACTACTTCTCTCGATTTGTACTATTCACCAATTGCATTTGACTTAGCTTTTTGTATTTCAAATGAAACCAAGAGGAAATTTTTTCATAAAGATGCCTGCTACAAATTGGACTAGAAAAAGGTACCCGTCACTTCCTAAAAAGTAGCTTATGCCTCCTCTATCTTCCCGTCACTTACCACAAAGACCTTTCTTCCTCCACCTCTCTTCCTCTTTCTAAAATTTTCTCTCTTCTCTTCCTCTTTCTAAAATTTTCTCTCTGTTATTTCATCTATTTCTCTCAACTTTTGTCAGATCTCCTGTCTAAACCTAACCAAAATTCTGTCAAAATTCTGGGATATGTTTATGGATTCATGGTGATTGTAGCTGATGATGGGGCGGCACGAGTTGAAGATGGCAAAGTTTCATGGTCGGAAAAGGGAACCGAAAACAATAATGGTGTGTGATTCGGTTTTCGGTGGTGCAGCGGTTGAACTGAGTGATACACAACGGTTTTCGACATAGATAAACTCTATTTTTCTCAGTTCCTTACTATTTTGTTCTTCTCCTCCTTCATTTATTTCACTCTTCTGGATTTGGTTTGTCAAGCTATTTTTTGTAGTTAGTGTTGTGTTTAATACAGTTGGAAGAAGAACGAAAAACATGTGGGTTTGGTGATTGTAGATCTAACATGTTTCACAAAACAGGGTTTGGTGATTTTTGTTATATATTTGGTGGAGTATAAATGTTGTATATCTTGAAGATTACGAAATAAAGTGATACTGTGGATTTCTGTTAATTTTTATACTGGTTTTCTCTACATTCTCAATATTGTCTTTGTCGATTTGGTAATTTGGCTGCTAACTGTTTACATTTTTTCTATTTCAGCATCCTAAAATGGACTTCTCAAGGGCAAAGTTATCTTATAATGATGCTATGTGTGGAAGATATATGGTGAGCATATATGCTGGAAAGTACTGGACTTCAATACAATATATAAACTTTAAAATGATAATCTTAGACAGAGGTCTACACCCCACTTAAAAAATCTTTGGTAGTGTTTTCCTATAACACAATATTTCGCCTAGAGTAAAATAACTTATGGAGTGAGTGATTGTGTTTTGTTTTGCTGCATAATTTTTATATATGTTTCAATTTGAGGGTGATTATTGTTTATAAATGGAAGAAGCTGAGATTATGCAGATCTTATGAGATATTTTAATGGATGTTATTCAGAGGTCCGGGAAAAATCAACAATAGAATGCAAATGAAGCCCTTCGCAAGGTAACTTCATAATTTTTCTTCAACGCTTTAGTTGAGTTTTTTAAGTTTGTTATCCTAAATTGTGTTCATTAGTTTCTTTTTGAATAATAGTAACAAATATATAGAAAATCCATGTTAAGTAGAGTCTGTAAGAAAAAGATATGTCTACATCTAGCCTTGAGATTTTGATGATAATTTTACATGTTATCTTAGAGAACAATTATATACACTAATGGTTTCGTTCTAGTGTGTAGTTGCTGCTATAATATTCTGACTCTGGTACAAGGCGTGTGATGTCATCAGGTTCTGAACATACACTACTGGAAGAAAACATGTGGTTATGTGTTACAATTGAAGTCAAGATTCTGAATTTATCTTCTGCAACGTGTCTAAGGAAAGTTAGTACAAGAGGTTCTGATCGTGACTTTGTGGTTAAGCTTTGGAGGACTTCTAAAGTTTTGCTTCTATGTGTTACAAGTTCTGCAGATTATGAAGATGAGGTTGTGTTGAACAAGTTTTGATGATCTGAAGAAAAATAAGTTCTTACACCAAGTGTTGAAGACTTTGAAGAGAAGGTTCTGTGTGATAAGTTATGAAGACTCCAAGACATAAAGAGTGAATCTTCTACAATAAGCTTCAATGTTCAACATTCAAATATCTGAAGCCTCAGAGGATAAGAAGAAAGTTCAAATGGTTAACATGTGATGTTGTACAAAAGGTACATAAAAGTGTCTGTGACCTCTATCCTCTAGGGTGGCGTAAGGACAATCCTTTATATTTTATTGTCAACCACTCCCATTGTGACCGTTAGGAACAAACTGATGGATTTACATCTATCTTTCTTTACTTGACGGATCTCTATTTACAAGCTTAATAGAAAAACATTATTAAGAGAAAAGGTGGAAAGATATCACTGAACAGTGACAGGATACATAAATATTATTTTATACTGTCTAAACTCTTACACCTTATTCTATCCATTGGGAACTAACCGTTGGGGTAGGAAAAGTCCTTTCTATCCTTAGTGTCTCTCTTTATCAAAGGCTATAAAAGAAGATTGAATATTCAAAGAAAGTTGTCGTTAGCCATCAAGCTTTATCATGTGAAAGGAAAGCAGTGGATGCTGAAGATGTTAAAGCTGTAATGCTACACATTTTGAAGACCATAAAAGAAGAGAGAAAAGAAAGACAAAAGATTTCATCAAGATGTTAAACAACTATCATCATATACATCTTGATTAAAACGGAAGAAGCAAGGAGATGTTGCTCGTAGCTTGCTGGAAGAAGAAGAATATTCTACAAGATACTATTAAACTTCCAATCACATACATCATGGTAGATCTCAAAAGAATCAAGGAGTTGTTGCTCGGAACTTGCTCAACAAGAAGATGAAGAAGAACACTACAAGATGCTAATTAACTTCTGATCATATACATCTTTGTAGAACATTGTAATGAACACTTGAGTTGTTGCTCGTATAGCGTTTTTGTTCGAATCTCTCCATGTAAATTGTTTTAACACTTGAGTTATTGCTTGAAGAAGTGTTAAACAATATGTGCTTAAAACACTTGTGTAATCTGCTTAGAAGAAGCATTCATGTAAACACAAGATCACCACCAATTGTTGTTGATAGATTCCTTGGGAGACTTGGTGAAAGTCAGATCTCAAGAAGATAATGGATGCGGTCATTATAGGAAATCCTGATAGGAGATCTTGTGGGATCGAATTCTGTTAGGTCAATGGTAGTCATATCTCAAAGGGGACCAAGTGAAGGTCGGACTCTTGTAAGATCACTGATGGATATCATTGAAAGGAAATCATGGTAGAAGATCTTGAGGGATCAGATTCTATTGGGTCAATGAACGTTATATTTGGTTGGATCACTGAATGTGTCATTGTGTGTTAGTCACTGACGGTTGCCCGTGCACTTGTAATCAATTTGGTTAGAGTGGATTAAGTCCTTGGATAAGGCGAAATCATCCTTGTGGAGGTGGACAGGAGTATCCTAGTTAACGAAGAACTTGGATAAAATACTTGTGTCCTTTTCTCTTCATTGTCTTTATAGCTATTATCATTTGAGTTCTTACAATTTTTAAATGGGAATGTTTTCTATGAACATAATTCAAAGCCCCCCTTTCTTGTGTTTTATCTACCTTCAATTGGTTTCAGAGCCCAATTATGTTATTGATTTAACAATCAAACACTTAACTGTGTAGAGAGATCCAGTTAGAGAAAATTCTATAGTTTCCTGCTACTCAAATGATAGAAAGATTTTTTGATTCAAAACTCGTTCTATAGAGGATTCAAAACTATGGGCTATAATCAGAAATATGAAGACAGAATCCATATGACAAGTTCTCAAGATTCTGAAGGCTCAAGTACCTGATGGAAAGGGATTTCATCTTTTCAACCAATAAAAGTTTTCCATCAGAATCAAAGGTCAACAATCAACACTTCAAATCTCCAATGAAAGTTGTCATCCATATCATAAATTGCTGCTATCTGCAATGGATCCAATCAATGTCACCTCTGAAAGATCCATCAAGATCTTTAAGAAGACCAAAGCTTCTCAAATTCATGCAATCCAAAAATCAGAAGGAGGAGTCACCTAAAAGCTTCGAAGAAGTGTTGCATAGAAGAATTGGGACTCTAAAGGAGAAAATTCCATCCACTAGAAGTCAAAATAATTTGGAAATTTGTGGAAACTCTTTCAGAATCTAATGACGATATGACAACTACTGAAGAACAAGAAGAAATCAGAAGATGATCATCCAGAAGTCTCTTCTTTTCAAGCTCTAAAGAAGGTATATCTCTTAAATATATTCACTCAAATAAAGTCAGCAAGACAAACAGTCAACAACTGTAAGGAACCATCTGACTTTAGTAAAGTTGCTGCTAAAAGCTCAAAAAGCAAGAAGATCATAAGGAGCATCTCAGGACAAGGGATGAAATGATAGAAGTGTTCAAAAGACTGGAGAATCAGAAACAATCTCAAATGAAGGTAAACATGTCACAAGCAAACCCCATGTTAGTATTTACACGCTTTCTAACAAAAGTACTGCTAAATACTACTACTAGTTAGAAGTTGAACTGTTCAAGAAAATCCACTTGTCTCATATGGCAAAAATTCTTTTACATTGTCTTTAATTTTGCTTCAACTAAGCAATATTATTTTTCTTGTTCAATCTTTCCTGGTTAGCATAATCTTCACCTCAGTCAGAATCGTCATAACTCAATAAAAATTTTAAACTGTCCAACAATAGGTTCTTTTAGGATAACTAAAATTATTTTCTCTAAGCTTATCTCCAACTGTAATAGCTTTTCAATTTTTATTTCTTTTATAAGTCTTTATCAAAAAATTAAGTAACCAATTAAATTAAGCTAACTTTTAGTAACCTCCCTCTTGAATGTTCTAGTGCCTATATCTATTTTCTCTCCAGGTATCCTCTTCTTCTGTCACTTGCCTTGGAATTTGTAGATACACCCTTCCACACAAGTATCTATTCATTGTGTTGTAAGTTTCCATATCTCCAGCTATCTTCCTATTCGTCTAAGTCTATTTGTTTCGCTCTCTTTCATCCATTTAAAACAACCTCAAAATTCTCTTGATCATCCTTTTCTCATCTCACTAAAAATCCTTATCCTCTGCTAATGGCTTCAAAAACCTTTCGTGGTTTTGAGGAACTCCTTGAGGTTATTTGTAAACTTTTCCCCCAATGTTCCCAGGGTAAGATCTGATGAACTTGGCCTTAACCAAAGTATCATATGGCAAAGTTGGTCTAACTACTTTGCCATGCTTCATGGACCCGTCCACCCTTATCGTGTAGAGGAATTTTGGCTGTATGCCTTTGTTGACGGTGACTCTATCCACTCAATCTTGTTCGGTAATAGTATTACCATTACTCCAACATATATTGCTTGCAATTAGGTGCCCTCAAACCGAAACCATAATGGAATATTTTCATCATTCTCTCTTCTTCGCCGAAAGACACCGCACAATTCATAACACCTCTGAAGGATATGAGCCTAGCAATCCTAAAAATATTCTTCCCATAGCCAAAGTTTGGTTTCAGCTTCTGCTAACCAACTTTCAACCTAGAGGGGTTAGTTTGAACTATCTGGTCTTTTCAGACATAATTTTAATCCACCTTCGTGTGCATCATGTTAGGATCAACCTACCTCAAACCAGTTTCTATATAAGTAGAGAACCTCTAATTTAACTAGAATCTTTTGTCATTTTCAAATCTTAGTTAAGTCTAACAATTCTAGAGAATAGGTAGAAATCCTTCTGCTTCACTCAATGTCATAATAATCCTCTAAACCCGCTACACTTTTTCCTGAAATTATCAATAAGTGTCCTGTCCTAAGTTGTCACCTCATATATTGTGCGTGATACACCTCTCTACCTTTGTCATATGTTCAATCAGTCATGTCTTATATCTATATATCCATCTCCTTCCTTGAATATATTCACCATCTCCATTTCTCAAAACTCTCCTACTTCTCTTATCATGTCTCTAGTTACCTTTTTTGGAGATGAAAGTCTTCTTGAAATCATAACTAAAGAACAAATCAAACTCTCTCATCTCAGAAACAGACAAATCTCTTGTAGTTTCTCCTAGATCATTTACTTTCAAGAATGGACAAACTACTTCACCATGTTGGATAAACCTATCTACCCAAGTCTTGTCAAGGACTTCTGGAAACATGCCTTTGTTGAAAGTGAAGGATGTTCCATTTCCTCCTGTGTCTTTGGTGTTCCCATAACCATCACTCCTTTTTCAATTGTTCTTGCAACTGGTTGTGAAAATGTTGGTTTTACTGTTGAACATGTTAAGAGTCGATATCGTCTTGATGATAAGCTCGCTTCTCTCCACAAATCAACATCCAGTTACAGTTTTAATAATCCTGAGTCTCTCCTTCCCATCTCAAAAAGTTGGTTTAAGTTTACTTTAACCAATCTTCTCCTAGAAGTGTTCACGCAAACATGATGTCTTATGAAGATCTGATTTTTATTCTCTTGATTGTCAATGATATCTGGATAAATTTACCACAACATATCTTCAATTTTATGAATAAAAAAACCATTACTCTCTCCAGAAATGAAATTAAGTCTTTCATACCTTTTGGAAGAGTTCCCTCTAAAATCTTCTTTAAATAAGGAATTCTTGACATCATCCAGAGAAATGGTCCTGCAAATGGTCTAGTGAAGAAAAAGTGTGAAGTCTTTAAGGGTTGAATGTTGTCTATTTATTGTTTAAGTTTCTTTATGTCTGTTGTCTCTAGTTGCTTTATTAATTATGTACTTCTTCCCCAATCAATGAATTATATTTTTCGTGTTAATTATCTTCTCAGTTTAATTTTTTCATTCTTTATTATCTTTCTAATTTTACAATTAATCTGTGTGATTTATATTCTCTCTACATTCAATAAATATTGAGTTTTTCTGTTCTGATCTATATTATTCTCTCTATCACCTATTTCTTTCAACTAGTATTTCAATATTTTTCTGTATCTCTATCACCTTTTTTATTTCTAACAAAGGGGGAGAAAATAAAATGATATTTTGATAATGTTTATTCTCAGAGTATTAAACTTAAACATATATAATGTTGTTACTACTAACTATTTGTTTGATGTTTTCTATCCAGGCACTCTAAACAAGTTCACTGAGTTTATTCTAAGACAGGTTGAAGATGAAGATCCTGATGCAAAGGTTGAAAACCTTATGGATGAAATCAACTCTGCTTTCATATCTAAGATGTTGTACTCCATGTGAATATATGAATATTCAAACAGATGTACCAAACACAAATCAGAAGTTATAAACTTACTGAAAGTAAGGTAATCTTGCTTGATAATATAGTGTTCAGAAGTTGTTAACTTTCTGAAAGTATGAAATTCAAACTTAAAGCCTCAGAAGTTGTGCTCTCCTGAAAGAAAGACAAGTCAACATTCTGACGCACGCTCTCATACAGAGATACCACTCAAAAGTTGTGCTCTAATACGTGTGCTTTTGCAACATACGCTCAATTCAGAAGTTGTGAACTGTCTGAATGTATGATACATTAGAAAATATCAGATCAAACATTGATGCTTGAGAAGTATAGTGTTTTAGTTGTGATATTAGAATCATGGAATAAAAGCACTGATACATGATGCGTGGCATTATTTAATTAGGCTCAAAATCAAGTTTTAATTCTTCATCAAGTGCTGATAAAAACCACGTTCTGAGATGAAGACCAAGTGTTCTAGTCAGACTCTGATAAGTTGTTGTAGGAAAGTGCTACTTCTCTATTCTATGTTCTGAATGCTCAAAGTTTATTTTGTGAATCTTGGGCTCAGGGGGAGACTCTGAACAAGCTTAAATAAAATGTTGGGTTTAACAGATTCAGGGAGAGCTGTGAGCTTAACTCTGAATTTATCGGTTATGATAATTATCCTGTATAAATTATTCTATCAAAATACATGGTTTTGTCATCATAAAAAAAAGGAGATTATAAGAACAAAAAGTGTTTCTATATCTTACCTTGAGATTTTGATGATAACTTTACATATTATCTTAGAGAACAATTATATACACTAATGGTTTTGTTCTTGTGTGTAGCTGCTTCTATAATATTCTGACTCTGGTGCGAGACATGTGACGTCATCAGGTTCTGAACATACACTACTAAAATAAAACATGTGGTTATGTGTTACACTTGAAGTCAAGGTTATGAATTTATCTTCTGCAATGTGTCTACAGAATGTTGGTATAAGAGGTTCTGATCGTGACTTTATGGTTAAGATTTGGAAGCCTTCTAAAGCTTTGCTTCTATGTGTTACAAGTTCTGAAGATTATGAAGACGGGGTTCTGCTGAACAAGTTTTGATGATTTGAAGAAAAGCAAGTTCTTACAACCAAGTGCCGAAGACTCTGAAGACAAGGTTTTGTGTGACAAATTCTGAAGACTCCAAGACTTAAAGAGTGAATCTTCTACAACAAGCTTCAATGTTCAACATTAGAATATGTGAAGCCTCAGATGATAGTAAGAAAGTTCAAATGGTTAACAGTGATGTGGTACAAAAGGTACATAAAGTGTCTGTGACATCTACCTTCTAGGGCGGCATAAGGACAGTCCTTTATATTGTATTGTCAACCATTCTCATTGTGACCATTGGGAACAAATGACTGGATTTACAACTATCTTTCTATACTTAACGAATCTTTGTTTACAAAGATTAATAGAAAAACATTATTAAGAGAAAGGTGGAAATCTATCATTGAACAGTGACAGGATACAAAAATATTATTTTATATTGTCTAAACTCTTACACCTTATTCTATCTATTGGAAACTGTTGTACCCCAAAATTTGCCCTCCCATATTCCTCAAGATTTGTCAAGAATCATCCTCAAATTACTCAAGTTTGCTTAAAGGATTGTACAGTCAAACCACCTCCTAATACAGCTGAAATTAGGGTTTTGGTTCTTTCCAGGAATTTTAGGTTTTCAATGGTTCAATCAAGTCTCATAGGCCTATATGCATTCTCAAGCACCTATATGCCAAGTTTCAAGACTCACAGTGCCAATTTGCACAGTCAAAAGCTCCATTTGACCTACAGTCAACTGTAGGGGCAAAAGGGTCATTTTGCAGTCAAAAGTCAAAAATTTTGGTCAACATCTTATTTTGAGTACACAATCATGATTTGATCAATGTCTTGATCATGATTCCACAAGGATAGCTCAAAAATCATCAAGGTGCAAAAAGTTACTATTTTTGGACAGTAGAAAAGTCAACTGTATCTTGACCAGGGCATAACTTTTTCATGGTTCATCAGAAAAATACCATCCAATGCTCATTTTGAAGGGGATGACATTTCCTACAATCCATCTTCACATTCCAAGTCTAAGAAATGCTCTCACAAAAAGTTATCAATTTCTACATTATAGGTCAATTTCAAAAGTTAACAAAAGTACCTTTTAAGTCAAAGACCATAACTTGAGATTGGTAAATCCAAATGACATGGAACCAAAGGCATTGGTTAGAGGACTTCAAGACCTTTCCAAAATGTCCAAGAACATGGTCATATGATCAAAATTGAGCAAGATATGCATTGGAGAAGTTGGGAAATTTTTGTGAATTTGCAAAAGTCAACTTTGCTCAAAACACCTTATTTTTGCTAATGGGCCTCAAATTTCTTGTTGAAACTTCATCCATGGCCTATGCACGACCCATCAAGCTTAATTGAATTTATTTTCTTATTTTTTATTAATTAATTGGATTTTTAATTGATATTAATTCATTTAATTAATTTAAATTGTAGGAAAATAGAAGATTTGGTTTTTCAATATTTTTGTGAAGCAAATATGGTCAAGATATGCTGACAATTTCGTGTACAAATCAAAGATGCAAAATCTCCAAAATTGGCAACTTTTTTCAATCATGAAAATGCAAAAAGATTTGATTTTCAATCAAATATTCAATCATCAATTCAATGGATTTTTTCTCAAGATTTTGACCTAATTCCATTCCTCTATATATATGCAAGTAAACCCTACCTCGTGGACGTGAAAAAAGCTGCAGAAAGACCATAGCCATATTGAGAAATTTCAAGAAAAACTCAAAACTGATTTTCACATTCCAGGCCAATTCAAGGCATTTTATTTATTCTAATACCTTGCATGAGTTCCCAGGAACGTGTGGCAATTGAATTCACACGCTAAAGCTCAAGGAATCATCCATTACAGAACCACGGTTTGCATTTTTTTTCCAGAACCGTATTGCTTAATTCATGCATATTTAACATGATTTCTTGATTGTTTTGCATTGCTAGAGACCACATGAAGCTATTGGCATAGGTTAATTGAATTATAATGTCCTGAATCCAAAGATGCCATGGTTGAATTTTAGGGTTCATGAGCTTTGAAATTGGGGATTCCTAAACCAGGAAAAATTAAGGCTTGTAAGGCACATGATTGGAATCGTTAGGACAAGACGAGCAAGACTGAACCTTCGCGAAATATTTATATAAACCACAGTCCTATTCGCTATTTTTCGCCATAATGGTTTGTGGGGGTTAAAAACCCCCGCTATCTAATGTTCTATATGCAGGTACAACGAAGAAGACAAGGACGTGTTGACACTCCATTGGTTTATTCAAAAACACGCGCGTTATTTTTCTTTTTCAGCATATTGACCAATTTCTTAATATAATAATTGTCACTTGTTTCAATAACAATAAAAGCAGCGTGGTTGAGTGGTGAGTGCGTTGGTCTGGAAGCATTGGGACCTGGGTTCGAGTCCTAGGTCCACCCAAAACGCTTATATTATTTTTCTTAACATATTCATATGCAGCTTTCACAAGGAAGTCCATCATGTACCTCCAAACATCAACGCGCCATGTGGCTTCAGGCATAAATCCAGTGGTCATGGGTGAATGATCATCATACTCCCGGTCAACCACGCGCCCTGGATGATCCAAAAGGTCAAAGAGGCTTGCAGTTTGTTGGGCCTGAGAATTTCCAAACATACCTCCATATTGGGCCAGCACCCCCCTGGTTTATTCTTCTTTTTTTTATTTATATTTTTTCCTTTAATTATTTCACCATTAATTATTATTATTATTATCACTTAATTAAACAAATTAATTTTTTTTTTCATAATAAATCCAGAAAACATAAAAAATAATAATATTTTTATTTATTAAATTTAATTAGTTATTTTGTAAATAAATACTAACAAATTAATTTAGTCTTTTTAATTAGGTTAATTTTTGATATTTTCACAATAATTTAAAATAAATTAGAATTAGGGTTTTTACTAACTTTTGACTATTTTTTATTTATTTCCTAAAAAACATAAAAAAACTCAAAAATATTTCTTTTTTGTTAATTAATTAATTAGGTTTAATTTAATTTAATTCATAAACCACCAAAAACTTCTTTCTTTCTCAAAAGGGTCAAAACCCTAAGAACTTCTCCGATTCAATTTTCTCGCGCGTGTTATTATTCTTGATTAATTTTTGATCCATATTTATGTAATTGCTCCGAGGATGTAATAGCTTTAATTAGGACTTTTTATAGCTTTCATTTATTTTCCGCAATTTACTTTTTCAAGGGTTTGTTTTTGGCGATGTAAATACCCGACGCCTTGTAATAGTGTAGATTTATTTTCCGCAAATATTTAACTGTTAGATGTATGTTAATTAGGCTATGCATGACAAGACTTATCTGAAATTAAAATCAAAACGTAGCTCACTCATGACATGTACAAAGATGACTTAACTGAATCCTGACACACTCGCACATGCCACTCTTAGGGTACGCCTCACTTGGTTGCCTCGACGTGATCATTGAGTATAGGGTGTTTTAGAGGTCGCCCTTCTGTCTAAGATCCAAGTTTCCTCGAAACGGTTGCCTCGGATAAAAAAGGATCTAGGAAATTAGGGTTACCGCTAAGGCGTCCTACTATTGCTTTGGTGACCACATGTCCCTATAATCGAATTGACCCGAAAACTCTAACGACGGTGCTACCTACTTCTCAATAG
Source organism: Vicia faba (assembly GCA_948472305.1). NCBI lineage: Eukaryota > Viridiplantae > Streptophyta > Magnoliopsida > Fabales > Fabaceae > Vicia > Vicia faba. Next base: position 1,616,014,205 of record OX451736.1, on the reverse strand, counting down.
TGGGATAGTACTGTCTAAAGGACATTTACACAGCTTAATTTCTTTTGAGTAGGTAGAGGTTCTCAGGTACTTGCTCTTTCAAAACAAAAAATACTTTTCGCACCTACACTTTTCTGACAAAAGTTTTCAAACAACACTTCATACACTCTTGAGGACAAATACAAGAGTTAAAACGAAGTTTTTAAAACAAACTTTTTCAAAACCCACAAACACAAGAAAAGCAAAAAACTTTTGAAAACATAGTGAGAAAGTACCTAAGAGCCCGTGGATAACCACGGATAGAAAGGGTGCTAACAACTTCCCTTTCTATAATCTACCTCCCGAACCCGAGAAACATCTCGAAAAGGAATTTTGCTGTGCTTTTGTCCTTTCCTTGTTGGAGAAAATAAAAGACGGTGGCGACTCTTGCTTACCGCGACATTTTGCGAAACGCAAACGCGAACCAGCATTCCAAAACAGTCAGTTCTATTTCCACCGATCACAGAACTGGCGACTATGCTAGGGAATATAATAAGTGAGGTGTACCTTAGGATTAGATCATCATGTTTTCAGTTGTATGCTTTGTATGCTTTAAAATTTGTGGGCTTGTATCGGAGTTTTATAGATCCTAACCCGGATCTGGGGAATACCCTTTAGGTAAGTAGCAATAAACTATGAGGGACCTGTCCGGCGTAGACCGACACGGGTGAAGTAGTAGCTACATTGGTGTGATACCTTGGTCTGTACCGATATCCCTTGTGTTGGAACGAGGAGAATATGGGTCTTCTGAGGAGTCATTAAGCACCAACTGACCCTAGCACCTTAAATTGACCAACTTGGCCATAGAACAGTAGCAGTATGCTACGCTCATTGAGGCTAAACTCTCGCGATGGTTCCGGCTGCAAGAAAAGATTGCTAAGCTGGAGTTATGACCGATTGAGGGTATTCGGTGATATTGAGATCCTCTAGAACCCGGTTACTATTTTTAGGACAGGTCTCAACCAACTGAAACTGAAAGAGGGTAGTACCTAAACTTCATGCTGGTCTGAACTCTAAGGGCTGTTTTGTGTGACTTGTGTGCCTTTGCCATGTTTGCCTTTTGTGAATACTTGTGGTGTGCCTTTATCATAACATCATAACATCATACCATTGCATGCATCCTGCATAAGGACTAACCCATTTCAAAGACAAGAGGGTTTCATCTTTGCTCTGTTTTGTAGGACATCATGATGCCCGTGCGAAGGAATACTATCCGGCTCAACTTTGTTCAACCACCTGCTTTGCTTACAGAATTGGTTGATAGGATTCCAAACACTACTTCCTTCATCAAGAGGCATGGTTCTCTTCTCAGTTTAGTCACTTCAAAGTGGGACCAACAACTGATGAGTGTCCTGGCCCAGTTTTACGATCCGCTATACCATTGCTTCACTTTTCAAGACTTCCAGCTGGTCCCTACCCTGGAAGAATTCTCTGATTTGCTTGGTATCCCTGTTTTGGAACAGACTCCATTCACTGGTTGGGAGAAGACTCTTAGGCCTGAAGAGATTGCTTCAGCCCTTCCCTTGACCAAAGAAGAGGTAATGGCTAACTGGGAGACTAGAAGTGGAGTTAAGGGCTTTTTGGCTAAGTTTCTGGTTGGCAAAGCTAATAGTTTCTGGAATGACTTAGACTTCAGGGCATACGAAGACATTCTGGCTATCTTAATTTATGGTCTAGTATTGTTTCTGAATCCTGATACCTTTATTAATGTCAATGCCATAAGGATCTTCATCTCTCAGAACCCTGTACCCACTCTCTTGGGTGATATCCTGCAACAGCTCTATGCTCGTACTGCCCGAAGACAGGGAACTTTGTGGTGTTGTGCTCCTTTATTAGTGAGGTGGTTTATTTTGCACCTCCCTAAGTTCGTACTAAAGAACAAAGAAGGAAGGGGCTGGGCTCATAGGATAATGTCTCTTACTGATAATGATATTATTTGGACTCTCAGAGGTTTAGATGAGGTGGTTGTTATTGATCGTTGTGGAGAGTATCCTAATGTTCCATTGATCGGTACCCAGGGAGGAATCTCTTATAACCCATGTTTAGCTCTCCGTCAGTTTGGAAGAGCCAGAAGAGCAGGGCCTCATGAGATGTTGATACCTCACATCTGTTTTAAGTTTCAGGTAGATAGTGACGAGCCGCGTCGTAGATTCATCCGGGCTTGGGATAGAATTCACAAAGCTGACCCACATGAGTTAGGACCGAAGACTTCTCTACCAATGGAATCCTACTTCAGATGGGTCCACATCAGTGCTCAGAGGTTAGGTATGCAATACGAAGCTGTCAGGCCTATTACTCTTGAAGTTGTTGATAAAGACGGGGTTCCTCCGACTGTTCTCCATCCTCAGATACCCACTGATATTGTTACACTAAAGAGGTATTGGGCGCAACTGCAGGAAGAACGGGATTCTTATCGGGAAAGGTTCAATGAACATGAACAAAAGATCCAGAAGCTGACTAAGAAATTGGAGAACGAGCAGATCCTGAATGACTATATCCGTACTGAGAAGAAGAGGCCATGGGAGCATTGATGGACCTTGGATGTTCTTTTACAGCTTTTATTTACTTTTCAATTTTCATTCTTGTAACGCCTAAGGGAAATTTGTTGAACAATTTGAATTCCAAAGTTGAATCTAATAAAGTGTGTTTCCTTTTGTCTACAAAGTTGAATCCCGGTTGTCTTTGAAAACATAAATCATACGCATTTCATACCATCATATGCATAACAGGTACCCCTTTTTTCAGGTCACTTATCTTCTTCGATGTTTATTTCAGCAATCATCATGACTTCTGAACCTTCCACTGAACAAGCTATCAAGGCCCTCTAGGCCCAGAATGCCCAGTTCCAAGAGTTGGTTATGAGCCTAGCCCAGGGTCAACAGGAGTTGAAGACCCTGATTCTGAAGAAGAAGAAGAAGAAGAAGAAGAGGACCGTATTGTTCAACACTGGACGCAGATTTGGGAATGGACTACAAAATGAGGTTGATTTGACTACTTCCTCTGTAGGGAAAGACAGTCCCCAAGAGAGAAGGGTTCCTAGTCCCGTGGTCTCTGACAACGAGACGGATTATAATGATGAACAGTATCCTCCTGCCGAGGATAGGTACAAACAGCTGGAGGACCGCCTGAGCGCCATGGAGATTCAGAATGTGCCCGGGTTGGACTTTGGAGACCTAGGCTTATCCTCTGGGGTGGTGATTCCCCATAAGTTCAAGGCACCTGCTTTTGCCAAATACGACGGAGCTTCCTTCCCAAAGTTGCACCTTTGGTCGTATGTAAGGAAGATCCAGCCTTACACAGCTGACAAGAATTTGTGGATCCATTTCTTCCAGGATAGTCTTTCAGGGACTCAACTCGAATGGTTCTATCAGCTGGGTGGAGCCAGTATTCGTAACTGGGAGGATTTGGCTATTGCATTCTATAAGCAGTATCAGTATAACTAACGTTTTTTCTTTTCAGGACAAAAGTTAATACAAAGATAATTGCTATCAATTGTCGTGATTCCAGATCCGATTCCTGAATCTTGCCAGGGAGTATCTGTTGACGACTACAGTACCAGACTCGATTCCTGTATCTTGACAGGGCACGTCTGAAGAGTTCGAAGATCCGATTCCTGAATCTTGCCAGGGAGTATCTGTTGACGACTACAGTACCAGACTCGATTCCTGTATCTTGACAGGGCACGTCTGAAGAGTTCGAAGATCCGATTCCTTAATCTTGCCAGGGAGTATCTGTTGACGACTACAGTACCAGACTCGATTCCTGTATCTTGCCAGGGCACGTCTGAAGAGTTCGAAGATCCGATTCCTGAATCTTGCCAGGGAGTATCTGTTGACGACTACAGTACCAGACTCGATTCCTGTATCTAGACAGGGCACGTCTGAAGAGTTTGAAGATCCGATTCCTGAATCTTGCCAGGGAGTATCTGTTGACGACTACAGTACCAGACTCGATTCCTGTATCTAGACAGGGCACGTCTGAAGAGTTCGAGGATCCGATACCTGAATCTTGCCAGGGTGTATCTGTTGAAGACTAACATTACCAGACTCGATTCCTGTATCTCGCCAGGGCACGTCTGAAGAATTCAAAGATCCAACTCCTGTAACCAGTCAGGACACATCTATACCAAGCATCTGAAAATTAGCTCCTGCAACGTGTCAGGTACTCATTTTCTCTTTTGCAGGCATGCAGGTTCTCGCCAAAGAATCTCTTACGCGATCAACATCCAGATGGCATCTATAAGCCCATCATCCTATTCGTCAACCTCTAAATGGCATCTGTAAGCCCATTTCCATCATCCCACTGCTGCTATGAGAGCGCAAATTTCTGGGCACTCTAGTGTTCAATCATCTTCTACCTTCGGATTACGAAAGGCACGTCAGCCAATCTACATCCTCAGGTCTAAGAAGATTGAACAGGGGCAACTGTTGTACCCCAAAATTTGCCCTCCCATAACCTTCAAAGTTTTGACAAGAATCATCCACAATTGGTTCAAGTCTACTCAAAGGCTACACAGTCAACCACCCTCCTGAAGCCAGTCAAACTAGGGTTTTGGTTCTCACAAGGAAGCTGAAGTTTTCAAGGGCTCAATCAAGTCTCCCATGCACATAAACATTGTCAAGCACCTACATGTCAAGTTTCAAGACTTTCAGCACAAAATTGCACAGTCAAAACCCTAATTGCACTACAGTCAACTGTAGGGGCAAAATGGTCATTTGGCAGTCAAAAGTTCAAATTTTTGGTCAACATCTCATTTTGAAGCCACAAACATCATTTGATCAATGCTTGATCATGATTCTCAAAACTTGGCTCAAAAATCATCAAGATGCAAAAGTTTCTATTTTTGGACAGCTGGAAAAGTCAACTGAAATTGACCAAGGCATAACTTTCACATGGATTATCAGAAAAATTCCATCCAAAGCTCATTTTGAAGATAAAGACATTTCCTACAACTCATCTTCATACTTCAAGTCCAAGAAATGCTCTCACAAAAAGTTATCAATTTCAACATTATAGGTCATTTTCAAAAGTCAACAAAAAGGGACTTTAAGTCAAAGGCCATAACTTGAGATTGGTAAATCAAAATGACATGGGACCAAAGACATTGTTTAGAGGACTTCAAGACCTTTCTAAAATGTCCAAGAACATGAGCAAAGCTTAAAAATTGAGCAAGTTATGCATTGGAGAAGTTGGGAAATTTTTGTGAAATGGCCAAAATCATTTATCCTTGAAATCTCATTTTTGACAAAAGGGGCCCACTTTTTCCACTTGAATTAACTTGGCCATGCCTCCCACGTGTCCCACCTTTTATTTCAGATTTTTTTATTAATTTTTTCATTTTTTATTGATTTTATTGGATTTAATTAATTTTAAATCTTTTAAAATCAAAAGAAATTCAAAATTTGATTTAAAAGGGAATATTTGGTCTTTACTAGCCTTGAAATACCATTATGTGCCTACCAAAATTCGTGCAAGGGAGTAAACAAGGCAATAATTCAAAAATGGACTCAAAATGGAAAGTTGATAATGGTGGTTTATGTGAAAATCAAAAACATCAATGCAAAGCATATTTGGCCATAATTCTCATTCATACACTTTGACTAGAGTATATACAATTGAGAGACAACAAGAATTGGAGAGAATCTGCACCCTATTGCTCATGAAAAACTCACATTTTTAACAAAAAAACTCAAAACTGAAAACTCATTTCCAAAGCGATTCAAGTCTCAAAACCTGTTCCATTGGCTTCTTGGAGGATCATAGGACATAACTGAATCATTCCCCAAGCCCCATACTCAAAGAAACGCAAGGTTACCATTGAAATTGGTAAAAGAAATTCCAAAACTGTTCTCCCTTATTCATGCCCCTTTATCATATTTTGTTGTTATATTTATGTTTATGATGAAATTTGCAAGCTAATGATATGACTTAATTTAAGTTTCACGCCTTCTATGCCAAGACACCATGTTCGTGTTCTAGGGTTTTACAGGATTGGAAATTAGGGGTTTTCGAATGTGGAAAAATTAGCACTCATGACCACCATTATTGGAATCAGTGTGACTAGACGAAGAAAATGCCATGCTCGCGCCCAATTTATGTTTAGGCATGGCCTATTCGCTATTTCCAAATAGCTTGAATTTTGGGGGGGGTTCAAAACCCCCGCTATTTCATTTTTGTTACAGGTACAGTGGAGAAGATGATCATGTGTCGTGCTGTGAATGGCTGGTTTGAATCCAGCGCGCGCTTTTTTTATTTTACAACGCTAACACGCATTTTATCTTATATTATTTGTTTGTTCCTTAATATACAAAGCGCGTTTCTAGCACAGTTGGCAAGCGTAAGGATGGGCAAAGCACATGACCTGGGTTCGAGCCCCAGGTCTTCAATAATCTCTATATTATTTTTCAATAAGCAATCTCATGCAGGTTCAATATCAAGGCACATCATGCACCCTCAGGATCCAATATCCACGCGTCCACTGGGATCAAATCAAAGGCGCAGAATTGATGAATACCATAGGCTGCAGTCAACGCGCTACATGCTACTCAGAAAAGGTCAAACAGACATGCTTATTGGGCCAGAATCTCCATGGACTTTACCTCCAAATTAGGGGTTTCACCCCCTTAGGTTTTACAATTTTCTTTCTTTTTTTTGTTTCTTTTTATTATTTTTTCTTTTAATTGTTGCTTTATTTTAATTAATTAATATTTTCAAAATATAAAAAACATAAAAAAGATCAGAAAAGATAATAAAAACAATAATTTTATTCTTAGTATTAATTTTGTAATTAAATTCCATAATTAATTTAGATTTAATCCTAGGTTATAATTTAATTCTTTTTTTCACGATAAACCCAAAAAAATAATAAAAGTAGATCTTTAATCCTTTTTTTTTCTTTTGTTTAATTAATTTTTTTTATCATTAATCATTAATTTTTGTAAATAAATTTTATAATTAATTAGTTTTTATTCTAGGTTTTAACTTTAATGCATTTTCTTTAATAAATTGAAAAACATTAGAATTAGAATTAATTAGTTGACTTTTAATTAATTTAATTTTATTTAATGTCATAAATACAAAAAAAAACATAAAAAACAATTTCTTTCTTTTTATTTAATTTAATTATTCCATTAATTTTATTTTAATTCCTTAAAGGGTCCAACGCCCTTGCATTCGGTCATATTTTCCTTTTTCGCGCGTTTTATTTATTTTTGATGTAAATATAATGTACTTATACCAAAGCCATGTAATAGCTATTAGACATTTATTTTCTGCAATTTATTTTAAATCGGGTCTGGATTAATTTGGCGTTGTAGACCCGCGCCCTTGTAATAGCGTAGGACCTCTATCCTTTCCGCACTTTAAATTTTCGCACTTTTAACTGTTAAACAATAACATGAAAGAATGAATGCCCAAAAATAAAATCAAAGCGTAGATCACCAATGCATGACAAGACAAACAATAAACTGAAAATGACACACAATTCACACACCACTCTTAGGGTACGCCTCACTGTTGCCTTGCCCCTCGAAAGGTGGTCATCGAGTATAGGACGTCTTAGTAAGTCCTTATGTCCATGAACATGGCATAAGGGTAGCTTCTAAGGTATCCTACTGTTGCTCTGGTGATCACACTGTTGCCTTGCCCCTCGAAACGTGGTCGTCGAGTATAGGACGTCTTAGTGAGTCCTTATGTTCCATTGATCTAGTTGCCTCGAATAAGTTGCCTCGGAACGGTCGCCTCAGAATAAAAAGATCAATGGCATAAGGGTAGCTTCTAAGGTATCTTACCATTGCCCGGTGACCACACTGTCCCTAACCCTCGAATTGACCCGAACACCTCCAACGGTGGTGCTACCTACCTCTCAATGGTGGGATGGCACTACCTTAAGGACATTTACACAGCCTAATTCCTTAGGGTAGGTAGATGACTCATGGATACTTGCTCTTTTCAAAAAACAAACAAAAACCTTTTCACACCGACACTTTCAAAAAGCTTTCAAAATAATTTTTCAAACACTCTTGAGGACTGATACAAGAGTCATTCAGGAAACTTTCAAAGAAACTTTTTTCAAACCCACTCACAATTGAAAAGCAAACCTTTTGAAAACACAAATGAGCAAGTATCTAAGAGCCCATGGATAACCATGGATAGAAAGGGTGCTAATACCTTCCCTTTCTATAAATCTACCTCCTGAACCGAGAACTAATCTCAATAAGGAATTTTTCTGTGCTTTTGTCCTTTCCATGTTGGAGAAAATAAAAGACGGTGGCGACTCTTGCTTACCGCGACATTTCGCGAACCAGCGTTAAACAGTCAGTTCCAGATCCATCGATCACAGAACTGGCGACTCTGCTGGGGAGATAACTTAAAGTGAGGTGTACCTTAGGACTAAGATCACTGTGTTTTCAATTGCTTTGATTTGTTTGCTTTAAATTGTGGGACTGTCTTGGGAGATCTATAGATCCTAACCCGGATCTGGGGATACCTTCTTAGAAAGTAGCAACAAGGCTGTGAGGGAACTGTGCGGGGTATACCGACATGGTTGAAGCAGTCTGCTACGTTGATGTGGCACTTTGGTGTGTACCGGTAACCCTTGAGTCAATCAAGGAGAGTACGGGGCCTCCATGTGGTGTCGTGAAGCATCAACAGACCTTAGGAACCTTAATTGAACCATCTTGGCCTCTTTAGGGTAGTGAGATGACTACTTTGGTGTACTCCGAAGTCGGTTGATACTCGATACTACACTCAATTTAGGGTTGTTTTCTTGGGATATTTTGATCGCCAGTCAGTGGCCAAATCGAAACGATGAACAATGAAAGCAATCCAATGATATTGAGATCCTTAGAACCCGGTTACTTTGATAGGACAGGTTTGAGCCCACCAACTTCAAGAGGGTAATACCCAGACCCCATGCTGGCCTAAACTCTAAGGGCTTGTCTTGTGTGACTTGTGTGCCTTACATGTTTTCCTCTGTAAATATTTGTGGTGTGTTTAATCATAGCATCATAACATCATACAGCATCATATGCATCCACTAACCATTTCAGGGGTTCGAATCTTCATCTTTGTTCTTGTTTTGTAGGACATGGAAACTATCCGCAGAAAGACAATTCAGATCAACCTTATAAGGGTCCCTCCTCAGCTTAAGGAACTCACATCCAGGATTCCCGAGAACTCGTCATTCAGTGAAAGGCATGGTAGACTCATCAGCCTGGTCAATACCAATATTGAGGAAGAGATGGTGAAGGTCCTTTTCCAATTATTTGACCCTCTGCATCACTGTTTTACTTTCCCGGATTATCAGCTGGTGCCTACTCTAGAAGAGTTTTCCCAACTTCTGAAGATTCCCATTCTCAATCAACTACCCTACAACGGTACGGAAAGGGAACCAAAACTTGAAGAAGTGGCTAAAGCATTATGCCTACAACCATCTGACATCAAGGGGCATTGGGAAGTCAGAAATGGTATCAAAGGATTTTTGGCAAAGTTTCTGTTTGAGAAGGCCCAAGAGTGTTGGAATTCCCTTGACCTGCAAGCCTTTGAAGAAGTTGTAGCCCTCCTTGTCTATGGGTTGGTGTTGTTCCCTAAACCAGATCAGCTTATAGATATCAGTGCTGTCAAGGTCTTCATGTCCAGGAATCCTATACCTACGTTGCTGGGGGACATCCTTCACTCATGTTACACTCGAACCATGAGAAAAAGGGGTGTTCTTATGTGCTGCACTCCCCTCCTGGGAAGGTGGTTTATTTCGCACCTTCCACAATCAGTTTTGAAGAACGAGCGAGGTTTGAGGTGGTCGCAACGGTTGATGACTCTTACACATGCAGATATACATTAGTGTTCTCGGTCCAGAGAGGATGTCACTATTATTGATCGTTGTGGGGAGTACCCTAATGTTCCTTTACTTGGAATCAGAGGAGGTATTACCTACAACCCGTGCCTGGCTTGGAGACAGTTTGGTTATGCTCGGAAAGATGGCCCCCATGAGATGTTAATTCCTGACATAGTTTTTGACTTCGACAAGGATACGCAAGAACTTCGCCAGAAATTTATCAAAGCTTGGAGGATGCCCAGCAAAATAGACAGCAAGACCCTGGGGCACAGGAACTCCATCCCATTGGAGCCTTATCTCAAATGGGTACGAGCCCGCTCCCAGAAGCTGGTGACGCCATATCCTCATGTTCTCCCTGTGATCAAAGAGCCAGACTTGGAAGGGGAGGTGTCCTACACCATTCAACATCCTGACATGCCCACGTCCTGGGAAGAGATGCAGAAGAGTTGGATCCAGCTTAAGGAAGAACGGAATTCTCTGGAAATCAATCTACATGCCAGTGAGAAAAAGGTCCTGGAGCTCACCCGCTTACTGCACGAGGAAAGGAATCTCAATACCTATATTGCTCCGAAGAGGATGCGTAGTGTCTTTTGGGATTGATCTGTCTTGTAATGCTTGCCCATGAGGCTTTAATGTACTGAACAATTATTTTCTTAATAATAACGTGTGTTCCTTTTTGTCTACAACAAATTTGAATTTTCGAACTCTTGAATGCATTGCATAAACACATATCATTCATCATATGCATCACAGGTACTCTTCTTTTCAGGCTGCTGACTGTTCTTCGCTGTTTATTTCAGCATCATGAACCCTGAATCATCAACTGAGGCATCTATCAAGGCTCTTCAGGCGCAGAACGCCCAATTTCAGGAGCTGATCAAGGGTTTGGCTCAAGGCCAACAAGAGTTGAAGACCATGCTTCTGAAGAAGACTAAGAAGAAGAGGAGGACTGTGCTATTCAACACTGGGCGCAGACTCGGGAACACCTTGCGAAATGAGGCTGAGAGGACTACTCCATCTGTGGGGGAAGGTAGTCACCAAGAAAGGGAGGTCCCTACTCCTGTGGGCTCTGATACTGAAACAGACTTCAACGACGAACAATACCCTCCTACTGAAGACCGGTACAAGCAGTTGGAGGACAGATTAAAAGCTATGGAAGTTCAGCGTGTGCCTGGACTGGATTTCGGAGACTTGGGGTTATCTACTGGGGTGGTGATTCCACACAAGTTCAAGGCACCTGCCTTTGTGAAGTATGACGGGGCTTCCTGTCCCAAGATGCACCTCCGTTCTTATGTAAGGAAGATCCAGCCTTACACAGCAGACAAGAACCTTTGGATCCACTTCTTCCAGGAGAGTCTTTCAGGGACTCACCTCGAATGGTTCTATCAGCTGGATGGAATCAACATTCGTAAATGGGAGGATCTGGCCACTGCTTTTTACAAGCAGTATCAATATAATTCCGACCTCGCTCCTACGCGTACCCAACTCCAGGGTATGTCGCTAGGGTCGGGTGAAGGTTTTAAGGAATACGCCCAGAAATGGAGAGATCTGGCTGGCAGGGTGCAGCCACCATTTACAGACCGGGAGCTGGTGGATATGTTTTTGGGGACCCTATCTGGTCCATTTTTCAATCATCTCATTGGTAATTCCTCTGCTGGGTTTACTGATCTGATCCTGACTGGTGAGAGGATCGAGGCCGGTATAAAATCAGGGAAGATACAGAAGGTTGCCTCCTCCAATGCTGAAAAGAAGCCCTTCAAGAAAGAGGCAAGTGCTGTGTATGGCCCGAGAAGGCAGAATAAACCTGAACACCGCCAAGCTGTCAACGCGGTGGTTATTTCTAAACCTGCTTCTGCTCCACAACAGTACAATCAACCCAGAGCTGAGAGGCCCAAGCGACAATATACTCGGCTCAGCATGACCCTCTCTCAAATCCTGCCGCAACTGTTATCAGCCAGCTTGGTGACTGTTAGAGAGGCCCCGAAGGTTGTGAATACTGCGTCCCCCAAGTTTAATCCAAATGCCCGCTGTGCTTACCACTCTGATAGCCTGGGGCATAACACAGATGACTGCTGGGCCCTAAAGAATAAGGTTCAGGACCTTATTGATGCAAAGGAAATACAGTTTGAGGCGCCCGAGAGGCCGAATGTTGTAACCGCTCCCATGCCCCAGCATGGAGTGAATGCTGTTGAGGAGGATTCGTATGTAGCTTCGGTGGATGATGTTGCTACTCCGCTGCTGACGGTCAAGAGGAACCTGTTGCTAGCCGGTTTATTTCCGGGATGTAGCAAAGGTTGCCCTCTATGTGTTGCTTCCCCTGCTGGTTGTTCTCTGCTGAAGTCAGGCGTCCAAAACCTGATGGATAGTAGAGAGATTTTGTTCAGAAAGACTGTTGTTCCTGCTGCTCCTGTTGAAGAAGTTTCAATTGTTACCATCTTCAACAACCCTTCCAAGGCTCCTTCAAAGAAGCCTGTCCAAATTTTGCCGGTTCACAAGATTGCTCCCATCACCATTACTGTTCCGGGGCCCATCCCCTACAAGTCTGATAAGGCTGTCCCATGGCACTATGGGGCAGATGTTTACGTTCTGGGTGTGAAACAAGAGTTCAACATTGATGCTGGTGTCTCCAACATCACTGGGCCTGCTAAGGTCACTCGCAGTGGAAGACTGTTCTCGTCAGACATTGCCCCTCCGGTAATTCATAGGCCTTTGGTCTTCACACCTGCCAGTGTGCCTGTTTCTCCCCCTGACCAAGTATCCACCCCTGCTGCCGAGTCATCTGATACTCGGGGCAAGGGGATTGCTGCTGATGTGCCTGCCCGGACGGAGGCACCAAAGACCATTATTGAGGCTTCCAGGCAGGAAATGGAAGAAATCCTCAAGATAATAAAGAAAAGTGATTTCAACGTTGTAGAACAGCTGGGGCACACCCCCTCTAAAATCTCCATGTTATCACTGCTGCTGTGTTCAGCGGCCCACGCCAAGGCTCTGATTGCTTTCTTAAAGACAACCCACGTACCCCAAGAGACGTCTGCTGACCAGTTCACCGACTGTGTGGCTAACCTAACCGCTGATAATGGCATGGGTTTCTCTGATGCCGATCTGACAGCAAAGGGGAAGAACCATAATGATGCTCTGCATGTCTCCATTGAATGCAGGGGCACTACCCTTGCTCACGTGCTGGTTGACACAAGTTCTTCATTAAACGTGCTGCCCAAGAAGGCTCTGGATAGGCTGGACTGTGAGGGTCTAGAGCTCAAACCAAGTAACATTGTTGTCCGGGCCTTTGACGGGTCCAAAAGAATGGTACATGGTGAGGTGGACATCCCAATCAGGGTGGGGTCACAGGTCTTCGATTAAAAATTCTATGTGATGGACATCCGTCCATCCTATTCCTGTTTGCTGGGTCGCCCGTGGATCCACAAGGCTGGAGCCGTGACCTCCACATTGCATCAGAAGCTCAAATACCCGGTCAGGGGGAAGATTGTAACAGTGCAAGGGGAGGAGGAATACATGGTCAGCCACCTCAACTCCTTCAGGTACGTGGAAATGGATGGGGAGTTCATTGAGACCCCCTTTCAACATTTTGAGGAGGTGCCACAAACTTTGGCAGCAGCAGAAGCAGTGGTTGAAGAGGTTTCTCCTTTGAAGATGGCCTCCTTAAAGGACGCCCGGGCTATGATCAAAAGAGGTGAATGTGCAAACTGGGGCAAGCTCCCTGATCTTACTCCTAAGACTAATAAGTTTGGGCTGGGTTTCACCACAGAAGCTCAGAAGGCAGTGCGCAAGGCGAGAATTGGAAGACCTCCTGTGATCATCACCTACTCAGGAGTGAATGCTGTTGGAGAGGAAGACGAAGTGGAAGAGTCAGAGTTCGATAGCTGGATTTACCCGACGACTGAGGGTGGATTGACCAATTGGACTGCTAAAGACTTTACACCCATAACTTTTGTTCCCCAGTAATGAACTTCTTTGTTTTGGATTTGTAATAAACAATAATTTGAAACTGTATGGCCCGGTGTCTTACCCGGGACACCATGGTCCCGTTTATGAGGGCTTTTGTTTGTCACTGTCATATATCATAAATAAAAGCATTGGACGTTTTTCACATTTCAAATTTTGCGCTCCTTTTCTTTCCTTTCTTTATATATATTGCAAAACAGCTGTATTTACACACACACTCACTCATACAGGTTTCAATCCACTCTGGATCTCACTGGTAACGACTCTGCTACTGCCAGTTATGACTTTGAAAATCCGATCAACTTAGCCGAAGACGAAGGTGAAGATGATTGCGAAGTGCCTGGCGAACTTGCAAGACTGTTACAACAAGAAGAGAGGGCAATTCAACCACATGAAGAGCCAGTGGAAATAATAAACTTGGGTACTGAAGAAGACAGGAAAGAGGTGAAGATTGGTGCCAACCTAGAGCTCAGCGTGAAGCAACGGTTGACTAAGATGCTACATGACTACATGGAAATATTCGCCTGGTCCTACGAAGACATGCCCGGGTTGGATACCGACATTGTGGTCCATCACTTGCCTACTAAGGAAGACTGCCCTCCGGTTAAGCAAAAGGTCCGCCGTATGCGTCCAGAGATGTCTGAAAAGATCAAAGCCGAGGTTATGAAACAGTTTGATGCCGGGTTTCTTGCAGTAACTTCTTACCCCCAGTGGGTTGCTAATGTGGTGCCGGTACCAAAGAAGGACGGTAAGGTCAGAATGTGTGTTGACTACAGGGATCTGAATAGGGCCAGCCCCAAAGATGACTTCCCCTTACCTCACATTGATGTCCTTGTTGACAATACAGCACAGCACAAAGTGTTCTCTTTCATGGACGGTTTCTCAGGTTACAATCAGATCAAGATGGCTCCTGAAGACATGGAAAAGACTACATTTGTTACTCAGTGGGGCACCTTCTGCTACAAGGTCATGCCTTTTGGACTAAAAAATGCTGGGGCAACCTACCAACGTGCCATGGTTGCTTTATTTCATGACATGATCCATCATGAGATAGAAGTGTATGTTGATGACATGATCGCAAGGTCCCAGACTGAGGAAGAACACCTTGATCATCTGCAGAAGTTGTTTGACCGGTTGAAACTGTACAAGCTGAGGTTGAACCCAAACAAGTGCACCTTCGGGGTAAGATCCGGGAAGTTGCTAGGCTTCATTATAAGTGATAAGGGTATTCAAGTGGACCCTGCCAAGGTTAAAGCTATTCAAGAGATGCCAGTTCCTAGAACAGAGAAGGAAGTCAGAGGTTTTTTAGGACGCCTGAATTACATTGCTCGATTCATCTCACACCTGACTGCTACCTGTGAGCCAATCTTCAAACTGCTGAAGAAAGATCAGGTAGTACGTTGGAACGATGAATGTCAGGCTGCTTTTGACAGAATCAAAGAGTATCTCCAAGAACCGCCCATCCTTATGCCACCGGTTGAAGGGAGACCTCTGATACTTTACCTGACAGTACTTGATAACTCAATGGGGTGTGTGCTGGGGCAGCATGACGAGTCTGGCCGAAAAGAGCATGCCATTTATTACCTTAGCAAAAAGTTTACCGACTGTGAGACCCGATACTCACTGCTTGAGAAAACTTGCTGCGCTTTGGTATGGGCTGCTCGCCGGCTGAGACAGTATATGTTGACTCACACTACTTTGTTGATCTCAAAGATGGATCCTATAAAGTACATATTCGAAAAGCCTGCTCTGTATGGGAGAATTGCAAGATGGCAAATGATCTTGACGGAATACGACATTCAGTACACGACCCAGAAAGCCATCAAGGGAAGTGTATTGGCAGACCACTTGGCACATCAGGCCATAGATGACTATCAGTCAATGAACTTCGAGTTTCCGGATGAAAGTATCATGATTGTGACTGATTGTGAAGTACCTGGACCGGATGAAGGACCTGAACCAGGATCCCGATGGTCTATGCACTTTGACGGAGCCTCCAATGCTTTGGGTAATGGTATCGGCGCTGTGATCATATCCCCTCAAGGCACTCATACTCCACTCACTGCCCGGCTGTGTTTCAACTGCACCAACAACATGGCGGAGTATGAGGCGTGCATCATGGGACTCAAAGCTGCAATTGACTTAAGGATTAAGTTTATGAGTGTCTTCGGAGATTCCGCCCTCGTGATCAACCAGATCAAAGGAGAGTGGGATACGAAACATCCGAATCTTATCCCTTACAAAGAATGTGTGTCGACAATGATCCCCCACTTCACAGAAATAACTTTTGAACACTTCCCGAGAGAAGAGAATCAGCTGGCGGACGCGTTAGCTACAATGTCTTCTATGTTCAAGGTTAAATGGGATAATGAGGCTCCCCGGGTCATCATTTGGAAGTTAGACGAACCGGCATACTGTTGCGATCTCGAGACTGAATTGGTAACTGAGAAGCCTTGGTACCATGAGGTAAAGAGGTATCTGGAAGCTCAGGAATACCCTGAAGGTGCATCTGTCAATGATAAGAAGTTCCTAAGGAGGTTCGCGGCAAAATTCTTCCTTAGCAACGGCATCTTGTACAAGCGAAACCATGATTCAACCTTACTGCGTTGTGT
Source organism: Vicia faba (assembly GCA_948472305.1). NCBI lineage: Eukaryota > Viridiplantae > Streptophyta > Magnoliopsida > Fabales > Fabaceae > Vicia > Vicia faba. Next base: position 1,615,997,777 of record OX451736.1, on the reverse strand, counting down.
GGATAAGACTGAAGCAGAAAGGATCATGGAATAGCTACATGAGGGGACCTTTGGTACACATTCCAGTGGGCACACTATGGAGAAGAAGATCCTTCGGGCAGGATATTACTGGTCCACAATGGAAGCTGACTGCTACCAACATTCCAGGACATGCCATAAGTGCCAAATTTATGCAGACAAGGTGCATGTTCCTCCAGTTCCCCTGAATGTTCTGACCGCACCTTGGCCTTTTGCAATGTGGGGCATTGACATGATTGGTGAGATCAGACCTACGGCATCTAACGGGCATCGCTTCATCCTTGTAGCGATTGATTACTTTACAAAATGGGTCGAAGCAGCATCCTATGCTACGGTAACCAAGAATGTTGTGGCACGGTTCATTCGGCATAACCTGATCTGTCGATACGGCGTCCCTGAGAGAATTATTACAGATAACGGTACCAATCTGAATAACAAGATGATCACTGAGCTCTGCGAACAGTTCAAAATACAGCACCACAATTCTTCTCCTTACAGACCGAAGATGAATGGGGCTGTAGAAGCAGCAAATAAGAATATCAAGAAAATCGTGCAGAAGATGACAGTGACCTATAAAGATTGGCACGAAATGTTACCGTTCGCTCTACATGGGTATCGTACCTCAGCTAGGACGTCAACCGGGGCAACTCCTTTCTCTTTGGTTTATGGTATGGAGGCAGTCTTACCAATCGAAGTGCAGATACCCTCTCTCCGGATAATGAAGGATGCAAATCTGAACGAAGATGATTGGATCCAGACACGACTTGATCAGCTAAACCTCATTGATGAAAAGAGACTTGCTGCTATCTGCCATGGTCAGACGTATCAAAAACGGATGATCAGGGCATTTAACAAAAAAGTCAGACCACAGGAATATCGAGTTGGTGATCTGGTAATCAAGAGAATCATCCTTCCTCAGAGTGATCCAAGGGGCAAATGGACCCCTACGTACGAAGGACCATTTGTGGTTAAACATGTGTTCTCAGGAGGAGCCATGATTCTAACCAACATGGATGGTGACGACCTTCCTCACCCTGCCAATGCAGACATAGTAAAGAGATACTACGCATAAAAAGACCCGCTAGGCTGACATGCCTAGGCAAAAATTAGGGCTTCCCGTCGAACCAAAAGGGTTCGGGAAAAATGAAGGGATGAAATGAAAAAAAATCTGTACACCCGGCAAGTCAAAAACCTGAAAAGGCGGCTTGGGCAAAAATGGGTATCCCGGTGGACTGAAAACCCGAAAGGGCAGTCCAGGCAAAAATTAGGGATAAACGCGTAATACTATGTCTCATTGATCACTTTACACCCAGAATCCGGTATCTACATCAAGTTCAGACGACATCGATCAATCAGCTTCACCTTCAACCAAGGTCATCAAGTGATGAGACGCTCGGAGTTATAATGGCAATAGCAGAGTTGAAAGCCAGTGGATCATTCATTTCACACAGCTGCTTTATTTTCTCTTGTACAAACTTGTATAAATTCTTTTGTTCGGCGGCGTTCTCTTACTAGGACGTCAGCCTCTTGTACATAAACGCCTATTTTACAGGCAAAATTCAAAATCAATACAAATACACTTCTCAGTTGAAACTGCCTTTTGTTTTTTTTCCTTTTCTGTTTTGTTTTGCGAAGAACGTCCAAGGTTCAATTCTTGATATATGCATTGACAATAATTTGCTAACTCATGAGTATTTGCATACAAAACAAAGGATTAATTACAGGTAACATTAGAAACAGGGGCAATAAAGAGTTGTCTGAGCAATCTAATTGTCCTATCCTCCAAGGTACCAAGGTAGGTTCAGCTAAAGAACATAACCAGATATCATAATTCCCCAGAGAGTGAGCCAGCAAGTCAGTACACTTTCTCCAAGCTATATTACCAAACCTTAAGGAAGTTGGGTATCCTCCAGTGGACCTTAACATTCCCCGGCAGCATACAGTCTTAACAAGCATCCCCGGCAATCTTGGTCTAAAGATTGTTCCCCGGCGGCATACCAAGCATTCAAAGGAATCACTTCCCCCGCAGTTCAATACTTCCCCAGGAGAGTCCAATCCAGTTCCCCAGGAAAGTTGGAACTCATCTCCCCAAGCAGCAAGCTTATCCCCAGTAGATTCTGGAAGCTTGTCCCTCGCAGAGCACGAACGCGTCATCCGGCTTTATTCAAGGAGTTATTTCCTTAACAGGATATAACTGGGTTATCCTCAGCCAAAAGCCACGGAAAGATTGTCCTCGGCGAAGTCTCCCCATCCCCAGCGGAGTTCATCACACTTCCAACATAACAATGGTATCCCCAGCGAAGTTACCATCAATATCCGAGCAAAGTACCTCTCTCCCCACAGAGTATTGTTCCCCAGCAAGATCGTCAGAGTGATTTTCTCCCCGCAGAGTAATCCATTCGCCAAGTTTATCCCCCAACGGAGTTATCTTCTCCTACCGGTATTCTTGCAACCATTATCCCCAACGGAAACAAGAAGCTCTTTTCTTTCACATCAGCCCAGGATTCAACTTCCAGGCATCCGTCAAGGATTTATTTTCCTAAGACGAAAACATACATTCATAAACAACACATCTTCATACATCATAGCATGCATATACGCATCATGAACATACAATCCCATTCATTCTGAGAACACCTCGCATGTCATACATCATGACATCACATACAACTAACGTTTTTTCTTTTCAGGACAAAAGTTAATACAAAGATAATTGCTATCAATTGTCGTGATTCCAGATCCGATTCCTGAATCTTGCCAGGGAGTATCTGTTGACGACTACAGTACCAGACTCGATTCCTGTATCTTGACAGGGCACGTCTGAAGAGTTCGAAGATCCGATTCCTGAATCTTGCCAGGGAGTATCTGTTGACGACTACAGTACCAGACTCGATTCCTGTATCTTGACAGGGCACGTCTGAAGAGTTTGAAGATCCGATTCCTGAATCTTGCCAGGGAGTATCTGTTGACGACTACAGTACCAGACTCGATTCCTGTATCTTGCCAGGGCACGTCTGAAGAGTTCGAAGATCCGATTCCTGAATCTTGCCAGGGAGTATCTGTTGACGACTACAGTACCAGACTCGATTCCTGTATCTAGACAGGGCACGTCTGAAGAGTTCGAAGATCCGATTCCTGAATCTTGCCAGGGAGTATCTGTTGACGACTACAGTACCAGACTCGATTCCTGTATCTAGACAGGGCACGTCTGAAGAGTTCGAGGATCCGATACCTGAATCTTGCCAGGGTGTATCTGTTGAAGACTAACATTACCAGACTCGATTCCTGTATCTCGCCAGGGCACGTCTGAAGAATTCAAATATCCAACTCCTGTAACCAGTCAGGACACATCTATACCAAGCATCTGAAAATTAGCTCCTGCAACGTGTCAGGTACTCATTTTTTCTTTTGCAGGCATGCAGGTTCTCGCCAAAGAATCTCTTACGCGATCAACATCCAGATGGCATCTATAAGCCCATCATCCTATTCGTCAACCTCTAAATGGCATCTGTAAGCCCATTTCCATCATCCCACTGCTGCTATGAGAGCGCAAATTTCTGGGCACTCTAGTGTTCAATCATCTTCTACCTTCGGATTACGAAAGGCACGTCAGCCAATCTACATCCTCAGGTCTAAGAAGATTGAACAGGGGCAATTGTTGTACCCCAAAATTTGCCCTCCCATAACCTTCAAAGTTTTGACAAGAATCATCCACAATTGGTTCAAGTCTACTCAAAGGCTACACAGTCAACCACCCTCCTGAAGCCAGTCAAACTAGGGTTTTGGTTCTCACAAGGAAGCTGAAGTTTTCAAGGGCTCAATCAAGTCTCCCATGCACATAAACATTGTCAAGCACCTACATGTCAAGTTTCAAGACTTTCAGCACAAAATTGCACAGTCAAAACCCTAATTGCACTACAGTCAACTGTAGGGGCAAAATGGTCATTTGGCAGTCAAAAGTTCAAATTTTTGGTCAACATCTCATTTTGAAGCCACAAACATCATTTGATCAATGCTTGATCATGATTCTCAAAACTTGGCTCAAAAATCATCAAGATGCAAAAGTTTCTATTTTTGGACAGTTGGAAAAGTCAACTGAAATTGACCAAGGCATAACTTTCACATGGATTATCAGAAAAATTCCATCCAAAGCTCATTTTGAAGAGAAAGACATTTCCTACAACTCATCTTCATACTTCAAGTCCAAGAAATGCTCTCACAAAAAGTTATCAATTTCAACATTATAGGTCATTTTCAAAAGTCAACAAAAAGGGACTTTAAGTCAAAGGCCATAACTTGAGATTGGTAAATCAAAATGACATGGGACCAAAGACATTGTTTAGAGGACTTCAAGACCTTTCTAAAATGTCCAAGAACATGAGCAAAGCTTAAAAATTGAGCAAGTTATGCATTGGAGAAGTTGGGAAATTTTTGTGAAATGGCCAAAATCATTTATCCTTGAAATCTCATTTTTGACAAAAGGGGCCCACTTTTTCCACTTGAATTAACTTGGCCATGCCTCCCACGTGTCCCACCTTTTATTTCAGATTTTTTAATTAATTTTTTCATTTTTTATTGATTTTATTGGATTTAATTAATTTTAAATCTTTTAAAATCAAAAGAAATTCAAAAATTGATTTAAAAGGGAATATTTGGTCTTTACTAGCCTTGAAATACCATTATGTGCCTACCAAAATTCGTGCAAGGGAGTAAACAAGGCAATAATTCAAAAATGGACTCAAAATGGAAAGTTGATAATGGTGGTTTATGTGAAAATCAAAAACATCAATGCAAAGCATATTTGGCCATAATTCTCATTCATACACTTTGACTAGAATATATACAATTGAGAGACAACAAGAATTGGAGAGAATCTGCACCCTATTGCTCATGAAAAACTCACATTTTTAACAAAAAAAACTCAAAACTGAAAACTCATTTCCAAAGCGATTCAAGTCTCAAAACCTGTTCCATTGGCTTCTTGGAGGATCATAGGACATAACTGAATCATTCCCCAAGCCCCATACTCAAAGAAACGCAAGGTTACCATTGAAATTGGTAAAAGAAATTCCAAAACTGTTCTCCCTTATTCATGCCCCTTTATCATATTTTGTTGTTATATTTATGTTTATGATGAAATTTGCAAGCTAATGATATGACTTAATTTAAGTTTCACGCCTTCTATGCCAAGACACCATGTTCGTGTTCTAGGGTTTTACAGGATTGGAAATTAGGGGTTTTCGAATGTGGAAAAATTAGCACTCATGACCACCACTATTGGAATCAGTGTGACTAGACGAAGAAAATGCCATGCTCGCGCCCAATTTATGTTTAGGCATGGCCTATTCGCTATTTCCAAATAGCTTGAATTTTGGGGGGGTTCAAAACCCCCGCTATTTCATTTTTGTTACAGGTACAGTGGAGAAGATGATCATGTGTCGTGCTGTGAATGGCTGGTTTGAATCCAGCACGCGCTTTTTTTATTTTACAACGCTAACACGCATTTTATCTTATATTATTTGTTTGTTCCTTAATATACAAAGCGCGTTTCTAGCACAGTTGGCAAGCGTAAGGATGGGCAAAGCACATGACCTGGGTTCGAGCCCCAGGTCTTCAATAATCTCTATATTATTTTTCAATAAGCAATCTCATGCAGGTTCAATATCAAGGCACATCATGCACCCTCAGAATCCAATATCCACGCGTCCACTGGGATCAAATCAAAGGCGCAGAATTGATGAATACCATAGGCTGCAGTCAACGCGCTACATGCTACTCAGAAAAGGTCAAACGGACATGCTTATTGGGCCAGAATCTCCATGGACTTTACCTCCAAATTAGGGGTTTCACCCCCTTAGGTTTTACAATTTTCTTTCTTTTTTTTGTTTCTTTTTATTATTTTTTCTTTTAATTGTTGCTTTATTTTAATTAATTAATATTTTCAAAATATAAAAAACATAAAAAAGATCAGAAAAGATAATAAAAACAATAATTTTATTCTTAGTATTAATTTTGTAATTAAATTCCATAATTAATTTAGATTTAATCCTAGGTTATAATTTAATTCTTTTTTTCACGATAAACCCAAAAAAATAATAAAAATAGATCTTTAATCCTTTTTTTTTCTTTTGTTTAATTAAATTTTTTTATCATTAATCATTAATTTTTGTAAATAAATTTTATAATTAATTAGTTTTTATTCTAGGTTTTAACTTTAATGCATTTTCTTTAATAAATTGAAAAACATTAGAATTAGAATTAATTATTTGACTTTTAATTAATTTAATTTTATTTAATGTCATAAATACAAAAAAAAACATAAAAACAATTTCTTTCTTTTTATTTAATTTAATTATTCCATTAATTTTATTTTAATTCCTTAAAGGGTCCAACGCCCTTGCATTCGGTCATATTTTCCTTTTTCGCGCGTTTTATTTATTTTTGATGTAAATATAATGTACTTGTACCAAAGCCATGTAATAGCTATTAGACATTTATTTTCTGCAATTTATTTTAAATCGGGTCTGGATTAATTTGGCGTTGTAGACCCGCGCCCTTGTAATAGCGTAGGACCTCTATCCTTTCCGCACTTTAAATTTTCGCACTTTTAACTGTTAAACAATAACATGAAAGAATGAATGCCCAAAAATAAAATCAAAGCGTAGATCACGAATGCATGACAAGACAAACAATAAACTGAAAATGACACACAATTCACACACCACTCTTAGGGTACGCCTCACTGTTGCCTTGCCCCTCGAAAGGTGGTCATCGAGTATAGGACGTCTTAGTAAGTCCTTATGTCCATGAACATGGCATAAGGGTAGCTTCTAAGGTATCCTACTGTTGCTCTGGTGATCACACTGTTGCCTTGCCCCTCGAAACGTGGTCGTCGAGTATAGGACGTCTTAGTGAGTCCTTATGTTCCATTGATCTAGTTGCCTCGAATACGTTGCCTCGGAACGGTCGCCTCGGAATAAAAAGATCAATGGCATAAGGGTAGCTTCTAAGGTATCTTACCATTGCCCGGTGACCACACTGTCCCTAACCCTCGAATTGACCCGAACACCTCCAACGGTGGTGCTACCTACCTCTCAATGGTGGGATGACACTACCTTAAGGACATTTACACAGCCTAATTCCTTAGGGTAGGTAGATGACTCATGGATACTTGCTCTTTTCAAAAAACAAACAAAAACCTTTTCACACCGACACTTTCAAAAAGCTTTCAAAATAATTTTTCAAACACTCTTGAGGACTGATACAAGAGTCATTCAGGAAACTTTCAAAGAAACTTTTTTCAAACCCACTCACAATTGAAAAGCAAACCTTTTGAAAACACAAATGAGCAAGTATCTAAGAGCCCATGGATAACCATGGATAGAAAGGGTGCTAATACCTTCCCTTTCTATAAATCTACCTCCCGAACCGAGAACTAATCTCAATAAGGAATTTTTCTGTGCTTTTGTCCTTTCCATGTTGGAGAAAATAAAAGACGGTGGCGACTCTTGCTTACCGCGACATTTCGCGAACCAGCGTTAAACAGTCAGTTCCAGATCCACCGATCACAGCCACCAACAATCCAGAGACCTATTGTCATCACACCTGCAAGTGTGCCTACTTCCCTTCCTGATCAAGTTACTATTTCTACCCCTGCTGCCGAGTCATCTGACGCTCGGGGCAAAGGGATCGCTACTGATGTGCCTGCCCAGACGGAGGCACCAAAGACAACCACTGTTGAAGCTTCCAAGCAGGAGATGGAAGAGATTCTTAAGATTATCAAGAAGAGTGATTTTAATGTAGTTGAGCAGCTGGGGCACACCCCATCTAAAATTTCTATGCTATCACTGTTGTTGTGTTCAGAGGCCCATGCCAAGGCCCTGATTACCTTCCTGAAGACGGCCCACGTGCCACAAGAGACATCAGCTGATCAGTTTACCGATTGTGTGGCCAACTTAACTGCTGATAATGGTCTGGGTTTCTCCGACGCTAATCTGACTGCTAAAGGTAAGAACCATAACGACGCCCTGCATGTCTCCATTGAATGCAGGGGCACTATTCTTGCACATGTGTTGGTTGACACAGGGTCCTCATTGAACGTCTTACCCAAGAAAGCTCTAGACAGGTTAGATTGCGAAGGACTGGAGCTAAAGCCAAGTAACATCGTTGTTCGGGCCTTTGACGGGTCTAAAAGGATGGTACATGGTGAGGTTGATATTCCAATTAGGGTTGGTTCTCAGGTCTTTGATTCTACATTCTATGTGATGGACATCTGACCGTCTTATTCTTGTCTGCTGGTTCGTCCATGGATCTACAAAGCTGGAGCTGTGACCTCCACACTACATCAGAAGCTGAAGTACCCAGTCAAGGGGAAGATTGTGACAGTTCAAGGGGAGGAGGAATACATGGTCACCCACCTCAACTCGTTCCGGTACATAGAGATGGATGGGGAATTCACTGAGACTCCATTCCAGCACTTTCAAGAAGTTCCTCAGACACTGGAGTCAGCTGAGACAGTGATTGAAGATTCTCCTTTGAAGATGGCTTCCTTAAAAGATGCCTGGGCTGTTGTTGAGAAGGGTGAGTGCGCAAACTGAGGCCGACTTCCTGATTTCACTCAGAAGACTGACAAGTTTGGTTTGGGTTTCACTGCAGAAGCTCAGAGGGCTGTTCGTAGTGCAAGGATTGGAAGACCTCCTATGTTCATCAGCAACTCGGGAATAAATTCCATTGAAGATGACGTGGAGGAATCTGAATTCGACAGCTGGATCTACCCTACGACCGACGGTGGACCAAACAACTGGACATCGAAAGACTTCATACCTATTACTTTGGTCACTCAGTAATGAACTCCTTTATTTTGAATTTGTAACAGACAATAATATGAAACTTTATGGCCCGGTGTCTTACCCGGGGCACTGTGACTTCATTTGTGAGGGCTTTTGTGTGTCATTTTCATATATCATTAATAAAAGTATTGGACGTTTTTTGCATTTCAAATCTTGCGCTCCTTGTCTTTATTTATTATATATTGCAAAACAGCTATTTACACACACTCACATATACAGGTCCCAATCCACTCTGGATCTCACTGGTAACGACTCTGCTACTGCCAGTTATGACTTTGAAAATCCGATCAACTTAGCCGAAGATGAAGGTGAAGATGATTGTGAAGTGCCTGGTGAGCTTGCAAGACTTCTACTCCAGGAAGAGAGGGCCATTCAGCCACATGAAGAGCTAGTGGAAACAGTGAATCTGGGTACTGAGACAGACAGAAAGGAAGTCAAGATTGGTGCCAATCTAGAGTCTAGTGTGAAACAGCGGCTGATTCAGATGCTGCCTGACTACATGGAAATCTTTGCCTGGTCTTACGAAGACATGCCTGGGTTGGATACCGACATTGTGGTTCATCCCCTACCTACCAAGGAAGAATGCCCTCCGGTAAAACAGAAGGTTCGCCGTATGCGTCCAGAGATGTCCGAGAAAATCAAAGCTGAGGTTATGAAACAGTTTGACGCCGGGTTTCTAGCAGTGACTTCTTACCCTCAGTGGGTTGCCAATGTGGTTCCAGTGCCGAAGAAAGATGGTAAGGTCCGAATGTGTGTTGACTACAGAGATTTGAACAGGGCGAGCCCTAAGGATGACTTCCCTCTGCCTCACATTGACGTCCTGGTTGACAACACTGCTCAGCATAAGGTATTCTCCTTCATGGACGGTTTCTCCGGTTATAATCAAATCAAGATGGCTCTCGAAGACATGGAGAAGACCACCTTTGTTACTCAGTGGGGCACCTTTTGCTACAAGGTCATGCCTTTTGGGTTGAAAAATGCTGGGGCAACGTATCAGCGTGCCATGGTTGCTTTGTTTCATGACATGATCCATCATGAGATTGAAGTATACGTTGACGATATGATTGTAAGGTCCCAAACGGAGGAGGAACACCTTGACCATCTACAGAAGCTGTTTGACCGTCTGAAGTTGTACAAGCTGAGGTTAAACCCAAACAAGTGCACCTTCGGGGTGAGATCTGGAAAATTGCTAGGTTTCATCGTGAGCGACAAAGGTATTCAAGTGGACCCTGCCAAGGTGAAAGCCATACAAGAGATGCCAGTTCCCAAGACTGAAAAAGAAGTCAGAGGCTTTCTAGGACGGCTGAACTACATTGCCCGATTCATCTCACACCTAACTGCTACTTGTGAACCAATCTTCAAGCTACTGAAGAAAGATCAAGTAGTACGTTGGAACGATGAATGTCAGGCCGCTTTCGAAAGAATCAAAGAGTATCTCCAAGAGCCATCCATTCTTATGCCACCGGTTGAAGGGAGACCTCTAATCTTATACTTGACAGTACTGGACAACTCAATGGGATGTGTGTTGGGTCAGCATGACGAGTCTGGCCGAAAAGAGCATGCCATTTATTACCTTAGCAAAAAGTTTACCGGCTGTGAGACCCGATACTCACTGCTCGAGAAAACTTGATGCGCTTTGGTATGGGCTGCTCGCCGGCTGAGACAGTATATGTTGACTCACACTACTCTGTTAATTTCAAAAATGGATCCAATCAAGTACATCTTCGAAAAGCCTGCTCTGTCCGGAAGAATAACAAGATGGCAGATGATCTTGACTGAGTATGACATCCAGTACACGACTCAAAAGGTAATCAAGGGAAGTGTATTGGCAGACCATCTGGTACATCAGGTAGTGGATGATTACCAGTCTATGAACTTTGAATTTCCAGACGAGAATATCATGGTAGTGACTGATTGTGAAATACCTGGACCGGATGAAGGACCTGAGGAAGGATCCCGATGGTCTATGCACTTTGACGGAGCCTCAAACGCTTTAGGTAACGGTATTGGCGCTGTGATCATATCCCCTAAAGGCTCTCATACTCCACTTACCGCCCGACTATGTTTCAACTGCACCAACAACATGGCGGAGTATGAAGCATGCATCATGGGTCTTCGAGCTGCAATTGACCTAAGGATCAAGTTTCTGAGTGTCTTCGGAGATTCTGCTCTCGTGATCAGTCAGATCAAAGGCGAGTGGGATACGAAACACCCAAATATTATTCCTTACAAGGAGTATGTATTGACGTTGCTTCCCCATTTCGAGGAGATAACTTTTGAACATTTCCCAAGAGAGGAGAATCAGTTGGCAGACGCACTGGCTACGATGTCTTCTATGTTCAAAGTCAAGTGGGACAACGAGGCTCCCCGGATCATTATTTGGAAATTGGATGAACCTGCATATTGTTGTGATCTTGAGGTCGAAGAGGTAACAGAAAAACCTTGGTATCATGAAGTGAAGAGGTACCTTGAATCTCAAGAATACCCCGAGGGCGCATCTGTTAATGATAAGAAGTTTCTGAGAAGATTCGCGGTAAAGTTCTTCCTCAGCAATGACATTCTATACAAACGAAACCATGATTCAAACTTACTGCGTTGTATGGATAAGACTGAAGCAGAAAGGATTATGGAAGAGCTGCATGAAGGTACCTTCGGAACTCATTCCAGCGGACATACCATGGCAAAGAAAATCCTTCGGGCAGGGTATTACTGGTCCACAATGGAAGCCGATTGTTATCAGCATTCTCGGACGTGTCACAAATGCCAGGTCTATGCTGATAAGGTGCACATTCCTCCAGTTCCTTTGAACGTCGTGACAGCACCTTGGCCTTTTGCAATGTGGGGCATTGATATGATCGGCGAGATCAGACCTACGGCATCCAACGGGCATCGCTTCATCCTGGTAGCAATTGATTACTTTACGAAGTGGGTTGAAGTAGCTTCCTTTGCAACCGTAACCAAGAACGTCGTGGCACGGTTTATTCGACATAACCTGATCTATCGATACGGTGTACCAGAGAGGATCATTACGAATAATGGTACCAATCTTAACAACAAGATGATCATTGAGCTCTGCGAGCAATTCAAGATACAGCATCACAACTCTTCTCCCTACCGGCCAAATATGAATGGGGTTGTAGAAGCAGCTAATAAGAACATCAAGAAGATTGTGCAGAAGATGATAGTGACCTACAAAGATTGGCACGAGATGTTACCATTTGCTCTTCATGGGTACCGTACCTCAGCACGGACATCAACAGGGGCAACACCCTTTTCCTTGGTCTATGGCATGGAGGCAATCCTGCCTATCAAAGTTCAGATACCCTCTCTCCGAATCATGAAGGATGCAGGTTTGAGCGAAAACGACTGGATCCAGACTCGGTTTGATCAATTAAACCTAATCGACAAAAAGAGACTCACTGCTATTTATCATGGTCAGACGTACCAAAAACGGATGATCAAGGCATTTAACAAGAAAGTCAAACGACAAGAGTATCAAGTTGGGGACCTGGTAATCAAGCGCATCATTCTACCTCAAGGTGATCCCAATGGAAAATGGACCCCTACGTACGAAGGGCCATTTGTGGTTAAGAATATCTTCTCAGGAGGAGCGATGATTCTAACCACCATGGATGGTGACGACCTTCCTCACCCCGCCAATGCAGACATAGTAAAAAGATACTACGCATGATTAAAGACCCGCTAGGTCGATTGGCCTAGGCAAAAATAAGGGCTTCCCGGCGAACCAAAAGGGTTCGGGCAAAAATAAGGGATGAAATAAAAATAATAAAAAAATCTGTACACCCGGCAAGTCGAAAACCTGAAAAGGCAGCTTGGGCAAAAATGGGTATCCCGGTGGACTGAAAACCCGAAAGGGCGGTCCATGCAAAAATTAGGGATAAGCGTAATACTATGTCTCATTGGATCACCCTGCATCCAGACTTCGGTATCGACCATCAAGCTCGGACGACACCAATCAATCAGATTCCTCTTCAACTAAGCAGCAAAGTGATGAGATGCTTGAAGACATAAAGACGATAGCAGAGTCGGAACCCAGTGGGATTTTTCACATAGCTATTTTGTTTCCTTTTCACAAAATCGTATAAACTCTATTTTGTTCAGCGGCGTTCTCTTACTAGGACGTCAGCCTCTTGTAGGCAAAACGCCTATTTACAGGAAAACTTCAAAATCAATACAAGCTCATTTTTCCAGACAAATTGCAAATTGTTTTTCCTTTATCTATTTTGTTTTGCAAAGAACGTCCAATGTTCATTTTTGATATATGCATTTGACATTAATTGCTGTTCATAAATATTTGCATGCGAAACAAAGGACTAATTACGGGTAATATCGGAAGTAGGGGCAATAAGAATTGTCTAAGCGATCTAGTTGCTTTGTCCACCAAGGTACCAAGGTAAGTTCAGCTGAAGAATATGACCAAGATGCCTTCACTCCCTGCAGAGTAAGACAAGATTCAGCAAAACTCTCCCCAAGCAGAGTTGGCCTCCCATCAGCCCTAAAAAAGGCACAGTATCCCCAGCAAGTCAGCAATACTCTCCCCTAAGCAGAGTTAGTCTACTGTCAGCCCCAAAAAGGTTGGATATCCCCAGCAAGTCTTAATAATCCCCAGTGGAGTATAAAGATATTCCTCAGCAAGCATCCCCGGCGTTCTTAATATTCCTCAGCGAAATATAAGAATGTTCCCCGGCGGAATACCAGATACCCCCAGTGGAGCCATTTCCCAGCGCAGTCTGAAAAGCTTCCCCGCCAGAGTTGAATCATCTTACCCAGTAGATTCTGGAAGCTTGTCCCCTGCAGCGTACAAAGGTTATCCCCCACCAGAGTCTAACTGGGTTATCCTTAGCAAGTTGCAACAGAAAGATCATCCTCAGCGAAGTTCTTTCTATCCCCCAGCGGAGTTCATTATCAAAATCCCCAACAGAGCTTATCAACGGAATCCCCAGCGAAGTTTATCGTTAAAATCTCAGCGAAGTATCTCTTCCCCACAGAGTAACTCCCCGCAGAGTAATCTCTTCATCAGGTTTATTCCCCAACGGAGTCATCTTCTCCTACCGGTTTATCCTCACAATCATCTTCGTTCATCATCCCCAGCAGAAACGAAGAACTCTACTCTTCAACATCAGCCCAGGATTTAACAAACTCCTCGGCATTTGTCAAGGATTTATTTTCCCAGACGAAAATACATTCATAAACATATCACATTTTACATCTCCTATTTACATACATGATAAAGTGCATACGACACGATCTCATTTATTTTTGAGAACATCATGACATCATACATTTCATACATCATGACATTGCATACAACTAATGTTTTGCCTTGTCAGGAAAAGGACAATCCAAAGATGATTACCATCAACCTTTGCAGTTCTAGATCAATACCTGTAACTAGCCAGGAAATATCTGTGGACGACTGACTATAGGTTAACACCTGAAACCAGACAGGAGAGCCACCTATATGAAGAGATTGAAGATTAATACCTGAAACCAGACAGGAAAGCTATCTTTCTTTCTCAAGTCAGAGATTAATACCTGAAACCAGACAGGAAAACTATCTCCTCGACCACCCTTTCTTAAGTTCCAGATCAACACCTGTAACTAGCCAGGAAATATTTGTGGACGACTGACTATAGGTTAACACCTGAAACCAGACAGGAAAGCCACCTATATGAAGAGATTGAAGATTAATACCTGAAACCAGACAGGAAAGCTATCTTTCTTTCTCAGGTCAGAGATTAACACCTGAAACCAGACAGGAAAACTATCTCCCCGACCACCCTTTCTTAAGTTCCAGATTAATACCTGTAACTAGCCAGGAAATATCTGTGGACAACTGATTGTAGATCTATACCTGAAACCGGACAGGAAAGTTATCTACATGAAGAAATTGAAGATTAATACCTGAAACCAGACAGGAAAGTTATCTACATGAAGAAATTGAAGATTAATACCTGAAACAAGACAGGAAAACTATCTTTCTTTCTCAAGTCAGAGATTAATACCTGAAACCAGACAGGAAAACTATCTCATCGACCAACCTTTTTCAAGTTCCAGATCAATACCTGTAACAAGCCAGGAAATATCTGTGGATGACGGATTATAGATTAATACTTGAAACCAGACAGGACAACTATCTACTTAACCATCATGAAGCAACCCTACACCGGTTCCTTCTCTTCCAAGATGCTGCAGTTTTACACGGACTCATCATCAGGCAACCCTACACAGGTTCCTTCTTTTAACCTACCAAGCTACAATTCAACAAACATTTCCAGATGGCATCTATAAGCCCATCCCCGACAAGATTCTGTCACATCTCCAGATGGCATCTATAATCCCATCCTCCTATCCACCATATCTCCCGATGGCATCTGTAAGCCCATCCCCGACATCACATTGTTGATACTACACCATGCGAGTGCAAATTTCTGGGCACTTTAGTGTTCAATCATCTTCCACCTTCGGATCACGAAAGGCACGCAAGCCAATCTACATCCCCAGGTTTAAGAAGATTGAACATGGGCAACTGTTGTACCCCAAAATTTTCCCTCCCATATTCCTCAAGATTTGTCAAGAATCATCCTCAAATTGCTCAAGTTTGCTCAAAGGATTGTACAGTCAAACCACCTCCTAATACAGCTGAAATTAGGGTTTTGGTTCTTTCCAGGAATTTGAGGTTTTCAATGGTTCAATCAAGTCTCATAGGCCTATATGCATTCTCAAGCACCTATATGCCAAGTTTCAAGACTCATAGTGCCAATTTGCACAGTCAAAAGCTCCATTTGACCTACAGTCAACTGCAGGGGCAAAAGGGTCATTTTGCAGTCAAAAGTCAAAAATTTTGGTCAACATCTTATTTTGAGTACACAATCATCATTTGATCAAGTCTTGATCATGATTCCACAAGGATAGCTCAAAAATCATCAAGGTGCAAAAAGTTACTATTTTTGGACAGTAGAAAAGTCAATTGTATCTTGACCGGGGCATAACTTTTTCATGGTTCATCAGAAAAATCCCATCCAATGCTCATTTTGAAGGGGATGAGATTTCCTACAATCCATCTTCACATTCCAAGTCCAAGAAATGCTCTCACAAAAAGTTATCAATTTCTACATTATAGGTCAATTTCAAAAGTCAACAAAAGTACCTTTTAAGTCAAAGACCATAACTTGAGATTGGTAAATCCAAATAACATGGGACCAAAGGCATTGGTTAGAGGACTTCAATACCTTTCCAAAATGTCCAAGAACATGGTCATATGATCAAAATTGAGCAAGATATGCATTGGAGAAGTTGGGAAATTTTTGTGAATTTGCAAAAGTCAACTTTGCTCAAAACACCTTATTTTTGCTAATGGGCCTCAAATTTCTTGTTGAAACTTCATCCATGGCCTATGCACGACCCATCAAGCTTAATTGAATTTATTTTCTTATTTTTTATTAATTAATTGGATTTTTAATTGATATTAACTCATTTAATTAATTTAAATTTTAGGAAAATAAAAGATTTGGTTTTTCAATCTTTTTGTGAAGCAAATATGGTCAAGATATGCTGGCAATTTCGTGTACAAATCAAAGATGCAAAATCTCCAAAATTGGCAACTTTATTCAATCATGAAAATGCAAAAAGATTTGATTTTCAATCAAATATTCAATCATCAATTCAATGGATTTTTGCTCAAGATTTTGACCTAATTCCATTCCTCTATATATATGCAAGTAAACCCTAACTCATGGACGTGAAAAAAGCTGCAGAAAGACCATAGCCATATTGAGAAATTTCAAGAAAAACTCAAAACTGATTTTCACATTCCAGGCCAATTCAAGGCATTTTATTTATTCTAATACCTTGCAGGAGTTCCCAGGAACGTGTGGCAATTGAATTCACACGCTAAAGCTCAAGGAATCATCCATTACAGAACCACGGTTTGCATTTTTTTCCAGAATCGTATTGCTTAATTCATGCATATTTAACATGATTTCTTGATTGTTTTGCATTGCTAGAGACCACATGAAGCTATTGGCATAGGTTAATTGAATTATAATGTCTTGAATCCAAAGATGCCATGGTTGAATTTTAGGGTTCATGAGCTTTGAAATTGGGGATTCCTAAACCAGGAAAAATTAAGGCTTGTAAGGCACATGATTGGAATCGTTAGGACAAGACGAGCAAGACTGAACCTTCACGAAATATTTATATAAACCACAGTCATATTCGCTATTTTTCGCCACAATGGTTTGTGGGGGTTAAAAACCCCCGCTATCTAATGTTCTATATGCAGGTACAACGAAGAAGACAAGGACGTGTTGACACTCCATTGGTTTATTCAAAAACACGCGCGTTATTTTTCTTTTTCAGCATATTGACCAATTTCTTAATATAATAATTGTCACTTGTTTCAATAACAATAAAAGCAGCGTGGTTGAGTGGTGAGTGCGTTGGTCTAGAAGCATTGGGACCTGGGTTCGAGTCCCAGGTCCACCCAAAACGCTTATATTATTTTTCTTAACATATTCATATGCAGCTTTCACAAGGAAGTCCATCATGTACCTCCAAACATCAACGCGCCATGTGGCTTCAGGCATAAATCCAGTGGTCATGGGTGAATGATCATCATACTCCCAGTCAACCACGCGCCCTGGATGATCCAAAAGGTCAAAGAGGCTTGCAGTTTGTTGGGCCTGAGAATTTCCAAACATACCTCCATATTGGGCCAGCACCCCCTGGTTTATTCTTCTTTTTTTAAAATATTTTTTCCTTTAATTATTTCACCATTAATTATTATTATTATCACTTAATTAAACAAATTAATTTTTTTTCTTCATAATAAATCCAGAAAACATAAAAAATAATAATATTTTTATTTATTAAATTTAATTAGTTATTTTGTAAATAAATACTAACAAATTAATTTAGTCTTTTTAATTAGGTTAATTTTTGATATTTTCACAATAATTTAAAATAAATTAGAATTAGGGTTTTTACTAACTTTTGACTATTTTTTATTTATTTCCTCAAAAACATAAAAAACTCAAAAATATTTCTTTTTTGTTAATTAATTAATTAGGTTTAATTTAATTTAATTCATAAACCACCAAAAACTTCTTTCTTTCTCAAAAAGGGTCAAAACCCTAAGAACTTCTCCGATTCAATTTTCTCACGCGTGTTATTATTCTTGATTAATTTTTTATCCATATTTATGTAATTGCTCCGAGGATGTAATAGCTTTAATTAGGACTTTTTATCGCTTTCATTTATTTTCCGCAATTTACTTTTTCAAGGGTTTGTTTTTGGCGATGTAAATACCTGACGCCTTGTAATAGCGTAGATTTATTTTTCGCAAATACTTAACTGTTAGATGTATGTTAATTAGGCTATGCATGACAAGACTTATCTGAAATTAAAATCAAAACGTAGCTCACTCATGACATGTACAAAGATGACTTAACTGAATCCTGACACACTCGCACATGCCACTCTTAGGGTACGCCTCACTTGGTTGCCTCGACGTGGTCATTGAGTATAGGGTGTTTTAGAAGTCGCCCTCCTGTCTAAAGATCCAAGTTGCCTCGAAACAGTTGCCTCGGATAAAAAAGGATTTAGGACATTAGGGTTACCGCTAAGGCGTCCTACTATTGCTTTGGTGACCACATGTCCCTATAATCGAATTGACCCGAAAACTCCAACGACGGTGCTACCTACTTCTCAATAGTGGGATAGTACTGTCTAAAGGACATTTACACAGCTTAATTTCTTTTGAGTAGGTAGAGGTTCTCAGGTACTTGCTCTTTCAAAACAAAAAATACTTTTCGCACCTACACTTTTCTGACAAAAGTTTTCAAACAACACTTCATACACTCTTGAGGACAAATACATGAGTTAAAACGAAGTTTTCAAAACAAACTTTTTCAAAACCCAGAAACACAAGAAAAGCAAAAAAAATTTGAAAACATAGTGAGCAAGTACCTAAGAGCCCGTGGATAACCACGGATAGAAAGGGTGCTAACACCTTCCCTTTCTATAATCTACCTCCCGAACCCGAGAAACATCTCGAAAAAGAATTTTGCTGTGCTTTTGTCCTTTCCTTGTTGGAGAAAATAAAAGACGGTGGCGACTCTTGCTTACCGCGACATTTTGCGAAACGCAAACGCGAACCAGCATTCCAAAACAGTCAGTTCTATTTCCACCAATCACAGAAACTAACCGTTGGTGCAGGAAAATTCCTTTCTATCCTCTCTCTCTCTCTCTCTCTCTCTCTCTCTCTCTCTCTCTCTCTGTCAAAGACTATAAAAGAAGATTGAAGATTCAAAGAAAGTTGTCGTTGGCCATCAAGCTTCATCATGTGAAAGGAAAGTAGTGGATGTTGAATATGTTAAAGCCGCAATGCTACACATTCTGAAGACCATAAAAGAAGAAAGAAAATAAAGAAAGAATATTTCATCAAGATGTTAAGCAACTACCATCATATACATCTTGATTAAAACAGAAGAATCAAGGAGTTGTTGCTCGTAGCTTGCTTGAAGAAGAAGAATATTCTACAAGATGTTATTCAACTTCCAATCACATACATCTTGGTAGATCTCAGAAGAAGCAAGGATTTATTGCTCGAAACTTTCTTAACAAGAAGATGAAGAAGAACACTACAAGATTCTACTCAACTTCTGATCATATACATCTTTGTAGAACATTGTAATGAACATTAAAGTTGTTGCTCGTATAGTGTTTTTGTTCGAATATCTTCATGTAAATTGTTTTAACACTTGAGTTGTTGCTCGAAGAAGTGTTAAATAATATGTGCTTAAAACACTTGTGTAATCTACTTAGAAGAAGAATTAATTTAAACACAAGATCACCATCAACTGTTGTTGATTGATTTCTTGGGAGACTTGACAAAAGTCGGATCTCAAGAAGATAATGGCTGCGGTCATTATAGGAAATCTTGATAGGAGATCTTGCGGGATCGAATTATGTTAGGTCAATGGTAGTCATATCTCAAAGGGCACCGAGTGAAGGTCAGACTCTTGTGAGATCACTGATGGATATCATTGAAAGGAAATCCTAGTAGAAGATCTTGAGGGATTAAATTCTATTGGGTCAATGAATGTTATATCTGATTGGATATAGTGGATTAATTTATTGGATAAGGCGAAATCATCCTTGTTGGGTGGACATGAGTAGCCTAGTTAACAACGAGTCTGGATAAAATACTTGTGTCCTTTTATCTTCATTGTCTTTATAGCTATTATTATTTGAGTGCTTAGAATTTTTAAAGGGGAATGTTTTCTATGAACACAATTCAAACCCTCAATTTCTTGTGTTTTATCTACCTTCAGAGTCAACTTATCTGATGTCCTTGACCGTGATATGATATGATGTCCTTTACTTTAATATTTTCTGTGCATGATTATGGAGGGGCTTAATTAAGCATGTTATGGGCATGTGGATAGTATTCTTAGACAGTGTTGATACACAGTTTGGTTATATGATTGTGCTAACTTTTTGGGAATAGATTTTCTATTTGTTTGTCTATATCAAGAAAACCTCAGTTTTCATTTTGATATATAGGATTTTACTTTGTTCAATTTGTTGATGAAATTACTTTGTTTATGATGAAGGTAAAAACATGGGCATAATTGTTGAATACTTTCTGCACCTGTGGAAAGCTTGAGTTGGAACTGATGTACAAAGTACAAATGCAATGTTATGAGGATGCTTGAGTTGAAACTAATGTACAAAGTATAGATGCAATGTTATTTTCAGAGTAGATGGTAAGGATAAGGTTATGAGTTATTTACTCAATAGTTGTTTTGTTCTGAGATAAGGTGCATCATTCTGATATTTGCATGCCTCATTCAGGCAGACATTTTAAACTTATAGGATCTTGATATGATTTGTTTTCCTACAACTTTGTAGTTTATGGATGTGTATCTAAATTCTAATTATGGATGTGCAAGGAAAAGCTTACTGGTAATACACAAGGACTTGTTGGAGGAATAATGACTGGATGTGGATCTGATTCCCCAATTAAGCTTGCTGATGAAGATGTGGTATGTTGTAAATTTTGTTATGTGCATCCAAAACATTCTCTATTTCTCATTAGACAATTGTCCTTTTGTTCTATGTCACTGAATATTAGTTTAACATACTGTTGTACCCCAAAATTTTCCCTCTCACTTATCAAGATTTTCCTCACAAGACTTCTTGAACTACAGACAGGATTAGGGTTTGCTCAGCTCAAGACATCTCCTTGCACTGATGACCTGAAATTAGGGTTTGAGTTTGCACAAGGATTTTTGGACCATAAATGCTTCATGTGACTTTCATACACCATCTTGGACCCCTAAGATTTCCCATACCAAGTTTCAAGCCTTGAATCACATTTTTGACCAGTCAATTGGACAATTGACCTAAAAATCAGCTGTATTGGGGGAAAAGTCAACCATGGCCAATTTACAGTCAAAATTCATAATTTTTTATCCACAACAACATTATAGGCTCCTATGTACCATTAGATCAAGTTTGGATCACAACTCCTCAAGAAATTTGATCAGATCATCAAAGGGCAAAATCGTCAAAATTAGGGTTTTGATTGAGAAAGGGAAATTTCTGATTTTAACCTAGACAATGGCCAATTGGGTTCAAGCATGATTTCAAGGACTCAATATCATCATCTTGACCAAATCACATAGTTCAAAAGATCTCAAATGCATAGGATTGACAGATGAATTTTGCAGTCAACTGATCGAAAATTAACTGTACACTGAAAAGTCAAACTTTGACTTTTTGGTCAAAATAAAGTGCCAAGGGTCATAATTCATCAAGATAGGTCAAAATGTGAAACTTGTTGACCAAGAAACCTAATTTTGCAAATTAGGGTTTCAATTTGAAAAATTTTCATAACTTAGAATTTTTCTAAGTATGGAAAATTTCTTATTTTTCCCCAACTTTTTCACCGTGATGCAATTGGATTCAAAGAAAACTTCCAACATGAAAGTTGTAGTCCTCCATGAAATCTACAACTTTTATTCAAAAAGTTTTCCCAAAAGATGCTTGGATCTCAAGTTATGATTTTATGAATAGGGGTCCATAAACTTTTTAACTTAGTGAAATTTTGCCCTAGTTTAGGCAAGTTTTTGACCTAACTTCATGGCAAATTTTCACCTAGTTCCAAGAGGTATCTCAAGTTGAATTTAAAAGATGGATTATAGAGCATGTTACAAGATTTCCAAAATGTCTAAGAACTCTCCAAGATCATTTATGGTTAGGGAGAATCGAAGAAGAGAAAATGGCAATTTGTCACTTTTGTTCAAGCCATGTTTACAAATGCTTCAAGTTGAAAATCAAATCTTAGCATGCTTGTACCTTGCATTACAGGTCCTAATCCCTTCTACACTCCATGATTAAATGAAAACTCAATGGATAATAGTCTTGTTCTGACTTTTGAAGCATTGCACAATGAATTAATCCAAAAATGGCATAAAGTTCACAATACTACTTTGATAAAGCAAGTTTTTTACAACTTTGCTATCCTTGAGCATTGAACCTGTTTCTTTGTCACAAGAAAGGTCCACGGTTATCAGGCAAAGCATACCAACTCCTTGCAGCCCTAGAACTAGCAAGTACAACACCTTGGGCATTGTCACTTCAACTTTTCTTCAAAAGCAAGAAATTGGCAAAAGTCAAGACAACTTGTCCATCTGATAAAGGCAAGGCTTGGCTTCATTTGAAACACCTTCAGAAATTTGTCACAAGCCTAATACACGAATCCATAGTATCCCAAACACTCTCAAACACCAAAATCACATTTTTCTGCCCAAACAGGGCATCATCTGCAGAACCCTTGTCAAATCAATATTGACTCGTGCGTTTCTCATTTTAAGACTTCAAACACATTACATACATCCTATCTAAACTATCCAGGACCTTGTCTTGCAACTGTAACCCCTGTTTCAAGGATCACCATTTTCATTTTGGAGATTTGCAGGTTGACTTCTACAGGGAGATTCAAGCATCTACAAGGCCAGCTAAGCATTGGAAAAGCTTGAGGGAACTTCAATGAAGCTCACACGATCTTCAGGCCTCACTCAAAGTCCCCATATTGACATATTCAAACTCAACTGAACAAGGTATTTTTCAAAGTTCTATCTCTCTATTTAGGAATCCTTAGGCTTTGATTTGTGAAGCAAACATGTAGTCCTTAACTTGTTGAAGCTGTACATATGCACACTTTCCATTTATATTAATTGAGCTAAGAGTATTTGGTTGTTGAACATGCTGAAAAAACTAGGTCAGAAATTAGGGCCATTAAAATTCTCCCTGATCTTTGGGAGTTAGGTCATGAATTTTATATCATTGAAATTGTGAGTTCATAAGCTACATTTTTTGTGTTATGAGTTTTTGATTTTATGCAAGCTAGAGCAAGATACCAGTTTGTACACAGATGCGTGCGTTTTTGGAGAAGGCTGGATGACAGGGATGAAGTCCTGGGCCTGGCGCGTCTTGGGCCTCCTTTCCTGACTTTTCACACCCCCACTGTTTCCTATCTGCACCCCTTTGTTTATTTTTTATATTTTTCATATTTTCTTTTCATTTTTATATTTATTGCTTTTATTTATTTTTCTGAATATGAAAAAATCTTGAAAAATATTTTCTTTATTTTTTACATTTTTTTTAGCATAAAAAATAGTTTATTAGTAATAATATACTTTATTTTCTGAAATAAACTTGTAAATAATAAAAAATACTTAAATATTTTTATTTTATTATTTTATACATATTAAATATTTATTTATCATACATATTTAATTTTTAATATTGGCACATAATATTATTATTATTATTTTCTTAAACAAAAAATGAATAAAATAAATGATATAGAACATATTTTCTTTTAAAATAAAAATTAGGGTTTCCCCTTTTAAAAAAAATTAATATTATTTTTTCTTATTTTTAGGACTTAGATAATTTTATTTTCTCATACATAAAACAATTACAAAACATTTTTTGCATATTTACATTTTTATTGCATGTTTAAATAATTGTTTATTTATTTATTGTACAATAAATTCAATTGGATTGTAATAGTGAATTAGGGTTTTATTTTGAGCAATATTCCCCATTCAAAACTTGTATCCCCCTCCCATAATATTGTTGTAATAGCTTAGATTTACTTTACGCAATTTATCGCATTATATACATGTTTAGTAAATTAGGGTTTGTATGATAAGACAAAAAACAAACAAATAGACATGACCTAATACAAGACAAACAAATGCATAAAAAATGACAACACATTGAACACAAGCACCCATAGGGTTTCACCCACTTGGTTGCCTTAAAAAATGACCATGGTATGCATGCTAGGTATCTTGGCAAAACAAAACAAAAGATCATAGTCCCTCGATGACACTATCAAAAGGTTGCCTAAAAACAAAATGATCTTGGTCCCTTAAACAAGCTAAGATACTTGGCACCATTGCTATCATGGTCATACGATGACCCACGCCTGTCCCGTTTAACATCCAAAGATAGGGTTGTCTACCAAAACAATGGTAGGTCAACAACATCAAAGGAATAAAAATGTATAAGAAAGACTTTTGAGTAGGTAGAATGCTTCTAGTTACTTGATCAACTTCAAAATAATCCTTGCTATTTTCAAACAAACACACACACACACATTTCCAAGACAACTTTCAAAACATTGAAACATTTTTCAAAAGACAAACATCTTTGTATACATTCTTACAAACGAGAATCATTACAAAGATTGCCTAAACGATGGCCTCTTTTCAAAATACTTTCAAAATCACACAAAGCACAATTTCAAACAATTGAAAAAGCAAAGCAAGTGATCTAAAAAAGTAACTAAGAGCCCATGGAAAAACATGGATGAAAAGGGTTCTAGCACCTTCCCTTTTCATAATCTACCCCCAAACCCAAAAACAATCTCAAAGGTCTTTCCTGTGCTTTTTTACCTTTCCTTTTGGATAAAATAAAAGTCGGTGGCGACTCTTGCTAACCGCAACATTTGCGAACACAAATGCAAAACCTCAAGTCAGTTCTCCCACCGTACACCAGAACTGGCGACTCTGCTGGGGACAATTCTAAAAGTGGGGTTACCTTAGGGTTTAGATCACCTTTACATGCTTACAATTGTTTGATTTGTTTGCTTTACATTTTGGTTCTATTGTTTGGGTTTGAATCCTCTACCTGGATTTGGGAAACATTCATAGGTAAATAGCAATACGTTGTGGAAACTGTGTGGGTGTGATCGGTGGAAATAGAACTGACTGTTTTTTAAGCTAGTTCGCGAAATTTCGCGGTAAGAAAGAGTCTCCACCGTCTTTTATGTTCTCCAACATGGAAAGGACAAAAGCACAACAAAATTCCTTTTCGAGATGTTTCTCGGTTCGGGAGGTAGATTTATAGAAAGGGAAGGTGTTAGCACCCTTTCTATCCGTGGTTATCCACGGGCTCTTAGGTACTTGCTCACTATGTTTTCAAAAATGTTTTTCTTTTCTTGTGTTTGTGGGTTTTGAAAAAGTTTCGTTTGAAAAATTTCTAGGTAACTCTTGTATCTGTCCTCAAGAGTGTATGAAAAATTTGTTTGAAAACTTTTTGAAAGTGTCAGTGCGAAAAGATTGTTTTTTGTTTTTGAGAGAGCAAGTACCCAGGAGAAATCTACCTACCCTAAGGAATTAGGCTGTGTAAAAGTCCTTAAGGTAGTGCCATCTCACCATTGAGAGGTAGGTAGCACCCCCGTTGGAGGTGTTCGGGTCAATTCGATTGTAGGGACAGTGTGGTCACCGAAGCAATAGTAGGACACCTTAGAAGTAACCCTAATGTCCTAGATCCTTTTTATCCGAGGCAACCGTTTCGAGGCAACTGGACCTTAGACAGGAGGGCGACCTCTAAAACACCCTATACTTGACGACCACGTTCGAGGCAACCGAGTGAGGCGTACCCTAGGAGTGGCATGTGCTTGTGTGTTGTTTCAGTTTATATTTATCTTTGAACATGTTATTTGTGAGCTACGAATTGATTTTATTTGTCATTCAGTCTTGCATGCATATTAACAGTTAATAGTTGTGCGGGAAGTAAATTGCGGGAAATTAAATCTAAGCTATTACAAGGCGTCGGGTATTTACATCGCCAAAAACAAACCCTTTAATTTAAATTGCGGAAAGTAAAATAAAGCGGTAAATAATTAAAGTCATAATTAAAAGCTATTACATTCCGGGAAACAGATACAATAATATGATAAAATGGATCGCGTGCGAGAAATTAAATCGGATGCGAGTTTTTTGGGTTTTGACCCTTTTTTTGAAAGGAAGTGATTTTTTGGTTATTTTTGGATTAAATGGAATTAAATTAAATGAACAATTAAATTAAATTAAATAATGAAAATATTTTTGGATTTTTGAGTTTTTTAAAGAAATAAAATAAATTGAATTAATGCTAATAAAAACCTAATATTCTAAATTGATTTTAAATATTGCAAAAAATATTAAAAGTTAAATCTAATTAAAGCTAAATTGATTAAATTAATTTATTTACAAAAATAAAAGTGATGAAGTTAATTTTAATAAATAAAATATTTTTTGTGTTTTTGATTTTATTAGGAAAAAATGTTAATTGGTTAGTGATTAATAAAAATAATAACGATTAATTAATTAAAGGAACATAATACAAATAGAGAGAAAATTTAGGAGTATACGAGCCTGATTGGAGGGGTGAAACAGCTGTTGGCGTCATGTGTAAACTGTTTTGTTTTGGCCATTTGTGTTTTGGCTTTTGGCCATTTGTGCTCTGGCCTCAATGTTCCTTAACCTTCTCAGGATGTCTGCCTCGCCATGTATTGGTGTCATGTGTAAACTGTTCTGTTTTGGCCATTTGACTTTTGGCTTTTGGCCTCAACGTTCCTTAATGAACCTGCATGGGATCCTGTCTAAATCTGCAGTGTTGAATCTCATGAACACATTAAATAAAATCATAAAATGCAAATAAAGCCAATATATGAAGAAATTTAATGTTTAGGCACAATATGACATGTATGAATGATTATACCCTTTTGATCATGGAGATCAAATCAATCTTACCCTTACTGGAAAATTAGTGACATGAATGCTTTTATGCCCTTTTTGATCATGGAGATCAAGCCAGCCTTACCCTTACTGAAGAAGTAGTGAGGTGTTGGTTTGTAACTGAGATGGCTTGTTTGTAGTGAGATTTGGTTTTGTAATAAGGATTTCAAGGTTTTAGGATTCTTGAAAGAATTTGATACTCTGACAGTGTTGTGGTAAGGTTTTTTTCCTCTGGTTTGTGTGAAAAGAATGTGATTATATAGTGGAAATTAGGGTAAAGAAAATGGGCTTTGAATGTGCAATTGGGCCTCCAATGTTCACTTGAGTTCGTCACTTTCCAGGCTAAATCGCAGGGACTTAAGTGCAATTTTTGAAGTTGAAATGTGAAAACATAATGTAGCCGAAATCGAGAACTAACTCCTATCCGAAAATCGGCTCAATCGGATAAACGGTGAATTAGTTATGAATTTTTGAAGTTTCAGCTCAGACAAACTTATTTTGGGCTCCAGTGTCGACTCTGACACGTTCTTCAATAAAAAACTGGTATTGATCGGAGCATTATCCGGTCTCGACTTTTGAAGCGAAGTTGTAGATCTATGAGTCAGTGACCTTGTGTAAAAATATGAGCCCAATCCGATAAAAATTGACCGATTTATGAATTTTCGAAGTTTCGGCCCAGATGAAATAATATTCAGAATTCAGGATTTTCAGCGTGTCACGCACTCTGAGCAAAAAACTAAGGCCTTTTGAATACCGTTTGAACTCAATACCTTCTGTGAAAATGTAGTCAACTCAATTTGTGAAATTTTGGTGCCGGAACCAGCTCGATACGATGAAAATCGACCAAGTTATGATTTTCTGAACATGACGCAAATAAACTTCTGTCACAAATTTTATGTATGAAAATACTTGATAAATCCACATTTTTGAAGACCTTCTGATTGAAATTGGCTTCCATCTGTGAGATATGAAAACGTAGATAATGTCAAGACGGAATTTTGGCCATCGGAACGGGTTCAAAACGAGCCACGATCTTCAAGTTATGAATTTTTTAGCGCGTAAAAACTGCACTTTCAGCACACTTTTTCACCATATTTCTTCGAGAATACTCACACATTCAGATACCTTCTTTAAAGAATTGACTCTTGAGCCGAACCTGAATTTGAGAATATGTTATCAGAGATATCTTGGTGAAAGAACACCTGAATATGACGCGTCGGGTTGGACTTGTGAATTTTTCTTGAAATGTTTTGAGAAATATGGGAGGGCAAATTTTGGGGTACAACAGTTGCCCCTGTTCAATCTTCTTAGACCTGAGGATATAGATTGGCTTGCGTGCCTTTCGTGATCCGAAGGTGGAAGATGATTGAACACTAGAGTGCCCAGAAATTTGCACTCGTATAGTGAGGTATCAGCAATGTGATGGCGGGAATGGGCTTACATATGCCATTTGGAGAGATGATGGATAGGAGGATGGGCTTATAGATGCCATATGGAGATGCGACATAATCTTGTCGGGAATGGGCTTATAGATGCCATTTGGAGATGTAATGGATAGGAGGATGGGCTTATAGATGCCATCTGGAGATGCGACAAAATCTTGTCGGGAATGGGCTTATAGATGCAATTTGGAGATGTAATGGATAGGAGGATGAGCTTATAGATGCCATCTGGAGATGCGACAGAATCTTGTCGGGAATGGGCTTATAGATGCCATTTGGATATGACAGAACCTTGTCGGGAATGGGCTTATAGATGCCATTTGGAAATGTGATAGAATCTTGTCGGGAATGAGCTTATAGATGTCATTTGGAAGTGTAATGGATAGTTGAATCTGAATAAGAAATAGAATAGCTTCCGTGTCTGGAGCATATCTAGTCTATATCTGATTGCTGACGTCTGAAAAAGTAGTAGAATGACCGCCGCGTCTGGGGTATATCCATATTGTATCTGAGTGAGTGACAGAATTTCATCCGAATCTGGATCGTATCTGGACTGTCTCTTGAAGGAATCTGGACTAAACAATAGAATAGCCTCCGGGTCTGGAGCGTCTCTAAGTTGTCTTTAGAAGTTTGAATCTGAATAAGCAATAGAATAACATCCGGGTCAGGAGCATCTCTAGGCCATCTCCGGAGAGAAATCTGAATAAGCAGTAGAATATCATCCGCGCCGGGAGCATCTCTAAGCTATCTCTGAAAGGGAATCTGAATAAGCAATAGAATATCATCCGCATCGGGAGCATCTCTAAGCTATCTCTGAAAGGGAATCTGAATAAGCAATAGAATAACGTCCGGATCTGGAGCATTTCCGAGCCATTTCTGGGAAGAAACTCCGAATAAGCGATAGAATAGCATCTGGGTCCAGAGCATCTCTAAGCTATATGAGAGGGAATCTGAATAAGCAATAGAATAGCATCCATATCTGGAGCATTTCTAAGCTATCTCTGGAGAGAAAATCTGAATAAGCAAAAGAACAACATCCATATCTGGAGCATTTCCCAGCTATATCTGAAAGGAAACTCTTGAATAAGCGAAAGAATAGCATCCATATCTGGAGCATTTCCAAGCTATCTCCGAAAGGGAATCTGGAATAAGTATCAGAATGTAGCCATATCTGGGTCGCATCTGAACCATCTCTAGAAGGGAATCTGGAATAAGTATCAGAATGTAGCCATGTCTGGATCGCATCTGAACCATCTCTAGAAGGATATCTCTGAATAAACAATAGAATAGCATCTGTGGTTGGAGCATCTCTAAGTTATCTCTGGAGAGCAACTCTGAATAAGCAAAAGAATAACATCCATATCTGGAGCATTTCCAAGCCATTTCTGGGAAGAAACTCTGAATAAGCGATAGAATAGCATCCGGGTCAGGGGCATCTCTAAGCAATTTCTGGAAGAAACTTTGAATAATCAAAAGAATAGCATCCATGTCTGGAGCATTTCCAAGCTATTTCTGAATAAGCAACTCTGAATAAGCAACATAATAGCATCCGGTTCTGGAGCATATCTGAACTATCTCTGAGAAGAAACTTTAAATAAGTAAAAGAATAACATCCATATCTGGAGCATTTCCAAGCTATCTCCGAAAAGAAACTCTTGAATAAGAAGAAGAATAGCATCCATGCCTGGAGCATCTCTAAGCTATCTCTGAAGAGAAAATCTGAATAAGAAAAAGAACAGCATCCATATCTGGAGCATCTCTAAGCCATTTCTGGGAAGAAACTCTGAATAAGCGATAGAATAACATCCAGGTCCGGAGCATCTCTAAGCTATCTCTGAAGAGGAATCTGGAATAAGTATCAGAATGTAGCCATATCTGGGTCGCATCTGAACCATCTCTAGAAGGGAATCTGGAATAAGTATCAGAATGTAGCCATGTCTGGATCGCATCTGAACTATATCTAGAAGGAATCTCTGAATAAACAATAGAATAGCATCCGTGGTTGGAGCATCTCTAAGTTATCTCTGAATAAGCAACAGAATAGCATCCGGTTCTGGAGCATATCTGAACTATTTCTGAGAAGAAACTTTGAATAAGCAAAAGAATAGCATCCATATCTGGAGCATTTCCAAGCTATCTCCGAAAGGAAACTCTGAATAAGAAAAAGAATAGCATCCATATCTGGAGCATTTCCAGGCCATCTCTGAGAAGAAACTTTGAATAAGCAAAAGAATAGCATCCATGTCTGGAGCATTTCCAAGCTATCTCTGAAAAGAAACTCTTGAATAAGCAAAAGAATAGCATCCATATCTGGAGCATTTCCAAGCCATTTCTGGGAAGAAATTTTAAATAAGCAAAAGAACAGCATCCATATCTGGAGCATTTCTAAGCTATCTCCGGAAGGAAGTCTGAATAAGCAATATAATAACATCCGCATCCGGAGCATCTCTAAGCTATCTCTGAAAGGAAATCTGAATAAGCAATAGAATATCATCCGCGTCGGGAGCATTTCCAAGCTATCTCTGAAATCTCTTTAATGTAGATATGCCCTGGCTAGATACAGGTATCGAATCCATAATCAATCGCTCACAGATATGCCCTGGCTAGATACAGGTATCGAATCTGGAATTGCGACAGTTGATAGTAATCATCTTTGGATTGACCTTTTTCCTGAAAAGGCAAAACATCAGTTGTATGCAATGTCATGATGCATGAACTGCATGATTTTAAGATGTTCTCAAAAATAAATGAGATTTGTGTTGTATGATGCGTATGCATGCTATAATGTATGAATATGTGATGTTTATGAATGTATTTTTGTCTAGGAAAATAAATCCTTGACGGATGCCGGGAAGTTTGTTGAATCCTGGGCTGATGTTTGAAGAGTAGAGTTCTTCGTTTCCGCGGGGATGACGATTGCAAGAATAAACCGGTAGGAGAAGATGACTCCGTTGGGGAATACACTTGTTGGAGAGATTACTCTGCAGGGAAATACTCTGTGGAAAGAGATACTTCGCTGAGGTTTTGATGATAACTCCGCTGGGGATTCCGCTGATAAGCTCTGTTGGAAGAATTTGATGGACTCCGCTGGGGGATAGGAAGAACTTCTCCGAGGACGATCTTTCCGTTGTAATTATCTGAGGATAACCCAGTTATAAGCTCTGGTGGGGAATAACTTCTGAACATGGTCGGGGAGAGATACGTTGGTACTCTGCAGGGGACAAGCTTCCAGAATCTACTGGGGATAAGCTTCCAGAATCTACTAGGGATAAGCTTCCAGAATCTACTGGGGATAAGCTTCCAGAATCTACTGGGGATATCCTTCCAGAATCTATTGGGGAGATTGATTCAACTTTCCTGGGGAAACTTTTGACTATACTGGGGAAGTGGCTCCACTGGGGTGTTTGTATTCCGCCGGGGAACAATCTTATATTAAGACTGCCGGGGATGATTGCTTAGGAACATCTGCATACTCCACTGGGGAATATTAAGATCTTCTGGGGATATCCAACTTCCTTAGGGCTGACAGTAGCCTAACTCTGCTTGGGGAGAGTATTGGTGACTTGCTGGAGATACTGTGCCTTTTTAGGGCTTATGGGAGACCAACTCTGCTCGGAGAGAGTATTGCTGAGTCTTGCTTTACTCTACGGGGAGTGACGGTATCCTGGTTACGTTTTTCAACCGAACATACCTTGTACCTGGAGGATAGAGCAGCTTGTACAATTTGGACCATTCTGATTGCCCCAGCTTCTGTGGGAGAAGGTACCTATGGAGGTGCTTGATGACTGCTGATTGACAAATCTTCTTCTGGTAGGCAAGTGACGAGATGACGGAACATAGTCGTACGCTTTTGATCCCTAACTTTTTCCTGGACCGCCCTTTCGGGTTTTCAGTCCACCGGGATACCCATTTTTGCCCAAGCCGCCTTTTCAGGTTTTCGACTTGCCGGGTGTACAGATTTTTTCATTTCATCCCTTATTTTTGCCCGAACCCTTTTGGTTCGCCGGGAAGCCCTTATTTTTGCCTAAGTGTGTCAACCTAGCGGGTCTTTGATTATGTGCAGTATTTTTTCGTCTATGTCCATGCTCTCAGGATGTGGGGAGGTGCCCCTATCAGTAGTGTTGTGTTGCCCTACTACCAGAAGATCTATGTTTGATCGTCCAATGCCCCAAGTGATCCAGATGGAGATTTGCCCCAAGTTGGTTTGCCTTTTGAGAGATTCTCCGAATCTTGACTTAACTGCCCCAGATAACGGACCATGATCATGTCTGCCCTTTGGTTGGAAGTACTTTTGTTCACTTAGATATTCGTCGTGCGAATTTCTCTGTTGTTCGAACAAATAGTCATATGCAAACAGTGTTATATCAAGAATGCAAAGCTTATGTCTGTCTTGAAGTTTTTGAAAATGCATTTTTTTTTTTATAAAAACAAGTGAATTTTTGTAAACTGTGATGTCAACTCGTTATTTGACCGCAAGCCTTAAGGAGTCAGGATACCTTTCGTAACAGTATGCTTTCGAACTAACCCATGCTTCAGCTAGGACTTTTAAGGGTTATAACGTGGCCTGGTTCACGGTTTAAGAAACAAAGGATAAAGGCTCAAATTTTATTTGTACCCACCCGCTCTTCGTGATGTTCTTCAAACCTAAACTCAGCTGATCATGCATTAGACCTTGTTTGAGTCTTTGTCCTGATACTCTGGTGATGGTTCGTATGTTGACAGTTTATTTTGAATAGGCAGTCATCTTTTGTTGAGGGTTTGTAGGACCTCTTTCTTTTTGATTATTATTATCCCTGTTTTTTGCCTGAACTGTTTCTTTTGTGTTTACAGTCAGCGGGATGCCCCAGTTTTGTAAGTCTCCTTCATAGGTTTTGACTTATTGGGCTTTTATTTTGAGAAATAACGACTGCCTGTCCTTATGATTATTCTGAACCATCACTGTCTTTTGTTTCGGAAGGACTTCTTTGATGCCATTCGTTGTGCACCTGGATCAGCTGAGAGAACTACCCTGCCCCAGGTTATGATTAAGGGTTTTAATTTTTGGTGAAAAGAAAAAAAAAACTCCTACTTCTTTGGCTCGAAGGGGTTGACAAGGGATTATCTTCCTTATAACTCCAATGTTTAGGAATTAAAACAATGCCTATACCTCATCAGCGGGGTCTGTTCAAAAGCATACTGTAAAGATCACGGTATCGTTTTCGTCATCCTCCCTCAAGAGGCTTAGAATTTGCAATTGAGAATTGAACATCACAGAAACATGAAAGCAATTTTGAATATAATGAATACGAATAGATTAATTCAAACAGACATATGCGATGCATTGATAAAGTAATAAAGTTTGACATGAACAAATGTTTGAACAAGAAAAGAAAAATACAACTTGAAACTTCCAATGAACAAAAGGTCTTCTCGTCTAGGGATAGTAGAAGAACTCGACCTGACCATCTGGGGTGAATTCCACTGCTCCTTCATCAATCAGGTCCTGGATCTTGTTCTGCAGAGTCCAACAGTCGTTGGTGTCATATCCGGGACTGTCAGAATGGTAGGCACATCTCACACTCGGGTTATACCTGGAAGAGGAAGTGTTGGGATTCTTATGAGGGTCCCTTAATGTGATCAGATTCAATCTCAACAGGCGTTGTAAGGCTTGAAACAGCGACATGTTGAGCTAGGTGAATTGCCTCTTATGCTTGTCTGGCTTGCTCTGATCAACTCGTTGTTCTTGGCGAGGTCGTTGTTGGACCTGTGAGGTAGCAGCAGCTTGGAGAGGTTTATTGATCAAACCAAACCTTTGACTTCTTAGGGGATGATTACCGGTTTGGTCTCCAACCCTGACTACTTGCTTCATACTGTCTTGCTGAAGCTGGTGAGGTTGATGCTGAATTTGTGACCCTGAAGCAAGTTGAGGAGCTTTTTCCTTGTCTTCTTGTCTCAAAGGGAATTTAATGATGACTGGCTCTTCAACCTTAGATGTTTGTCCCAGTTGGTTATCCCGAAGCAGTTGGTTGACGAGAACCCTGAGCTCTTCTTGTCTTTGAGCTAAGTCTTGAATGAGAGTCATCTGCCCCAGCATCTGGGTTCTCATTGTATTCACCTCAACTTGCAGATGTTTCATCCGTTCATCCTTACTGTCTTCTGGACTGTTCCTGACCAAAGTCCCCGTGAGGAGTGTTCTCAGCTCTTCCTGCTCCTTGGATAGATTTAGGGGGATCTCCCCGAACTGAGTCTCTTGAGCATGAAGATCCTGGTTGTCTTGTTGGGAAGCCATTGCTGAAATAAACAGCGAAGATGGTAAGTGACCTGTAACAAGGGTACCTGTTATGCAATAATATGTATGACATATGTATGCAATGTTTTCAAGGATCTCGTGGGGTAAACAAGAAAATTTGTTAGAATTTGAATTTCGTAGCTTGATTGAAGGAACTTCGTGTTGTTGAGAATCCTTCTTCAAGAGTCAAAGCTCACCATATCGAGTGGGTCATAGCCCCTGACTCAAGTCATCAACTTGGCTAGAGGAAAATAAATCCCCTTTGCCCCTTGCTAGACGTTTGGTTCATCATGCCCTGCATCACAAACCCTTGAGATCCTTGAAATGGATTAGGAAAATGCTATGGTATGATGTTATGATGTTATGCTATGCATGGAGTGATGTAAGTAAACCCTGTTATAAGCCCAGATTAAGGGCTGTAAACAAAACCTGCAAGGAACTCATGTTGTCAGATGACAAGAATGTGCAAGTAGTCAAGTTTGAGGGCACACGAGTCACACAAGACAGCCCTTAGAGTTTAGGCCAGCATGAAGTTTAGGTACTACCCTCTTGAAGTTGGTGGATTCAAAACCCGTCCTATCAAAAGTAACCGGGTTCTAAGGAGCTCAATATCATTGGGTTGTTTTCTATGTTCATTGTTTTGATTTAGCCACTAAACTGGAGATCAAAATATTCCAAGAAAACAACCCTCAATGAGTGTAGTATCGAGTATCTACCAACTTCAGACTGCACCAAAGTCGGTCATCTCACTACCCCTAAAGAGGCCAGGATGGTCAAGTAAGATTCCTAAGGTCAGTTGATGTTTCACGACACCACGCGATGGCCCCGTACTCTCCTTGACTTGACTCAAGGGTTACCGGTACTCACCAAAGTGCCACATCAACGTAGTAACTGCTTCAACCATGTCAGTATACCCCGCACAGTTCCCTCACAGTTTATTGCTACCTAAAAAGGGTGCCCCAGATCCGAGTTAGGATCTATGAAACTCCAAGACAGGTCCAAAATTTTAAAGCAAACAAAACAAGCAATTGAAAACATAAGAGTGATCTAATCCTAAGGTACACCTCAGTTTATAAGTCCCTAGCAGAGTCGCCAGTTCTGTGATCGGTGGAAATAGAACTGACTGTTTTTTAAGCTAGTTCGCGAAATGTCGCGGTAAGCAAGAGTCGCGACCGTCTTTTATGTTCTCCAACATGGAAAGGACAAAAGCACAACAAAATTCCTTTTCGAGATGTTTCTCGGTTCAGGAGGTAGATTTATAGAAAGGGAAGGTGTTAGCACCCTTTCTATCCGTGGTTATCCACGGGCTCTTAGGTACTTGCTCACTATGTTTTCAAAAATGTTTTTCTTTTCTTGTGTTTGTGGGTTTTGAAAAAGTTTCGTTTGAAAAATTTCTAGGTAACTCTTGTATCTGTCCTCAAGAGTGTATGAAAAATTTGTTTGAAAACTTTTTGAAAGTGTCAGTGCGAAAAGATTGTTTTTTGTTTTTGAGAGAGCAAGTACCCAGGAGAAATCTACCTACCCTAAGGAATTAGGCTGTGTAAAAGTCCTTAAGGTAGTGCCATCCCACCATTGAGAGGTAGGTAGCACCCCCGTTGGAGGTGTTCGGGTCAATTCGATTGTAGGGACAGTGTGGTCACCGAAGCAATAGTAGGACACCTTAGAAGTAACCCTAATGTCCTAGATCTTTTTTATCCGAGGCAGCCGTTTCGAGGCAGCTGGACCTTAGACAGGAGGGCGACCTCTAAAACACCCTATACTTGACGACAACGTTCGAGGCAACCGAGTGAGGCGTACCCTAGGAGTGGCATGTGCTTGTGTGTTGTTTCAGTTTATATTTATCTTTGAACATGTTATTTGTGAGCTACGGATTGATTTTATTTGTCATTCAGTCTTGCATGCATATTAACAGTTAATAGTTGTGCGGGAAGTAAATTGCGGGAAATTAAATCTAAGCTATTACAAGGCGTCGGGTATTTACATCGCCAAAAACAACCCCTTTAATTTAAATTGCGGAAAGTAAAATAAAGCGGTAAATAATTAAAGTCCTAATTAAAAGCTATTACATTCCGGGAAACAGATACAATAATATGATAAAATGGATCGCGTGCAAGAAATTAAATCGGATGCGAGTTTTTTGGGTTTTGACCCTTTTTTTTGAAAGGAAGTGATTTTTTGGTTATTTTTGGATTAAATGGAATTAAATTAAATGAACAATTAAATTAAATTAAATAATGAAAATATTTTTGTATTTTTGAGTTTTTTAAAGAAATAAAATAAATTGAATTAATGCTAATAAAAACCTAATATTCTAAATTGATTTTAAATATTGCAAAAAATATTAAAAGTTAAATCTAATTAAAGCAAAATTGATTAAATTAATTTATTTACAAAAATAAAAGTGATGAAGTTAATTTTAATAAATAAAATATTTTTTGTGTTTTTGATTTTATTAGGAAAAAATGTTAATTGGTTAGTGATTAATAAAAATAATAACGATTAATTAATTAAAGGAACATAATACAAATAGAGAGAAAGTTTAGGAGTATACGGGCCTGATTGGAGGGGTGAAACAACTGTTGGCGTCATGTGTAAACTGTTTTGTTTTGGCCATTTGTGTTTTGGCTTTTGGCCATTTGTGCTTTGGCCTCAACGTTCCTTAACCTTCTCAGGATGTCTGCCTCGCCATGTATTGGTGTCATGTGTAAACTGTTCTGTTTTGGCCATTTGGCTTTTGGCTTTTGGCTTTTGGCCATTTGTGTTTTGGCCTCAATGT
Source organism: Vicia faba (assembly GCA_948472305.1). Taxonomy (NCBI): domain Eukaryota; kingdom Viridiplantae; phylum Streptophyta; class Magnoliopsida; order Fabales; family Fabaceae; genus Vicia; species Vicia faba. The sequence continues at coordinate 1,615,960,317 of OX451736.1, read as the reverse complement.
TCCTTAATGAACCTGCATGGGATCCTGTCTAAATCTGCAGTGTTGAATCTCATGAACACATTAAATAAAATCATAAAATGCAAATAAAGCCAATATATGAAGAAATTTAATATTTAGGCACAATATGACATGTATGAATGATTATACCCTTTTGATCATGAAGATCAAATCAATCTTACCCTTACTGGAAAATTAGTGACATGAATGCTTTTATGCCATTTTTGATCATGGAGATCAAGTCAGCCTTACCCTTACTGAAGAAGTAGTGAGGTGTTGGTTTGTAACTGAGATGGCTTGTTTGTAGTGAGATTTGGTTTTGTAATAAGGATTTCAAGGTTTTAGGATTCTTGAAAGAATTTGATACTCTGACAGTGTTATGGTAAGGTTTTTTCCCTCTGGTTTGTGTGAAAAGAATGTGATTATATAATGGAAATTAGGGTAAAGAAAATGGGCTTTGAATGTGCAATTGAGCCTCCAATGTTCACTTGAGTTTGTCACTTTCCAGGCTAAATCGCAGGGACTTAAGTGCAATTTTTGAAGTTGAAATGTGAAAACAAAATGTAGCCGATATCGAGAAATAACTCCTGTCCGAAAATCGGCTCAATCGGATAAACGGTGAATTAGTTATGAATTTTTGAAATTTCAGCTCAGACAAACTTATTTTGGGCTCCAGTGTCGACTCTGACACGTTCTTCAATAAAAAACTGGTATTGATCGGAGCATAATCCGGTCTCGACTTTTGAAGCGAAGTTGTAGATCTATGAGTGAGTGACCTTGTGTAAAAATATGAGCCCAATCCGATAAAAATTGACCGAGTTATGAATTTTTGAAGTTTCGGCCCAGATGAAATAATATTCAGCATTCAGGATTTTCAGCGTGTCACGCACTCTGAGCAAAAAACGAAGGCCTTTTGAATACCGTTTGAACTCAATACCTTCTATGAAAATGTAGCCAACTAAATTTTTGAAATTTTAGCGCCAGAACCAGCTCGATACGATGAAAATCGACCAAGTTATGATTTTCTGAACATGACGCAAATAAACTTCTGTCACAAATTTTCTGTACGAAAATACTTGATAAATCCACATTTTTGAAGACCTTCTGATCGAAATTGGCTTCCAGCTGTGAGAGATGAAAACGTAGATAATGTCAAGACGGAATTTTGGACACCGGAACGGGTTCAAAACGAGCCACGATCTTCAAGTTATGAATTTTTTAGCGCGTAAAAACTGCACTTTCAGCACACTTTTTCACCATATTTCTTCGAGAATACTCACACATTCAGATACCTTCTTTAAAGAATTGACTCTTGAGCCGAACCTGAATTTGAGAATATGTTATCAGAGATATCTTGACGAAAGAACACCTGAATATGACGCGTCGGGTTGGACTTGTGAATTTTTCTTGAAATGTTTTGAGAAATATGGGAGGGCAAATTTTGGGGTATAACAGTGGGGTATACCGATATGGTCGAAGCAATAGCTATATTAGTGCGACATATTTGTGGGTACCGGTAGCCTTTGAGTCAATCAAAGAGAATACGGGGCCACTGAGTAATGTCATGAAGCACTAATGGACTTTAAAACCTTTACTTGACCAACTTGGCCTTTTAGGATGTAGTGAGATGACCGGCTTTGGTGCAGTCCGAAGTTGGTAGATACTCGATACTACACTCATTGAGGGTTAGTTCTTGGAATATTTAGGTCACCAGTGAAGAGGCTAAACTGAAACAATGAACAAGGAAACAATCCAGTGATATTGAGCTCCTTAGAACCCGATTTCTATTTTTAGGACAGGTTGAGCCAACTAAACTTCAAGAGGGTACTTACCTATGAAACCCCATGCAAGCCTAAACTAGGAACTTGTGTGATTTGTTTGTACATATATACTTGTGCATAACATCATGGACATCATGAAGCATCATATGCATCCACTAACCATTTCAAGGATCTTGGATTTTCATCTTTGTTCCTGTTTTGTAGGTTATAGATTCACTTCGCAGGAAAACTGTCCAAATCAACCTTGTAAGAATTCCTCCTCAACTCAAGGAGCTAGCTTCAAGGATTCCTGAGAATTCTCCATTCACCGAGAGACATGGTCGTCTACTCAACTTAGTCACTTCCAACACTGAGGATGATATGGTGAAAGTTCTCTTCCAGTTCTTTGACCCTTTGCATCATTGCTTCACATTTCCTGACTACCAACTTGTGCCTACTTTGGAGGAATTTTCTCAACTCTTGAGGATTCCTATTCTCAATCAACTACCCTTCAACGGTACGGAAATAGATCCAAAGCCAGAAGAGATTGCTCAAGCCTTACACTTATACTCATCTGATGTCACAACACATTGGGAAACTAGAAGTGGTGTCAAAGGCTTCTTGTCAAAGTTTCTGTTTGAGAAGGCCCAAAGCTGTTGGAATTCTCTAGACTTGCAAGCTTTTGAGGAGATTGTAGCTCTTATCATCTATGGGATGGTCTTGTTCCCTAACCCTGATCAACTCATAGATGTGAGTGTTGTCAAAATCTTCACGACTCGCAACCCGGTGCCTACATTGCTTGGAGATATCCTCCACTCTTTTCACACTCGTACAATGAGGAAACGAGGTGTTCTCATGTGTTTCACTCCTCTAATGGCAAGATGGTTTATTTCTCATCTTCCCCAATCAGTTTTTAAGAATGAGCAAGGTTTGAGGTGGTCACAGCGATTGATGACACTTACCCATTCAGATATTCATTGGTGTTCTCGATCAAAAGAGAATGTCATCATCATTGACCGTTATGGGGAATTCCCTAATGTCCCTCTACTTGGCATTAGGGGAGGCATCACCTACAACCCTTACTTGGCTCTGAGACAGTTTGGTTATGCCCGAAGGGATGGCCCATATGATATGCTGATTCAAGGTTTGGTTTTCGACTTGGACAATGACGATCAAAGACTCCAACAAAGGTTCATCGGAGCTTGGAGGATGCCCAACAAGGTAGACAGTAAGACATTGGGACACAAGAATTCCATCCCTCTTGAGCCTTACCTCAAGTGGGTATGAACTCGCGCCCAAAGTCTTATGATGCCTTATCCCTACATTCTCCCTATGATTATAGAGCCTGTTATAGAAGGAGAGGTTCCATACACCCTCCTACATCCTAACATGCAAACATCACTCGAAGATTTACAAAGGAGTTAGATACAGCTCAAGGGAGAGCGCGATACTTTCGAAGCCCAATTCTACGCAAGTGAGAAGAAGGTATTGTAACTCACTCGTCAACTTCACAAAGAGCAGACTCTCAACACCTACATTGCACCAAAGAGGATGCACAACATCTTTTTACCTTAGAATTTTGTATTATTTTTGCCCATGGGGCATTAATGTACTAACAAATTCTATCTTATTAATATGACGTGTATTTCTTTTTTGTTTAAAAACAATTTGAATTCTGAATCCTTGAAAGCATTACATGAATACATATCATTCATCATATGCATAAGCAGGTCTTCACACCAAGTTTCCTCATCTCTCTGCTGTTTATTTCAGCAAGATGGATATTGAACAAACGGTCAAAGATTTGCAAGCTCAGAAATCACAATTTCAACAACTACTCTTGACCCTAGCCAAGGGGCAGGAGGAGCTCAAGACTCTACTATAGAAGGAAAAAGAGAAAAAGAAGAAGAAGCGAGCCGGTGTGGCTATCTTGGGCAGAAGGTTTGAAGGACAAGCCAGACGGACTTTGGAATTCCCATCAACATATGAGGAGGGGGAAGTAAAAGGTAAAGGAACTGCAGTGCCATCTGATTCTGAAGCAGAGGAAGAGGAGGATGAGGACTACTCTGAACAACAGTATCCTATGGCCGATGACAAATACAAGAACTTGGAAGAACGTCTAGCTGCTATGGAAGTGGAAAGAGTACCCGGGATGGATTTTGAGGAGTTAGGTTTGGTTTCTGGTATTGTAATCCCTCCTAAGTTTAAAGTGTCGCTGTTTTCTAAGTACGATGAGGTGTCTTGCCCTAAGATGCACCTACAATCTTATATCAGGAAAATTCAACCACATTCTTCTGACAAAGACTTGTGGGTCCATTTTTTCCAGGACAGATTATCGGGGACGCAGCTGGATTGGTTCTACCAGTTGGAGAGGTCTGATGTGCATAATTGGGAAGATTTGGCGGCTACATTCTATAAACAGTATCAATACAATGCTGACTTGGCGCCAACCCGTACTCAGCTACAGAGTATGGATATGGCTACCAATGAGGGTTTCAAAGACTACGCCCAGAAATAGAGGGATTTAGCTGGAAGGGTACAACCACCTTTATCTGAAAGAGAGCTAATGGACATGTTCTTGGGGACTCTGTCAGGTCCTTTCTTTAATCACCTGATTGGAAGCTCCTCTGTAGGTTTCACTGAGTTGATTCTAATTGGAGAAAGCGTGGAAGCCGGTATTAGAAGCGGGAAAATTCAGAAAGATGCATCTACCTCTGCTGCTGTAAAGAAGCCCTTCACTGCAAAGAAGGAAGTGTCTGCTGTCTATGCCCAGAGGAATCATGGAAGAATTGAAAGACGACCAACAGTGGGGGCCACTATGATTCAAAAGTCTGCGTCAGACCAACCGAGAAACAGTCAGCCGAGAAATGATCAGCCGAGGAATAACCAGCAAAGGGTGGAAAGGCCTGTAAGGCAATTCACCAAGATAAACATGACTCCTTCTCAATTCTTACCACATCTCTTAAAGTTGAACCTGACCATGCTGAAGGAGGCCCCTAAAAATCCTAACACTGCTTCTCCATATTACCATCCCAACGCCAAATGTGCTTATCACTCAGAAAGTCCAGGGCACGACACCAACAACTGTTGGGCCTTGAAGAACAAGATTCAAGATCTTATTAACGCAAAGGAAGTTGAATTTGAAGGTCCTGAAAATCCGAATGTTATCTCCGTTCTGATGCCGAGGCATGGACACAATGCCAGTGTTATGGAAGAAGATCTGTTTGTTTTTGCTGTGGATGAACTGTCAACTCCTCTCCTAACCATCAAGTTGAATTTGTTGAAGGTTGGGGTGTTCCCAGGTTGTGACCAAGATTTCCATGCTTGTCTGTCCTCCCCATTTGACTGTCCTCTTTTGAAGAAAGGAATCCAACAACTGATTGATAACAAGGAAATTTTGTTTGAGAAAGCTCCCATCTCACCCATTCCAGTTCCAGAAGTTTCAATAATAACCATATACGCCAATCCTTCCAGGGTTCCTAAAAAACCCGTTAGGATTACATCTGCTCCAGTGACTACTCCGTTGAAGATAACAATGCTCGGGCCAGCCCCGTACAAAACCGATAAAATGGTACCATGGAACTATGGTGGAGAAATATACTACCATGGTGTCAAACAGATTGAACAGACCATTGAAGAAGAAAGCTCTGAGGAGGATAATCCCGACATCAGTAACATTCCCGGAACAAGCAAAATTACTCGTAGTGGGAGAATCTTTTCTCCAGAGATTATTCCTCCAACAGCAGTCTTTGGACCCGCGGCCATTCTGAAGATTACGCCTATACCAGTAAATGTACCTGTAAGTGTACCCGCCAACAATGACAATGCAATTCCCATCCCTACTTCCACTACTGAGAAAAAAGGAAAGAATGTTTAAGAGGAGCCTGTCTTGACGAAGGCTCAGTCACTAGTCATTCCTGAAACATCCCAGAAAGAGATGGAAGAAATTCTAAGAATAACAAGAAAAGTGATTATGATGTTATTGAACAACTGGGGCAGACCCCCTCCAAAATATCTATGTTAGCCCTGTTGATGTGCTCTGAGGCACATGCTAAAGCTTTGGTCAAGTTTTTGAAGACGACCCACGTGCCACAAGAAACCTCCGCTGATCAATTCCAGGAATGTGTGGCCAGCTTAACAGTTGACAATGGCCTAGGATTCTCTGATGCAGACTTGACCTCCAAAGGGAGAAAACATAATGACGCACTACATGTCTCGGTGGAGTGTAGGGGAATCACCCTAGCTCATGTTTTGGTTGATACTGGTTCGTCTTTAAATGTCTTACCGAAGAAAGCCTTGGATAGACTGGATTGTGAAGGCTTAACCCTGAAACCCAGCAATATAATTGTCAGAGCCTTTGATGGTTCTAAGAGGATGGTCCATGGAGAGATGGACATCCCGATCAAGGTGGGTACCCAGACGTTCAATTCAACATTTTACGTGATGGACATCCGTCCTTCCTATTCTTGCCTGTTGGGAAGACCTTGGATCCACCATACTGGAGTTGTCACTTCTACTCTGCATCAAATGCTCAAGTACCCTGTCCAAGGGAAAATCATAATTGTTCATGGAGAAGAGGAATACATGATCAGTCATCTTAATTCTTTCAGTTATGTAGAATTGGATGGCGAATTCATAGAGACCCCTTTCCAACACTTCGAAGAAGTCTCTGAAGAGATAACGGCGACCAAGACAATGTCCTCTGTACCTATGATTACCGGACCTCCGCCTCGGATGTCGTCTCTCAAGGATGCTATGGCAGTGGTGGAAGAAGGCTGAAGCACGATCTGGGGGCAGCTTCCAGATTTTCCTTTCAAATCAGACAAATTTGGCTTGGGATTTACTTCGATTGGTCAGAAGGCTATGCGTCGCTCCCGTGTCGGAGGGCCACCTGTGAAGATCCACCACCGAGAGGTTAATGCACTAGAGGACAGTGAAGAAGAGGGCAACTTTGAAGACTGGATTTTCCCTACTGTTGGCGGAGGACTGTGCAACTGGGAAGCAAAAGACTTTGTTCCGATTACTTTCATACCGCAGTAATTTATCTTTTCCATTTATGTTGGATCTGTAATGATTCACAAACAATTCGTACTTTTTCAACCGTGTGTCTTACCCGAGGCACATAGGTCCATTTGTTAGCGTTCTTATTTCATTTTCATATGTCATTTTAATGAATCATGGATGCTTTTCATATTTAAACCTTTTGTGCTCATTGTCTTTCTTTTACATTTTGTTGTTTTAAGATGGCTATGCCCTTACACACACCCACACTCACAAATGCAGGTACCCTTCTGTTGTACCCCAAAATTTCCCTCCCATATTTCCCAAGACATTTCAAGAATAACTCCCAAGTTGCTCAAGATAGCTCAAGAGTTGGACACTCAAATCACCTCCTAAGGCAGTCAACCTCAAATTAGGGTTTTGTGTTGCATCCAGGTCCTTACATCCAAATGACCCCAAGTACTCCCCAATGTCCTAAGATGTTCTCAAGGTCATCCATGTCAAATTTCAAGCCTTGCAGAGGAAGTTTGGTCAGTCAATTGCTCAAGAGGTCCAAAAATCGACTGTGCTAGGGAAAAAGTCAACTGTGACCTATAACCAGTCAAACCTCAAGATTTTTTGTCAACATTCTAATTTTGAAGGATAATTCATCATTTGATCAAGGGTTGATCATGATTCATCAAGGATTGCTCAAGATTCATCAAGATTCAAAAGTTGCTAAATTAGGGTTTTGTAGGAAAAGTCAACTCAACTTTGACCAAGCATACCTTTCTCACACTTTATGATACATGACCCATCCAAAGCTCATTTTGAAGAGGATGCAATTTCCTACAATCCATATTCACACCCCAAGATCAAGAAATGCACTCACAAAAAGTTACAAATTTGGACATTATAGGTCATTTTTGAAAGTCAACAAAAACACCTTTTCTTCCAAAGCTTATAACTTGAGCATGGAACATCAAAATGAGATTATACCTAAAGGGTTGGTTAGAGGACATCTCAAGGTTTCTAAAAAGTCCAATAACACCTCCAAAATTTCAAAATTGAAGAAGTTATGCATTGTTGAAGTTGGGCATTTTTCTAAAATTGCTAAAAATCAACTATCCCCAAAACTTCAAATTTTGACAAATGGGCTCACTTTTTTCCACTTGATTTGATCTTGTCACACCACACACGTGTCATATCTTCAGTCTTGTGCCAATTTATTAATTTTTCTATTTTATTTGAATTTTATTGATTTAGTTAATTTTTAATCAACTTAAATCCAAATAAAATCTAAATAATAATAACTTGTGATCTTTTTGATTGATATAGGTTTCAATTATCATCATGGACCAAATCAAATCCGAATCATGCCATGTTATGAACAAAATATTGGTTTTTGACACTTTTGGAAGCTTTGTTAATGGAGAATAAAATCAAATCTTCAACCATCAATTCACATGGATTCAAAGCCCAAAATTAAACCTAATTGCTTCTATTATACTCACACAATGAAAGAGGTACAAAAATAGGACTAGAGGCTGCAAAAATCACAAGAACAAACTTGAGAAAAAGCTTGAAAAAAGTGTGAAACGGAAATCCATACTAGAGGCATTTTCAGGACCAAATAAGGATCCCAATCGCTTCCTGGCACTTGTCTGAAGCAGAACCAATCAAGATCACGCGCTCTCCTGCCTCCAAAAGCCCTGTAAGTGTCCCTCGAATCCGCCATACTCATGGATTCGTAAAGCTTCATTCTTGCATCCATTCTCAGAAACGTTCGCATATTTGAATTCCTCACATCATTTGTGAACTTTCTGCATTAGCCAATTTCATTATCATGTTATGTATCACAAAATGCCATTGTAGATTTTTCTAGGGTTTTTTCAGGGGTTTTCATTACAGGAAGAATTGGCCAATAAAAAGACCATGATTGGAACCGGGATGGAGAGGCGAGTAAAACTATGCTTTTAGATTGCATTTTTGTGGCTCATGGTGGATTTTGGAGATAACACAACATATAGCTACAGACGATTGTCCGTTGGTATAGGTGAAGAAACTTTTAGCCACAGTCCCAACGACAGGGACGATGTTGTGGCGTGTCCTGATTCGTTTATTTGAATATGGCGTGTATTTGTTTTATAATTCTGGCATAATAGTTTGTTTCATATATAATACTCTTTATTCATTCCATTAACAATTGAACACCTTGGCTCAGTTGGCAAAGGCGCTTGTATAAAGTCCCATGGGACCTGGGTTCGAATCCCAGGTCCCCAACGTATTTGTTGCATTTTTCTTGCAGATGTTCCAGCGTGCTTCATCAACTATGGTCCACCATACGCCTTCAGATCTCACTTGCCAGATGGCCTCCAGGCCAAATCTGATGGCCAGGATGGGAAGCTCACCATAGGACCCAGTCAACGTGTTACATGGAAGCGCAAAAAGTCAGCCAGGCTTGCAACTATTGGGCTTGGAAAATGTTGACCAAACCCTCAATCTGGGCCCAACACCCCCTCTTGGTTTATTTCTTTTTTTTCTTTTCATTATATTTATTTATTTTGTTTTTGTTAATTATTATTATTATTTAGACTAACCAAATTAATAATTTTTCTTAATAAAATCAAAAACACAAAAAATATTATTTTTATTTATTAAAATTAAATGCATCACTTTATTTTTGTAAATAAATATTAATCAATTAATTTAGTTTTTAATTAGGTATAATTTTAATATTTTTACAATAAATTAAAATCAATGTAGAATATTAGGTTTTACTAACTTTTAACTAAAATTATTTTATTTCCTTTAATATTCAAAAATCCAAAAATATTTTCATTAATTAATCAATTTAATTTTTAATTTAATTTAATTCCTTTTAAATTCAAAAATAAACAAAAAAACATGCTTTCTTTCAAAAAGGGTCAAAACCCTAAAAACTCGCCCGATTTAATTTCTCGTACGCGTATCGTTTTATCCAATATTGTAATTACTTCCGGTATGTAATAGCTTTTAATTAGGACTTTAATTATTTATCGCTTTATTTTATTTTCCGCAATTTAAATTAAAGGGTTTATTTTTGGCGATGTAAATACCCGATGCCTTGTAATAGTTTAGATTTAATTTCCGCAACTTAACTGCTAGATGTTTGATAATAGGGAATGCATGACAAGATCCAATGTATGAACTTAAAATCAACATAGCTCATCCATGACATGTACAAAGATAAAATTAACCGAAAACAACACACTCGCACATGCGCACTCTTAGGGTACACCTCACTTGGTTGCCTTCGAACATGGTCATTGAGTATAGGAAGTTTTAGAGGTTGTCCTCTTATCCAAAGATCATAAATTTCCTCGAAACGGTTGCCTCAGATAAAATGATCTAAGACATTAGGGTTACCGCTAAGGCGTCCTAACGTTGCTTTAGTGACCACACGTCCCTTAATCGAATTGACCCTTAAACTCCAACGACGATGCTACCCACTCCTCAATGGTGGGATAGCATTGTCTAAAGGACATTTGTACATATTAATTCCTTTTTCGAGTAGGTAGATGGTTCTTAAGTACTTGCTCCTTTTAAAACAAAACAAAACTTTTCGCACTTACACTCCTTTCAAACAAAAAACTCTTTCAAACCCACAAACACAAAGAAAAGCAAATTTTGAAAACACAATGAGAAAGTACCTAAGAGCCCGTTGATAACCACAGATAGAAAGGGTGCTAACACCTTCCCTTTCTATAATCTACCTCCCGAACCTGAGAAACATCTCGAAAAAGGAATTTTTCTGTGCTTTTTTCCTTTCCTTGTTGGATAAAATAAAAGACGGTGGCGACTCTTTCTTACCGCGACATTTTGCAAAAACAAACGCAAAACGCGAACCAGCATTCCAAAACAGTCAGTTCTCTTTCCCACCGATCACAGAACTGGCGACTCTGCTGGGGAAATATAAGTGGGGTGTACCTTAGGAATAGTTTATAATGTTTTCAATTGCTTGACTTGTATGCTTTATCTTTATGGGTTGAATCGGAGTTACTATAGATCCTAACCCGGATCTGGGGATAGCCTTTAGGTAAGTAGCAATAAACAGTGAGGGAACTGTACGGCGTAGACCGATACGATTGAAGCAGTAGCTACGTTGGTGTGGCACTTTAGATTGTACCGATATCCCTTGTGTTGGAACGAGGAGAATATGGATCATCTAAGGGGTCATTAAGCACCAATTGAACTTAGAACCTTTAAATTGACCAACTTGGCCATAGAATAGTAGCAGTATACTACACTCATTGAGACTAAACTCTCGCGATGATTCCGGCTGCAAGAAAAGGTTGCTAAACTGGAATTATGACCGATTGAGGGTAGTGAGTGATATTGAGATCCTCTAGAATCCGGTTACTATTTTTAGGATAGGTTTGAACCAACTAAACTGAAAGAGGGTAATAACCAAACTTCATGCCAGCCTAAACTTAAGGCTGTTTGTGTGACTTGTGTGCCTTCAAACTTGAACTACTTGCACATTCTTGTTATCTGACAACATGAGTTCCTTGCAGGTTTTGTTTACAGTCCTTATCCAATAATTTGGATTTATTGCAGGGTTTACTTACAGCACCTCACACTTTTGCTTAAACGCATATCATATACATCATAACATCATGCCTTAACATTTCCTTAACCATTTCAAGGATCTCAAGGGTCTGTGATGCAGGTTATGGTAAATCAAATGTCTAGCAAGGGGCAAAGGGGATTTATTTTCCTCTAGCCAAGGTTGTCTAGAGATCAAAACACGATAACTTGAGTCAGGGGCTATGACCCACTCGATATGGTGAGCTTGACTCTTGAAGAAGGACTCTCAACAACATGAAGTTCCTTCAATCAAAGCTACAAGATTCAAATTCTAACAGTTTCTTGTTTACCCCGCAAGATCCTTGAAAACATTGCATACATATATCATACATATCATTGCATAACAAGTCTTCCAGTACAGGTCTCTCATGTTCTCGCTGTTTATTTCAGCAATGGCTCTCCAACAAGACAACCAAGATCTTCATACTCAAGAGACTCAGTTCAGGGAAATCTTCCTAAACCTATCCAAGGGGCAGGAAGAGTTGAGAACACTCCTCATGGGGAATTTGGTCAAGAAAAGTCCTGAAGATAATAAGGACGAACGGCTGGAACAACTACAAGCTGAGTTCAGTGCCATGAAAACCAGATGTTGGGGCAGATGGATCTCATCCAAGGCTTAGCTCGGGAGCAAGAAGAGCTGAGAACCATTGTCAACCAGCTTCGTCAAGACAACGACATGAAGCAAATAGTCAAGGCCGGGGACCAAGTCCTTAATCAGCTTCCGAGAAATCAAGGGTTTGGTTTGATGAAGAATAGACCTATCCAAGTTGTTACTACCTCACAGGTCCAACAACGACCTCGCCAAGAACCACGGTTTGATCAGAGTAAGCCAAATATACCCAGGAGGCAATTTATCAGGCTCGACATGTCGCTGTCTCAGGCTTTACAACACCTGTTGAGATTGAATCTGGTAACATTAAGGGACCTTCCTAAGAATCCCAACACTACATCACCAAAGTATAACCCTAATGCCCGTTGTGCTTATCACTCTGATGGCCCGGGGCATGATATGGATGATTGTTGGACTTTGAGGAACAAGGTACAAGACTTGATTGATAAAGGAGCATTAGAACTCACACAAGACGGTCAGATTGAATTCTTTTGCCATCCTCCCAAGGTTCACCATTTGAAGTGACAAGTACTGAGACGAGAAGACTTTTTGTTCATTAGAATTTTCAAGTTGTAATTTTCTTTTGATTGTTCGAATATTTATTCATGTCAAACTTTATTAATTTATCAATGCATTGCATATGTCTGTCTTGAATCAATCCATTCGTATTCACTATATTCAAATTGCTTTCATTTTTTTTGTGATGATCAACTCTCGATTAAAAAATTCTAAGCCTTTTGAGGGAGGATGACGAAAATGATATCAAAATCTCTACAGTATGCTTTTGAACAGACCCCGCTGACGAGGTACATGCATTGTTTCAAATCCTAAACAATGGAGGTATAAGGAAGATAATCCCTAGTCAACCCCTTTGAGCCAAAGAAGTTGGAGTTTTTCTTTTCACAAATTAAAACCCTTAATTATAACCTGGGGCAGGGTAGTTTTCTCAGTTGATCCAGGTGCACAATGAATGGTATCAAAGAAGTCCTTCCGAAACAAAAGACGGTGATGGTTCCGTATAATCGTAAAGACAGGCAGTCATTATCTCTCGAAATAAAAACCCATCGGGTCAAAACCTATGAAGGAGACTTACAAAACTGGGGCATCCCGCTGACTGTAATTACAAAAGAAACAGTTCAGGCAAAAGACAGGGACAATAAAATCAAAAAGAAAGAGATCCTGCAAACTCTCCACAAAATGACTGCCTATTCAAAATAAACTGTCAGTATCTGAACCATCACTGGAATATCAGAGCAAAGACTCAAACAGGATCTAAATGCACGGTTAACTGAGTTTAGGATCAAAGAACATCACGAAGAGCGGGTGGGTACAAATAAATTTTGAGCCTTTATCCTTTGTTTCTTAAACCGTGAACCAGGCCACATTATAACCCTTAAAAGTCCTAGCTGAAGCATGGGTTAGTTCGAAAGTATACTGTTACAAAAGGTATCCTGACTCCTGTAGGGCTTGCTATAAAATCCTGAGTTGACATCACATTTTACAAAAATTCGCTTGTTTTATTGAAAACTGCATTTTCAAAGAACTTCAAAACAGACATAAGCTTTGCATTCTTAAAATAACATTGTTTGCATATGACTATTTGTTCGAAACAACAGAGAAATTTGCACGACGAATATCCAGTGAACAAAAACCTTCTCAGCAAAAAGGGTCACCTCAAGTGGAAAAAACACTTCCAATCAAGGGGCATGGCATGATCATTATCCATCATCTAGGGCAGTCAAGTCAAGATTCAAGGAATCTCTCAAAATGCCAAATAGCCATGGGAAAATCTCCATCTGAATCAATGGGGGCATTGGACATGAATTCCAGCAATGAATCTTGCATGATCAAACTAAGATTTTCTGGTAGTATGGCAACACAACACTACCGACAGTGACACCTCTCTGCATCCCGAGGGCATGGACATAGTCAGAAAATACCGCGCGTGAATTAAAGACCCACTAGGTTTACTGGCCTAGGCAAAAATAAGGGCTTCCCGGTGAACCAAAAGGGTTCGGGCAAAAATAAGGGATGAAAATGAAAAATTTGTACACCCGGCAAGTCGAAAACCTGAAAAGGCGGCTTGGGCAAAAAAGGGTATCCCGGTGGACTGAAAACCCGAAAGGGCGGTCCAGGCAAAAATTAGGGATCAAAGCGTACGACTATGTCTCGTCATCTCGTCACTGGCCTACCAAAAGAATACTTGTCATTTTGGCCGAAAGATACCAAGAACCTCATAGGTGGGGATAATACTCGATCCACAGGGCCTCCGCATGCACATTCTCCCATAAAAAAAGGGGCAAATAAGAATTGTCTGAACTGTACAAGTTGCTCTGTCCACCAGGTACCAAGGTATATATTCAGCTGAAGAATATGGCTAAGATACTTTCACTTCCCGCAGAGTACGACAGTAATGATAGCTCTCTCAGCTGAGACTTGCAACTATGGACGAATCAGTAATACTCTCCCCAAGCAGAGTTAGTCTACCATCAGCCCTAAAAAGGCTTGGTATCCCAAGAAGGTCTTAATATTACCCAGCGGAGTATAAGAATATTCTCCAGCAAGCATAAGAGTATCCCCGTCAGTCTTAAAATTCCTCCACGGAGTATAAGAATGTTCCCCGACAGAATGCAAGATACCCCCAGTGAAGTCAATATTTCCCCAGCACGGTCTGGAAAAAAAGCTATCCCAACGGAGTTGAATCATCATCCTCAATAGACTCTGGAAGCTTATCCCCTGCAAAGTACAAAATAAATCTCCCCAGCCAAATTCAGAGGAGTATCCCCACAAGAGTCTAACAGGATTATCCCTAGCAAGTTGCAACTGAAAGATCATCCTCAGAAAAGTTCTTTCCTTTCGCAAGAAGGAATTCAATCCTCAACAGATTTGATATCACCAGCAACGGTAATCCATCCCCAGCGGAGTTTATAGTTGAAATCCCCAACAGAGATTATCAGCGGAATCCCCAGCGGAGTTTATCGTTAAAATCCTCAGCAAAGCATCTCTTCCCGTTAAAGTAATTCCCCTCGGAGTAATCTCTTCATCAGTTTATTCCCCAACGGAGTTATACTCTCCTGTAAGTTTATCATCTTCGTTCATTATCCCCAGCGGAAACGAAGAATCCAACTCTATTCTCCAGCAGCTCCGGGATTTATTTTCCCCAGCTAAAACATCACCTTTTCATACATCATGATACATGCATATACGCATTATACCATACTATCTCATTTATGTTGAGAACATCATTGCTTGATCCATATCATGCATTACATATGACTAACCTTTACCTTTCAGGAAAGATGCAGTTAAATTCTCAACTACGTCAATAGAGACCACCAGTCAAAGAAGACAATTTTCCTCCGTCAAAGTGTGGACGAGTTCTGCAATCTCAACGGTATACTACGTTGAAGACCAAACAGTTCCTAGATCTTGATGAAGATGTTTCCCTACGTCATAGTGTGGACGAGTGCTATAACCTCAACGGTATACTACGTTGAGCACTAGTCAGTTCCTAGATCTTGATGTTTTCCTCCGTCATAGTGTGGACGAGTTCTCTAATTTCAACGGTATACTACATTGAAGACCAGACAATTCCTAGATCTTGATGAAGATGTTTCCCTACGTCATAGTGTGGACGAGTGCTATAACCTCAACGGTATACTACGTTGAGCACTAGTCAGTTCCTAGATCTTGATGTTTTCCTCCGTTATAGTGTGGACGAGTTCTCTAATTTTAACGGTATACTACGTTGAAGACCAGACAGTTCCTAGATCTTGATGAAGATGTTTCCCTATGTCATAGTGTGGACGAGTGCTATAACTTCAACGGTATACTACGTTGAGCACTAGTCAGTTCCTAGATCTTGATGTTTTCCTCCGTCATAGAGTGGACAAGTTCTCTAATTTCAATGGTATACTACGTTGAAGACTAGAAAGTACCTAGATCTTGATGAAGATGTTTCCTTACTTCATAGTGTGGACGAGTGCTATAACCTCAACGGTATACTACGTTGAGCACTAGTCAGTTCCTAGATCTTGATGTTTTCCTCCGTCAAAGTGTGGACGAGTTCTATAATCTCAACGGTATACTACGTTGAAGACCAGACAGTTCCTAGATCTTGATGAAGATGTTTCCCTATGTCATAGTGTGGACGAGTGCTATAACCTCAACGGTATACTACGTTGAGCACTAGTCAGTTCCTAGATCTTGATGTTTTCCTCCGTCACAGTGTGGACGAGGTCTCTAATTTCAATGGTATACTACGTTGAAGACCAGACAATTCTTAGATCTTGATGAAGATGTTTCCCTACGTCATAGTGTGGACGAGTTCTATAACCTCAACGGTATACAATGTTGAGCACTAGTCAGTTCCTAGATCTTGATGTTTTCCTCCGTCATAGTGTGAACGAATTCTCTAATTTCAAAGGTATACTACATTGAAGACCAGACAGTTCCTAGATCTTGATGAAGATGTTTCCCTACGTCATAGTGTGGACGAGTGCTATAACCTCAACGGTATACTACGTTGAGCACTAGTCAGTTCCTAGATCTTGATGTTTTCCTCCGTCATAGTGTGGACGAGTTCTCTAATTTCAACGGTATACTATGTTGAAGACCAAACAGTTCCTAGATATTGATGAAGATGTTTCCCTACGTCATAGTATGGACGAGTGCTATAACCTCAACGGTATACTATGTTGAGCACTAGTCAGTTCCGAGATCTTGATGTTTTCCTCCGTCATAGTATGGACAAGTTCTCTAATTTTAACGGTATACTGCATTGAAGACTAGACAATTCCTAGATCTTGATGAAGATGTTTCCCTACGTCATAGTGTGGACGAGTGCTATAACTTCAACTGTATACTACGTTGAGCACTAGTCAGTTCCTAGATCTTGATGTTTTCCTCCGTCAAAGTGTGGACGAGTTCTATAATCTCAACGGTATACTACATTGAAGACCAGACAGTTCCTAGATCTTGATGAAGATGTTTCCCTATGTCATAGTGTGGACGAGTGCTATAACCTCAACGGTATACTACATTGAGCACTAGTCAGTTCATAGATCTTGATGTTTTCCTCCGACACAGTGTGGACGAGTTCTCTAATTTCAATGGTATACTACGTTGAAGACCAGACAGTTCCTAGATCTTGATGAAGATATTTCCCTACGTCATAGTGTGGACGAGTGCTATAACCTCAACGGTATACTATGTTGAGCACTAGTCAGTTCCTAGATCTTGATGTTTTCCTTTGTCATAGTGTGGACGAGTTCTCTAATTTCAACGGTATACTCCGTTGAATACCAGACAGTTCCTAGATCTTGATGAAGATGTTTCCCTACGTCATAGTGTGGACGAGTGCTATAACCTCAACGGTATACTACGTTGAGCACTAGTCAGTTCCTAGATCTTGATGTTTTCCTCTGTCATAGTGTGGACGAGTTCTCTAATTTCAACGGTATACTACGTTGAAGACCATACAGTTCCTAGATCTTGATGAAGATGTTTCCCTATGTCATAGTGTGGATGAGTGCTATAACCTCAACGGTATACTATGTTGAGCACTAGTCAGTTCCTAGATCTTGATGTTTTCCTCCGTCATAGTGTGGACAAGTTCTCTAATTTCAACGATATACTACGTTGAAGACCAGACAGTTCCTAGATCTTGATGAAGATGTTTCCCTATGTCATAGTATGGACGAGTGCTATAACCTCAATAGTATACTACGTGGAGCACTAGTCAGTTCCTAGATCTTGATGTTTTCCTCCGTCAAAGTATGGATGAGTTCTATAATCTCAACGGTTTACTATGTTGAAGACCAGACAGTTCCTAGATCTTGATGAAGATGTTTCCCTATGTCATAGTGTGGACGAGTGCTATAACCTCAACGGTATACTACGTTGAGCACTAGTCAGTTCCTAGATCTTGATGTTTTCCTCCGTCATGGTGTGGACAAGTTCTCTAATATCAACGATATATTACGTTGAAGACCAGACAGTTCTTAGATCTTGATGAAGATGTTTCCCTACGTCATAATGTGTACGAGTGCTATAACCTCAACGGTATACTATCTTGAGCACTAGTCAGTTCCTAGATCTTGATGTTTTCCTCCGTCAAAGTGTGGACGAGTTCTATAATCTCAACGGTATACTACGTTGAAGACCAGACAATTCCTAGATCTTGATGAAGATGTTTCCCTACGTCATAGTATGGACGAGTTCTGTAATTTCAACGGTATACTACGTTGAAGACTAGACAGTTCCCAAATCTCAACAGAAACCAGGCTTCCCCAGAAGAATCTTCTACAAACAACAAGTATGCAAATTCTCGCTAAGGAATCTCTTATGCGATCGACACTCCTGCAGATGGCATCTGTAAGCCTATCCTCCTATTAACAATATCCAAATGGCATCTGTAAGCCCATTCCTGACATCACAATGCTGATACTACACCATGCGAGTGCAAATTTCTGGACACTCTAGTGTTCAATTATCTTCCACCTTCGGATCACGAAAGGCTCGAAAGCCAATCTATATCCTCAGGTTTAAGAAAATTGAACAGGGGCAACTGTTGTACCCCAAAATTTTCCCTCCCATGTTTCCCAAGACATTTCAAGAATAACTCCCAAGTTGCTCAAGATAGCTCAAGAGTTGGACAGTCAAATCACCTCTTAAGGCAGTTAACCTCAAATTAGGGTTTTGTGTTGCATCCAGGTCCTTACATCAAAATGACCCCAAGTACTCCCCAATGTCCTAAGATGTTCTCAAGGTAATCCATGTCAAATTTCAAGCCTTGCAGAGGAAGTTTGGTCAGTCAATTGCTCAAGAGGTCCAAAAATCGTCTATGCTAGGGCAAAAGTCAACTGTGACCTATAACCAGTCAAACCTCAATATTTTTTGTCAACATTCTCATTTTGAATTATAATTCATCATTTGATCAAGGGTTGATCATGATTCATCAAGGATTGCTCAAGATTCATCAAGATTCAAAAGTTGCTAAATTAGGGTTTTGTAGGAAAAGTCAACTCAACTTTGACCAAGCATAACTTTCTCACACTTTATGAGAAATGACCCATCCAAAGCTAATTTTGAAGAGGATGAAATTTACTACAATCCATCTTCACACCCCAAGATCAAGAAATGCACTCACAAAAAGTTACAAATTTGGACATTATAGGTCATTTTTGAAAGTCAACAAAAACACCTTTTTTGCCAAAGCTTATAACTTCAGAATGGAACATCAAAATGAGATGAGACCAAAAGGTTTGGTTAGAGGACATCTCAAGGTTTATAAAAAGTCCAAGAAAACCTCCAATAGTTCAAAATTGAAGAAGTTATGCATTGTTGAAGTTGGGCATTTTTCCAAAATTGCCAAAAGTCAACTATCCCCAAAACTTCAAATTTTGACAAATGGGCCCACTTTTCCACTTGATTTGATCTTGTCACACCACACACGTGTCATATCTTCAGTATTGTGCCAATTTATTAATTTTTCTATTTTATTTGAATTTTATTGATTTAATTCATTTTTAATCAATTTAAATCCAAATAAAATATAAATATTAATAACTTGTGATCTTTTTGATTGATATAGGTTTCAATTGTCATCATGGACCAAATCAAATCCGAATCATGCCATGTTATGAACAAAATATTGGTTTTTGACACTTTTGGAAGCTTTGTTAATGGAGAATAAAATCAAATCTTCAATCATCAATTCACATGGATTCAAAGCCCAAAATTAAACCTAATTTCTTCTATTATACTCACACAATGCAAGAGGTACAAAAATAGGACTAGAGGCTGCAAAAATCACAAGAACAAACTTGAGAAAAAGCTTGAAAAAAGTGTGAAACGGAAATCCATACTAGAGGCATTTTCAGGACCAAATAAGGATCCCAATCGCTTCCTTGCACTTGTCTGAAGCAGAACCAATCAAGATCACACGCTCTCTTACCTCCAAAAGCCCTGTAAGTGTCCCTCGAATCCGCCATGCTCATGGATTCATAAAGCTTCATTCTTGCATCCATTCTCAGAAACGTTTGCATATTTGAATTCCTCACATCATTTGTGAACTTTCTGCATTAGCCAATTTCATTATCATGTTATGTATCACAAAATGCCATTGTAGATTTTTCTAGGGTTTTTCAGGGGTTTTCATTACAGGAAAAATTGGCCAATAAAAAGACCATGATTGGAACCGGGATGGAGAGGCGAGTAAAACTATGCTTTTAGATTGCATTTTTGTGGCTCATGGTGGATTTTGGAGATAGCACAACATATAGCTACGGACGATTGTCCGTTGGTATAGGTGAAGAAACTTTTAGCCACAGTCCCAATGACAGGGACAATGTCGTGGCGTGTCCTGATTCGTTTATTTGAATATGGCGCATTTTTGTTTTATAATTCTGGCATAATAGTTTGTTTCATATATAATACTCTTTATTCATTCCATTAACAATTGAACACCTTGGCTCAGTTGGCAGAGGCGCTTGTATAAAGTCCCATGGGACCTGGGTTCGAATCCCATGTCCCCAACGTATTTGTTGCATTTTTCTTGCAGATGTTCCAGTGTGCTTCATCAACTATGATCCACCATACGCCTTCAGATCTCAATTGTCAGATGGCCTCCAGGCCAAATCTGATGGCCAGGATGGGAAGCTCACCATAGGACCCAGTCAACGTGTCACATGGAAGCACAAAAAGTCAGCCAGGCTTGCAACTATTGGGCTTGGAAAATGCTGATCAAACCCTCAATCTGGGCCCAACACCCCCCCTTGGTTTATTTCTTTTTTTTCTTTTCATTATATTTATTTATTTTGTTTTTGTTAATTATTATTATTATTTAGACTAACCAAATTAATAATTTTTCTTAATAAAATCAAAAACACAAAAAATATTATTTTTATTTATTAAAATTAAATGCATCACTTTATTTTTGTAAATAAATATTAATCAATTAATTTAGTTTTTAATTAGGTATAATTTTAGTATTTTTGCAATAAATTAAAATCGATGTAGAATATTAGGTTTTACTAACTTTTAACTAAAATTATTTTATTTCCTTTAATATTCAAAAATCCAAAAATATTTTCATTAATTAATCAATTTAATTGTTAATTTAATTTAATTCCTTTTAAATTTAAAAATAAACAAAAAAACATGCTTTCTTTCAAAAAGGGTCAAAACCCTAAAAACTCGCCCGATTTAATTTCTCGCACGCGTATCGTTTTATCCAATATTGTAATTGCTTCCGGTATGTAATAGCTTTTAATTAGGACTTTAATTATTTATCGCTTTATTTTATTTTCCGCAATTTAAATTAAAGGGTTTGTTTTTGGCGATGTAAATACCCGATGCCTTGTAATAGTTTAGATTTAATTTCCGCAAATTTAATTTCTGCAACTTAACTGCTAGATGTTTGATAATAGGGAATGCATGACAAGATCCAATGTATGAACTTAAAATTAACATAGCTCACCCATGACATGTACAAAGATAAAATTAACCGAAAACAACACACTCGCACATGTGCACTCTTAGGGTACACCTCACTTGGTTGCCTTCGAACATGGTCATTGAGTATAGGAAGTTTTAGAGGTCGTCCTCTTGTCCAAAGATCATAAGTTGCCTCGAAACAGTTGCCTCGGATAAAATGATCTAAGACATTAAGGTTACCGCTAAGGCGTCCTAACGTTGCTTTAGTAACCACACGTCCCTTAATCGAATTGACCCTTAAACTCCAACGACGATGCTACCTACTCCTCAATAGTGGGATAGCATTGTCTAAAGGACATTTGTACAGATTAATTCCTTTTTCGAGTAGGTAGATGGTTCTTAAGTACTTGCTCCTTTTAAAACAAAACAAAACTTTTCGCACTTACACTCCTTTCAAACAAAAAACTCTTTCAAACCCACAAACACAAAGAAAAGAAAATTTTGAAAACACAATGAGCAAGTACCTAAGAGCCCGTGGATAACCACTGATAGAAATGATGCTAACACCTTCCCTTTCTATAATCTACCTCCCGAACCAGAGAAATATCTCGAAAAAGGAATTTTTCTGTGCTTTTTTCCTTTCCTTGTTGGATAAAATAAAAGACGGTGGTGACTCTTGCTTACCGTGACATTTTGCAAAAACAAACGCAAAATGCAAACCAGCATTCTAAAACAGTCAGTTCTCTTTCCCACTTATCACACCTTCCATTCCGGAACCCATGGGTAATGATACTGATATATCCTTCAGTGACTCTGAAGATCTGATCAACCAAGCCGAATATGAAGGTGAGGAATATTGTGAGGTGCCAAGGGAATTGGCCAGATTACTACAGCAAGAAGAAAGAGCAATTCGGCCTCATGAAGAGCAGTTGGATACAATCAACTTGGGAACTGAGGATGACAAAAAGGAAATCAAGATAGGTGCCAATCTAGAGCCGAGTGTCAAGGAGCGCTTAATTCAGCTATTGCATGACTATGTTGAAATCTTTGCCTGGTCATACGAAGACATGTCGGGACTTGATACAGACATTGTGGTACAACGTCTCCCCACAAGAGAAGACTGTCCACCAGTGAAACAAAAGGTCCACCGCATGAGACCTGACATGTCCGAGAAGATCAAAGCAGAAGTTATGAAACAGTTCAATGCTGGATTTCTGGTTGTTACTTCCTATCCACAATGGGTTGCTAACATTGTACCCGTGCCTAAGAAGGACTGAAAAGTCAGAATGTGCGTGGATTATAGAGACTTAAACAGGGCCAGCCCTAAAGATGACTTTCCACTTCTGCACATTGACATCCTGGTTGACAACACAGCTCAACACAAAGTATTTTCTTTCATGGACGGATTCTCATGCTATAACCAGATCAAAATGGCGCCTGAGGACATGGAGAAAACTACTTTTGTTACACCGTGGGGTATGTTCTGTTACAAAGTGATGCCATTTGGACTGAAGAATGTCGGGGCAACCTATCAATGCGCCATGGTAGCTTTGTTTCATGATATGATACATCATGAGATAGAGGTCTAAGTAGATGACATGATAACCCGATCACAAACTGAAGAAGAACACCTTGATCACTTGCAAAAGCTGTTTGTCAGGTTGAAGGAGTACAAGCTCTCAGATTGAATCCAAACAAGTGTACATTCGGAGTCCGGTCCGATAAACTCTTGGGTTTCATTGTCAGCAACAAAGGCATCAAGGTTGATCCTGCCAAAGTCAAAGTTATACAAGAAATGCCTGATCCTCGCACTGAGAAGGAGGTCAGAGGTTTCTTGGGACGCCTAAACTACATTGCTAGGTTCATTTCTCACCTAACAACTACCTGTGAACCAATCTTAAAGCTTTTGAAGAAAGATCAGGTGGTTAAATGGAATGGTGACTGTCAAATTGCTTTTGATAGAATCAAGAATTATTTTCTAGAACCTCCTATCTTGATGCCACCCGTCGAGGGAAGACCGTTAATCATGTATCTGACTGTCTTAGAGAATTCAATGGGGTGCGTACTGGGCCAACATGACGAGTCTGGCCAAAAAGAGCATGCCATTTATTACCTTAGCAAAAAGTTTACCGACTGTGAGACCCGATACTCACTGCTCGAGAAAACTTATTATGCTTTGGTGACTCATACCACTTTGTTGATATCTAAGATGGATCCGATCAGGTACATCTTTGAGAAGCCTGCTTTATCTGGAAGAATAGCTAGATGGTAGATGATCCTAATGGAATACGATATACAATACACGAACCAAAAAGCTATAAAGGGGAGTGTGCTAGCTGACTATCTAGCCCATCAAGCTGTTGAAGATTACCAATCCATGAGGTCCGACTTCCCTGACGAAGACATCATGACATTGGACAACGTTGAAGGTTTCAGACCATATGACGGACCTGAACAAGGATCCCGATGGACCCTGTACTTTAATGGGGACTCCAATGCACTTGGAAACGGTATCGGCGCGGTACTCATCTCCCCAGAAGGTTGCCACACTCCTTTCACCGCCAGACTTTGCTTCAATTATACGAACAGCATGGCAGAGTATGAAGCATGCATCTTTGGACTCAAGGCTGCCACAGACTTGGGAATCAAATCCTTAGATGTGTTTGGGGACTCAGCTTTGGTCATCAGTCAGATCAAAGGAGAGTAGGATACTAAACATCCAAACCTCATCCCTTACAAAGAACATGTCTTGACATTGTTACCACATTTCGAGTAGATTACCTTCGAGCACTTCCCGCGAGAATAAAATCAGCTAGCAGATGCTCTAGCTACAATGTCATCCATGTTTAAAATTAACTGGGGTAATGAGGCTCCCCAAATCACCATTGAACGGATGGACGAACTGGCACATTGTCACGAGATTAATACCGAAGAAGTAGTGCACTAGTTGTGGTTTCATGAAGTCAAAAGGTATCTCGAGGCGCAAGAATACCCTGAAGGAGCTTCAGTCAATGACAAAAAGTTCTTAAGAAGATTCACAGCTAAGTTCTTCCTAAGCAATGGCATCCTGTACAAGTGCAATCATGATTATGTTCTGCTCCGTTGTGTGGACAAAGCTGAAGCTGAAAAGATCATGGCTGAATTGCATGAGGGCACCTTTGGCACCCACTCTAGCGGGTATACGATGGCATAGAAGATTCTACGGGCAGTCTATTACTGGTCTACCATGGAAGCTGACTATTATCAACACTCCCGAACATGCCACAAATGTCAAATCTATGCGGATAAGGTACATGTGCCTCCAGTTCCTCTAAATGTCTTAATAGCTCCTTGGTCGTTCGCTATGTGGGGAATCGACATGATTGGAGAGATCAAGCCTACAACATCCAATGGACACCGCTTCATTCTGGTGGCTATTGACTACTTCACCAAGTGGGTCGAAGCAACTTCCTTCGCATCCATTACTAAGAATGTGGTTGCCCGCTTCATCAAACAAAATCTTATTTGCTGGTAGGGTATCCCCGAAAGGATCATCACTGATAACGGTACAAACCTTAACAATACTATGATCAACGCTTTGTGCGAGCAGTTCAGGATTCAACATCACAATTCATCCCCCTATCGGCCAAAGATGAATGGTGCGGTTGAAGCTGCTAACAAAAATATCAAGAAGATCTAGGGATGTCAGTTTGGACCTGTTAATGGGGATCCCTGCGGGGAACGCCCCATTCGGGGCCCCAAAGATGGGGAATTTCCCCCGTGGGGGCGGGGATGGGGAGAAAAATTCCCCCGAGAGCATTTCGGGGACGGGGACGGGGAATACACCCCCCGCCCCGCGGGGACCCCGCCCCGCCTATTATTTTAATATAGTTAATTTAATATATATATTTTAGATTAGGTTTTTTAGTCATTTCCTTTATGTTTATTTATAAAAATAAATAAATAAATATTCATGTATTTATTAAGAGAGAGAAATGTAAATATTAGACCCTAAAAAAGTTGAAGCGTTTCATTTTCTTCTGCCAGACATTTAGAGTCTCACACGTTAGACTCCTTTTTTTCTTCTCCAGTCAAATCTCCATTCATCTTCCTCTTCCAATTCCATCTTCTCTATTTGGTGTGCTTCCATTATTCACAGCTCTTACAATTTCATCAATAAGGTTTGATTACTTGTTTGGATATTTTGCTTAATATTTTAGTTTATTTATATGTAACTTTGTTTTAAGTATTTTGATATTTCTACTTTACGTGTGTTATCAATTGAGCAAATAGAGATATGTTGACTTTTGCTTTTAGTTGACTTATTATGAAGTATTTTTTAGCTTTTCAAGCATACTCATTGTTGTACCCCAAAATTTGCCCTCCCATATTCTTCAAGAAATTGCCAAGTCAAGCTGCAAAATTCCCCAAGGGTTGCACAGTCAAAGAGCCTCCTATACAGTCAAAACTAGGGTTTGTGTTCTGATCAAGAAATTGAAGGTTTCAAAGGCCCAATCAAGTCTCATATGCTTACAAATATGGTCAAGTATCCTCATATCAAGTTTCAAGGCATTCAGCTCAAAATTGCACAGTCAAAACCCTAAATTGCACTACAGTCAACTGTAGGGGCAAAATGGTCATTTGACAGTCAAAAGTTCAAATTTTTGGTCAACATATCATTTTGAAGCCACAAACATCATTTGATAAATGCTTGATCATGATTCTCAAAATTTGGCTCAGAAAATCATCAAGATGCAAAAGTTACTATATTTGGACAGTTGAAAATGTCAACTGAAATTGACCAGGGCATAACTTTCACATGGATTATCAGAAAAATTCCATCCAAAGCTCATTTTGAAGAGAAAGACATTTCCTACAACTCATCTTCATACTTCAAGTCCAAGAAATGCTCTCACAAAAAGTTATCAATTTCAACATTATAGGTCATTTTCAAAAGTCAACAAAAAGGGACTTTAAGTCAAAGGCCATAACTTGAGATTGGTATATCAAAATGACATGGGACCAAAGGCATTGGTTAGAGGACTCAAAGACCTTTCCAAAATGTCCACGAACATGAGAAAAGCTTAAAAATTGAGCAAGTTATGCCTTGTGGAAGTTGGGAAATTTTTGGATATTTTGAAAAGTCAACTTTGATCCAAATGACCTAAAGTTGCTAATGGGCCCATTTTTCTTCCATGATTCATCATTCCAAGCATATGCACGACCACTTGGCCCAAAGGGAAGTATCTTCTCATTTTTTATTTATTTATTTGAGTTTTTATTTATATTAATTCAATTAAATCAATTAAATATGTGAAAAAATATTTAACCTAACAAAACCAATCTTTTTATACATGTTTTGGCTTCTATAATTCGTGCACATGCCAATTAGGAAAGATTTGAGGTGATTGAATGCAAATTGATACAAAAACCATGTGAAAAAGATATGTAAAGATCTTAAGAAAATCAAATATGCAAAATCATTATTGCCATGGATTTGATCAAGTTTTGTTGACCTAATAGCCTCAGTACATAAGCAGGAATCAAACCCTAATGCTGATACACTCTAAGCTGCGCAGAGGAACAATAGACAAACTTGGAAAATTGTTGAAAAAACTCAATTCTGAAATCATTGCTAGAGGTGGATTCAAGTCCTAATATTGATTCCATTGGCTTCCTCAAGGTTCCCAGAAGCGATTCCAATCCCTAACATCAACTCAAACGCAAGGAATTGGTAACGAGACCTTCAACTGTATCAAGAAAAACTCATAGTCGTGCACAATGATTCATGCATCCATTATCACTTTTAATGCTTGATTTACGTTTCTTGTAAAGTTCTAAAGCTAACCATTGTATTTAATTGGATTATTATGCATCGTATGTGATTTCACCATAGTCAATTTCTAGGGTTTGCAGGATAAGAAATTAGGGCTTTCCATCCAAGGAAAAATTAGGACTCGTGGTTAATACCATTGGCATGAGCATGTCCAAACGAAGGGATCTCAACCCTCGCGCCTAATTTATGATCAAAGATAACCCAATCGCTATTTTCTGGAAAGTAGTCTTAGGCAACGTTTGCAAAACCGTTGCCTCATGTTTATGTTTTCAGAAAAAGGAAGAAGACGAACTCGTGGCAGGGAGTGGTTGGATCGTTCAAATTTCGCGCGTGTTTCCAAGGCCACTGACATTTTCTTTTTTATAATATTTATTTACTATTATATGTTAATTGAAATTGGAATGGTTCAGTGGCAGGTGGAAGCGCTTGCAATGCTCATGACCTGGGTTCAAGTCCCAGGTCTGTATAGTTCTCATATTATTTTTCATTAATAACTCCTATGCAGCGCTTCTGTTGACAACCACCATAGTCTCTCACCATCAAGCGTGACACGTCCCCCTGGAGATCAAACCAAAGGCTTAGATCTGAAGAGCACCATGTACCATAGCCCACGCACAACATGCTTGCACAAAAGTCAACGGATTTCAATGCTTAATGGGCCAGCATTCTAAGGCCTATACCTCCACTTTGGGGCCTGAACCCCCCCTGGTTTGCTTTCTTTATATTTTTGTTTATTTTATTTTCAATTATGATTTTGTTTTCTTCATTTGTTTAAATTAATTAATTATATTTTACAAATTATAAAATATACAAAAAAATCAGAAAAAGACAAAATGTAATAAATATTTTTATTTTAATTATTTTCATAAATAAATTGTATAATTGAATTTAGTATAATTAGGGTTTTTGCAATTTTAATTCTTTTCATAATAAAATATAAAAAATATAGAATTTAGGTTTAATTGCTAATTTTATTCCTTTTTAATTTTCCCTTTTTACAATAATATTGCTTATTTTATTTATTTGATAATTAAATTGTACAATAAAATTAGGTTTAAATTAGGTTAAAAACTTTAATATTTTCTTAAAAAAAACTTAAAAATAATTAGACTTAGGTTTAGCTTTTTATTTTAATTTTAATTAATTCTCTTTTTCTATTAAATCTTAAAAAACACCAAAAATACCAAAAAACATTTTCATTTAATTTTAATTTTAATTCCTTATTAATTTTAATTTTGCAAAAGGGTCCAACGCCCATATTTTTAATTGTTTAATTTCGCATATTTATTTTATTGCTTAAATAACTATGTATCTCTCCCAAAGCCATGTAACTTGGACAATTTAACTTTTCGCACTTTTATTTGCTTTATTTATTTTTCAGTCAAATCGGGTCCGGTTTAATTTTGGCGATGTGGACCCGCGCCATTTGTAATAGCCTTAGAATTTATTTTCCCGCAAATATTAACTGTTGACAAAAGCATGAAAGAATGTATGGACTTAAATAAAATCAAGCGTAGATCACAACAAACATGACAAGACAAATATCAATGAAAACGACACACGAATCGCACACACCACCCCTAGGGTACGCCTCACTGTTGCCTTGCCTCGAAAGGTGATCGTCGAGTAGAGGACGTCTTGGTAAGTCCTCATGATCCGGGAACCCGGCATGAGGGTAGCTTCTAAGGTGTCTTCCCATTGCTCTGATGATCACCATGTCCCTACAAACTCGAATTGACCCGAACACCTCCAATGGTGGTGCTACCTACCTCTCAATGGTGGGATGGCACTACTTTAAAGGACATTTACACAGACGAATTCTTTAGGGTAGGTAGGTTCTCATGGATACTTGCTATCCTCAAAACAAATCAAAATCTTTTCACACCGACACTTTTCAAAAGCTTTCAAAACAATTTTTCAAACACTCTGACGTACGAGTCGAACTGAATTTTTTCAAAGAAACTTTTTTAAAACCCACATTGAAAAGCAAACAAACAATTTTGAAAACACAATGAACAAGTATCTAAGAGCCCATGGATAACCATGGATAGAAAGGGTGCTAACACCTTCCCTTTCTATAACCTACCTCCCGGACCGAGAGCAATCTCTTTAAAGGAATTTTTCTGTGCTTTTGTCCTTTCCATTTGGAGAAAATAAAAGACGGTGGCGACTCTTGCTTCCGCGACATTTCGCGAACCAGCTTTAAAACAGTCAGTTCCAGATCCACCGATCACAGAACTGGCGACTCTGCTGGGGAAAATTATAAAGTGAGGTGTACCTTAGGACTAAGATCACTGTGTTTTCAATTGCTTTCCTTGTGTGCTTTAAATTGTGGGTTGCTTGGGAGTTCTATAGATCCTAACCCGGATCTGGGGATACCTTCTTAGAAAGTAGCAACAAGGCTGTGAGGGAACTGTGTGGGGTATACCGACATGGTTGAAACAGTCTGCTACGTTGATGTGGCACTTTGGTGTGTACCGGTAACCCTTGAGTTCAGTCAAGGAGAGTACGGGGCCTCCGCGTGGTGTCATGAAGCATCAACAGACCTTAGGAACCTTAATTGAACTATCTTGGCCTCTTTAGGGTAGTGAGATAACTGACTTTGGTGCAGTCCGAGGATGGTTGATACTCGATACTACACTCAATTGAGGGTTGCTTTCCTGGAATATTTCGGTCGCCAGTTCAGTGGCTAAATCGAAATGATGAACAATGAAAGCAATCCCGTGATATTGGGAACCTTAGAACCCGGTTACTTTGATTAGGACAGGTTGAACCCACTAACCTCAAGAGGGTACTACCCAGACCCCATGCTGGCCTTAAACCTTAAGGGCTTGTCTTGTGTGCCTTGTGTGCCTTACATGTTTGTCTTTGTAAATATCTGTGGTGTGTTTAATCATAGCATCATGACATCATCCAGCTTCATACGCATTGACTAACCATTTCAGGGGTTCGAATTTTCATCTTTGTTCTTGTTTTGTAGGACATGGAAATTGTTCGTAGAAAGACAATTCAGGTCAATCTTGTAAGGATCCCTCCTCAGCTTAAGGAGCTTATATCCAGGATTCCCGAGAACTCTTCATTCAGTGAAAGGCATGGAAGCCTCATCAGCTTGGTCAACACCAACATTGAGGAAGATATGATAAAAGTTCTGTTCCAGTTCTTTGACCCTCTGCATCACTGTTTTACCTTCTTGGATTATCAGTTGGTACCTACATTGGAGGAGTTCTCCCGGCTCCTGAAGATCCCTATCCTTGATCAGCTACCCTTCAGCGGTACAGAAAAGGAACCTAAGCTTGAAGAGATTGCTAAAGCCTTGCACCTACAGTCATCTGACCTCAAGGGACATTGGGAAGTTAGAAGTGGTATCAAAGGGTTCTTAGCCAGATTTCTGTTTGAAAAGGCCCTTGAATGTTGGAACTCCCTTGACTTGCAAGCTTTTGAAGAGGTTGTGGCCCTCCTTGTCTATGGTTTGGTGTTGTTCCCTAACCCAGATCAGCTCATTGATATCAGTGCTGTCCAGATCTTTATGTCCAGGAATCCTATACCTACATTGCTGGGGGACATCCTTCACTCATGTTACACTCGAACCATGAGAAAAAGAGGTGTCCTTATGTGTTGCACTCCTCTCCTGGGAAGGTGGTTTATTTCGCACCTTCCACAATCAGTCCTGAAGAATGAGCGGGGTTTGAGATGGTCACAACGGTTGATGACTCTTACACATGCAGATATACATTGGTGTCCTAGGTCCAGAGAAGATGTCACTATCATTGATCGTTGCGGGGAGTACCCTAATGTTCCTTTACTTGGAATCAGAGGAGGTATTACTTATAGCCCATGCCTGGCTTGGAGACAGTTTGGTTATGCTCGGAGGGATGGTCCTCATGACATGTTAATTCCTGACATAGTCTTTGACTTTGACAACGATACTCAAGGACTTCGTCAGAGATTTATCAGAGCCTGGAGGATGCCAAGTAGGATAGACAGCAAAACACTGGGGCACAGGAACTCCATCCCATTGGAACCTTACCTCAAATGGGTACGCGCCCGCTCTCAGAAGTTAGTGATGCCTTATCCTCACATGCTCCCAGTAGTCAAAGAACCAGTCTCGGAAGGGGAAGTGTCCTACACTATTCAGCACCCTGATATGCCCACATCCTGGGAAGAGATGCGGAAGAGCTGGATCCAGCTTAAGGAGGAAAGGAGTTCTCTTGAGACTAGTCTGCATGCCAGCGAAAAGAAGGTCTTGGAGCTCACTCGCCTGTTGCATGAGGAGAGGAATCTCAACACCTACATAGCTCCGAAGAGGATGCGCAGTGTATTTTGGGATTGATTTGACTTTTTGTACTTTTGCCCAGGAGGCTTTGATGTATTAAACAATGATTCCTTTAATGATAACGTGTGTTCCTTCTTTGTCTACAACAAATTTGAACTTTCGAACCCTTGAATGCATTGCATACGCATTTCATACATCATGTGCATAGCAGGTTTTTCCCCTTTTCAGGTTGCTTACAGTTCTTCGCTGTTTATTTCAGCATCATGAATCCCGAATCTGCATCAACTGAGACATCAATCAAGGCTCTCCAGGCGCAAAATGCGCAGTTTCAAGAACTAATCAAGGGTCTGGCTAAAGGCCAAGAAGAACTGAAGGCTATGCTCCTGAAGAAGGAGAAGAAGAAGAAGAGAAGAACTGTTCTGTTCAACTCGGGCCGAAGGTTTGGTAACACTCTGCAGCATGAAGAGGCTGGTTCTTCTGTTGGCAAGAGTCCTTCTCAGGCAGAAGTAAAGGTTCCTAGTCCGGTCGTCTCCGACAACGAGACAGATTTTGATGAAGAGCAGTACCCTCCCGCAGACGACAAATATAAACAACTGGAGGACAGGTTGAAGGCTATGGAGGTTCAACAGGTACCTGGGCTGGATTTCGGAGATCTAGGTTTGTCGACTGGTGTGATTATCCCGCATAAGTTCAAAGCACCATCCTTCTCTAAGTATGACGGGGCGTCTTGTCCCAAGCTGCACTTAAGGTCCTATGTTCGGAAAATTCAGCCGTACTCTGCGGATAAGAATTTATGGATCCACTTCTTCCAGGAGAGTCTTTTAGGGACTCATCTCGAATGGTTCTATCAGCTGGATGGGACCAAAGTTCGTAACTGGGAGGAGTTGGCTACTGCTTTCTACAAGCAGTATCAATATAATGCCGACCTTGCCCCCACACGTACCCAACTCCAGGGTATGGCGTTAGGTGCAAGCGAAGGTTTTAAGGAGTACGCTCAGAAGTGGAGAGACCTGGCTGGCAGGGTGCAGCCACCATTGACTGATCGGGAGCTGGTTGACATGTTCTTGGGGACCCTATCTGGGCCATTCTTCAACCATCTCATTGGGAATTCTTCTGCTGGGTTCACTGATTTGATCTTGACTGGAGAGAGAATTGAAGCTGGGCTGAAATCTGGGAAGATTGCGAAGGGTGCATCATCTAGTTCGGAAAAGAAACCATTCAAGAAGGAGTCTAGTGTCGTGTATGGTTCTAGGAAATCAGAGAGACCTGAGCACCGCCAATCTGTCAGCGCGGTGATGATTGCTAAGCCTGCTACCGCTCCTCGGTCGAATAATCCTCAAAGGGTTGAAAGACCCCGGCGAGAGTTTACCCGGTTAAGCATGACCCTATCACAGATTCTGCCACAGTTGCTAGCCACCAACTTAGTGACTGTCAGGGAAGCCCCGAAGTTCCCCAATACTACATCTCCCAAGTACAACCCGAATGCTCGTTGTGCTTACCATTCAGAAAGCCCGGGGCACTCTACCGATGACTGTTGGGCGTTGAAGAATAAGGTGCAAGACCTTATCGACGCAAAGGAGATACAATTCGAAGCGCCTGCAAAGCCGAATGTAGTTACTGCCCCTATGCCTCAGCACGGGGTAAATGCTGTTGATGAAGACGTTTACGCTGTTTCTGTGGATGATCTAGCCACTCCTCTAAAGATCGTCAAGAAGAACCTACTGCAGGCCGGTTTATTTCCGGGTTGTAGTGAGGGTTGCCTATTCTGTGCTGTGTCCCCATCTGGTTGTCCCTTGCTAAAGTTAGGCATCCAAAGCTTAATGGATAGCAAGGAGATTCTGTTCAAGAAATCTGCTGTTCGGTTGGTTCCAATGGAAGAAGTTTCTGTGGTGACTATCTTCAATAATCCGATCCCGGCTCTCCAGAAGAAGCCCGTTCAAATTATGACCGTTGCACCCGTTATTATCACTGTTCCAGGGCCCCTGCCCTATGTATCTGATAAAGCTGTCCCTTGGCACTATGGGGCAGATGTATATATAAACGGGATCAAACAAGAGCTTAACGCTGGCGCCAGCATCTGTGACATCACTGGCCCAGCCAAAGTTACCCGCAGTGGCAGGCTCTTCTCGCCTGACATTGCACCGCCTGCTCCCCGAAGACCGCTCCTGATAATTCCTACCAGTACACCTATTCCTGTTGCCGATCAAGTTGTTGTTCCTGCTGCTGATCCGATTGTTTCTCCTGCTGCCGAGTCATCCAATGCTCGGGGCAAGGGAATTGAAGTTGAGCCTGCCCAGATGGAGGCACCCGTACCCATAGCTGCTGAGGCCTCCCCACAAGAGATGGAAGAGATTCTGAAGATCATAAAGAAGAGCGATTTTAATGTTGTGGAACAGCTGGGGCATACGCCCTCCAAAATCTCCATGCTCTCTTTATTGCTGTGCTCCGAGGCCCATGCAAAGGCCCTAATCTCGTTCCTCAAGACGGCCCATGTGCCACATGAAACCTATGCAGTCCAGTTCACTGATTGCGTGGCAAGTCTAACGGCAGATAATGGCTTGGGCTTCTCAGACGCTGACTTGACCGCAAAGGGGAGAAATCATAATGATGCTCTGCATGTCTCAATTGAATGCAGGGGCACCACCTTGGCACATGTGTTGGTTGATACTGGGTCATCTTTGAATGTGCTACCCAAGAAGGCTCTGGATCGTCTAGATTGTGAAGGCCTGGAATTGAAACCCAGCAACATCATCGTCAGGGCCTTTGATGGTTCAAAGAGGATGGTCCATGGAGAGGTTGACATTCCGATTCGTGTGGGCTCTCAGGTGTTCGACTCCACTTTTTATGTGATGGACATCCGTCCATCTTACTCTTGTCTGCTAGGTCGACCCTGGATACATAAGGCTGGGGCAGTGACCTCTACCTTGCATCAGAAGCTGAAGTACCCCGTCAGAGGGAAGATTGTCACCGTGCAAGGAGAGGAAGAATATATGGTGAGCCACCTGAACTCCTTCAGGTACATTGAGATGGATGGGGAGTTTATTGAAACCCCCTTTCAGCATTTCGAGGAGGTGTTTCCCATTGCAGCAGCAACAACAGAAGAAGGTGCTCCTTTGAAGATGGATTCACTAAAGGACGCCCGGGCTGTGGTTCAGAAGGGTGAATGTGCC
Source organism: Vicia faba (assembly GCA_948472305.1). Classification (NCBI taxonomy): domain Eukaryota; kingdom Viridiplantae; phylum Streptophyta; class Magnoliopsida; order Fabales; family Fabaceae; genus Vicia; species Vicia faba. Next base: position 1,615,925,645 of record OX451736.1, on the reverse strand, counting down.
GACTGGGGCAGACTTCCAGATTTTACTCAGAAGACTGACAAACTTGGGCTGGGTTTTACCACAGAAGGTCAAAGAGCTATGAGGAAAGCAAAGATCGGAAGACCTCCGGTATTTATTAAAAGTTCAGGAGTGAACGCTGTTGGGGAAGACCATGAAGTGGACGAAGCTGAATTCAACAGCTGGATCTATCCGACGGCCGAAGACGGATTGAACAATTGGAGTGCAAAGGACCATACCCCTGTTACCTTTGTGACGCAGTAATGAATTCCTATGTTTTGTTATTTTGTAATAAACAATGATAAACTATATGGCCCGGTGTCTTACCCGAGGCACCGTGGTTCTATTTGTGAGGGCATACGAACTGTCATTTCATATATCATGAATGAAAATCTTGGACGTATTTTTCGCATTGCAAATATTGTGTTCCTTTTCTGTCTTTCTTCTCCTTTACATAATTTTCAAAACCGCTGTATTTACACACACACTCACTCATACAGGTTCCAATCCACTCTGGATCTTACTGATAACAACTCTGCTACTGCCAATTATGACTTCGAAAATCCGATCAACTTAGCCGAAGACGAAGGTGAAGATGATTGCGAAGTGCCTGGCGAGCTGGCAAGACTGTTGCTTCAGGAAGAGAGGGCAATTCAACCCCACGAAGAGCCAGTGGAAACCATAAACTTGGGTACAGAAGCAGACAGAAAAGAGGTAAAGATTGGTGCCAACCTAGAGCTCAGCGTGAAGCAACGGTTAACCAAGATGTTACATGACTATATGGAGATCTTTGCCTGGTCCTACGAAGACATGCCCGGGTTGGATACCGATATTGTGGTCCATCACTTGCCAACCAAAGAAGACTGCCCTCCAGTTAAGCAAAAGGTCCGTCGGATGCGTCCAGAGATGTCTGAGAAGATTAAAGCCGAGGTTATGAAACAGTTCGATGCCGGGTTCCTTGCAGTAACTTCTTACCCTCAGTGGGTTGCTAACGTAGTGCCGGTACCTAAGAAGGACGGTAAGGTCAGAATGTGTGTCGATTACAGGGATCTGAACAGGGCCAGCCCCAAGGATGACTTCCCCTTACCTCACATTGACGTCCTCGTTGATAATACAGCTCAGCATAAGGTGTTCTCTTTCATGGATGGCTTTTTAGGTTACAATCAGATCAAGATGGCTCCTGAAGACATGGAAAAGACTACATTTGTCACTCAGTGGGGCACCTTCTGTTACAAGGTCATGCCTTTTGGATTAAAGAATGCTGGGGCAACCTACCAACGTGCCATGGTTGCCTTATTTCATGACATGATCCACCACGAGATAGAGGTGTATGTTGACGACATGATCGCTAGGTCCCAGACTGAGGAAGAGCACCTAGATCATCTGCAGAAGTTGTTTGACCGGTTGAAACTATATAAGCTGAGATTGAACCCGAACAAGTGTACCTTCGGGGTAAGATCTGGGAAGTTGCTAGGCTTCGTGGTCAGCGATAAAGGTATTCAAGTGGACCCTGCTAAGGTCAAAGCTATTCAAGAGATGCCAGTTCCTAAGACAGAGAAGGAAGTCAGAGGCTTTTTAGGACGTCTGAATTACATCGCTCGATTCATCTCACATCTGACTGCTACCTGTGAGCCAATCTTCAAGCTGCTGAAGAAAGATCAGGTAGTGCGTTGGAACGATGAATGTCAGGCTGCCTTCGACAAAATCAAAGAGTATCTCCAAGAACCACCTATCCTTATGCCACCGGTTGAAGGGAGACCTCTGATCCTATATCTGACAGTGCTAGACAACTCAATGGGGTGTGTGCTGGGGCAACATGACGAGTCTGGCCGAAAAGAGCATGCCATTTATTACCTTAGCAAAAAGTTTACCGACTGTGAGACCCGATACTCACTGCTTGAGAAAACTTGCTGCGCTTTGGTATGGGCTGCTCGCCGGCTGAGACAGTATATGCTGGCTCACACTACTTTGTTGATCTCAAAAATGGATCCTATAAAGTACATATTCGAAAAGCCTGCTCTGTCTGGGAGAATTGCAAGATGGCAAATGATCTTGACGGAATACGACATTCAGTACACGACCCAGAAAGCCATCAAGGGAAGTGTATTGGCAGACCACTTAGCTCATCAAGCTGTAGATGATTATCAATCAATGAACTTCGAGTTTCCAGATGAAAGCATCATGATTGTGACTGATTGTGAAGTACCCGGACCGGATGAAGGACCTGAACCAGGATCTCGATGGTCTATGCACTTTGACGGAGCCTCCAATGCTTTGGGAAATGGTATCGGTGCCATAATCATATCTCCACAAGGTACTCATACTCCACTCACTGCCCGGCTATGTTTCAACTGTACCAACAACATGGCAGAGTATGAGGCGTGTATCATGGGTCTTCAAGCTGCGATCGACCTAAGGATCAAATTTCTAAGTGTCTTCGGAGATTCCGCTCTTGTGATCAATCAGATCAAAGGAGAGTGGGATACGAAACATCCAAACCTGATTCCTTACAAAGAATGTGTGTTGACCCTGATCCCCCACTTCACGGAGATAACCTTTGAACACTTCCCGAGAGAAGAAAATCAGCTGGCGGACGCGTTAGCTACAATGTCTTCAATGTTCAAGGTCAAATGGGATAATGAAGCTCCCCGGATCATCATCTGGAAACTGGACGAACCGGCATACTGTTGTGATCTCGAAACTGAATTGGTGACTGAGAAGCCTTGGTACCACGAAGTGAAGAGATACCTGGAAGCTCAGGAATACCCTGAAGGTGCCTCGGTCAATGATAAGAAATTCCTGAGGAGGTTTGCAGCCAAGTTCTTCCTAAGCAATGGCATCTTGTACAAGCGAAACCATGATTCAACCTTACTGCGTTGTGTGGATAAGACTGAAGATGAAAGAATCATGGAAGAGCTACATGAAGGGACCTTTGGTACACATTCCAGTGGACACACTATGGCTAAGAATATCCTACGGGCAGGATATTACTGGTCCACCATGGAAGCTGACTGCTACCAACACTCCAGGACATGCCACAAATGTCAGATCTATGCCGACAAGGTGCATGTTCCTCCGGTTCCCCTGAATGTTCTGACTGCGCCTTGGCCGTTTGCAATGTGGGGCATAGACATGATCGGCGAGATCAAACCTACGGCATCTAATGGATATCGCTTCATCCTAGTGGCGATTGATTATTTCACGAAGTGGGTTGAAGCAGCATCCTATGCTACGGTAACCAAGACTGTTGTGGCACGGTTCATTCGGCACAACCTGATCTGTCGGTACGGCGTCCCCGAGCGGATTATTACAGATAACGGTACCAATCTGAACAACAAAATGATCGTTGAGCTCTGTGAACAGTTCAAGATACAGCACCACAATTCTTCTCCTTACAGACCGAAGATGAATGGGGCTGTAGAAGCAGCAAATAAGAACATCAAGAAAATCGTGCAGAAGATGACAGTGACTTATAAAGACTGGCACGAGATGTTACCGTTCGCTCTGCATGGGTACCGAACCTCAGCTAGGACGTCAACCGGGGCAACTCCTTTCTCTCTGGTTTATGGTATGGAGGCAGTCTTGCCGATTGAAGTACAAATACCCTCTCTCCGGATAATGAAGGATGCAAATCTGAACGAAGATGATTGGATCCAGACACGACTTGACCAACTCAATCTCATTGACGAAAAGAGACTTGCTGCTATCTGCCATGGTCAGACGTATCAAAAACGGATGATCAGGGCATTTAACAAAAAGGTCAGACCACAGGAATATCAAGTTAGGGATCCGGTTATCAAGAGAATTATCCTTCCTCAGAGTGATCCAAGGGGCAAATGGACCCCTACGTACGAAGGGCCATTTGTGGTTAAGCATTTGTTCTCAGGAGGAGCAATGATATTAACCAACATGGATGGTGACGACCTTCCTCACCCCGCCAATGCAGACATAGTAAAAAAATACTACGCATGAAAAAAGACCCGCTAGGCTGACATGCCTAGGCAAAAATTAGGGCTTCCCGTCGAACCAAAAGGGTTCGGGCAAAATGAAGGGATGAAAATGAAAAAAATCTGTACACCCGGCAAGTCGAAAACCTGAAAAGGCGGCTTGGGCAAAAATGGGTATCCCGGTGGACTGAAAACCCGAAAGGGCGGTCCAGGCAAAAATTAGGGATGAAGCGTAATACTATGTCTCATTGGATCACTTTGCATCCAGAATCCGGTATCTACATCAAAGTTCAGACGGCATCGATCAGTCAGCTTCACCTTCAACCAAGGTCATCAAGGGATGAGACGCTCAGAGTTATAAAGACAATAGCAGAGTTGAAACCCAGTGGATCATTCATATTTCACACAGCTGTTTTACTTTCTTTTGTACAAAATTTGTATAAACTCTCTCGGTCGGCGACGTTCCTCTTACTAGGACGTCAGCCTCTTGTACACAAAGCGCCTATTCACGGGCCATTCAAAATCAATACAAATATATTTTCAGTTAAACGTGCCAAGTGTTTTTCTTTTTCTGTTTTGTTTTGCGAAGAACGTCCAAGGTTCAATTTGTGATATATGCATTGACAATAATTTGCTAACTCATAAATATTTGCATACGAAACAAAGGAATTAATTGCAGGTGACACTGGAAACAGGGGCAATAAAAGAGTTGTCTGAGCAGTCTAATTGTTCTATCCTCCGAAGGTACCAAGGTAGGTCCAGCTAAAGAGCATAACCAGATACCTTAATTCCCAAGAGAGTGGTTCAGCAAAACAGTACATTCTTCTCCAAGCGAAATCATCAAGGAAACTGAGTGTCCTCCCGTAGATCTCAATACTTCCCCAGCAGCATATATTCTTAAACAAGCATCCCCGGCTGTCTTGGTCTAAAGATTGGTCCCCAGCGGCATAACATTCAAAAGGAATCACTTCCCCAGGAGAGTCCAATCCAGCTCCCCAGGAAAATTGGAATTTATCTCCCCAAGCAGTAAGCTTACCCCCAGTAGATTCTGGAAGCTTATCCCTCGCAGAGCACGAACGCGTCGTCCGGCTTTATTCAAAGAGTTATTTCCTTAACAGGATATAACTGGGTTATCCTCAGCCAAAAGCCATGGAAAGATCGTCGTCAACGAAGTCTTCTTACCCCAGCGAAGTCTGTCAACACTTCCAACAACAAGGATATCCTCGGCAAGTTATCAACAATTCAGCAGAGCATCTCTATCCCCACAGAGTATCACTCTCCAGCATGGTCGCTAGAGTATCTTTTCTCCCCGCAGAATTATTCATTCGCCAAATTTATTCCGCAACGGAGTCATCTTCTCCTACCGGTATTCTTGCAACTGTCATCCCCAGCGGAAGCAAAATCAATACTTCAAACATCAGCCCAGGATACGACTTCCAGGCACCCGTCAAGGATTTACTTTCCTAGACGAAAACATTCGTAAAACATCACATACATCATTATAGCATGCATAGACGCATCGTATCATACAAATCTCATTTATGTTGAGAACATCATTGCTTGATCCATATCATGCATTGCATATGACTGACCTTTACCTTTCAGGAAAGACGCGGTTGAAATTCTCAAACATATTTCAGAGCCTCCTCTAGTCCAGCTAAATCGACTCCCAACAGATTTTTCTGATAAAGACTCAGCAGAAGTTATGGTTCCCTCTCCAACGGTGCGTGAGGTGGTAAGTCTTTTTCAGATGTTTCCCTCTCCGACGATGAGTGTGAGGTGATAGTCTCTTATGGTCCCCTCTCCGACAAGTGCGTGAGGTGGTAATTCCTTTTTCAGATGTTTCCCTCTCCGACGATGAGTGTGAGGTGATAGTCTCTTATGGTCCCCTCACCGGCAAGTGCGTGAGGTGGTAATTCCTTCTTCAGATGATTCCCTCTCCGACGATGAGTGTGAGGTGATAGTCTCTTATGGTCCCCTCTCCGACAAGTGCGTGAGGTGGTAATTCCTTTTTCAGATGTTTCCCTCTCCGACGATGAGTGTGAGGTGATAGTCTCTTATGGTCCCCTCTCCGACAAGTGCGTGAGGTGGTAATTCCTTTTTCAGATGTTTCCCTCTCCGACGATGAGTGTGAGGTGATAGTCTCTTATGTTCCCCTCTCCGGCAAGTGCGTGAGGTGGTAATTCCTTCTTCAGATGTTTCCCTCTCCGACGATGAGTGTGAGGTGATAGTCTCCTATGGTCCCCTCTCCGACAAGTGCGTGAGGTGGTAAGTCCTTTTTCAGATGTTTCCCTCTCCGACGATGAGTGTGAGGTGATAGTCTCTTATGGTTCCCTCTCCAACGGTGAGTGAGGTGACAATTCCTTTTCCTATGATTCCCTCTCCGACGGCGAGTGAGGTGAATCCCTTTCAGATTATAAGTGCCTATGGTTCTCTTCCCGATACTGCAAAGATGGTAATTCCCGCCAAGATTTTTCTCAACGAGCGTTGTTGAAGTTAAAATCACCCAAGGTTCTCTTACCATTCATGCTAAGGCAGTAACCATCCCTGGTTCTTTCATCGTTGTTTAAAGCTCCAGACTCAGCTCCTGTAACCAGTCAGGACATATCTATACCAAGCATCTAAAATCAGCTCCTGCAACGTGTCAGGTACTCATTTTTCTTTTGCAGGTATGCAGGTTCTCGCTAAGGAATCTCCTACGCAATCAACATCCAGATGGCATCTATAAGCCCATCATCCTATCCAGCAATCTCCAAATGGCATCTATAAGCCCATTTCCATCACTGCTACTATGTGAGCGCAAATTTCTGGGCACTCTAGTGTCCAATCATCTTCCACCCTCGGATTACGAAAGGCACGTCAGCCAATCTGCATCCTCAGGTCTAAGAAGATTGAACAGGGGCAACTGTTGTACCCCAAAATTTGCCCTCCCATATTCTTCAAGAAATTGCCAAGTCAAGCTGCAAAATTCCCCAAGGGTTGCACAATCAAAGAGCCTCCTATACAGTCAAAACTAGGGTTTGTGTTCTGATCAAGAAATTGAAGGTTTCAAAGGCCCAATCAAGTCTCATATGCTTACAAATATGGTCAAGTATCCTCATATCAAGTTTCAAGGCATTCAGCTCAAAATTGCACAGTCAAAACCCTAAATTGCACTACAGTCAACTGTAGGGGCAAAATGGTCATTTGACAGTCAAAAGTTCAAATTTTTGGTCAACATATCATTTTGAAGCCACAAACATCATTTTATCAATGCTTGATCATGATTCTCAAAATTTGGCTCAGAAAATCATCAAGATGCAAAAGTTACTATATTTGGACAGCTGAAAAAGTCAACTGAAATTGACCAGGGCATAACTTTCACATGGATTATCAGAAAAATTCCATCCAAAGCTCATTTTGAAGAGAAAGACATTTCCTACAACTCATCTTCATACTTCAAGTCCAAGAAATGCTCTCACAAAAAGTTATCAATTTCAACATTATAGGTCATTTTCAAAAGTCAACAAAAAGGGACTTTAAGTCAAAGGCCATAACTTGAGATTGGTATATCAAAATGACATGGGACCAAAGGCATTGGTTAGAGGACTCAAAGACCTTTCCAAAATGTCCAAGAACATGAGAAAAGCTTAAAAATTGAGCAAGTTATGCCTTGTGGAAGTTGGGAAATTTTTGGATATTTTGAAAAGTCAACTTTGATCCAAATGACCTAAAGTTGCTAATGGGCCCATTTTTCTTCCATGATTCATCATTCCAAGCATATGCACGACCACTTGGCCCAAAGGGAAGTATTTTCTCATTTTTTATTTATTTATTTGAGTTTTTATTTATATTAATTCAATTAAATCAATTAAATATGTGAAAAAATATTTAACCTAACAAAACCAATCTTTTTATACATGTTTTGGCTTCTATAATTCGTGCACATGCCAATTAGGAAAGATTTGAGGTGATTGAATGCAAATTGATACAAAAACCATGTGAAAAAGATATGGAAAGATCTTAAGAAAATCAAATATGCAAAATCATTATTGCCATGGATTTGATCAAGTTTTGTTGACCTAATAGCCTCAGTACATAAGCAGGAATCAAACCCTAATGCTGATACACTCTAAGCTGCGCAGAGGAACAATAGACAAACTTGGAAAATTGTTGAAAAAACTCAATTCTGAAATCATTGCTAGAGGTGGATTCAAGTCCTAATATTGATTCCATTGGCTTCCTCAAGGTTCCCAGAAGCGATTCCAATCCCTAACATCAACTCAAACGCAAGGAATTGGTAACGAGACCTTCAACTGTATCAAGAAAAACTCATAGTCGTGCACAATGATTCATGCATCCATTATCACTTTTAATGCTTGATTTACGTTTCTTGTAAAGTTCTAAAGCTAACCATTGTATTTAATTGGATTATTATGCATCGTATGTGATTTCACCATAGTCGATTTCTAGGGTTTGCAGGATAAGAAATTAGGGCTTTCCATCCAAGGCAAAATTAGGACTCGTGGTTAATACCATTGGCATGAGCATGTCCAAACGAAGGGATCTCAACCCTCGCGCCTAATTTATGATCAAAGATAACCCAATCGCTATTTTCTGGAAAGTAGTCTTAGGCAACGTTTGCAAAACCGTTGCCTCATGTTTATGTTTTCAGAAAAAGGAAGAAGACGAACTCGTGGCAGGGAGTGGTTGGATCGTTCAAATTTCGCGCGTGTTTCCAAGGCCACTGACATTTTCTTTTTTATAATATTTATTTACTATTATATGTTAATTGAAATTGGAATGGTTCAGTGGCAGGTGGAAGCGCTTGCAATGCTCATGACCTGGGTTCAAGTCCCAGGTCTGTATAGTTCTCATATTATTTTTCATTAATAACTCCTATGCAGCGCTTCTATTGACAACCACCGTAGTCTCTCACCATCAAGCGTGACACGTCCCCCTGGAGATCAAACCAAAGGCTTAGATCTGAAGAGCACCATGTACCATAGCCCACGCACAACATGCTTGCACAAAAGTCAACGAATTTCAATGCTTAATGGGCCAGCATTCTAAGGCATATACCTCCACTTTGGGGCCTGAACCCCCCCTGGTTTGCTTTCTCTATATTTTTGTTTATTTTATTTTCAATTATGATTTTGTTTTCTTCATTTGTTTAAATTAATTAATTATATTTTACAAATTATAAAATATACAAAAAAATCAGAAAAAGACAAAATGTAATAAATATTTTTATTTTAATTATTTTCATAAATAAATTGTATAATTGAATTTAGTATAATTAGGGTTTTTGCAATTTTAATTCTTTTCATAATAAAATATAAAAAATATAGAATTTAGGTTTAATTGCTAATTTTATTCCTTTTTAATTTTCCCTTTTTACAATAATATTGCTTATTTTATTTATTTGATAATTAAATTGTACAATAAAATTAGGTTTAAATTAGGTTAAAAACTTTAATATTTTCTTAAAAAAAACTTAAAAATAATTAGACTTAGGTTTAGCTTTTTATTTTAATTTTAATTAATTCTCTTTTTCTATTAAATCTTAAAAAACACCAAAAATACCAAAAAACATTTTCATTTAATTTTAATTTTAATTCCTTATTAATTTTAATTTTGCAAAAGGGTCCAACGCCCATATTTTTAATTGTTTAATTTCGCATATTTATTTTATTGCTTAAATAACTATGTATCTCTCCCAAAGCCATGTAACTTGGACAATTTAACTTTTCGCACTTTTATTTGCTTTATTTATTTTTCAGTCAAATCGGGTCCGGTTTAATTTTGGCGATGTGGACCCGCGCCATTTGTAATAGCCTTAGAATTTATTTTCCCGCAAATATTAACTGTTGACAAAAGCATGAAAGAATGTATGGACTTAAATAAAATCAAGCGTAGATCACAACAAACATGACAAGACAAATATCAATGAAAACGACACACGAATCGCACACACCACCCCTAGGGTACGCCTCACTGTTGCCTTGCCTCGAAAGGTGATCGTCGAGTAGAGGACGTCTTGGTAAGTCCTCATGATCCGGGAACCCGGCATGAGGGTAGCTTCTAAGGTGTCTTCCCATTGCTCCGGTGATCACCATGTCCCTACAAACTCGAATTGACCCGAACACCTCCAATGGTGGTGCTACCTACCTCTCAATGGTGGGATGGCACTACTTTAAAGGACATTTACACAGACGAATTCTTTAGGGTAGGTAGGTTCTCATGGATACTTGCTCTCCTCAAAACAAATCAAAATCTTTTCACACCGACACTTTTCAAAAGCTTTCAAAACAATTTTTCAAACACTCTGACGTACGAGTCGAACTGAATTTTTTCAAAGAAACTTTTTTAAAACCCACATTGAAAAGCAAACAAACAATTTTGAAAACACAATGAGCAAGTATCTAAGAGCCCATGGATAACCATGGATAGAAAGGGTGCTAACACCTTCCCTTTCTATAACCTACCTCCCGGACCGAGAGCAATCTCTTTAAAGGAATTTTTCTGTGCTTTTGTCCTTTCCATTTGGAGAAAATAAAAGACGGTGGCGACTCTTGCTTCCGCGACATTTCGCGAACCAGCTTTAAAACAGTCAGTTCCAGATCCATCGATCACACTCATGATGCTAAATTTTATAATTATCCCTTATTAGTTTTGATGAAGTATAGTTTTTTAAGCATAATTATGTTGTTGGATTTTTTTAGTTGTTTAGGCATATTGTTACTTTAAAAAGTATTCTAGTTCATTTTGTTGAATTTTATAGCATTTTATAGAAATTTATAAAAAAAATATTATCATTTTGTGTTCCATTAGTATTTTTAATAAAAAATAATAAATGTCAAATACTAGTATTTTTTAATAACATAATAAATATGTGAATTCTTTGTGCTTTTTATTTTTATAGAAAATATAAACATTTTAAAAAAATAAAATATTAATGAATAAATGTAGGATCTATGGGGATCCCCGCGGGGAACGGGGATCCGCGGGGAACGGGGATGGGGATAGAAATTCCCCTGTGACGGAGATCGGGGACGGGGACGGGGAATGAATTTGATGGCGGGGAAAAAGATGGGGAAGTGTCCCCCCGGCCCCGCCCCGCCCCATTGACATCCCTAAGAAGATCATACAAAAGATGACAGTCACCTACAAGGACTGGCATGAGATGTTACCATTTACTCTTCATGGGTACCGTACCACGGCATGCACATCAACTGGGGGAACACCCTATTCCTTGGTATATGGCATGAAGGCTATTTTACCTATCGAGGTTCAGATTCCCTCCCTGAGAATCATGAAGGATGCTGGTTTGAGTGAAGACGATTGGATTTAGACCCGGCTTGATCAGTTAAACTTAATTAACGAGAAGAGACTCACTACTGTTTTCCACGGTCAGACGTATCAAAAACAGATGATGAAGGCTTTCAACAAGAAAGTCAGGCGCCAGGTATATCAAGTCGGGGATCTGGTAATCAAGCGCATCATCTTACCGCAAAGTGATCCCAGAGGTAAATGGACCATTTGTAATCAAAAACATCTTTTCTGGTGGGGCAATGATCTTAACCACCATGGACAGCGACGACCTGCCGCACCCTGCAAACGCAGACATAGTCAAAAGATACTACGCATAAATGACCCACTAGGTTGAAACACCTAGGAAAAAAAAGAGCATCCCGGTGAATCGAAAACCCAAAAGGGCGGTTCAGGCAAAAATTAGGGATAAACAAAAAAAAATTTGTACACCCGGCAAGTTGAAAACCCGAAAGGGCGACTTGGGCAAAAAAGGGTTTCCCGGTGGACTGAAAACCCGAAAGGGCGGTCCAGAAGAAAGTTAGGGAATTAAAGCGTATGACTATGTCTTATCAGATCACTTTAAGGATAATCTCTTCACAGACAAACTTTGAGCTTCTGATCAATCCAATCATCTTCAGACGAAGCAACAGATGGACAAGAAATTCAGAGATACGAAGGCTATAGCGGAATGGGACCCCCATGGGATTGTTTTACACACATAGCTATCTTTCTTTGTATACAATTTTCTTTGTTTTATGACACCATCCTCTTACTAGGATGTTTGTCTCCTTTGTACAAAACACGTATCCAAAGTAAATACAAAGATATCTCTTTCAAAGTATAGAAAACTATTTGTCTTTTTCTTTTACACTTGTGTTTTTATTTGCAAAAACGTCCAATGATTCATTGATGAACATATGCATTTGAACATAATTACTGTTTACAAATAAACAGGATGGAAAAGAACAATTACTGACAGACTGAAAGGATGGGAAAACGTCTTTAGGCTATTCCAGGAGCAATCCCTACCGTACATCATCTAGATCCTCAGCGGAGCTAAAACCTTGAAATACATATCCCCAGTGGAGTTAAATTTCAAACCCTTAATTCCCATCAGAGTTTAAACTTCACACTCCCAACCCCAGTGGAGCCAAAGCTTTGAGTTACAGATCCCCAATGAAGCTGAAACCTTCATCCCCAGTCGAGTCAAGACTTCTAATCCCCATCGGAAACCATCCAATTTCCCCGCAATACAGCAAATCAGCTTACATGCGCATACATTACATTCATATATCATAAACATTGATAAAACACATTTATTGCATCATACATTTCATGCAACATAACTTTTTGTTTCAGCTAACATTTTACCCTTTTCAGGATAAGATTAACAAGCTACCATTAACAATATACAATCATGATACAATATAGATACACTCCAGACACGGAAGTCATTCTGTTACTCATTCAGATTCAAAACTTCAGATACAGTCCAGATACGCTCCAGACACGGTTGCCATTCTGTCACTTATTCTGATTTTCCTCAGCTCAGAGACGCTCCAGACACGGAAGCCATTCTATTTCTCATTCAGATTCAACTATAAATTTACAGTACGGATACACTCCAGATACGGTTGCCATTCTGTCACTTATTCATATTCTAGTTCAGATACGCTCCAGACGCGGATGCCTTTCTGGCCCTTATTCAGTTTTCCGATTCAGATACAGTACGGATACACTCCAGACACGGAAGTCATTCTGTTGCTTATTCAGACTCAGATCTCAGATGCAGTTTAGATATGCTCTAGACGCGGATGCTATTCTATTACTCATTTGGATCCAAAACTTCAGATACAGTCCAGATATGCTCCAGATACGGATGCTATTCCTTTGCTCATTCATATTCAGTCCCCAGATACAGTACATATACGTTCCAGATACAGACACCATTCTGATACTCATTCTTTTGACTTATAACTCAACAAACATTCTTGGATGGCATCTTTAAGCCAATATCCAACAAGACTCCATCATCTCTCCAAATGGCATCTTTAAGCCCATTCCCTCAACTACATTTTGACGACTGCAAATTTACGGGCACTCTAGTGTCCAATCATCTTTTACCTTCGAGTCACGAACGACAAACTCGTCAATCTAACTCTTCAGGTTCAAGAAGATTGAACAGGGGAAGCTGTTGTACCCCAAAATTTTCCCTCTCATTTATCAAGATTTTCCTCACAAGACTTCTTGAACTCCAGACAAGATTAGAGTTTGCTCAGCTCAAGACATCTCCTTGCACTGATGACCTAAAATTAGGATTTGAGTTTGCACAAGGATTTTTTGACCATCAATGCTTCATGTGACTTTCATACACCATCTTGGACCCCTAAGATTGCTCATACCAAGTTTTAAGCCTTGAATCACATTTTTGACCAGTCAATTGGACAGTTGACCTAAAAATCAATTGTATTAGGGAAAAAGTCAACCATGGCCAATTTACAGTCAAACTTCATAATTTTTGATCCACAAAAACATTATAGGCTCCTATGTACCATTTGATCAAGTTTGGATCACAACTCCTCAAGAAATTTGATCAGATCATCAAAAGGGCAAAATGGTCAAAATTAGGGTTTTGACTGAGAAAGGGCAATTTCTGATTTTTAACCTAGCCAATGTCCAATTGGGTTCAAGCATGATTTCAAGGACTCAATAGCATCATCTTGACCTAATCACATAGTTCAAAATATCTCAAATTCATAGGATTGACAGATGAATTTTGTAGTCAACTTATCAAAAATCAACTGTACACTGAAAAGTCAAACTTTGACTTTTTGGTCAAAATCAAGTGCCAAGGGTCATAATTCATCAAGATAGGTCAAAATGTGAAACTTGTTGACCAAGAAACCTCATTTTTCAAATTAGGGTTTCAATTTGAAAAATTTTCATAACTTAGAATTTTTCTAAGTATGGAAAATTTCTTATTTTTTCCCAACTTTCCACAATATTTTCACCATGATAAAATTGGATTCAAAGAAAACTTACAACATGAAAGTTGTATTCCTCCATAAAATATAAAACTTTTATTCACAAGGTTTTCCCAAAAGATGCTTGGATCTCAAGTTATGATTTTGTGAATAGGGGTCCATAAACTTTTTAACTTAGTGAAATTTTGCCCTAGTTTAGGCAGGTTTTTAACCTAACTTCATGGTAACTCTTCACCTAGTTCCAAGAGGTATCTCAAGTTGTATTTCAAATATGGATTATAGAGCATGTTACAAGCTTTCCAAAATGTCCAAGAACTCTCCAAGATCATTTTTGGTTAGGGAGAATCGAAGAAGAGAAAATGGCAATTTGTCACTTTTGTTCAAGCCATGTTTACAAATGCTTCAAGTTGCAAATCAGATTCTAGCATGCTTGTACCTTGAATTACAGGTTCTAATCCCTTCTACACTCCATGATTAAATGCAAACTCAATGGATAATGGTCTTGTTCTGACTTTTGAAGCATTGCACAATGAATTAATCCAAAAATAGCATAAAGTTCACAATACTACTTTGATAAAGCAAGCTTTTTACAACTTTGCTATCCTTGAGCATTGAACCTATTTCTTTGTCACAAGAAAGGTCCACGGTTATCAGGCAAATCATACAAACTCCTTGCAGCCCTAGAACTAGCAAGTACAACACCTTGGGCATTGTCACTTCAACTTTTCTTCAAAAGCAAGAAATTGGCAAAAGTCAAGACAACTTGTCCATCGGATAAAGGCAAGGCTTGGCTTCATTTGAAACACCTTCAGAACTTTGTCACAAGCCTAATACACGAATCCATAGCATCCCAAACACTCTCAAACACCAAAATCACATTTTTCTGCCCAAACAGGGCATCATCTGCAGAACCCTTGCCAAATTAATATTGGCTCATGCGTTTCTCATTTTAAGACTTCAAACACATTACATACATCCTATCTAAACTATCCAGGCCCTTGTCTTGCAACTGTAACCCCTGTTTCAAGGATCACCATTTTCATTTGGGAGGTTTGCAGGTTGACTTCTACAGGGAGATTCAAGCATCTACAAGGCCAGCTAAGCATTGGAAAAGCTTGAGGGAACTTCAAGGAAGCTCACACGATCTTCAGGCCTCACTCAAAGTCCCCATATTGCCATATCCAAACTCAACTGAACAAGGTATTTTTCAAAGTTCTATCTCTCTATTTAGGAATCCTTAGGCTTTGATTTGTGAAGCAAAGATGTAGTCCTTAGCTTGCTGAAGTTGTACATATACACACTTTCCATTTATATTAACCGAGCTAAGAGTATTTGGTTGTTGAACATGCTGAAAAAACTAGGTCAGAAATTAGGGCCATTAAAATTCTCCTTGATCTTTGGGAGTTAGGTCATGAATTTTATATCATTGGAATCGTGAGTTCATAAGCTACATTTTTTGTGTTATGAGTTTTTGATTTTATGCAACATAGAGCAAGATACCAGTTTGTACACAGATGCGCGCATTTTTGGAGAAGACTGGAGGACAGGGATGAAGTCATGGGCCTGGCGCGCCTTGGGCCTCCTTTCCTGACTTTTCACACCCCCATGTTTCCTATCTGCACCCCTTTGTTTATTTTTTATATTTTTCATATTTTCTTTTCATTTTTATATTTATTGCTTTTATTTATTTTTCTGAATATGAAAAAATCTTGAAAAATATTTTCTTTATTTTTTGCATTTTTTTAAGCATAAAAAATAGTTTATTAGTAATAATATACTTTATTTTCTTAAATAAACTTGTAAATAATAAAAAATACTTAAATATTTTTATTTTATTATGTTATACATATTAAATATTTATTTGTCATACATATTTAATTTTTAATATTGGCACATAATATTATTATTATTTTCTTAAACAAAAAATGAATAAAATAAATGATATAGAACATATTTTCTTTTAAAACAAAAATTAGAGTTTCCCCTTTTAAAAAAAAATATATATATATATATATATATTATTTTTTCTTATTTTTAGGACTTAGATAATTTTATTTTCTCATACATAAAACAATTACAAAACATTTTTTTGCATATTTACATTTTTATTGCATATTTAAATAATTATTTATTTATTTATTATACAATAAATTCAATTGGGTTGTAATAGTGAATTAGGGTTTTATTTTGAGCAATATTCCCCATTCAAAACTTGTATCCCCCCTCCCATAATATTGTTGTAATAGCTTAGATTTACTTTACGCAATTTATCGCATTATATACATGTTTAGTAAATTAGGGTTTGTATGATAAAACAAAAAACAAACAAATAGACATGACCTAATACAAGACAAACAAATGCATGAAAAATGACAACACATTGCACACAAGCACCCCTAGGGTTTAATCCACTTGGTTGCCTTAAAAAATGGCCATGGTATGCATGCTAGGTATCTTGGCAAAACAAAATAAAACAAAAGATCATAGTCCCTTGATGACGCTATCAAAAGGTTGCCTAAAAACAAAATGATCTTGGTCCCTTAAACAAGCTAAGATACTTGGCACCATTGCTATCATGGTCATACGATGACCCACGCCCATCCCGTTTAACATCCAAAGATAGGGTTGTCTACCAAAATAATGGTAGGTCAACAACATCAAAGGAATAAAAATGTACAAGAAAGACTTTTGAGTAGGTAGAATGCTTCTAGTTACTTGATCAACTTCAAAATAATCCTTGATATTTTCAAACAAACACACACACATTTCAAAAACATTTCCAAGACAACTTTCAAAACATTGAAACATTTTTCAAAAGACAAACATCTTTGTATACATTCTTACGAACGAGAATCATTACAAAGATTGCCTAAACGATGGTCTCTTTTCAAAATACTTTCAAAACCACACAAAGCACCATTTCAAACAATTGCAAAAGTAAAGCAAGTGATCTAAACAAGTAACTAAGAGCCCATGGAAAACCATGGATGAAAAGGGTGCTAGCATCTTCCCTTTTCATAATCTACCCCCCGAACCCAAAAACAATCTCAAAGGTCTTTCCTGTGCTTTTTTACCTTTCCTTTTGGATAAAATAAAAGTCGATGGCGACTCTTGCTAACCGCAACATTTGCAAACACAAACGCAAAACCACAAGTCAGTTCTCCCACTGCACACCACATACTACAAAGAGAAATCCTCTCACACTGGCTTCATTTTAATATATAATACAATCGTGATTTGGTTTTATTTGTACTCCGGGTTTTATTTTCCTCACATTTTCTTCCTCTCTTACATATGCAGGGAGTGTGTGCAATATGCTTGAACGCAAGGAAACCAGGGCATGGGCATTCTATTTTTATTGAAGAATGTTCTCATTCTTTCCATTTCCAATGCATCACATCTAACTTGAGACATTGGAATCAGATTTTCCCTATTTGCAGAGCAAAATGGAAAGAAGATCATTTTCATAATACTGTATCTAATGTCTCGTGTGACGTTTCTCAACCAAGAGTTGACACTTGGTCAGGTCTACTAGGAAGATTTTCTTCCTTACGACAAAATGGTACAGTTCGGTAGAGTTTGCCATGTCATAGTCTGTTGAAATTGCTACAAATTTCTAGAATATTCTAAATATAATATGTATGGTAATGGTAGAATACCCTAGAAACTATAGTGTGTATGAGTATAGTAGAATAATCTAGAACTATAAGTGTATGTAAAAGATAGAAGAACCTAGAACTATCATGATACTAACATATCATGAAAACTCTAGAAAAATCTAAAGTAATGTAGAAACATTCACCACCATTGAGAGGTTGGTGACTTGAGCCTATAAATAGGCATTTGGTATCTTGTAATGTATCATCCAAGAAATCAATGACATAGCCTTCTTTCTAAACAACTCTCTAAAACTATCGTCTATCAACTATCAACTACACCACTACTATCAGTGGCATCAGAGTTACGTTCGGTCATACATTGGGCATAGTTAAATTAATACATATCATTTCAAATTCCTCCCAACTACTTCAAAAATTTCCCTTGTACTATTAAACCACTCTAATATTTGTCTAAGACATGGATAACACCACTCAATCATCAACTACTTATGTCCCTATTTTCAATGGTAAAAATTTTGATTTCTGACGTGTTAAAATGGAAACATTTTTTTCTTCTCAAGATTTATGGGACATAGTAGAAGAGGGATTCATTGTTCCCGCAGATACTTCAGCTCTTAATGCAACTCAAGAAAAAGAGTTGAAGAAAAATAAACAGAAAAATTCAAAGGCATTGTTCACCTTGCAACAAGCGGTAACTGATGCAATTTCCCAAGAATTATGGGAGCTAAGACTGTCAAAGAAGCATGGAACACATTGCAGGAGGAGTTTCAAGGAAGCGTTAAGGTACGTGCTGTCAAACTTCAATCTCTAAGAAGAGATTTTGAACTATTGAAGATGAAGGAGTCTGAGGCAGTTAAAGATTACTATTCTAAAGTTAAAGAAATTGTTAGTCAAATGAGAGCTTTTAGGGAAGACATTATTTACAAGAAAATTGTTGAGAAAATTCTAATTATTATGCCCCCAAAGTTTGACCCAATCGTGACAACGGTTGAAGAAACCAAAGATCTGTCCACTCTATCAGTGACAAAACTTGCGAGCTCTCTTGAAGCATATGAGCAAAGGCTGTATAGGCATAAAGAAGATACACTTGAAAATTTCTTACAATCAAAGCTCAAATTTCATCCCCAAAACAAAGAAAATGGAGGAAAGAAAAATTATGGAGAAACTTCAAGAAGAGAAGGTTCTAGGAATTTCCTTAAGAACAAAACAGATAAAAATCCTCCATGCATTATATGCAAAAGACTGGGCCACGGAGAGAAAAATTGTTGGTTCCGTAATATGCCACAATGCAACCATTGCAAGAAGTTTGGGCACGTAGAGAAAAATCGTCGCAACAAAAATAGGCATCAAGCTAATATCGCAGAGGAGAATGATCAAGAACAATGTATGTTCTATGCCACTCAAGACTCAATCAAAGAAAAAGGATAAATTTGGTACTTGGATAGTGGATGTAGCAATCACATGGCCAAGGATGAGACTATTTTCAAAAGCATTAACGAGTCTGTCAAAGTCAAAGTTCGACTGGGAAATGGCAGTGTGGTTGAATCAAAAGGAATAGGCATTGTCATGGTGGAGATAGATAAAGGTATGCAACTCATCCATGATATCTTACTAGTCCCCAACCTTAAAGAAAATATTCTAAGCATTGGCCAAATGATGGAGAGAGGCTACACACTTCACTTTGAAGGAGGAGTATGCAAAATCTTAGACAACAAAAATAAAAGGGCCGAGATAATCCAAGTGAAGATGAATAAGAGAAATAGAAGCTTCCTGCTAAATTTAAAACATACAACTAACATTTACATGAAGGTACAAGTTGATGATTCACGGCTCTGGCATCGAAGATTTGGCCACTTCAACACACGTGCCTTAAAGTTGTTACATGAGAAGAACATGATGAGAGATTTTCCAAGCATAAAGGAGAACAATGAAGTGTGTGAAGGATGTATCCTTGGTAAGCAACACCGATTTCGATTCTCAACAAGCGGAGCATGGAGAGCAAAAGATCTGTTGGAGCTAATTCATACTGATGTCTGTGGACCGATGAGGACGCCATCACACGAGAACAACATGTACTACATACTCTTCATTGAGGACTTCTCTAGAATGACATGGGTCTATTTCTTAAAATAAAAATCAGAAGTCTTTGGAGTATTCAAAAAGTTCAAGGCCCATGTTGAAAATCAAAGTGGAAAACGGATAAAAGTACTAAGAAGTGATCGCAGCAAAGAATACACCTCCCGCGAGTTTGACAGATTTTGTGAGAATGAAGGTATAGAGCGATAACTCACAGTTGCATATTCTCCTCAACAAAATGGTGTATTTGAGAGAAAGAATCGCACAGTTATGCAGATGGCTAGATCGATGCTCAAGGAGAAGGGACTTTCTAACATATTCTGGGCTGAAGCAGTCTACACTGCTGTTTACACACTTAACAAATGTCCAACTAAGTCAGTACAAGATAAGACTCCAATTGAAGCTTGGAACGCGAAGAAGCCATCAGCAAAGCACCTAAGGGTCTTTGGATCTATATTCTACATTCATATTCCAGACGTGAAGAGGCATAAGCTTGAATAGAAAACTATACGAGGTATCTTCCTGGGGTATAGCACAATCTCTAAAGGCTACTGTGTCTACAACTTGCAAACTAAAAAACTCATCATCAGTTGAGATGTTGAAGTTGATGAGAATGCTTCTTGGAATTGGGATGAAGAAAAAGTGGAAAAGAACATCCTTATACCAGCTCAACTACCTCAAGAAGAATCTGAGGAAGAAGGCCCAGGTGAACCTTCTTCACCTCTACCACAACAACATGATCAAGAATTATCATCACCAGAGTCTACTCCAAGACGAGTAAGATCTTTGATGGACATATATGAAACCTGCAACTTTGCCATACTTGAACCTGGAAGCTTTGAAGAAGCATCAAAGTAAGAAGTATGGGTCAAGGCAATGGAAGAAGAGATAAAGATGATCGAGAAAAAAAACACATGGGAGTTAGTAAATCGTCCACATGGAAAAGATATCATTGGGGTTAAGTGGGTCTATAAGATAAAGCTAAACCCCGATGGCACCATACAGAAGCACAAGGCAAGGTTAGTAGCTAAGGGTTACTCACAGCAACCTGGGATTGACTACAATGAGACATTTGCACCAGTAGCTCGTCTTGATACTATTAGAGCTCTAATAGCTATTGCGGCACAAAGAGGGTGGAGTATCTAGCAACTAGATATCAAATCAGCCTTCCTCAATGGTGTACTTGAAAAAGAGATCTATGTGGAGCAGCCACAAGGATTCATTTCTGAAAGCAAAGAAAGCAAAGTGTTAAGACTATGAAAAGCACTTTACGGTTTGAAGCAAGCACCTCGAGCATGGTATAGTAGAATTGATCAGTATTTTATAGATCAAGGATTCAGGAGGAGAAAGAGTGAGCCTACACTTTACATCAAAACTCAAGGTCAGTACACTCTCTTACTCTCTCTATATGTAGATGACCTTATCTACATGGGAAACAATACCAAGATGATAATGGAGTTCAAAGAAGACATGGTAAAGACCTTTGAGATGACCGACCTTGGTTTGATGAGTTACTTCCTCCGTATAGAGGTGAGTCATAGAAATGAAGGGATATTCATCTCGCAAAAGAAATACATAGAAGGCTTACTTAATAAATTCAATATGTACGGTTGCAAACCTGTCGCTACTCCACTCATAACAAATGAGAAACTACAGAAGAATGATGGAACACCAGAAGCTGATGCATCCAAATATCGAAGTCTAATTGGAAGTCTTCTATATTTGACAGCTACATGGTCAGACATAATGTATACTACAAGTCTTCTATCAAGATTCATGCAAAGCCCGAGTCAATTACACTTTGAAGCAGGAAAAAGAATTTTAAGCTATCTACAAGGAACAAAAGAGTTTGGTATATGGTACACTACCGAAACCAATTCAGGATTACTTAGTTACACCGATAGTGATTGGGCAGGTTCGGTAGATGACATGAAGAGCACCTCTGGCTATGCTTTCTCACTAGGATCGGGAATTTTCTCTTGGGCGTCGAAGAAGCAAGCTACAGTTGCACAATCAACAGCAGAAGCAGAGTATGTGGCTGCTGCTGAAGCAACGAGTCAAGTTATATGGCTTTGCATGATACTTGAAGACATGGGAGAAAAACAAGATGAGCCTACTAAAATTAATTGTGACAACAAATCAGCAATTGCAATGGCGAAAAATCCAGTGCATCACAGTAGAACAAAACACATAGCAATCAAGTATCACTTTATTAGAGAAGCTGAAGCAACTAAGGAGATCAAACTCGACTACTGCAGAACAGAAGAATAAATTGTAAACATATTCACGAAGGCGTTACCGAGACCAAGATTTGAAGATCTGCGAACTATGCTTGGAGTTACAGAAATTTGCATCAAGGAGGAGTGTTGAAATTGCTACAAATTTCTAGAATATTCTAAATATAATATGTATGGTAATGGTAGAATACCTTATAAACTATAGTGTGTATGAGTATGGTAGAATAATCTAGAACTATAAGTGTATGTAAAAGATAGAAGAACCTAGAACTATCATGATACTAACATATCATGAAAACTCTAGAAAAATCTAAAGTAATGTAGAAACGTTCACCACCATTGAGAGGTTGATGACTTGAGCCTATAAATAAGTATTTGGTATCTTGTAATGTATCATCCAAGAAATCAATGACATAGTCTTCTTTCTAAACAACTCTCTAAAACTATTTTCTATCAACTATTAACTACACTATTACTAACATAGTCATAATATAACGGAACCGACTATCTTTGATGATGATGAACTCTTGGATCAACAAACTTAAGTTACTTAACATGTCAATGGTGTGGATCATAGCATTGAGATACAATGGAGATTACAACATATCCTGAAGTGGAGCTGATACTGTTCTATAAACATTGCAGGTTTAAACATATCAGTTTCGTAGTATTCATTCATAATCTTACTTGCTTTTGTTGTATTTTAAAGCCTGGTCATTTGCTTGGAAAAACTTAATGAAGAGAAGAAAATGAATGACATTAGTATGCAAAATTAAATGTATATTCTTTGTTGATGCCAGTCTTTTTACACCATGTATTATTTGAGTTCTCTAACAGGCTTCTTAGTTGCTGGCACAACAAAAAAACATATATTAGTTTTTTCTTTCTCGTGGGGGTGTTATAGGTCATATGAAAAGGAAATAAATTGATACTTCTTTTTAAACTTTAAAATAAAGTGAAATACAATGAAATTCAATTGAATCATTTCATTATCAGTTTGCCCAATATTCCTTGTGAGATTTATTCCTTCCCAACTATCATACTGTTCTCCTATTTTCAAAAATACCCCATTCCTATTTTTAGAACCTGAATGTATTATTTTTGGTGTTTGGATTGTAAAATCCTTCCTTTTTTTTTGGTTTTTTTTTAACATACAATTTTAAAAAATATATAAAATTTTAAAAGTTTAAAAAATAATAAATTTATTGGATAGAATATTTCAATTTTAATTAAGATTTTATATTTTACTATCTTGATTTCTCTTATTGATCCTATCAAATAAGTTGAATAATAATATGGATATGAAATTATCAATTAAATATTAAATATTAACGTAAACATAAAGTTATTGATCAAAATATTGAATATTAATGAAGACATGTAATTACTGATCAAAATACAATAACATAAAGTTACTAATCAAAATATTTTTCATTAATTATGCATTCAATTAATTTTTTTTCAATAACTATAAAAAATAGTAACATTACAACCTACCCACATCAGTACTCATACGAACGCACGAGGATCCCACTAATTTTCAAAATTGACAACTGAAATATAAGTTAAGTCTTTCTTAAAGATGATCGATAGAAGAAAAAATATATATAAAAATTAAATTTAGATTTTTTACAATAATATTTAATTTTTAAAAAAATTTTTTTTAATCTTTTTAACTTTAGTATGAAAAAATGGTGAAGGAAATGACTTATTGCACACAATTTTTTTTAGAAGATGCTCTACCTACTTGATTGAAAATATTTTGATAAATATCAAAACTTCTGCCAACAACCCACAAATTTAATTTAATTTAATTTTTCTAATATTAATCTAATATTATATATTCATATATCGTTTTATTAAATTATTAGAAATTCTTTAGAGGTAGATAAAAATTAATTTAATAATTTCATTTAATATTTATTTATAACTTTTTATAATTTCAATGAGGGTTAACTCATAATTTCATTTACTATTTATTTATATTTTTTCTACTAAATTTATATTCAAAAACTACATTCCTCTCAATTTTTTTATTAATAATTAAATAATAAACAAAAAATATAATAATAAATTAATACTAAATTAATTTATTCCATCTGTATAATTTTCTTTGTGCGGATTCATTTTTCATTATTTATTTTCTTTTTATTATTTGATTCTATTTTTTTAATATTAATCTAATATTATATATCTGTACATCCTATTCTTAAGTTATTAGAGAATTTTTAAAGGCAAATGAGGGTTAATATAATAATTTTTTTTAATATTTATTTATATTTTCTTTAATTTCAATGAGGATTAATTTAATAATTTCATTTACTATTTATTTATATTTTTTTTACTAAATTTTCATTCAAAAACTTCATCCCTCTCAATTATTTATTATTAACTAAATAGTTAACAAAAAAAAATATAATAATAATTTAATGCTAAACTAATTTAAACCACCTTTTATTTATATCATCTATGTAACTTTTTTTGTGCAGATTCACTCTTCGTTATTTCTTTTTTTTTTTAATTATTATTGTAATTTATCTTTATTTTTTTAATTTTTATTTTCTTCCTTTTTAAATTTTATTGTTTGCTAGAGTATATGTTTAGAGTATCAAAAGTTGACTTTACAATAAATGAAGAGTAATGAATATATATCACACAATCAAGAGTAACATGAAAGAAATCGTGAGAGTTTTCTTCATATGTATCACACAATCAAGAGTAACATGAAAGAAATCGTGAGAGATTTTTCTTTTTAAACGGGTATGATAGAACTAATATAAACTTTATTACCAGAGTATTTCTACATTAATTATATCAAATAGATGTTGGAAATCCACCAATACTTTATGATGAATTTCGACCACCATTGATGATTAGTTATGACAAACAAATAAAAAACAATGGAGATATTTCTGTAGAATTTCTATTCTGCCCACAAACTGTGGAATCTTTATTAATTCACTTTACAACTGCAAAATACTGTGAATGACTTGATTACAAAATAGGGGTTACTCCCTCTATTTATAGATTTAGGTTAGCTTGCTCCCTAAGCTAAACCCAAGCCCAAAATATCTCTTTACTAAATCAAATCTAATCTAGATTTAAATTCAAATCTATTTAAATCTAAACAAATCAAATCTTCTTTTGACACATATGAATTACAATTTAACACACCACCTAATTCATTGTGTTTAAACTGTCTATGTTAATCATGGCCCTTAGCTTTTTGAATACTTCGACCTGCACTCCCTTCGTCATGATGTCTGCAATCTGATTCTCAGTTCTGCAGTGTTCCAAATTCATCTTCCCATCTGCCACCTGCTCTCGAAGATAATGGAACCTCATTTCGATGTGCTTACTTCGACCATGTGTTATTGGGTTCTTTGCCAGATTGATAGCTGACATGCTGTCTATCTTCATGGTAATTGCTTCATGATTTTCCCCTGTTATCTCTTCGACCAAGTTCACCATCCAGGTTGCTTGACATGCACAAAGAGAAGCAGCTATGTATTCTGCTTCGCATGATGATAATGCCACTACTGGTTCTTTTCTCGAACTCCAAGCAATTGTTGCACCACCTAGCATAAACACATATCATGTTGTTGACTTTCAATCTTCAACATCACTACACCAACTCGAATCAGTGTATCCCACTAACTTGCATTCTTTTCCTTTATCAACTGCAGGAAACAAAATGCTATAATCGAAAGTTCCTTTAAGATACCTTAGTATCCTCTTCACAGCTGCTAGATGTGATACCTTTGACTTCTGCATGAATCTACTTACCATACCTACGCTGTATGCTAAGTCAGGCCTTGTATGACAAAGGTATCTCAATGATCCAATAAGTCTTCTGTATTGGGTTGGATCAACATCATCTTCATCAGCATCCTTCGACAGTTGCAGTCTTAGTTCTGCAGGTGTCGAAGTTGCGTTGCATTCTTCCATCTCAAACCTTTTGAGAATTTCTCCTGCATATCTTCTTTGATGCATCATCAAACCTCTACTGCTCTTGTAGAATTCGATACCAAGGAAATATGAAATCTCACCCAAATCAGACATTTCGAATTCCTTGCTAAGGTCAACTTTGAAGTCTTCGATCTCACTTTTACAGCTACCTGTTATCAATAAATCATCTACATAGAGACATAGTATAAGCAATTTACTCTTGCTTCTTCTTACATATACTCCATATTCAGTTATGCACTTCACAAATTCCTTCTCCCTTAGAAAACTATCAATTTTTTTTATTCCAAGCCCTTGGAGCTTGTTTCAAACCATACAGGGCTTTATGTAGCCTGTACACCTTTCTTTCTTCGTCATGTTTCACAAACTCAACTGGTTGTTTAACATAGACTTCTTCATCTAAGGGTCCATTTAGGAATGCACACTTCACGTCCATCTGACATATGTGCCAACTGTTGATTTTTGCTAGACCAACAACCAGCCTGATTGTTTCGATCCTAGCAACAAGTGCAAAAACTTCGTCGAAATCTATTCCTTCTTTCTGTAGAAATCCTTTCGCCACAAGTCTTGCTTTGTGTCGAGTTACTTCACCTTTCGAATTCGTCTTCACTTTGTATACCCACTTGACATCAATTGCCTTCTTGCCTTGAGGCAATTCGACAAGTGACCAAGTGTTGTTGTCTTCGATAGACTTTACTTCTTCGTTCATTGCTTTCACCCACTTCGAATCCTTTAATGCTTCAGCTGCATTAACAGGTTCAACATCTGCATAGAAAGCATAATGTACCAGCTCACCTTCATCATCTATCACATCATTTGATATAATCACACAATCTTGCAATCTTGCAGGCATGCGTCTTGTTCTTTGAGGTCTGCTTGTACTGGGTATATCTGCTGGCTCCTCTTGTCGAACTTCTCTTTCGACTTGAGTTTCTGGCTCTTCGAATAAGATTCCCACTGAATGTTTCTTGAAATTTGTAGTCCAATCCCATTCTTTGAACTCATCTATGATCACGTCCCTGCTGATCACAATCTTCTTGTTCTCTGGATCGAACAACTTGTAGCCTCCTGTCGAATGATATCCAACTAGGATCATTTGACTTGACTTGTCATCAAGTTTCTTTCTCAACTGATCTGGCACATGTCTATGTGCAATAGATCCAAATACTTTCAGATGACTCAAGCTAGGCTTCACACCAGACCAACATTCTTCTGGAGTAATTCCTTCTAGCTTCTTTATAGGACTTCTGTTCAAAATGTATATTGCAGTCGAAACAGCTTCACCCCAGAACTCTTTGGGTAATTCTTGCCTTTCAACATACTTCTCACCATATTCATGATGGTTCAATTTTTCCTTTATGCAATTCCATTTTGCTGTGGAGTATAGGGTGGAACCACCTCATACACAATCCCTTCCTTTTCACATAGTCTGTCAAAGTCTTTCGACACATATTCTCCTCCACCATCAGTTCTCAAAACTTTGAGTTTTCGACCACTTTGTCTTTCGACCATGGACTTGAACTTGGTGAATACTTCGAACACTTCACTTTTCTTCTTGATCAGGTAAGTCCATAGCTTTTGACTGAAATCATCTATGAATGTAACAAAGTATTTGTTACCTCCCATCGAACCCACCTGAATTGGTCCACATACATCAGAGTATATGATTTCAAGACTAGCCTTCGATCTGCTTCCTGCATCCTTGCTGAAGCTATTCTTGTGTTGCTTCGCCTGCACACATTCTTCACATACTTCATTTGGAATGTCAATTTCAGGCAATCCTGAAACCATATTTCTTCTCTTCAAATCTCTGATGTCTCTGAAGTTGAGATGACCAAGTCTATAATGCCATATCCATTCATCTCTGCTAGCTGCAGTCGAAAGGCACTTGTGCTCCATCACATTTAGTTCAATCTTGAAGGTTCTATTCTGAGACATAGGAGCCTTCAAGATTAATCTCCCATTTGCATCAACGACTCTCATCAACTTATCTTCGATTGACACTTTATAATTATTTTCGACCAACTGTCCTATACTGAGCAAATTGCTCTTCATGCCTGGTATGTACAATACATTCGAAATTACTGACTTCTTGCCATCTTTCCTCATGATCATAACATCACCAATACCTTCAGCTGCTAGGGTGTTGTCATTTGCAAATTTTACCATATTCTTCGTTGAGGGTTTTATATTGACGAACCAGTCTTTCCTTCCAGACATATGTGATGAACATCCTGAATCCAAGTACCATTGGTCCTTGAATCTGTCTTCATCTCTTGTTGTGACCATCAGCATCATCTCTTCTTCTTCTTCATGTTTTTCCAGCTTTGCATCACTTTCTTGATTCTTTCGTTTTTCTGGACAATCACTCGAATAGTGACCATACTTCTGACAATTGTAACATTGAATGTGACTCTTATCAGGTTTTCGACCACCACCTCTTCCTCTGTTTGCAGCACCACCTCTTTGGTTGCCGTGGTGTGGTCTTCTTTGATTCGACATGTCTCCTTCGATTTGGTTTCCTCTACCATTCGATTTGTTGTAGCCACCTCTACTTCTGTCGAAATACTTTCCTTTGCCTTTGGTTTCTTTTGCTAAATGTGCCTGCAAGGCTACATCACTCGTCGATTTTCCTGCAGCTCTTTCGTTCATTCTTTGTTCATGAGATTCGAGCGTCCCTTGAAGCTCTTCCTTTGTCAATTTCGACAAGTCTTTCCCCTCTTAGATCGCCACCACTATGTGGTCGAACTTAGGAGCTAAGGATCTCAGGATCTTCGAAACAACAACTCTTGTTGTTAATGTTTCTCCACATGTCTTGATTTGATTCACTAGTTTTGTAACTCTAGTGAAGAAATCAGATATGTTTTCACTGTCTTCCATCTGAAGCAGTTCATAGGTCCTTTTGTGAGTTTGTAACCTCACTTCTTTCACCTTCTCAGCGCCTCCAAAAGATTTCTCCAGGATCTCCCAAGCTTCTTTTGCAGATTCTGAATCACTAATCTTTTCGAAGTTGTCTGGGCTGACACATTGATGAATTATAAATAATGCTTTATAACTCTGTTTTTCAGATTCTGTGTATTTCTTCTTTTCTTCTTCTGAAGCGTTTTCGCCAAGCGCTTCGACTCCATCTTTTACAAGGTCCCAAAGGCCTTGACACCTTAATAGGATTTTCATCTGCTTGCACCAATTCTCATAGTTGTCAACTTTCAGAATTGACATCGTTGCTGGATAGTTTGCATTCCCATAACTTGTCATCGTGAATTCTTCAATCGTTCTTGATTGATACTTCCCTTGAATCGTAACACAAGCTCTTGATACCAGATGTTGGAAATCCACCAATACTTTATGATGAATTTCGACCACCACTGATGATTAATTATGACAAACAAATAAAAAACAATGGAGATATTTCTGCAGAATTTCTATTCTGCCCACAAACTGTGGAATCTTTATTAATTCACTTTGCAACTGAAAAATACTGTGAATGACTTGATTACAAAATAGGGATTACTCTCTCTATTTATAGATTTAGGTTAGCTTGCTCCCTAAGCTAAACCCAAGCCCAAAATATCTCTTTACTAAATCAAATCTAATCTAGATTTAAATTCAAATCTATTTAAATCTAAACAAATCAAATCTTCTTTTGACACATATGAATTACAATTTAACAATAGAGATATTATTTTGAGTGAAATATCACCCTTACTTATTCTCGATATGCGATGCACCAATAATAATCCTAATGATATTCATACTTCTGAATTTTTTATCATCGTTAATTCTTCAGTCTACGGACCCTCGAGTCATGTTGATGAGATATAATAATTAACATATATATAATGGTACTCTGGGTTATAATTAGCGGATAGAAAATTATACATTATTTTAGAGTCATTTGACTCTAAAATTTCATTTACATTTCAACTTAAATGATTTTTTTAATTCTAGTTTAATTTCTAATGACTATAAATAAGAGTCAGGGTCAATATAAATATTAAAATTTTAAAATATTTTTAATATCTATCTTTTAAAAACAATAACAATGTTCATTTTCTAATATATATATATATATATATATATATATATATATATATATATATATATATATATATATATATATATATATATATATATATATATATATATTTACTATATTAGGTTAAAAGTAATTTAAAAATATAATAACATTTTATATACTATATTTATTTTATATTAATTTGTTATTGAAATTTATGAAAAAGGAGAACCGTTGCTTTCTTATAGAAACCATCAAATTTTTGAAGATATCAAAATTCTTTCCATACTTACCTAGTCAAGTATTTATAGAATATCTCTTACCCACGTCTTATATAAAAAAAAAGACAACACAGAAAAAAATATTTATTTAATTAAAAACTTAGAAAAAAAATTAATTATTTTTTAATAACAATAATTATTTCATATAGCTTGTTTTTTATACAAATGTTTTCAATTCACTTTTTAGTAATTGGAGAGCATGTTTTTCTCTGATTCTATTTGTTATGATCATCATCTTCACCATCATACTGATTTAATTGATTAATGATGATCACATATTTGTAGTATCATAACACTGATCCTATAATATGTTATTAAGACTTTATTGTTTAGGACCTCAATTATTTATTTATATAATTCTAATTAAATAATTTTTTAAAATTTAATTTTAATTATTTTCTATATCAATTATATAATAGTTTTAAAGAATTTATATATAATTATATAAAAAATAATTCATATATAATAATAACAACCATATTAGTATGTTATATCGTATAATTAATTAATTTAAAAATCATAATTATAAATAATAAATTTTTAAGTTCATAAAGAATATTTGAAATTTGTGTATTTTATTAAAGAACTTTGATAATGTTTTCTCAATTATGATTTTTTTTAAAGTGATGAGAAGAATGTTTAGATATGTTGATTGTATTACTAACTAAAAAGAAAATATTAAATAAAGTTTATTAGAATAATTTAATAAATTTACATCTTAAAAATTTTAAATTTAAAATATTTTAATCTTAAAAATATATTTTTATTATATTAAAATATTTAATTTATATTTTTTTTCTTCATATCTCAATATATTCGGCCTTCTTTCTTTCACGCGGATGCCATTAGTGTATATATATATATATATATATATATATATATATATATATATATATATATATATATATATATATATATATATATATATATATATATATATATATATATATATATATATATATATATATATATATATATATATATATATATATATATATATATATATATATATATATATATATATATATATATATATATATATATATATATATATATATATATATATATATATATATATATATATATATATATATATATATATATATATATATATATATATATATATATATATATATATATATATATATATATATATATATATATATATATATATATTGTGTAATGGACTAAAATAAGACAAAGGTCACAAGAACAAAATTTCCATCTTACAAATTTAGAAGTTTGTGGGTGAATAATTATAAAACAATGTTAACATAGTGAAAAAAAATGAATTTTTATTTTGAGACTAAAAAAAACAATGTAGCTGAAATTTATACATGTTAAACATATTTTAATCATGTAAAAAGTTTTTCTAAATTACTTCTGTTAAAATTTGATTAAAAAATAAAGATTTTGTGTTGTAACAAATATTGTTGAAGCAGGTAAGAAAGTGTGAACAAGACTCACAAAATTTGTACATATATGATATGGAAGCTGTAATACTTTGTAAACACAACAAACACCCCACAGCATATTTGCTTCAAATTAACATGTTATAGCATGTTGGTTACGTTATTAAAATTTGTACAAAGAAAAGATTAATTAATAATATTGTTATTTTCTTTAGTGAATGGATAGCCAGTAGAATCCTAAATTCAGTTGGCGGTGTAATGTATCACAGTTAGGTACTGCATGCACTATAGCCAATTTTGATTTTTTTTTTAATAATTATATTTTGAAAAAAAATTCACAAATAATTATATTTCAGAGAAAATTACATAAATTATTATGTTTCAGAAAATTTTATAAATGAGAAGTCATTTCAATTGACACCTACACTTTAATTTAAAGGAGAAGCGTCATCTCACTTGACGCTTAAGTGTTAAAAGTGTGTCCTAAGTTAAGTGAGATGGCGCCTTAGTACAAAGGAAACTATTTTTTTTTGTTTTTTATTTTAAATGCGGGACATTACATAAACAATATAGGATCACGAAAATTCGACTTTTTATTTACACAAAATGATTACATAAAAAAATTACAAAATAATTAGTGGTCCCCCGAAACCCGTTAACGACCCGTGGTTCCACATCCGCGTCCTCGCATGTCCCGTGGTGGGTTTCGTCGTGTATCTTGTTGTGGTAGGGTCGATGGCCCAACGAAGTCAATGCGTTCCGGATCCATGAAATCGGTCAGATCTCCATATCTAGAAGATTCGCTTTGGTACAATCAGTTACCCATACACTCAAAGTTTGGTCGTCTTGGTGGTGGGTGAGGTTCCATGGTTGACCTATAGCACTAGTCGTCTGAGTAAGGGGGTAGAAAGAAAATGAATCATGGGGTGTTTGGTATTGAGAATGTTGGGTGCTTTGGTGATGTGGTGGTTGATGGTAAGTTGGGTCGGTTGGGTCATATTCTTTGGAAAATCCCAAATCAGGGCTAAGGTTAGATGTTGAAGGGTCCATATTGGGATATGGAGAAGACTGGAATTGTGTGTGGGGCATGCAGGTATATTGGTATTGTGATTGAAATTGTGGTTGGGTGTGGGGCATATGTGGGTATTTGTATTGAGCTGGCGATTGTGGCTGGTTGTGGGGCATGTGGGTGTATTCGTATTGTGGTGGTGATTGTGGTTGGGTGGTTGTGGATCTGTTTTGTCGGGGAGGTTGGTGGGAGGTTGATGTGTGTTGGGTTTGTTGTTAGGGAAATGAGGGTCGTGCCCATTGTGTTTGTGGGTCAACCAAATACCTTAGATGAGACACATGCATTTCTGGGTTACTAACCGATTTTTACCAAGCTAAATATTGAATCGTGTGTCGCATATTACCATAGTTGAGGAAAACTGGGAATTGCAAGATATGTCGGTGACATCTCTGCTACATCTTACACCATTATGGAGCAAAATCTTTCCAATTAGTAAGACCACATTGGGCGTCGATCCTTTTGAGATGCCACGGGGACAAACAAGTTGGATCGCAGGGTATCTTTTGATGCATTCCAAACTGCATCTTGACACGGTAGTTGCGATGCATCTCCACAATATTGAACCGTATGATTGCAGTCTTTGCGCTCCAAATTGCTGCATCCTCAGAGTTTGATTCATGGTTCAAACCCAAATACGATCTCCAGATAAACTGTGGATAAAATTAAATCAGCTTAATAAAAACGTAATAAATAAATAATTTAAAAGTAGAAAAGTTCAAAGGTATGACGTACATCATCCGGGCCAAAGTGATCCAATAAATTACGATATAGAGCGGCATTAAATCATGGAGTCTTTCCGTAATCCATACCCGTCACGCAGTACCTAAACGAATTGTAAAATAGTTTATTTATCATATATTTGGTGAACAGATGAATAATAAATGATATTAGTCATTGACTTACTTTGTTGCGTATGGGAAAACGAATGTGTTGTTGTTGATGGGGTTTAGGGACTCTATTCTCCACCAACCCCAGGCATGAAGTAAGAAAGCGCATCCATAAAAAGTATATTTTTCCTTGGTTGTATTTTTACAGAAGGAACTGTATAGATGGGCTAAAACAGCAGAACTCCAACTATACTTTCTAGTTTTTTAAAAGTTTCTAGGTAAATTTAAATACATGAAATTTACACTATTCCCCGTACTTTCGGGAAATAAAAAGGTTCCAAAAAGTATCATTATATAATTTCTAGCTTTTACTACTTTAGCTAGCTCGGAGGAATTTTCGTTCAACTCCAGAGTCGCATAATGATTTTTGAGTTCAGTAAGTAGTATACCTTGGCCTCTAGTACCACCACCTTCAACCATATCCTTACCCAACAATTCCTTGCATAGAGAATTGGGATGTTGAACCGACCCGTTAACCGCCTTACCGTCGATAGGGAGACCCAATAACATGTACATGTCCTCTAGTGTGATGGTACATTCACCTATTGGTAGATGAAATGTGTGTGTCTCGGGTCTCCACCTTTCCAATATTGCAAGTATGAACTTTAAATCAATCGTGCAGTTGGAGATCTTTATAACATTTCTAAAACCTGCATATTCGAGATATGGCACAATCAACGGGTCAGGAGCAATGTAGTTGTGTGACCAAGTTCTGAATCTTTTAGTATCCTAAATTCAAAATGTAAAAAGTGTAAGAGTCTATAAGATGTATAAATCATTAATAATATTATTTTAAAACATTATAAGTATACAAGAAAATTTGAGAATTTATAAAAACTTACAAACGCTGCAATATTGTCCCTTGTGCCTCTGTGAGAATCGCCCATTGTGAGAAAAACCATAGTTGAAATTGTATGAGATAATGAAAGAATTTGTAGAAGAGAGTGAGATGATTGTTGAAGTAAAACAAGTATGTGAGGCTCTGTATTTATAGGCAAAATTTTATCACGGGGTGAATAAATGAGGTGGGTGGTGGGTGCATGCATGCATGATAAGTGTCACTCTTGCAGTGTAGGTGCAGATTAGGTGGTAGCCTTGGGGAAGGCATATTTGCATGCATGTAATACGATTGGACATGTAGGGAGGCACCATTTAACTTGACAAATGAGTAAAAAATTGAAAGGTGTTGTCATCCCAGTTGGAGAATTAGAGGTGGCATGAGTTGCAGTGTAGGTGCAGGCTAGTTGACAGCCTTGGGGAAGGAATCTCTGCATGCATGTAATACGATTAGACATGTAAGGAGGCGCCATTTGACTTGACGAATGAGTACAAAATTGAAAGGTGTCACCATCCCAGTTGGCGAATTAGAGGTGGCATGGGTTGTAGTGTAGGTGCAGGCTAGTTGACATCCTCGGGGAAGGAATATCTGCATGCATGTAATACGATTGGACATGTAGGGAGGCGCCATTTAACTTGGAGAATGAGTAGCAAATTGAAAGGTGTCGTCATCCTAGTTGGCGAATTAGAGGTGGCATGGGTTGCAGTGTAGGTGCAGGCTAGTTGACAGTCTTGGGGAAGACATCTCTACATGCATGTAATACGATTGGACATGTAGGGAGGCGCTATTTGACTTGGCAAATGAGTACAAAATTGAAAGGTATCACCATCCCAGTTGGCGAATTAGAGGTGGCATGGGTTGCAGTGTTGGTGCAGGCTAGTTGATAGCCTTGGAGAAGGCATCTCTGCATGCATGTAATACGATTGGACATCCCAATTGGAGAATTAGAGGTTACTTACTGTTGTTTTATTCAAATTTAGTACAACCTATTTAATCCTACATTTATCAAAACACTTTTACACTCAATCACTCAAACACTCGAACATTCAAAAATTTAAACAATCAACTTTCAAACACTCAAACCTCTAAACCTTCAAACATTCAAACACAATGGCCTCTGCACCACAATATGTGATCAGTGCATATTTCAACGATGAGACATACATTTGTCCCACCTCTAGGTTTTTATTTAGAGACACTGAGAACATCTGATTTTGTTTAAACAGGAAAGCCAATTTCTTGTATTTCAAAAAACGATTGGAGGCCAAACTTGGACGAGATCCCGTGACACAAATCATTTATCAGAATCCTTTTTTTTTGTGACAACCAAATAATATTTTATAAGGTTGAGTTTTAAGATGATGAGGACCTTCAGAATATGTTTTTCAGTCATGAGTATTCTGGATACGACTCTATTGAGTTGTACATTGTGCTACGAGAGCCTCAGCTGTCACAAGTGGTTGATCCTCTCGAGTCCGAACAAGCAGAAGTAGATGTCGTTGACGAAGAAGAAGAAGATGACGAGTTAGATTTTGACGACATAGTCAACGAGGATTCTGAAGACGATGGGATACCCGGTATACCTCCGAACGAGATCTACACACCACCTCCACACATGACAAACTTCAACATGGGTAGAGATGAACCCTCATTTGATTTATTTTTCAATCTGTATATGCAGTCAGATGAAAACTTATAAGAGTAAGACAAATTTCGTAATAGAGAAGATTGTATCCGAGCCATAAAAAAGTTTCACATGCTCAACTCTGTCGATTTTAAGGTAGATCGTGTAAATCCAGAAAGGTACAAGCTCATGTGTCTCCACCCAGATTGTATATTCAAGCTCACTACATCATATAAATTAAAAGGTGATTGTTGGGTCATAGGTTCTATGTCCATCCACACGTGCATCAATTCTACTCAATTACAGGATCAACAAAAACTAAATTATGATCTCATATGTCAAGAAATCCTACCTCTCGCCAGCGATGACCCATCATTGAAGGTAAAAACCATAATCTCTCACATCACTACGGTATATAACTATACTCCGTCATACCGAAAGGTGTGGCTAGCAAATACCAAGGCGAATGAAAAGGTATATGGAAACTGGGAGGAGTCATACAGAGAACTTCCTCACTACCTGAATGCACTTCAGTCTTATTCTTCGGGTACTGTTTATATTATGGAAACACTTCTGTCATACGCCCTAGATGGTACTCAAGTCACCGGAAATGGAATATTCAGTCAACTGTTATGGGCTTTTCAACCTTGTATCACAGGGTTTGCATCATGCAAACCTATTATTCAAATTTATGGGACTTGGTTGTATGGGAAATACAAAGGCACACTATTGATGGCAGTTGCACTAGATGGCAACAACAACATTTTCTCAATTTCCTTTGCTCTACTCGAAGGAGAGACTGGTGGTTCTTGGAGTTTCTTTCTCAAGAATCTCCGAACACATGTGGCTCCTCAACCAGATCTCTGTTTGATCTCCGATAGACATGCATCTATTGAGAGTGCATACAACAATCCTGCAAACGGTTGGTATGACCCTCCTTCTACGCATGTCTATTGCATTAGACATATCGTCCAAAATTTCACGAGGGAGATCAAAGACAAAGCTCTTAGGAAAATGGTTATGAACGCAGGGTATGCATTAACACAACCTACGTTCAAACACTATCGTAACGAGATCAGATTGTCAAATCCGGATGCAGGTAGGTGGATCGATAATATTCCGGCACAGAAATGGACTAAGTCATACGACAACGGACAATGATGGGGCCACATGACAACAAATCTGATTGAATCCATGAATGGGGTATTCAAAGGCATATGAAACCTCCTAGTAACAGCTTTGGTTAAATCAATATATTTTAGGATGACTTCGTTGTTTGCCAAAAGAGGTGAAATATGGAATGTTGTCTTGCAATCGGGATAACTATGGAGTGAAAGCTGCATGAAGTATATTAAGGCAGAAAGTGCCAAAGCCAACACCCATATGGTTATACGGTTCGACCGACACAGCCACAACTTCATTGCCAAAGAGACAATCGACCACAACGAGGGGCTGCCAAGACAAGAGTATAGGGTTATACTACCTTCTCGTTGGTGCGATTGTGGAAAGTTTCAAGTCTTTCGTATGCCTTACTCTCATGTCATTGCGGCATGTGCCTATACTCATCAAGACGCATTACAACTTCTATCTCCCATTTACAAGTTTGAAACATTGCTCAACGTATACAACAACTTCCCATTGGTAGCGGAACTTGATTATTGCCCTGCATGCAACGGTGAAATAGTATGGCATAACGACCAAATGCGAAGGAATAAAAAGGGTCGTCCCAAAAGCAAGCGCATCACAACTGAAATGGACCCACTTGACAAGCTAGAAAGAAAGCGTGGTTTATGTCGTCAGGTCAGACACAATCGCAAAAATTGTCTGACTCGGGCTACTAGCTCAACCACATAAAAATTGTATGCAAAATATCTTTACTTTTTTAAGTTCTTAACATTACGGTTTTTCATTAAGATCATTTGTTACAATAAACCTTGAGCAAGCAACAAATAAAAACACGATAAAACGTCTAAGAAATTACAACTGTTAAAATAATTTCATCTGACCCATGCATCATCAATATTACATCTCCGTCTATTTTGACTTCCTCCAACCAAAAATTAAGTCTTCCTGTTGTAAGTGAGGTGACTGTTCTTCTTCGCTGGATCCTTCTAATTTGTTCCCCATCCTCGATGTCTCCTTCTAGCCATCGCATCAATTCTCTCTTCAGACGCTCCATGAAGTGAATGTGCCAAAATTTCATTTTCATCGGAGGTTTGGTGCCCGAGAAAATAACGCAACCATCTCTAGTAAAAATCATTGGAGATGTCTGTTGGCTGAAGATTTTGATAATGTTATTTAGAATTCAAAAAGAGCTAGAAGTTCTGATCGAAATGGAATTAAAACACCACGCTTCGAAATTGCGGAAGCAGTGTTTCGAATGAGTGTGTCAAAGCTTGAAGCTTCGAACGGTGATCTTGGGAGCGTATCCAAAGGGATCTCGAAACAGCAGCGAAGCTAAGTCTGAGAAGAGCGTTCGAAGCAGAGAAACACCAAAGCATTTGAAATTTAAATGAAAGCGGGACTTTCAAAGTTTGAAAGTTATGTGTTGGAGCATTTGAGGACACGTGGAAAGATGAAAGGAGCATTGTCTTGCATGTTCGAAACGTGGCATGATCTTGTAGCAAGACCGTTAGGGTCGAATTAGTATAAATAGAAGTCTTAGTGTTAGGATTTCAGTGTGTCATATCTGTTATACAAAATACTCAATAACATTCAAACTACCACATGGCAAGGGAAACGAATGCAAGAGAGATGTATGTATGATAGCACCATGTATTTCTAATTTAATAAAAGCCTTTTTACTATTTCCAGCACTTTCCTTCTTTTTCTTTCTGTCGAATAACATTTACAAGTTTCTTTATCTACTGTCTTTTCATTTCAAGGCCTTTTCTTTAAAGTTTTACATTTTACTGCATTCTTTATATTTCGAAGCACTCTATATTTCAGAGAACTTTTACGCTCTCAATACCTTTACTTTCAAGTATTATTCTTCAAGCATGTACTTTCACTTAAAGTCATTCCTAGATTTCTTGCATTAAACGCTTTCTTCACATTTTAAACTTCCACATTCCAGAAACCTTTTATGTTAAATGTTTTATGGGTCGAAACCAGTTACTTCATCTTCCATACAGTTTTATATGTCTTTTCAATCAGCATTACAATTAGCAATCATTCGTATAACTTAGTTTTCACATACATTTTGACCATATTTTAAACTCTTAGAGAGAGGGATCGAAGTAAACCAAACATTTGTACAATGGCACCCATGAATAATTGTTCGATTGTGAGAGTAACCTTGATATCCAAGGAGTCCTAGGATCAATCTAGTCGATCCTGTGAGTTACCAAAGAGATTGAGTAGCGTTAATAAAGATTATTCGATAGTTTGGAAGACTAGCGGTTGTTTACCAGAAATCACTGGAAACAAATTGGCACACCTGGTGGGACCAATAGTTGGATATCAGAATTAAGGATTGTCGAGACATAGCCATCCCAGAAACGTAGGAACCTAAGAAGTTTGCTGTTTTATGAACCTGAGAAGTGGTAAGATAACCAACAGCAACCAACCTTTATCCAGAAGAAAACGTTTGGACAAAATGTCTAATTCAGACAATCAACAGGGAGACCAAGGTGGCCCACAGGCAACAGGTACTAACGCGTCCATTTCGAGCGGAGCATCTAATGTAATCCCTTCGAATGCACAGGCTGTTGCATCTTCAACCAGTAACATGGCCACCAACGGAGTAAGTGGCGTATCAACCAACAGTTCGATCTTAGGAAATACTGGAACTATGGGCTACCCTGGGGGATTCGTTCCGCCACCTGGGACACAATCCCATTTCGCATCTCCATCAACTAGACCACCCGGCTTCGATGGGAATAGAATTAGAAGTTCTTCTTACGGAATGCCAACATCTTTTATGGCAGGTTTACACAATTCCACATCAAATTCATCCCCACAACTAGGATCTGGGTCTGGGGCAAACCAATTTATGTCAAATAACCAAGGGTCAGTGGGTTATAGCACGTTGCCTATCCTAACCACAGATAACCAGTTGGCTTTTAGGCAATTGATGGATGAAAGCAACCACAATATGATAGGGGTGTTAGCGCAAACCATGCAGGAAATATTCGCCCCAATAGTTCAGAATGTGACTGTGACGAACAGGGAAAACGCTGACAATATGAGTCGAATAGCAGATTTCTTTGCTCCCACAGAAAGGCGTAGGCAGAACCAGGCGGGATTTCGAACAAACGTGCCTGTTATAGAACAAATTGCCAACGACCCAATTCATAGACCACCCATTGAAGAGGTTAACTTAGGGGCCAGAGCACCAAGGTTAGAAGCCCCAATAATGCCGGGCCCACAAAGGGAAGTTATGGAACCAGGGGCAAGGATCGAAAGACCAGAAGCCCCAGAATTCCGAGGAGAACAACCTAGGGGAGTTGTTTTGGTTGGTCGAAACCAAGATGCCGATGCTGTCGTTCATAGGATTCGAAACGATAACGTCTTGGCAGAAAATAATCTGACCACCATGATAGAGAGGATCATGACCCAAAACGGCCTCAATATGGGAATGAGGAGGCCAAATTACGCGTCTCCTATATTAGATTGTATAATGCATACTGATTTACCAAGGGGATACAAAGTCCCTAAATTTACAAAGTTCGCTGGGGATACCAACGAGTCAACAGTCGAACACATAGCGAGATATTTAACCGA
This sequence comes from Vicia faba, assembly GCA_948472305.1. NCBI lineage: Eukaryota > Viridiplantae > Streptophyta > Magnoliopsida > Fabales > Fabaceae > Vicia > Vicia faba. The sequence continues at coordinate 1,615,884,674 of OX451736.1, read as the reverse complement.
AGCGGGGGATATAGCCAATAATGAAGATCTTAGAATCAAATATTTCCCAAGTTCCTTGACAAAAAATGCCTTCACTTGGTTTACCACGTTGCCTCCTGGGTCTGTTGACACTTGGACCCTTTTAGAAAGATTATTCCATGAACAATTTTACATGGGACAATCGAAAATAAGTCTGAAGGAATTGGCCAGTGTTAAGAGAAAGTTCACTGAACCCATTGATGACTATTTGAATAGATTTAGGCTGTTAAAATCCAGATGTTACACAGTAGTGCCTGAGCATGAGTTAGTCGAAATGGCCGCTGGGGGATTGGATTACTCTATTCGAAAGAAATTAGATACTCAGCATTTGAGGGATATGGCTCAGTTAGCCGATAGGGTTCGACAGGTCGAAAGACTAAAAGCCGAAAAAGCCCGAGTCTTTAAGAATAGTAAGAAAGAAAGGATTTCCTATGTTGGAACTGAGGAAGCAGAAGAATATCCTGAATTCGAATTCGAAGAGGTCGAAATCGACCTCGCTGAATTAAAACAGGCCCCGCCTTACTCCTGCAAAATGTTAGTTCCTACGAAAGGGAAAGATATTGTTGAAAATGAGAAAAGTGATAAGTTTCCAAAGAAGGTTTACACCTTCGATGTCACTAAATGTGACGAAATCTTTGACTTGCTTGTCAAAGATGGCCAACTAATTGTGCCATCAAATGTCAAAATACCCCCTTTGGACCAGAGGAAGAAAAGGGGATTTTGCAAATATCATAGTTTCCTAGGCCACAAGACCTCACAATGTTTTCTTTTCAGGGATTTGATTCAAAACGCAATCAAAGATGGCAGATTAAAGTTTGCTGATAAGATGAAGATGAAAGTGGACGAAGATCCTTTGGACGTCGCAGACACCAACTACTCCGAGCCTGCATGCATTGGAGAAGTCAACATGGTGGAAATTGATCGAAGCGACACCCTAACTGGAGAGAAGGACATTGAAGTCGAAAACTGGGTGATGGTCGAAGTCAGCGAGGAAGTCACTGAAGGCATCCAGAATACACCAGACACTTCGATTGCTGGACCTGTGGCTGTTGCAGGAGAAACCCAGGCTACTGAAGGCCAAGGGGATCACAACGAAGGATTTACACAAGTCACTGAGGGCTTGAGTTTGGAATTAGAGAAAGTACAAATTACGCAGCCAGTCCCCTCTCAGAAGGAAATATGGGACACTCTAGGGGAACCCAGTGGAAAATATGACTATCTGGTCAAATATTCTGCCCCAGAAAGTTCGAGGGTCCAGATCGAAGATATAAAGCCCACAGGATGGGGCGATGACGAAACAAAAGAGGGGGATTTGGAAATAAATATGGTGGACATGGAAAGACCCCGTTCTGAGATGAAGGAAGTGGAAAAATACTTAGAAAAAGAAAAGCATAGGATGGGGGACAATCACGCTGGAGATGATACTCTCAAAGACTATCTCATGTCATGCCACAAAGGAGATCCAGGCATGATACTGTGCCCTAGGTGCAGCATCCTCTGCAACCAAAGAATTGCTGCAAATTTCGAAAGGGTACAGAGGGCTCGAACTGGCAACAATTGGCGCCAGGATAACCAACTCTTTAGATGCTACCCCAAGGCTGGAGAGAGTTTATTGGAGTTTATTTTTCGCTGCTACAAGGGGGCAACTAAGTGCTTGGTGTGCCCAAGATGTTCCGCTGTATATGACCAAAGCATGGCTAGGGCCTTCGAAACGATCCCCTTCGCCCCTTGCTGGAGCCATCAAGAAACTGCCCAGATGGGTCCGCGTTTCGACAGCATATACAAACAGCGAAGACCTGATAGCCCTCACCCCAAAGTTGCTCGAAGAGTGACTTTCAAACTCCCTGCTGAAGTGCCAACCGATAGATGGCTGCAAGCCAGAAATGACAAAGGCAAAGACAAATGGAGGAATGCTGAACGAAATGCACGCCATGCTGTGACATACAGGAGGCAATTCAACACACAAAAGAGGGAGGAAGTCAGATTAGAAAATTACAAAGGAAGGAACCCCATGTCAAGATCCCAGTGGCGCAGACAGCAAAGGATTCGAAAGGCTGAAAGAGAAGCTGTGGCAAACAAAGGGGATACTTCAACAAAGATACAAGGTGAATCGAGCACCAACAAGCCAAAAAGTCAGACGGAAGAGAAACCTCCAGTCAACAGAAGGCTTTTTTCTGAAGATCAACAAGACGGACCAAAGGAATACACTCCAGGCCCGGAAGAGGACGAAGATATGATAACAGATAACTTCGAATCGGAGGGGGAGTCTTCATTTAACCTGAACTGTAACGTAGTGTCTGTGCTTCCCTGCGAATTCGGGCAAGAAACCGAAATCAATGAATATGAGGAAGAAGACACCACAGATTTAATGAAACATAGGCCCGTATGCTACTACGTGATGGACAATGGGGCTGTTGAAGAACAAAATGCGTTCTTCGAACGTCCAGAGCCTACAATGAAGAATCATCTCAAACCTCTTTTCATTCGGGCGAAAGTGGGTGTCCATGGTGTGAACAAAGTTCTAGTGGATGGGGGTGCTGCAGTCAATCTGATTCCCCATTTCATGCTAAAAAGGTTGGAAATCCGCGAAGGGGATATCAAGCCCCATAATATGGTTCTATCCAATTATGAAGGAAAAGTGGGTAAAACACTGGGGGTGGTCCAGTTGGAATTAACAATAGGCTCAAGTTGCAGGCCCACCATGTTTATGGTTATCGAAGCCAAGGCCAACTATAACCTACTGCTAGGAAGAGAGTGGATCCATGGCGTGGGAGCAGTTCCTTCGTCAATGCATCAACGACTAGTCCTGTGGAGAGATGACGGAATCGTGGAAAACATCGAAGCAGACCAGAGTTACTTTATGTCAACTGTCAATCTAGTTGACAAAAGGGATTATGATAAAAATCTGGCAAAGATTGCTCCATGTGTTCCAAATGATGAGATGAATGAAACTAGAAATGCCCACTACTACATGACACTTCGTCATGATGGACTCTACTGGGATAGAACAATAATTAGTGAAGAAGAGGAAGTTGAAGGTGCTATACCAAAACGGCCAGCAGGCTGGGACTTCGACAACCTTAACCATGACTGAGTCTACCTTTTTCGAAAGGATTTCGGCCTATATGGCTGAGAATGAATCAAAAGCGGCCTTAGAGGCTGAAATAAATGAATCATTTGAAAAAACGAATGAAGTTAGTGGGGGGGGTTCGAAATGCTCACCCAGCGAAGAGTTGGAGATGGATCAAAGGTTGGATGCCATCTATGACAAAGAACCCTTAGGCTTCGAAAGGGATCCCGTAAACTCAGGTGTCAAAATGTTGGCACAGGACCCGCTTGAAGAAGTCAACCTAGGGGATGACAAAACAAAAAGAGTAACTTACGTAAGTGCCAAACTTAGCCCAGGCCTCAAGGAAAAAGTGATCGAAATCCTTAAGGAGAACAAAGATTGTTTCGCATGGGATTATGATGAGATGCCTGGTTTAAAGAGGGAGTTGGTCGAACATAGGCTGCCAATCAAAGATGGCAAGAGGCCCATCAAACAAACTCCCAGAAGATTCGCGCCAGCGGTTCTCACAAAAATTAAAGCTGAGATCGAAAGGTTGCTGCGTTGCAAATTCATCAGAACAACAAGGTACGTCGAATGGTTAGCAAACATAGTACCTGTTATCAAGAAAAATGGTTCTTTAAGGATTTGCATAGATTTTAGGGATTTAAATACTGCAACCCCTAAGGATGAATATTCCATGCCCGTGGCAGAAATGCTAGTAGATTCTGCTGCAGGATTCGAATACTTGAGCATGTTAGATGGATACTCTGGATATAACCAGATTTTCATTGCTGAAGAAGATGTTGCAAAAACAGCATTTCATTGCCCAGGAGCCTTAGGCACCTACGAATGGGTGGTGATGCCTTTTGGTTTAAAAAATGCTGGGGCAACTTATCAAAGGGCGATGAATTCAATCTTTCATGACTTTATCGAAACCTTCATGCAGGTGTATATTGATGATATAGTCATCAAATCTATATCTGCAGAAGCACATTTGCATCATTTAAGCCAATCATTCGAGCGAATGAGAAAACATGGCTTAAAAATGAATCCCCTTAAATGTGCATTTTTTGTGCAGGCTGGAGATTTTCTTGGTTTTGTGGTCCACAAGAAAGGAATTGAAATCAACCAGAACAAAACCAAAGCCATAATGGAGACGAAAGCACCTGCGTCAAAAAGGGAGTTGCAATCTCTGCTAGGGAAAGTTAACTTCCTCAGAAGATTCATTTCGAACCTGAGTGGAAGGACTCAAGCTTTCTCTCCGTTACTTCGCCTGAAGCAAGGTCAAGCCTTCGAATGGAACGAAGCTCACCAGGAGGCGTTTGACAAAATAAAAGAATATCTTTCCCAGCCTCCTATGTTGTCTCCACCATCATGGGGGAAGCCCATGAGATTGTACATATCTGCCTCTGAAGTTAGCATAGGTAGTATGTTAGCACAAGAAGATAACAATGGCGTCGAAAGAGCCATATACTATCTAAGTAGAGTGCTGAATGATGCAGAGACCAGATATAGCAACTTAGAAAAGCTATGTCTCTGTTTGTATTTCTCTTGTATGAAACTCAAGTATTATATAAAACCTGTTGATGTTTATGTTTCGTCTCACTTCGATGTCATTAAACATATGCTCTCAAAGCCAATAATGCATAATAGAGTTGGAAAGTGGGCTCTGGCCTTAACAGAATATTCATTGACGTTCATGCCCTTAAAAGCTATGAAAGGTCAAGTGATTTCTGATTTCATTGTGGATCATTCGTTGGTTGAGCAGACAAGCATGAGTTACGTCGAAATACAACCTTGGAAATTGTACTTCGATGGTTCAACCCACAAGAATGGAAGTGGTGTTGGAGTCCTTCTAATTTCTCCTGAAGGAATTCCAACAAAATTCAAGTATAAATTGGACGGTCCTCGTTGTTCGAACAACGAAGCTGAGTATGAAGCGCTCATTGTTGGACTTGAAGCTTTGTTGGAATTGGGGGCAACCAGAGTCGAAATTAAAGGAGATTCTGAGTTGGTGGTCAAACAAATCACAAAAGAATATAAGTGCATAAAGGAAAATCTAATGATATACTTCGTCATAGTCAATAGGCTATTGAGAAAGTTTGAATACATGGATATTCAACACATACCAAGATTAGAAAACCAAGAAGCAAATGACTTAGCGCAGTTGGCTTCAGGTTATAGAGTATCTACCAAGAATCTTAAGGATTTGGTCGAAATAAGGGGAAGAGTTATGGCTACTAGATTCACACCATCGGATCTGGAAAGTATGAGATTGGGATATGCCGAGAAACAGGGATTCGAAATTCTAGCCATAAATACTTTGTCAGATACAGATTGGCGAAGTCCATTAAAGAGTTATTTAGCAGACCCAACTCTAAAGTAGATAGAAAAACAAAATATAGAGCATTGTCATATCTCCTCATGGGGAACGAATTGTTCAAAAAGACCCAAGAAGGTGTTTTATTGAAATGCCTAGGAGAGAGTGAGGCATATTTAGCATTGTCCGAAGTCCATAATGGGGCATGTGGGGCACACCAAGCAGGCCATAAAATGAAATGGTTGCTATTTCGATATGGTTTGTATTGGCCTAGCATGCTTAAAGATTGCATAGACTTCGCGAAAGGATGTGAGGAATGTCAGAAACACGCAGGAATTCAACACGCCCCTGCAAGTGAGCTGCATTCGATCATCAAACCATGGCCATTCAGAGGATGGGCATTGGACCTGATAGGCGAAATAAATCCTGCTTCGTCCAAAGGTCAGAAATATATCTTGGTAGGAGTAGATTATTTTACCAAATGGATTGAAGCTATACCTTTGGTAGTTGCTGATCAAGAGGCAATTATCGAATTTATACAAAAGCACATTATCTATAGGTTTGGATTACCAGAAAGTATAACTACAGACCAAGGTTCCGTATTTACTGGTAGAAAGATGCAAGGATTTGCCCAAGAAATGGGGTTTAGATTGCTAACATCAACCCCATATTATGCTCAAGCAAACGGACAAGTCGAAGCGGCAAACAAAGTAATAATAGGATTAATCAAGAAGCATATTGGCAAGAAGCCAAAAAATTGGCACAAAACTCTGGACCAAGTGTTATGGGCTTGTAGAACATCTCCAAAGGAAGCCACTAACACTACTCCTTTCCAACTTACATTCGGCCATGATGCAGTGTTACCAGTAGAAATTCATCTGCAATCAGTTCGAATACAGAAACAAAACGAAATTCCAGCCGCGTTATATTGGGAAATGATGATGAATGAATTAGTTGAATTGGACGAAATTAGATTACGTGCGTTGGAGATTTTGATGAGGCAAAAAGAAAGAGTGGCCAGAACATACAATAAGAGGGTGAAGAAAAAAGTATTCGTTATTAATGACTTGGTTTGGAGAGTCATATTGCCTATGGATAAGAAGAACAAAGCATTAGGTAAATGGTCACCTCATTGGGAAGGACCTTTTCGAGTACTAAAAGTTTTCTCTAACAATGCCTACGAAGTCGAAGAACTCTTAGATGATAAACGTGTCCTAAAGGTTAATGGGAAATATTTAAAGAAATATAAACCAAGCCTGCGGGAAATTCGAATAGTAACAACGTAAACAAAGTATTATAAAAAAGCCAAGATGGCAAGATAAGAATGCCAAAATGGCGTTGTTCGAATATTACATTGAAAGAACCAAAGTTATGGTCAGATAGACAAAAAATCTAGAAATAAACATTATTTTTCAATCGAGTAAAGGTACTTCGAAATGTTTCAAGTCTCTGCTGAGCAAACCGCCTGGCACCTTCCAAGGTTGCCACTTCTCCTTTAAGTTGTTCTGCAGTCTCCATTTCTGCAAGCCCCCGGTTGAGAAGCTCTTCGAATTGGTTACCTGCAGGATTAGTTTCGAAGGCTAGTTGTTGTTCCTTAGCCTCCTTAACTTTCTGCTGAAGTTCCAGAATCTGCCTTTCCCAAATAAGAATGGACTCAGCTCGAGCCTCATATTCAGTTTTTGCCTGCTTCAGATGCATAGCCTGATCTTCAGCTTCTTGAGAAAGCTTCGAAGCTTGTTCATAGGCGGCATCCATAGCAATGCGTTTCTCGTGAACCTTCTTGGCAGCAGATTCGTCTTGGAGAAGATAGCCAGTTACGTTGTCCAGCAAATTCTGAAGATCAAACAAGAGAGTACTAACTGGCAAAGAGCAGCTGGAGAGATTAACCTTTGTAAGCAGCTCCTTCATAGTATAGCAAGCAGTACTATCTTGCTTAAGCACTTCGAAGATATCCACATTGAGAATAGTTCTCCTAATTTTGTTGAGAAGAACAACTCTTTCATCTGTGGGAAGAGGATAGCTGGTTGAACTTGCGCCAGCCCTAGCGAGTGGGATGTCCCTCTGGGCCAACTTTGCCTTCATGTACCCAATAGGGTCATTTCGCCTCAGAAGTGCCAGTGCCTCGTCAGTCATTCGAGACGGAGAGGATTGGGGGAATTCCACGCGTAGGGGAACCTCGTTTGTTTCAACCTCTGGGTTTTCGTTGATTGTATCACCATCCCCTTCATTTGCTTCGTGCTCTTGGTCTTCTTCATCCTCTACCAAATCTACCACTTCGATACCATCCTTTTCACCGCTATGTGCATTAGACTCCGTCTCGGCAGTCGAACCATCATTGTCATTTTCCCCATCATTGGCGTTTTCCTCCTCAGATTCTTCGTCTGCAGATTCTTCGAATCCTTGTCCAGAATCAGCTTTTTCCTCTTCAGTCTGAGTATCCTTTGGATCCTCTTGAAGAGTTTCAAGAGGGGACTTTTGAAGAACCCTTTGTGAATCCTCTGCAGACGTTTGAGGTATGGTTTCGTTCACCTCTTTCAGAGGAATGGAGGTACCTTGGTCATCTGGCTGCTCAGAAGTTCCAGCCAAAACCGCCACGTTGGAAGAACCTTTGTTTTGGACCAAATTGCTGGAATCTCCTTGAGGAGAGGAGTTAAGCGGAACAGCAGCCCTGGACGGTGAGGTCGAAATAGTAGAAGTGGGATTCAGGATGTTCTGCAAGGAGCAGCAAAGTGTTAAAGGATGACACTCACCAAGGTAATAAGAAGTTAAACATTTTTAGAAGAAGTTCGATTTACCTGTGGCCCCTCAGAAGAGAGGTTGCTAGCTATGCGTTCCAACTGTGGGTTGGAGGTCGAAGGTGGATTTTTGGATTTTGGTGAGGGAGCAGCATCCCTGGAGTCGAGTCCAGAGACACTAGTAGGAACAATACTTTTTGGTGTAGCTTTCTTTAGCTTCTTCTTCGAAGCAATGTTTGAGTTTCCTCCAGCAGTCAGATCTTCCCCAGTGGTGCTTGGTTTCCGCTTCTTGGGAGTAGTGGGGGGAAGCTTGTTGGTCTGAACGAATTTTAACGAAGTTAGATATAAAAGGATTGAGTGAATTCGTAGCATAAAAAACTAAGTGATTACCGTTGGAATTGGGGCACTTGTTGTTGTTGGCGTTGTTGTTGTTGGTGTAGTTGCAGCAGCAGTAGTCGTTTCGGGTGGATTAGTCTTTTCGGTAGTTTCGATGGAGGCTTGAGAGGCACTCCCTTCCTTCGATTTCGAGGCAGTGGTCTTTATCCTGATAGCTGAAAATCAAAACATTTAAAGCAAAGGTTAAAGATTTGGAAAATAAAAGATATTTGGGAGTTTTTCCCAAGCATTCGCACCTGTGCCTTGATCAGATTTAATTGACATGGCAGAAAGGTCATATCGAAGATGTCCTGGGAAATCATGAAGCCAGTGTCGAGCCCATGTCACAGTCTCAGATGGCTTTGGTTTCCTTTGAAGATATTTGAACATCTCTTTGCAAGTAAACCACCATGGATATGGGGGAAACCAAGCCAGAGCCAGTTCTGAGGTAGGTAATCTGGGAAATTTAGGTGGATGCATTTCGAATGCCAACCTATACCTATCCTCAGGTGACAGCCCTGAAGGAAGTTTTAGCTTGGAAACTTTTTGTTTAAATTTTTCCTTCAAGGTCTCAGCCGCTTGATGCACAGTGGAGTCCAAGCGTGTGGGGTCGTAAGTAGTTTCGAAGTAATTTTGAAAAGCTTTTATTTCTTTGGCATGAGTAAACATACCTTTCTTTGCTGGTACCTGCACATCGAAGGCATCAATTAGTTTCTGTCGAATAGTAAGTGTATCGAACATACAAGTTTGATAAAACTTAATCCACCACTCCAGAAATCCTTTGGCCGCGAGATGAGTAGGTTCGAAGGCTATCAGTTCAAATTGGGCAAAGCCCTGATATTGTTCTTGTTGGATCTTGGCTTCCCTTGCCTTGAAAGTTCGACCAGATGTGATGGCGCTCTCAGTCTGGAACAAAGGTTCAGGAATCAGTTGGCATAGGCCAAACTGCCTCGAAACGAAGTTTGGTTGGTAGGCAAAGAGAAGAATTTGGTTCTTAGCTGGGGTTATCCTTGAAGAGATAAGTCTAGGAAGCAAGAAAGCTCTCCACACATCTTGGATTTCCTTACTCTTGATGGCTTCTGAGAGAGCCATGGTGAACCAAGAAGGTCCATGAGCCCTCGAAGCAAAGGGCGCCATGCTCTCTTCGAACTTGTGTCTTTTTGAGAGTATCAAGATGTACTTCGAAAATTGAACCTTGAAGTCATCCTTGTCATCATTAGGGGTTAGTCTTCGAAGCCTAGTGCCTTCGACTATCCTATCACTTATTTCTGCATCTTGTTCGTCTATGGTGTTGGCAGTTGATAAAGAAGGTTCGAACATGGCGTTGAGCCATAATTGAAGTAACCAAAATGGGCCAGCTAAAAGAATGTTTTTGGAAGTGTGGGATTTGAGGCTCGAAACAGCTGACCTCAGGCTCTCATAGAGGTCAACTAAGAGTAATTCGCTTAGGCACACTTTGCGATTTTCATGTAAATCCCTAGCTAAAGGAATGAACCTACTAGCTACCTGCAGGGATCTACTGCAGAAAACGTACCTAGACAGCCACAGAGTTAAGAAAGCAATGTGTTCTGTGTCAGACACATTATCCCCTTCAGCATGATAATGGCCGATAAATTTGGAGAAGCTGGCTAACTTGACTTCGAAGTCAATTATGCTTGAGTGCTCTTCATTGTCAGGAACATAAGTTTCCCCCACTGGCGACAACCCAGTAATGGCTGCTATATCGAAGAAGGTTGGGGTGATCATTCCACCTGGAAGATGGAAAGTGTTGTAGGTACTATCCCAGAAATAGAGGGACGCAAATAGCAGAGGATGACTATAGGTGAATCCAGGTTTCGACATCTTAATAAGGTTATAAATGCCTAGTTCTTCCCATTGCTGGGATTTTTTGGCTTCTACTTTCGTAAACCAGTTTTGATAAGCAACATCAGCAGTAGGGCAAGATCGGAATGGTTTAAAATTGCTTTTTACATAATCCAAGATAAATGGGTCCTTGGGATGAACAGTTGAGGTTTCTGTGGTATTCGGATTAAGAAATTCTACTGCCCTAGGGGCATCCATTTTGTTGAATAAAGGTTTGAAGTTATAACACACGGGAAAAATGGTCCTGGTGTCCTTTAGTATTTCAAAAACTGTAAGAGGGCCATTTAAGGCTAACCTCTTACCAGCAACATGGGTAGGGATGAGTACCTGTGATGCGTACAACATTTCTTTTTCTTTGGAAATCATTTGAGGAGCAAGAGCAGATTGGCCTTGAATGGTGACGATTTTACTCTCCATAGTTGCTCCTGTAGTTTTTCCCTTCTTCTTGGAGACTTTCTTGAGTTGAGATGATGTGGAAGAAGACATTTTTGTTGTTTGAGAGCTTAGAGCGTTTATGAGAGAAGAAGAGTAAAATTCCAGAGTTTGAAAGGTTTAGAGTGTAAAGAAGGAAAAAGGAAGGTTAAATTGACGTTTTATAATAAGAAGATGAAACATCCACCGAGTGAAAGTATGATACGTGGAGATCATGGATTGGTGTGATGAAGAGGTGGCGAGAAGTTGATATAGGTAATAGGCGTGATTTTAAAAACAATCATTACTTATAACTGCACCATGCTGTGAAGTGACTTTGGGCGGTTAAGGTACCCAAAGGGTGCTATGATTGATGTGACTAGGGTCAAACGCATTAAATGCTATGATGATTCGAAGATCCTATCAAAATCTTGTATAAATGTTTAAAATAGGTATTTCTCAGAGAGATCGAAATACATATTTTAAAGGGGCAATTTGTTGGCTGAAGATTTTGATAATGTTATTTAGAATTCAAAAAGAGCTAGAAGTTCTGATCGAAATGGAATTAAAACACCACGCTTCGAAATTGCGGAAGCAGTGTTTCGAATGAGTGTGTCAAAGCTTGAAGCTTCGAACGGTGATCTTGGGAGCGTATCCAAAGGGATCTCGAAACAGCAGCGAAGCTAAGTCTGAGAAGAGCGTTCGAAGCAGAGAAACACCAAAGCATTTGAAATTTAAATGAAAGCGGGACTTTCAAAGTTTGAAAGTTATGTGTTGGAGCATTTGAGGACACGTGGAAAGATGAAAGGAGCATTGTCTTGCATGTTCGAAACGTGGCATGATCTTGTAGCAAGACCGTTAGGGTCGAATTAGTATAAATAGAAGTCTTAGTGTTAGGATTTCAGTGTGTCATATCTGTTATACAAAATACTCAATAACATTCAAACTACCACATGGCAAGGGAAACGAATGCAAGAGAGATGTATGTATGATAGCACCATGTATTTCTAATTTAATAAAAGCCTTTTTACTATTTCCAGCACTTTCCTTCTTTTTCTTTCTGTCGAATAACATTTACAAGTTTCTTTATCTACTGTCTTTTCATTTCAAAGCCTTTTCTTTAAAGTTTTACATTTTACTGCATTCTTTATATTTCGAAGCACTCTATATTTCAGAGAACTTTTACGCTCTCAATACCTTTACTTTCAAGTATTATTCTTCAAGCATGTACTTTCACTTAAAGTCATTCCTAGATTTCTTGCATTAAACGCTTTCTTCACATTTTAAACTTCCACATTCCAGAAACCTTTTATGTTAAATGTTTTATGGGTCGAAACCAGTTACTTCATCTTCCATACAGTTTTATATGTCTTTTCAATCAGCATTACAATTAGCAATCATTCGTATAACTTAGTTTTCACATACATTTTGACCATATTTTAAACTCTTAGAGAGAGGGATCGAAGTAAACCAAACATTTGTACAATGGCACCCATGAATAATTGTTCGATTGTGAGAGTAACCTTGATATCCAAGGAGTCCTAGGATCAATCTAGTCGATCCTGTGAGTTACCAAAGAGATTGAGTAGCGTTAATAAAGATTATTCGATAGTTTGGAAGACTAGCGGTTGTTTACCAGAAATCACTGGAAACAATGTCATACTGCAAATAACGGAGAAAAAATAAGAAGACAATGCGAGAAAGTATGAAGAATGACGGAGAAACAGAGGATTTATTTATATAAAAAAATGCATTTTGCCCTAGGCGCCAAGTGAGATGGCACCTCCTCTCACTTTTAGAGTACATGCGCCATATCACTTGACTAAAAGAGAGAGTATGTGCCAAGTGAGATGGAGCCTAGGGCAAATGGGCTAGTGCAGGCGCCAACTGGGTTGACTCCTCCTTTGTGGAGTTTTCTGAAACATAGTTATTTGCGTAATTTTCTCCGAAACATGGTTATTTACGTTTTTTTTTTCAAAAGTTGGTTATTGCAAAAAAAAATTCCACATCTTTGTAATATAATTAAATTTTAGTATAAATCTTATTTATTTAATAAAGATTTAAACTCTAATTATTATTGTGTCCTTTAACAACAATCTATGTTATTAAGTGATTTTTTAATACTTGATTAAAATTTTATAAAAGCTCTTCCAAAAAACATAGTTCAAAATTTAATTTATATGTATTATTTACTTACTTTTTCTTAAATTTTTGTTTAAAAAAATTCAAATTAAATAATCTCATGCTAAAATATTTTAAAATTTAGTGTATAAATATTTTATTTGCTCTATCTTTTTTTTCATTTGTGAGTGTCGTATCAGTTCCATCCCGTCGTTTTTAAGGATTGTTGTTCTCTCTTGCTCATTATTCGGCGTGGATCACCATGTGTTATGGTTTCAGTCTTCTTCTTATTCAGTCTGTCCCTCTTCTTAGCGGTTTGATTTGTCAATCTGACACCCTCCTTTACTATGGAACTGCAAGATGTTCAAGACAAGGTCAAATGAAACAGTATTAGAATGAAATTCACATCCCTATAATTTGCATATTCTAAAGATATTTTTGATTGGAGAAAGTAGTCGATCATATAAAATAATCCTGAAAAGAAATTCAAATATTCAACAATAAAATAATTAAGAAAAAACTTGATTTCTATGTGTGAGATGATGATGATATTAAATATGAGTATAAAGACTCAAAATTCCATAATAAGAAAATGTTTGTTAGAAAAGCTAATAGTTCAACAGCCTCTCTCAAGGATTCGTAGATTGAATCCAATATTAGTTGATTTAGGCAAATGTTACGTTCAACATGCAATTGATTCGCCAAAGTTAACAACTTTTTTGCTACGTGAAGAAACTTGTAGCAAAAAATATACCGCGATAATCAAAGAGCCAGGAAATCAATGTGCTCTTCGTCAGAAACTTCCTCAGTAGTTGTGCCGTGATGATAAATAATGTAGTAGGTGAAGGCGGCACAATTAGCATCGAACTTAATGGTATCTTCAGTCATTTCGTAAGGATAAAAGGTTTTTCTAGTTGGTCGAAGAGCAATGATCGCAATAATGTCGAAGAGGGTAAGAGTCATCATTCTGCAAGGAAGATGGAAAGTGTTATGAGAACTGTCCCAAAAATATAGAGAGGCTACTGACCTGATTTGGCTATAATCTGGCCCAACCTTTGGCAGTTGAATCATGTCGAAGATTCCCATATCTTTCCAGACTTGGGCCTTTTTCTTCTTAACTTTGGCAAGCCAATAGAGGTATGGTTCAGGGTCTTTGGTTGAAGACCAATGATCGCAACAATATCGAAGAGGGGGAGGAGTCATCATTCTGCGAGGAAGATGGAAAGTGTTATGAGAATTGTCCCAAAAATATAGAGAGGCTACTGACCTGATTTGGCTATAATCTAGCCCAGCCTTCGGCAGTTAAATAATGTTGAAGATTCCCATATCTTTCCAGACTTGGGACTTTTTCTTCTTAACTTTGGCAAGTCAAGAGAGGTATGGTTCAGGGTCTTTGGTTGAAGACCAATGATCGCAGCAAGGCCGAAGAGGGTAGGAGTCATCGTTCCACAAGAAAGATGGAAAGTGTTATGAGAACTGTCCCAAAAATATAGAGAGGCTACTAACCTGATTTGTCTATAATCTGGCCCAGCCTTCGACAGTTGAATCATGTTAAAGATTCCCATATTTTCCAAACTTGGGCCTTTTTCTTCTTAACTTTGGCAATCCAAGAGAGGTACGGTTCAAGGTCTTTGAATAATGGACAAGAGCGAAACACTCTAAGAGAGTTTCTCATGTAGTCTAAATTAATGGGTTTTTCTACCCCTAAGGATTTAGTCGAAGAATTTGCCTGATTATCATCTAAGGTTTATGCTTGAGAATCTGGTTTAGCACCAATATTTTCATCATCAACTTTCTTCCTACTAGCTATGGGTTTTGTACGATGATAGGTGGGAAAAAACTCTGAGTTTTTCAGCATTAGAGTTAGGGTCAGACAAAGGACCCATATGTGCATGAGTTTCACCAGAGATAAAAAGAGGAATCAGTATACGAGATTCATAGATTTTTTTTCTTTTCTTCAAGCACAAGAGGTTTAGGAACGTATTCTTAATTTCCCACCTGCAATGGCTTTGAGATTTGAGTAATAGATGAAGAAGCTTCCTTTTTTTATTTACCAGCTTTGGTGTTCTTTGTTTTTGAAGGCGCCATTGTTGAGAGATTGGGGTTTGGGGAAGAAAAAGTTTTTTTGAGTGTATTTATGAGAAGAAATGACAAGATAGTATGAAGAAGTTGAGAGCTGAAGCAGAAAAGCTTTACAAATATGAAAGTCAAGAGTATTTATAGAAGGAAGAAAAACTTTTCAGTTTCTTTTGGTTAAACAGATGGCGTGAGTAGTGGGACACATGTGAGTTTTCTAAAGGCTAGTCAGACGACTGTCCTTTCTAATTGCAACACTACTCCTATAAAGTATGGATAAGGACGAGTTATGGCAATTTTGAACGTCTCAAGGAGACGTTTGAATAGAGGTGGTCGTGATGACCATGACGCCACAGTAGTAAATGTTATCACGTCGAGGCTTTAAAAAATGTCGATTTCTCTATTTGATCGAAAAGAACATTTTTGGGGGCCAATTTGTTAGCTATAATTTCGACGTTCAAGAAGATTTGAAATATTAAGTAAAGCTGAAGAAAATGTTTGATGAAAACAAAGTGATTTCGACTAGGAATTAGAGAAAGCTTTTCGACTAAAAAGTTGTTTAGCAGAGAAGTCCCACATTGGCGAAGTGATATCACATTGGGACTTAGTAGATTTTTTGGATTTGTTTCGAAAGAGAATTCGACGAAGATAATTTGAAATGAGGCTAATAATTGTATTTTAGCCTTATTCGTTCCTCAAAAGAGACACATGGAATCCTATGAAGGATAAAGCCATACAAGCGAGAACGTGTCATTTTCTAGAGAAAAGACCGTTCGTGATTGAAATTTTGGCTATCAGATCCCAGAGGTCCTAAGAGATGTCGAGACACTGGATCCGACTTCACACACAACAGTAATATGTATGGACAAAATAAACATTGTTGAAAGTAAATATCATATGATACGTTTACCCAGTTCGAAACAACCTTCCTACTCTGGGGGCTACCAAGCCATGGACAAAATTAACTAGACAATATCAATTTGTAGACCTCACATCAAACATATCAGTTTACAACCTATACACTTAATCACTACCCTTTACTTAACTTCTGCCTAAGACACACCTAGGTATGAGGCCCTTCACAAATCCCTCTTCAATTACACTCAAAAGTTGGGGCAACTTTAAACACAAATAGATAACAAAACTAGAAGTCACTCTTAGAAAACACATAAAACTCAATGCTTAAAAGCTTATGAGAATTAACACACAAATACTCAATGCTTAACAACTTATGAGCCCCCAACTCACAAATGTTAAATGCTTAAAAGCTTATGAACATCTGACACAACTTACAACCCAACAATAAAGATTCTAAAACCCTAACAAAATAAACACATAAGTTCCACCTAATACTATGTATACACCAGTCTATTTATAACATTATTTTGGACTGGGTTGGGCTTCAAAACCGCAGCAATAAGGCTACACAAAGTCTGCAAAATCTTCTCCAAGAAAATAGGTCTTCAATCATTAGTTTCCTAAAATGTCTCCATATTTAGAAACCACGCAAATCTTTGAAAACCAACATAAAATATTTTGATCTTTCAATCTTGGATGCCACATAAGCTAACTGAATATTCCTCAAATATTCAGTAACTTACAAATCAGCTGAAACATCACTAACAGTTCCTACAAACACGATGTCATATCTCCTGGTTGGGACATATTTACTCGACATGTTGAAACCTGCAAGTTAGAACATCTGATTCAACATGTTGTTGCCAAGTTTGTTTTACCAAAATGTTTGCCAATCATAATTTCAGAGAAATAACTATCTCCTCCTTTGGCACATTTTGGCTAAAATACTCAAATAATCCTTGCTCAAGAAAAACAACATAAAGTATGCTTGAAAATAAATCAAACACACACATCAGAGGTATAAAAACAGAAAAACAGAAGCAAAGTTAGCAGCACAGAAATTAGCAGTACACACATCAGATAGTTAGTAGTTAGTTGATCTACTAACACAGCTGCAACAAAATTAGAGAACCTAAGTTCTCAACACCATGATGTCAAGACATTATGTATGACATCTTTTCAAAACAGCAGGAACTCCCTCTCAATACCTGTTATCACAAAACAAATAAAATTATAGGATTCTCCCCCTCGGCAATAGCACCAACTAGTGCCAGCTCCAACACCCTCAATATAATACTACCCTCAATATCATACTACCCCCCCCCCCCCCCCCCCCCCGTTTTTAGCCATAATATTACAAAGGTAAGTAGACAATATTAGTAACATAATTTGAGCACCTAAAATTTAACCCAATCCATAAACCAAAATACAATAAAACAAGTCAAAAAACGAAGAAGGTCACAACCTTCATGCAATAGAAGCACCAGTGTCACCATCCTCTTTAGAACCAGAATTATCATTATCTCCACAAGCTCCATGTTAGCTCCTAAATTCGACACCTACAACAAGTTGGTCTTATGGGCCAAAACTAGATTGAACAAGTCTAAGTTGGAAAGGCTTCGATAGAGTAGAAACGTACTTAGAGAAATTCTAAGTTAAAATGAATCTTCGACCAAAAGGTTCTCGCATCCTTCGACCGAAAGGGTCCCAAGGTCTTCGACTAGAAGGAAACTTTATATCTGCAACAGAAGATTTTGAGTCTGAAGAAAGGAGGGAAAAGCAGTTCGCTTGGCAGTTGAGGAAAGCGACGTGGCGTGAAGAGAGGGGTCGAAGCGCATGCAGAAGACACTTGTCTTCATCCTAGAGCAAGGAAACTCCTCGACAGTTACCTAGTTTTAGTATAAATATAGGAAGTTTATGTAGATTTCCGTGTGTTCAACTGATCGTACAAATTATACAATACTATTCAAGTACCCGTTGCGTGATAAAGAATACTGAAAATGTACGTTTGAAACATCACATTTTACAATTAAAGTCTTTTATTTCTCTCTTTATATTTCTTGCCTTTTTATCTTGTTTGCACTTTATCTGCACTTTACCTAGATTCATGCGTCTAAGCTCTCCTCAACCCCTTTTTTCTATTTACTTTCTGCACTCAAACTCATTCCTCTCCCAGTCGAACGTGCGTTCTTCACTTACATTAGCATTTATGTCCAAACAACATCAAAAATTAGCATATGTCCTAGGATCAAACTGATCGATCATGCGAGTAACTAAAAAGTTACCCTTTTTGGAAGATCAACGGTTGTTTACCAGAAAGCACAGTGAACAAATTGGCACACCTAGTGGGACGTTGCTAATTATTGTTGCTTTATTTATTTTGTCTTCCATTTTTTCTTATTAATCTTAATATAAATGCTTCGCATAATTTTCTTTCTTTTACAAAGTTTTGCTCGCTATTAAGAAGTGGTAAAGTAACCACTAACGCGTGTACAAATAGAAAGAGAAATAGTGAAAGCAATATGGATAATAATCCAAATAATGGAGAAATACCTCCACCAATTACTACGGGAATAGCGGTAATACCAACCGTTAGTGAAATTGTCTCGTCAACTGTTGGTTCGATACCAACGTTAACAACAACCCAAACGGGACCAATACTTTCGTATGCAGGTCCCAGAGATCCAACAGGAACACCCCCACCAAGGGTGAATCCAGGAAATCGATCACACGCTCCCTCAGGATTTTCGACAGCCTGGACGGGTCGAGACCAGCCTTATGGTATGCCAACTATTGAAATGGCTAGCCTTATGAACGATGCGCCTACATTTTCAGAACCTTTGGTAAGTGCGTCTTCACCATTACAGGGATCTGGAACTGGTATGGGTAGGAACCAACTTCTAGGAGGGACATCCCATGCAATGCCAAGCCTCACAAATGCTTCCAAAGCAATTTTGAGGCAACAGATGGATGAAAGCAACCATGACATAGTACAAATGTTGGCCCAAACTCTAAGTACAGTATTGAACCCTCTAATACAAAATACCACTCAGTCAAACCAACAAATGACAATGCAAATGGCGCGCATGACTGAATTTTTTGGGGCTCCCCAACCTATTCGACAACCCCAGAGAGCTATTATGAGAGAGGATCAAGGTGTAGTCTTAGAAGAAGATGTAACTATTAACCAAAATCTACAATTCGATAGGAGGAGCCACAGAGTAGAAATTGAATAACCTAGGGTCGAAATACCCAGACTTCCCCCGCAGATCCTTAGAGATGGTGATCAAGGTGTAATGATGGTAAATAGGAACCAAAATACTGACGAACTGATACAACAAGTTCAACACCATAATTATGGCACAGAAAAAATAATCTGACAGCCATGATTGAAAGGATCATGATAAAAAATGGAATGAATGTTGGCTTTCATAGGCCAAATTTTACTTCCCCACTGTCAAAATATATCTTGCAAACGGATTTACCCCCTAGGTGAAAAGTTCCAAAGTTCACTATGTTTTCAGGGGATATGACGGAATCAATTGTCGGACATATAGTGAGATATTTGATAGAAGCTGGGGAAATATCAAATAATGAGAGCCTTAAGATTAAATACTTCCCAAGTTCTCTAACAAAAAACGCTTTTACTTGGTTTACCACCCTCACAGCCAATTCAATCCACAATTGGAATCAATTGGAAAGATTGTTCCATGAACAATTTTACATGGGACAAACCAAAATAAGTCTGAAAGAAATGGAAAGTGTGAAAAGAAGATTCACCAAGACAATAGATGAATATCTAAATAAGTTTCGACTGCTCAAAGCCAGATGCTTTACACAAGTGCCTGAGCATGAATTGGTTGAAATGTCTGCAGGGGGTCTAGACTATTCTATTAGGAAGAAACTAGATACCCAATATCTGAGGGATGTGGCCCAATTGGCCGATAGAGTTCGACAGGTAGAACATCTTAAAATTGAAAAAGCTAAAGCAACTAAGACTCATCGGTGAGAAAAGGTAGCCTATGTTGAAATGGATGATGATGATCCAGAGACATCTAGTAATCCTATAGCTCTCGAAGAGAGCGAAATAGATTTAGCAGAGTTAAAACATGGTCCTCCATACTCTTGTAGAGTGTTATTGCCCTCAGATGGGAAGAATTTTATTGAGTCTGAAAAGAACAGTGATAGATTCCCAAAGAAAACATATAGTTTCGATGTCACAAAATATGATGAGATATTCGACTTATTAGTGAAATATGGCCAAATGATAGTGCCCCCAGGGGAAAAAATTCCTCCTTTAGAACAAAGAAAGAAAATAGGTTTTTGTAAGTATCATAATTTTTTGGGCCATAAAACTTCACAATGTTTTCTTTTCAGGGATCTCGTTCAGGGAGCGATCAAAGAAGGCAGACTCAAATTTGCTGACAAACCCCAAATGAAAATTGATGCAGACCCACTGAGAGTTGATGCCCACTATGCTGAACCAGCAGGCATCAACATGGTCGAAACTTCTGAAGACTTCGTCAATATGTCAGTCTTTGGCAGTTTTACTGGGAATATCTCCAGAAAGACTGCATAAGCGGTTAGAAAGGCCACTGAAGGCCTAAACAAGAAGGCTACTGAAGGCCTAAGCAAAGGAGTTACTGAAGACTCAAACAAAAGGACTACTGTAAGTTCTTATGTGGCTGCCATCAAGGGTTCGACAGAGGACCTTGAAGCAAAAATGCAAAAAATGAATCTCGGTGCCAAGAGAAATGTACAAGTCAACATGGTCGAAGTATCTGAGGCAAAGGCTTCAAAGGAAGCCATTAGACAAGAGGAAGTTAATAAAACTGCATTTCAAAAAGAAAACGAGAATCTGGCTGACTTTCTACAATGATGCTAGAAGAAGAAGTCTGAAGTTATATTGTGTCTAAGATGCAGCTCCGTCTTCGACAAAAAGGCTGCAGAACACATACAGGGCATAAGGGAAATGAAGGAGAAAAGGGCCACCAATGCCCAACCCACTTGGTTTCTGAAGTTAGATACGATCTCAGAAGAGGACCAATGAACCAGGTGAAGAGGCCATCAACTTTCAGGCCTCCAACAAATGTGTCCGTGGACACTTGGCTAAAGACAGCAAACAAGAAAAGGCCAAGTGAAGAGAAATGGCGAACCTTCGATGTGCTAAGAGGGTCATCCTTGGAATAAAGGAAGAAGTTCCAAACTACAACTACAAACAAAGTGGCTCATGTGTCGAGCAACTACAAGAGGAAGAACCCCATGGCTCACTCCCAGTGGAGAAGATTTCAAAGATGGCAAAAAGCCGAAAGATAGGCTACAGAAGAGCCTCAACCATAGTCAAGCACCAACATACCATAAATAATGGACAAAGGCAAACAAAGAAAGCCTTTAGAAAGGAAACCAATTGCCAAAAGGTTGGAGTGGACAGATCAAGGTGAATCAAATGACGAAGGTAACTCTGAATATGATGCTACTTTAGACATTATGGTAAATGTAGTATCAGTGCTACCCAAAGAATACGACCGCCAAGTCGAAGTCGAAGAGACCGACTGGGAAGTCGAACAGGAGATGGCCAAACATAGGCCAATGTGCTATTATGTGATGAACAATGGTTGCTTCGAAGAGCAAAATGCATTCTTCGAACCACCTACTAAAGCGATGAAAAATCATCTAAAACCCTTGTTTATAAGAGCAAAGATAGGGGAAATAACAATCAACAAAATTCTGGTTGATTGTGGAGCTACAATAAATATAATTCCCCAATCTATACTGAGGAAAATGGGCAAAGGAGATGGAGATGTCAAACCCCACAACATGGTTCTGTCGAACTATGAGGGAGGTATTGGAACAACCATGGGGGTGATACAATTAGACCTCAAGGTGGGAACAATACTTCGACCAACTATGTTCATGGTCATTTCAGTGAAGCCCAACTATAATCTACTCTTAGGTGGAGAGTGGATACATGGCATAGGTACAGTGCCATCCTCGATGCATCAACGGGTCACGATTTGGCGCCATGATGGAATTTTAGAGAATATAGAAGCCGACCAAAGTTATCACTTGGGCGAAGTTAATAACATTGGAAAAAATAGCTTCGACAGAAACTTGGCTCATATAGGTCCATGCAATCCTCTTGAGTTCGATTTGGCACCAGCACCAAATGCCTTTTGCTCCCTCTACCTGTATTCTGACCATGGTTTCCAGTGGGATAGAGAAGACTTATCAAACATTGACTATGGAGGAGTTGATAACATACGGCCAATAGGTTGGGGAAGTGAATTTGGTGATGATGACTGAATCACAAGATTTACAAAAGATTTCGGCATATGTAGCCGAAAGTAGAATGATAGCGGCCTTAGAGGCTGAAGTCAAATATATGGCTCTCGAAGCCAATGAGCAAGTATCTCTTCCAGAGGGTCTTGGGAAAGACTTTGATCCAGAACCACTTGACACGAAGGAGGAAGAAACGCAAAACTAGAGGCTAGATGCCATCTATGATGATGAGCCTTTGGGTTTTGAAAAGGATCTGTTAGCAAACAATGTTAAAATTCTAGTGCAAGATCCTTTAGAAGAAATAGATTTGGGCGAAGGATTGGCGAAAAGACCAACATACATTAGCACAAATATAGATCCAGAGCTCAGGATCGAAATAATCCAATTGTTGAAGGAATTAAAATATTGATTCGCATGGGATTATGATGAAATGCCTGGTCTCGACAGGGAAGTGGTAGAACTTCAACTACCAATAAGACCTGGGAAAAATCCTGTCAAGCAAACTCCAAGGCGTTTTGCACCAGAGGTCTTGTCGAAGATCAAGATGGAATTCGAAAGACTGCTAAGATGCAAGTTCATCCGAACAACCAGGTATGTCAAATGGATTGCAAATATAGTACATGTTATAAAGAAAAATGGTACCTTAAGGGTGTGCATCAATTTTAGAGATTTAAACGCTGCAACGGCCAAAGATGAATATCCAATGCCTGTGGCAGAAATGCTTGTCGATTCTGCTGCTGGTTTCAAATACAAGAGTATGCTTTATGGATACTCAAGGTGTAATCAAATTTTCATTGCTGAAGAGGATGTGTCTAAAACAACCTTTCGATGCCTTGGGGCTTTAGGAACTTACGAATAGGTAGTGATGCCTTTTGGCCTAAAAAACACAGGGGCAACATATCAAAGAGCAATGAACTCTATCTTCCATGATTTTATTGACACTTTTATACAGATTTATATTGATGATATTGTTGTTAAATCTGTTTCAGGGAAGGATCATATAGACCATCTTCGACAATCCTTCGAAAGGATGAGACACTATGGTCTAAAAATGAATCCTCTAAAATGTGCTTTCGGCGTAAAAGCATGGGATTTCTTAGGCTTTGTGGTCCACAAGAATGGCATTAAAGTAAACCAAAACAAGACCAAAGCCATTTTGGAAGCGAATGCGCCAATTAACAAGAAGGAGTTGCAATCTCTACTTGGTAAGATAAATTTCCTGAGGAGATTTATTTCCAACTTAAGTGAAAAAATGTAAGCCTTCTCACCACTACTTCGACTCAACAAAGGAGGCTTCGAGTGGGGGCAAGAACAACAAGAGGCTTTCGACAAGATCAAAGAATGCCTCGCCAAACCACCCATTATGGTACCTCTTTGTAGAAATAGAAGTATGAGATTGTACTCAGCTGCATCCGATAAAACTTTAGGAAGCATGTTAGCTCAAGAGGATGAGAATGGCGTCGAAAAACCCATTTATTACCTTAGTAGAGTTTTAAACGATGCAGAAACTAGATATAGCGAAGTTGAAAAACTATGTTTATGTCTTTACTTCTCGTGTACAAAGCTCAAGCAATATATTAAACCAGTTGATATTTTTGTTTCGTCTCATTTTGATGTTTTCAAATATATGTTGTCGAAACCCATCTTGCACAGTCGAATTGGCAAATAGGCACTTGCATTAACTGAGTATTCATTAACTTTTATGCCTCTTAAGGCGGTAAAAGGTCAAGTAGTAGCATATTTTATAGTTGACCACTCAATAAATGAGGAATCAATCAACTACTTGGAGATCGAGCCTTGGAAGTTATACTTTGACGGTTCTAGTCATAAAGATGGAACTGGGGTAGGGGTTCTAATTATTTCTCCAAATAAAATTCCAACAATATTCAAGTACAAGATCGAAGGTTCTTGTTCGAACAATAAGGCTGAATATGAAGCTCTAATCGTAGGCCTTGAAATACTGTTGGAATTGGGGGCAACTCAAGTCGAAATAATGGGAGACTTAGAGTTAGTTATAAAACAAGTTACAAAATAATATAAATGTATAAGAGAAAATATTATCATGTATTTTGTAATAGTCAATCGTTTGTTGAAAAACTTTGAAAAGATCAACATCCGACATATACCAAGACTGGAGAATCAAGTGGCTAATGACTTAGCACATATTGCATCCGGGTATAAAATTTCGAAAGAGAAATTACAACAGGTAATCGAAGTTAGAGGAAGAGTGACATTGACTAAGTTGTCTCCAACAGATTTGAAAACAACGAAGTTGGGGTACGCTGATCACAAAAACTTCGAAATTTCTTTCATAGATAATCTAAAAGAACAAGATTGGAGAAAGCCTATAGTGGATTATTTGCAAAATCCCGTAGCTTCGACAGAACGAAAGATAAAGTACAGGGTGCTGAGTTATACCCTAATGGGAAACGAGTTATTTAAAAAGACGCCTGAAGGAGTGTTATTAAAATGCCTAAATGAAACAGAGGCATACATAGCCCTTTCAACTACACATGCTGGGGCATGTAGAGCACACCAAGTGGGCCATAAAATGAAGTGGTTATTGTTTAGACAAGGACTATATTGGCCCACTATGTTGAAAGATTATGTTGAGTTTGCAAAAAGATGTCAAGAATGTCAAGTACATACAAGTATCCAGCATGTACCTGCAAGTGAACTTCACTCAATTGTGAAACCTTGGACTTTTAGAGGATGGGCTTTGGATCTTATTGGAGAGATTCGACCAGCTGTTTCCAGTGATTTCTGGTAAACAACCGCTAGTCTTCCAAACTATCGAATAATCTTTATTAACGCTACTCAATCTCTTTGGTAACTCACAGGATCGACTAGATTGATCCTAGGACTCCTTGGATATCAAGGTTACTCTCACAATCGAACAATTATTCATGGGTGCCATTGTACAAATGTTTGGTTTACTTCGATCCCTCTCTCTAAGAGTTTAAAATATGGTCAAAATGTATGTGAAAACTAAGTTATACGAATGATTGCTAATTGTAATGCTGATTGAAAAGACATATAAAATTGTATGGGAGATGAAGTAACTGGTTTCGACCCATAAAACATTTAACATAAAAGGTTTCTGGAATGTGGAAGTTTAAAATGTGAAGAAAGCGTTTAATGCAAGAAATCTAGGAATGACTTTAAGTGAAAGTACATGCTTGAAGAATAATACTTGAAAGTAAAGGTATTGAGAGCGTAAAAGTTCTCTGAAATATAGAGTGCTTCGAAATATAAAGAATGCAGTAAAATGTAAAACTTTAAAGAAAAGGCTTTGAAATGAAAAGACAGTAGATAAAGAAACTTGTAAATGTTATTCGACAGAAAGAAAAAGAAGGAAAGTGCTGGAAATAGTAAAAAGGCTTTTATTAAATTAGAAATACATGGTGCTATCATACATACATCTCTCTTGCATTCGTTTCCCTTGCCATGTGGTAGTTTGAATGTTATTGAGTATTTTGTATAACAGATATGACACACTGAAATCCTAACACTAAGACTTCTATTTATACTAATTCGACCCTAACGGTCTTGCTACAAGATCATGCCACGTTTCGAACATGCAAGACAATGCTCCTTTCATCTTTCCACGTGTCCTCAAATGCTCCAACACATAACTTTCAAACTTTGAAAGTCCCGCTTTCATTTAAATTTCAAATGCTTTGGTGTTTCTCTGCTTCGAACGCTCTTCTCAGACTTAGCTTCGCTGCTGTTTCGAGATCCCTTTGGATACGCTCCCAAGATCACCGTTCGAAGCTTCAAGCTTTGACACACTCATTCGAAACACTGCTTCCGCAATTTCGAAGCGTGGTGTTTTAATTCCATTTCGATCAGAACTTCTAGCTCTTTTTGAATTCTAAATAACATTATCAAAATCTTCAGCCAACAAATTGCCCCTTTAAAATATGTATTTAGATCTCTCTGAGAAATACCTATTTTAAACATTTATACAAGATTTTGATAGGATCTTCGAATCATCATAGCATTTAATGCGTTTGACCCTAGTCACATCAATCATAGCACCCTTTGGGTACCTTAACCGCCCAAAGTCACTTCACAGCATGGTGCAGTTATAAGTAATGATTGTTTTTAAAATCACGCCTATTACCTATATCAACTTCTCGCCACCTCTTCATCACACCAATCCATGATCTCCACGTATCATACTTTCACTCGGTGGATGTTTCATCTTCTTATTATAAAACGTCAATTTAACCTTCCTTTTTCCTTCTTTACACTCTAAACCTTTCAAACTCTAGAATTTTACTCTTCTTCTCTCATAAACGCTCTAAGCTCTCAAACAACAAAAATGTCTTCTTCCACATCATCTCAACTCAAGAAAGTCTCCAAGAAGAAGGGAAAAACTACAGGAGCAACTATGGAGAGTAAAATCGTCACCATTCAAGGCCAATCTGCTCTTGCTCCTCAAATGATTTCCAAAGAAAAAGAAATGCTGTACGCATCACAGGTACTCATCCCTACCCATGTTGCTGGTAAGAGGTTAGCCTTAAATGGCCCTCTTACAGTTTTTGAAATACTAAAGGACACCAGGACCATTTTTCCCGTGTGTTATAACTTCAAACCTTTATTCAACAAAATGGATGCCCCTAGGGCAGTAGAATTTCTTAATCCGAATACCACAGAAACCTCAACTGTTCATCCCAAGGACCCATTTATCTTGGATTATGTAAAAAGCAATTTTAAACCATTCCGATCTTGCCCTACTGCTGATGTTGCTTATCAAAACTGGTTTACGAAAGTAGAAGCCAAAAAATCCCAGCAATGGGAAGAACTAGGCATTTATAACCTTATTAAGCTGTCGAAACCTGGATTCACCTATAGTCATCCTCTGCTATTTGCGTCCCTCTATTTCTGGGATAGTACCTACAACACTTTCCATCTTCCAGGTGGAATGATCACCCCAACCTTCTTCGATATAGCAGCCATTACTGGGCTGTCGCCAGTGGGGGAAACTTATGTTCCTGACAATGAAGAGCACTCAAGCATAATTGACTTCGAAGTCAAGTTAGCCAGCTTCTCCAAATTTATCGGCCATTATCATGCTGAAGGGGATAATGTGTCTGACACAGAACACATTGCTTTCTTAACTCTGTGGCTGTCTAGGTACGTTTTCTGCAGTAGATCCCTGCAGGTAGCTAGTAGGTTCATTCCTTTAGCTAGGGATTTACATGAAAATCGCAAAGTGTGCCTAAGCGAATTACTCTTAGTTGACCTCTATGAGAGCCTGAGGTCAGCTGTTTCGAGCCTCAAATCCCACACTTCCAAAAACATTCTTTTAGCTGGCCCATTTTGGTTACTTCAATTATGGCTCAACGCCATGTTCGAACCTTCTTTATCAACTGCCAACACCATAGACGAACAAGATGCAGAAATAAGTGATAGGATAGTCGAAGGCACTAGGCTTCGAAGACTAACCCCTAATGATGACAAGGATGACTTCAAGGTTCAATTTTCGAAGTACATCTTGATACTCTCAAAAAGACACAAGTTCGAAGAGAGCATGGCGCCCTTTGCTTCGAGGGCTCATGGACCTTCTTGGTTCACCATGGCTCTCTCAGAAGCCATCAAGAGTAAGGAAATCCAAGATGTGTGGAGAGCTTTCTTGCTTCCTAGACTTATCTCTTCAAGGATAACCCCAGCTAAGAACCAAATTCTTCTCTTTGCCTACCAACCAAACTTCGTTTCGAGGCAGTTTGGCCTATGCCAACTGATTCCTGAACCTTTGTTCCAGACTGAGAGCGCCATCACATCTGGTCGAACTTTCAAGGCAAGGGAAGCCAAGATCCAACAAGAACAATATCAGGGTTTTGCCCAATTTGAACTGATAGCCTTCGAACCTACTCATCTCGCGGCCAAAGGATTTCTGGAGTGGTGGATTAAGTTTTATCAAACTTGTATGTTCGATACACTTACTATTCGACAGAAACTAATTGATGCCTTCGATGTGCAGGTACCAGCAAAGAAAGGTATGTTTACTCATGCCAAAGAAATAAAAGCTTTTCAAAATTACTTCGAAACTACTTACGACCCCACACGCTTGGACTCCACTGTGCATCAAGCGGCTGAGACCTTGAAGGAAAAATTTAAACAAAAAGTTTCCAAGCTAAAACTTCCTTCAGGGCTGTCACCTGAGGATAGGTATAGGTTGGCATTCGAAATGCATCCACCTAAATTTCCCAGATTACCTACCTCAGAACTGGCTCTGGCTTGGTTTCCCCCATATCCATGGTGGTTTACTTGCAAAGAGATGTTCAAATATCTTCAAAGGAAACCAAAGCCATCTGAGACTGTGACATGGGCTCGACACTGGCTTCATGATTTCCCAGGACATCTTCGATATGACCTTTCTGCCATGTCAATTAAATCTGATCAAGGCACAGGTGCGAATGCTTGGGAAAAACTCCCAAATATCTTTTATTTTCCAAATCTTTAACCTTTGCTTTAAATGTTTTGATTTTCAGCTATCAGGATAAAGACCACTGCCTCGAAATCGAAGGAAGGGAGTGCCTCTCAAGCCTCCATCGAAACTACCGAAAAGACTAATCCACCCGAAACGACTACTGCTGCTGCAACTACACCAACAACAACAACGCCAACAACAACAAGTGCCCCAATTCCAACGGTAATCACTTAGTTTTTTATGCTTCGAATTCACTCAATCCTTTTATATCTAACTTCGTTAAAATTCGTTCAGACCAACAAGCTTCCCCCCACTACTCCCAAGAAGCGGAAACCAAGCACCACTGGGGAAGATCTGACTGCTGGAGGAAACTCAAACATTGCTTCGAAGAAGAAGCTAAAGAAAGCTACACCAAAAAGTATTGTTCCTACTAGTGTCTCTGGACTCGACTCCAGGGATGCTGCTCCCTCACCAAAATCCAAAAATCCACCTTCGACCTCCAACCCACAGTTGGAACGCATAGCTAGCAACCTCTCTTCTGAGGGGCCACAGGTAAATCGAACTTCTTCTAAAAATGTTTAACTTCTTATTACCTTGGTGAGTGTCATCCTTTAACACTTTGCTGCTCCTTGCAGAACATCCTGAATCCCACTTCTACTATTTCGACCTCACCGTCCAGGGCTGCTGTTCCGCTTAACTCCTCTCCTCAAGGAGATTCCAGCAATTTGGTCCAAAACAAAGGTTCTTCCAACGTGGCGGTTTTGGCTGGAACTTCTGAGCAGCCAGATGACCAAGGTACCTCCATTCCTCTGAAAGAGGTGAACGAAACCATACCTCAAACGTCTGCAGAGGATTCACAAAGGGTTCTTCAAAAGTCCCCTCTTGAAACTCTTCAAGAGGATCCAAAGGATACTCAGACTGAAGAGGAAAAAGCTGATTCTGGACAAGGATTCGAAGAATCTGCAGACGAAGAATCTGAGGAGGAAAACGCCAATGATGGGGAAAATGACAATGATGGTTCGACTGCCGAGACGGAGTCTAATGCACATAGCGGTGAAAAGGATGGTATCGAAGTGGTAGATTTGGTAGAGGATGAAGAAGACCAAGAGCACGAAGCAAATGAAGGGGATGGTGATACAATCAACGAAAACCCAGAGGTTGAAACAAACGAGGTTCCCCTACGCGTGGAATTCCCCCAATCCTCTCCGTCTCGAATGACTGACGAGGAACTGGCACTTCTGAGGCGAAATGACCCTATTGGGTACATGAAGGCAAAGTTGGCCCAGAGGGACATCCCACTCGCTAGGGCTGGCGCAAGTTCAACCAGCTATCCTCTTCCCACAGATGAAAGAGTTGTTCTTCTCAACAAAATTAGGAGAACTATTCTCAATGTGGATATCTTCGAAGTGCTTAAGCAAGATAGTACTGCTTGCTATACTATGAAGGAGCTGCTTACAAAGGTTAATCTCTCCAGCTGCTCTTTGCCAGTTAGTACTCTCTTGTTTGATCTTCAGAATTTGCTGGACAACGTAACTGGCTATCTTCTCCAAGACGAATCTGCTGCCAAGAAGGTTCACGAGAAACGCATTGCTATGGATGCCGCCTATGAACAAGCTTCGAAGCTTTCTCAAGAAGCTGAAGATCAGGCTATGCATCTGAAGCAGGCAAAAACTGAATATGAGGCTCGAGCTGAGTCCATTCTTATTTGGGAAAGGCAGATTCTGGAACTTCAGCAGAAAGTTAAGGAGGCTAAGGAACAACAACTAGCCTTCGAAACTAATCCTGCAGGTAACCAATTCGAAGAGCTTCTCAACCGGGGGCTTGCAGAAATGGAGACTGCAGAACAACTTAAAGGAGAAGTGGCAACCTTGGAAGGTGCCAGGCGGTTTGCTCAGCAGAGACTTGAAACATTTCGAAGTACCTTTACTCGATTGAAAAATAATGTTTATTTCTAGATTTTTTGTCTATCTGACCATAACTTTGGTTCTTTCAATGTAATATTCGAACAACGCCATTTTGGCATTCTTATCTTGCCATCTTGGCTTTTTTATAATACTTTGTTTACGTTGTTACTATTCGAATTTCCCGCAGGCTTGGTTTATATTTCTTTAAATATTTCCCATTAACCTTTAGGACACGTTTATCATCTAAGAGTTCTTCGACTTCGTAGGCATTGTTAGAGAAAACTTTTAGTACTCGAAAAGGTCCTTCCCAATGAGGTGACCATTTACCTAATGCTTTGTTCTTCTTATCCATAGGCAATATGACTCTCCAAACCAAGTCATTAATAACAAATACTTTTTTCTTCACCCTCTTATTGTATGTTCTGGCCACTCTTTCTTTTTGCCTCATCAAAATCTCCAACGCACGTAATCTAATTTCGTCCAATTCAACTAATTCATTCATCATCATTTCCCAATATAACGCGGCTGGAATTTCGTTTTGTTTCTGTATTCGAACTGATTGCAGATGAATTTCTACTGGTAACACTGCATCATGGCCGAATGTAAGTTGGAAAGGAGTAGTGTTAGTGGCTTCCTTTGGAGATGTTCTACAAGCCCATAACACTTGGTCCAGAGTTTTGTGCCAATTTTTTGGCTTCTTGCCAATATGCTTCTTGATTAATCCTATTATTACTTTGTTTGCCGCTTCGACTTGTCCGTTTGCTTGAGCATAATATGGGGTTGATGTTAGCAATCTAAACCCCATTTCTTGGGCAAATCCTTGCATCTTTCTACCAGTAAATACGGAACCTTGGTCTGTAGTTATACTTTCTGGTAATCCAAACCTATAGATAATGTGCTTTTGTATAAATTCGATAATTGCCTCTTGATCAGCAACTACCAAAGGTATAGCTTCAATCCATTTGGTAAAATAATCTACTCCTACCAAGATATATTTCTGACCTTTGGACGAAGCAGGATTTATTTCGCCTATCAGGTCCAATGCCCATCCTCTGAATGGCCATGGTTTGATGATCGAATGCAGCTCACTTGCAGGGGCGTGTTGAATTCCTGCGTGTTTCTGACATTCCTCACATCCTTTCGCGAAGTCTATGCAATCTTTAAGCATGCTAGGCCAATACAAACCATATCGAAATAGCAACCATTTCATTTTATGGCCTGCTTGGTGTGCCCCACATGCCCCATTATGGACTTCGGACAATGCTAAATATGCCTCACTCTCTCCTAGGCATTTCAATAAAACACCTTCTTGGGTCTTTTTGAACAATTCGTTCCCCATGAGGAGATATGACAATGCTCTATATTTTGTTTTTCTATCTACTTTTAGAGTTGGGTCTGCTAAATAACTCTTTAATGGACTTCGCCAATCTGTATCTGACAAAGTATTTATGGCTAGAATTTCGAATCCCTGTTTCTCGGCATATCCCAATCTCATACTTTCCAGATCCGATGGTGTGAATCTAGTAGCCATAACTCTTCCCCTTATTTCGACCAAATCCTTAAGATTCTTGGTAGATACTCTATAACCTGAAGCCAACTGCGCTAAGTCATTTGCTTCTTGGTTTTCTAATCTTGGTATGTGTTGAATATCCATGTATTCAAACTTTCTCAATAGCCTATTGACTATGACGAAGTATATCATTAGATTTTCCTTTATTCACTTATATTCTTTTGTGATTTGTTTGACCACCAACTCAGAATCTCCTTTAATTTCGACTCTGGTTGCCCCCAATTCCAACAAAGCTTCAAGTCCAACAATGAGCGCTTCATACTCAGCTTCGTTGTTCGAACAACGAGGACCGTCCAATTTATACTTGAATTTTGTTGGAATTCCTTCAGGAGAAATTAGAAGGACTCCAACACCACTTCCATTCTTGTGGGTTGAACCATCGAAGTACAATTTCCAAGGTTGTATTTCGACGTAACTCATGCTTGTCTGCTCAACCAACGAATGATCCACAATGAAATCAGAAATCACTTGACCTTTCATAGCTTTTAAGGGCATGAACGTCAATGAATATTCTGTTAAGGCCAGAGCCCACTTTCCAACTCTACTATGCATTATTGGCTTTGAGAGCATATGTTTAATGACATCGAAGTGAGACGAAACATAAACATCAACAGGTTTTATATAATACTTGAGTTTCATACAAGAGAAATACAAACAGAGACATAGCTTTTCTAAGTTGCTATATCTGGTCTCTGCATCATTCAGCACTCTACTTAGATAGTATATGGCTCTTTCGACGCCATTGTTATCTTCTTGTGCTAACATACTACCTATGCTAACTTCAGAGGCAGATATGTACAATCTCATGGGCTTCCCCCATGATGGTGGAGACAACATAGGAGGCTGGGAAAGATATTCTTTTATTTTGTCAAACGCCTCCTGGTGAGCTTCGTTCCATTCGAAGGCTTGACCTTGCTTCAGGCGAAGTAACGGAGAGAAAGCTTGAGTCCTTCCACTCAGGTTCGAAATGAATCTTCTGAGGAAGTTAACTTTCCCTAGCAGAGATTGCAACTCCCTTTTTGACGCAGGTGCTTTCGTCTCCATTATGGCTTTGGTTTTGTTCTGGTTGATTTCAATTCCTTTCTTGTGGACCACAAAACCAAGAAAATCTCCAGCCTGCACAAAAAATGCACATTTAAGGGGATTCATTTTTAAGCCATGTTTTCTCATTCGCTCGAATGATTGGCTTAAATGATGCAAATGTGCTTCTGCAGATATAGATTTGATGACTATATCATCAATATACACCTGCATGAAGGTTTCGATAAAGTCATGAAAGATTGAATTCATCGCCCTTTGATAAGTTGCCCCAGCATTTTTTAAACCAAAAGGCATCACCACCCATTCGTAGGTGCCTAAGGCTCCTGGGCAACGAAATGCTGTTTTTGCAACATCTTCTTCAGCAATGAAAATCTGGTTATATCCAGAGTATCCATCTAACATGCTCAAGTATTCGAATCCTGCAGCAGAATCTACTAGCATTTCTGCCACGGGCATGGAATATTCATCCTTAGGGGTTGCAGTATTTAAATCCCTAAAATCTATGCAAATCCTTAAAGAACCATTTTTCTTGATAACAGGTACTATGTTTGCTAACCATTCGACGTACCTTGTTGTTCTGATGAATTTGCAACGCAGCAACCTTTCGATCTCAGCTTTAATTTTTGTGAGAACCGCTGGCGCGAATCTTCTGGGAGTTTGTTTGATGGGCCTCTTGCCATCTTTGATTGGCAGCCTATGTTCGACCAACTCCCTCTTTAAACCAGGCATCTCATCATAATCCCATGCGAAACAATCTTTGTTCTCCTTAAGGATTTCGATCACTTTTTCCTTGAGGCCTGGGCTAAGTTTGGCACTTACGTAAGTTACTCTTTTTGTTTTGTCATCCCCTAGGTTGACTTCTTCAAGCGGGTCCTGTGCCAACATTTTGACACCTGAGTTTACGGGATCCCTTTCGAAGCCTAAGGGTTCTTTGTCATAGATGGCATCCAACCTTTGATCCATCTCCAACTCTTCGCTGGGTGAGCATTTCGAACCCCCCCCACTAACTTCATTCGTTTTTTCAAATGATTCATTTATTTCAGCCTCTAAGGCCGCTTTTGATTCATTCTCAGCCATATAGGCCGAAATCCTTTCGAAAAAGGTAGACTCAGTCATGGTTAAGGTTGTCGAAGTCCCAGCCTGCTGGCCGTTTTGGTATAGCACCTTCAACTTCCTCTTCTTCACTAATTATTGTTCTATCCCAGTAGAGTCCATCATGACGAAGTGTCATGTAGTAGTGGGCATTTCTAGTTTCATTCATCTCATCATTTGGAACACATGGAGCAATCTTTGCCAGATTTTTATCATAATCCCTTTTGTCAACTAGATTGACAGTTGACATAAAGTAACTCTGGTCTGCTTCGATGTTTTCCACGATTCCGTCATCTCTCCACAGGACTAGTCGTTGATGCATTGACGAAGGAACTGCTCCCACGCCATGGATCCACTCTCTTCCTAGCAGTAGGTTATAGTTGGCCTTGGCTTCGATAACCATAAACATGGTGGGCCTGCAACTTGAGCCTATTGTTAATTCCAACTGGACCACCCCCAGTGTTTTACCCACTTTTCCTTCATAATTGGATAGAACCATATTATGGGGCTTGATATCCCCTTCGCGGATTTCCAACCTTTTTAGCATGAAATGGGGAATCAGATTGACTGCAGCACCCCCACCCACTAGAACTTTGTTCACACCATGGACACCCACTTTCGCCCGAATGAAAAGAGGTTTGAGATGATTCTTCATTGTAGGCTCTGGACGTTCGAAGAACGCATTTTGTTCTT
Organism: Vicia faba; assembly: GCA_948472305.1. Classification (NCBI taxonomy): domain Eukaryota; kingdom Viridiplantae; phylum Streptophyta; class Magnoliopsida; order Fabales; family Fabaceae; genus Vicia; species Vicia faba. The sequence continues at coordinate 1,615,849,830 of OX451736.1, read as the reverse complement.
CAACAGCCCCATTGTCCATCACGTAGTAGCATACGGGCCTATGTTTCATTAAATCTGTGGTGTCTTCTTCCTCATATTCATTGATTTCGGTTTCTTGCCCGAATTCGCAGGGAAGCACAGACACTACGTTACAGTTCAGGTTAAATGAAGACTCCCCCTCCGATTCGAAGTTATCTGTTATCATATCTTCGTCCTCTTCCGGGCCTGGAGTGTATTCCTTTGGTCCGTCTTGTTGATCTTCAGAAAAAAGCCTTCTGTTGACTGGAGGTTTCTCTTCCGTCTGACTTTTTGGCTTGTTGGTGCTCGATTCACCTTGTATCTTTGTTGAAGTATCCCCTTTGTTTGCCACAACTTCTCTTTCAGCCTTTCGAATCCTTTGCTGTCTGCGCCACTGGGATCTTGACATGGGGTTCCTTCCTTTGTAATTTTCTAATCTGACTTCCTCCCTCTTTTGTGTGTTGAATTGCCTCCTGTATGTCACAGCATGGCGTGCATTTCGTTCAGCATTCCTCCATTTGTCTTTGCCTTTGTCATTTCTGGCTTGCAGCCATCTATCGGTTGGCACTTCAGCAGGGAGTTTGAAAGTCACTCTTCGAGCAACTTTGGGGTGAGGGCTATCAGGTCTTCGCTGTTTGTATATGCTGTCGAAACGCGGACCCATCTGGGCAGTTTCTTGATGGCTCCAGCAAGGGGCGAAGGGGATCGTTTCGAAGGCCCTAGCCATGCTTTGGTCATATACAGCGGAACATCTTGGGCACACCAAGCACTTAGTTGCCCCCTTGTAGCAGCGAAAAATAAACTCCAATAAACTCTCTCCAGCCTTGGGGTAGCATCTAAAGAGTTGGTTATCCTGGCGCCAATTGTTGCCAGTTCGAGCCCTCTGTACCCTTTCGAAATTTGCAGCAATTCTTTGGTTGCAGAGGATGCTGCACCTAGGGCACAGTATCATGCCTGGATCTCCTTTGTGGCATGACATGAGATAGTCTTTGAGAGTATCATCTCCAGCGTGATTGTCCCCCATCCTATGCTTTTCTTTTTCTAAGTATTTTTCCACTTCCTTCATCTCAGAACGGGGTCTTTCCATGTCCACCATATTTATTTCCAAATCCCCCTCTTTTGTTTCGTCATCGCCCCATCCTGTGGGCTTTATATCTTCGATCTGGACCCTCGAACTTTCTGGGGCAGAATATTTGACCAGATAGTCATATTTTCCACTGGGTTCCCCTAGAGTGTCCCATATTTCCTTCTGAGAGGGGACTGGCTGCGTAATTTGTACTTTCTCTAATTCCAAACTCAAGCCCTCAGTGACTTGTGTAAATCCTTCGTTGTGATCCCCTTGGCCTTCAGTAGCCTGGGTTTCTCCTGCAACAGCCACAGGTCCAGCAATCGAAGTGTCTGGTGTATTCTGGATGCCTTCAGTGACTTCCTCGCTGACTTCGACCATCACCCAGTTTTCGACTTCAATGTCCTTCTCTCCAGTTAGGGTGTCGCTTCGATCAATTTCCACCATGTTGACTTCTCCAATGCATGCAGGCTCGGAGTAGTTGGTGTCTGCGACGTCCAAAGGATCTTCGTCCACTTTCATCTTCATCTTATCAGCAAACTTTAATCTGCCATCTTTGATTGCGTTTTGAATCAAATCCCTGAAAAGAAAACATTGTGAGGTCTTGTGGCCTAGGAAACTATGATATTTGCAAAATCCCCTTTTCTTCCTCTGGTCCAAAGGGGGTATTTTGACATTTGATGGCACAATTAGTTGGCCATCTTTGACAAGCAAGTCAAAGATTTCGTCACATTTAGTGACATCGAAGGTGTAAACCTTCTTTGGAAACTTATCACTTTTCTCATTTTCAACAATATCTTTCCCTTTCGTAGGAACTAACATTTTGCAGGAGTAAGGCGGGGCCTGTTTTAATTCAGCGAGGTCGATTTCGACCTCTTCGAATTCGAATTCAGGATATTCTTCTGCTTCCTCAGTTCCAACATAGGAAATCCTTTCTTTCTTACTATTCTTAAAGACTCGGGCTTTTTCGGCTTTTAGTCTTTCGACCTGTCGAACCCTATCGGCTAACTGAGCCATATCCCTCAAATGCTGAGTATCTAATTTCTTTCGAATAGAGTAATCCAATCCCCCAGCGGCCATTTCGACTAACTCATGCTCAGGCACTACTGTGTAACATCTGGATTTTAACAGCCTAAATCTATTCAAATAGTCATCAATGGGTTCAGTGAACTTTCTCTTAACACTGGCCAATTCCTTCAGACTTATTTTCGATTGTCCCATGTAAAATTGTTCATGGAATAATCTTTCTAAAAGGGTCCAAGTGTCAACAGACCCAGGAGGCAACGTGGTAAACCAAGTGAAGGCATTTTTTGTCAAGGAACTTGGGAAATATTTGATTCTAAGATCTTCATTATTGGCTATATCCCCCGCTTCGGTTAAATATCTCGCTATGTGTTCGACTGTTGACTCGTTGGTATCCCCAGCGAACTTTGTAAATTTAGGGACTTTGTATCCCCTTGGTAAATCAGTATGCATTATACAATCTAATATAGGAGACGCGTAATTTGGCCTCCTCATTCCCATATTGAGGCCGTTTTGGGTCATGATCCTCTCTATCATGGTGGTCAGATTATTTTCTGCCAAGACGTTATCGTTTCGAATCCTATGAACGACAGCATCGGCATCTTGGTTTCGACCAACCAAAACAACTCCCCTAGGTTGTTCTCCTCGGAATTCTGGGGCTTCTGGTCTTTCGATCCTTGCCCCTGGTTCCATAACTTCCCTTTATGGGCCCGGCATTATTGGGGCTTCTAACCTTGGTGCTCTGGCCCCTAAGTTAACCTCTTCTCTGGGTGGTCTATGAATTGGGTCGTTGGCAATTTGTTCTATAACAGGCACGTTTGTTCGAAATCCCGCCTGGTTCTGCCTACGCCTTTCTGTGGGAGCAAAGAAATCTGCTATTCGACTCATATTGTCAGCGTTTTCCCTGTTCGTCACAGTCACATTCTGAACTATTGGGGCGAATATTTCCTGCATGGTTTGCGCTAACACCCCTATCATATTGTGGTTGCTTTCATCCATCAATTGCCTAAAAGCCAACTGGTTATCTGTGGTTAGGATAGGCAACGTGCTATAACCCACTGACCCTTGGTTATTTGACATAAATTGGTTTGCCCCAGACCCAGATCCTAGTTGTGGGGATGAATTTGATGTGGAATTGTGTAAACCTGCCATAAAAGATGTTGGCATTCCGTAAGAAGAACTTCTAATTCTATTCCCATCGAAGCCGGGTGGTCTAGTTGATGGAGATGCGAAATGGGATTGTGTCCCAGGTGGCGGAACGAATCCCCCAGGGTAGCCCATAGTTCCAGTATTTCCTAAGATCGAACTGTTGGTTGATACGCCACTTACTCCGTTGGTGGCCATGTTACTGGTTGAAGATGCAACAGCCTGTGCATTCGAAGGGATTACATTAGATGCTCCGCTCGAAATGGACGCGTTAGTACCTGTTGCCTGTGGGCCACCTTGGTCTCCCTGTTGATTGTCTGAATTAGACATTTTGTCCAAACGTTTTCTTCTGGATAAAGGTTGGTTGCTGTTGGTTATCTTACCACTTCTCAGGTTCATAAAACAGCAAACTTCTTAGGTTCCTACGTTTCTGGGATGGCTATGTCTCGACAATCCTTAATTCTGATATCCAACTATTGGTCCCACCAGGTGTGCCAATTTGTTTCCAGTGATTTCTGGTAAACAACCGCTAGTCTTCCAAACTATCGAATAATCTTTATTAACGCTACTCAATCTCTTTGGTAACTCACAGGATCGACTAGATTGATCCTAGGACTCCTTGGATATCAAGGTTACTCTCACAATCGAACAATTATTCATGGGTGCCATTGTACAAATGTTTGGTTTACTTCGATCCCTCTCTCTAAGAGTTTAAAATATGGTCAAAATGTATGTGAAAACTAAGTTATACGAATGATTGCTAATTGTAATGCTGATTGAAAAGACATATAAAACTGTATGGGAGATGAAGTAACTGGTTTCGACCCATAAAACATTTAACATAAAAGGTTTCTGGAATGTGGAAGTTTAAAATGTGAAGAAAGCGTTTAATGCAAGAAATCTAGGAATGACTTTAAGTGAAAGTACATGCTTGAAGAATAATACTTGAAAGTAAAGGTATTGAGAGCGTAAAAGTTCTCTGAAATATAGAGTGCTTCGAAATATAAAGAATGCAGTAAAATGTAAAACTTTAAATAAAAGGCTTTGAAATGAAAAGACAGTAGATAAAGAAACTTGTAAATGTTATTCGACAGAAAGAAAAAGAAGGAAAGTGCTGGAAATAGTAAAAAGGCTTTTATTAAATTAGAAATACATGGTGCTATCATACATACATCTCTCTTGCATTCGTTTCCCTTGCCATGTGGTAGTTTGAATGTTATTGAGTATTTTGTATAACAGATATGACACACTGAAATCCTAACACTAAGACTTCTATTTATACTAATTCGACCCTAACGGTCTTGCTACAAGATCATGCCACGTTTCGAACATGCAAGACAATGCTCCTTTCATCTTTCCACGTGTCCTCAAATGCTCCAACACATAACTTTCAAACTTTGAAAGTCCCGCTTTCATTTAAATTTCAAATGCTTTGGTGTTTCTCTGCTTCGAACGCTCTTCTCAGACTTAGCTTCGCTGCTGTTTCGAGATCCCTTTGGATACGCTCCTAAGATCACCGTTCGAAGCTTCAAGCTTTGACACACTCATTCGAAACACTGCTTCCGCAATTTCGAAGCGTGGTGTTTTAATTCCATTTCGATCAGAACTTCTAGCTCTTTTTGAATTCTAAATAACATTATCAAAATCTTCAGCCAACACCAGCGTCATCTAAAAGCCAGAAGTACATATTGGTGGGCATTGATTATTTTACTAAATGGATTAAAGCAATTCCTTTAGTCAATGTAGACCAGGAAAATGTCATTGAATTCATTCAAAAGCACATTATATACAAGTTTGGAATCCCTGAGACAATAATAACTGATCAAGGGTCAGTCTTTATTGGTTGAAAAATGCAAGAGTTCGCTACAAAAGTGGGGTTCAAATTATTAACATCTACGCCTTACTATGCACAAGCCAATGGTCAAGTCGAAGCGGCAAACAAGGTAATAATCAGCTTAATAAAGAAACATGTAGGAAAGAAGCCAAAAAATTGGCACAAGACTTTAGATTAAATTTTATGGGCTTGTCGAACGTCTCCTAAGGAAGCTACCAGAACAACACCCTTTCGACTAACTTACGACCATGACGCAGTATTTCCAGTAGAAGTCTGTCTACAGTCAACAAGAATTCAGAAACATCAAGACATCCCTTCTGAATTTTATTGGAATATGATGTTAGACGAATTAATTGATTTGGACGAAGAAAGACTGAGGGATTTGGATCTCTTAAGGTCACAAAAGAGGAGAGTGGAAATATCTTACAATAAAAGAGTAAAACCCAAGGTATTCTTGCCTGAGGACCTGGTATGGAAAGTAATCCTCCCAGTGGATCGAAAGAATAGAAATATGGGAAAATGGTCTCCTAAATGGGAAGGACCTTTTAAGATCATCCAAATGTTATCTGGTGGCGCATATGAGGTCGAGGAGTTAATTGAAGACCAAAGGCTCTTGAGAGTAAATGGTAAATACTTAAAAAAGTATAGACCTGCACTTCAAGAGTTTAGAGTAACCAATACTTGATCTTAATCAAGTTAAAAAGCCAAGATGGAAAATATATTACAAAGCCAAAATATATAAGCATACAACTAAAAAAAATAAACTCGAAATCAAAATGGGAGGTTGGCCTTGATTTAGAGGTATTTTATCTTCTGCAGCTCCAAGCGTCTTTTGCACAGGGCTTTCGACTGATGAAGAGTCTCGATTTTAACATCAAATGCTTGGGCTCGTTCAACATATGCTAATCCCTCGTTGAGTTCCTCTTGACTCTCTGAATCAGTGCTGACAGTGAGAAGTTCTTCCTTTTGTTTATAATTGGTAGCAATCTTGGCTTTTAACTCTCTGATATGAGCCTTCATACTGGCTGTATTTTGATCAAGTTCTTCTACTTCTTTCTTCCTAGCCTCTTGCACCCTCGACAGCTCCTTTAACTTTGAAGCTGATTCAGCAGCAACACCCCAGGCAGCAGCTACATGGCCATTGGCCTCCTCAATTTCACGAGTAAGAGTCCTTCGACGATTGTAGTCAGCTGAAACCTGATCGATGATGGAAATCAAATCCAAGATAACGCTGGAAATGTCAGGAGAAGCAGCAAGAAGGTCGACAACTCTTAAAGTAGTCTTCAAAAAGGAAGGAGCTGTAGGTTCTCCCTCTAAGGTCAGCATTAAATCTATTTTGAAAAGATACGCCTTAACCTTTTGAAGTGCTTCTTCAAGAGGAGATGTTGAAGTGGATTTTCCAGACGCAGTCGAAGCACTCTGATCAGAAGAACTTTCTCTACCCTCAAGGATGGCAGTCAAGTAGCTAAGAGGATTGTGCCATTTCAGCAATGCCAAATCTTCCTTAGTATGATACCCTATCTAAGTAACCCCCTCGTTTACAATACGAGCCACATTGGCTTCGACAGGCATCTGCACAGGGACATCTTCAACACGCCAGAGTTTCCGGCTCCCCCTGTGAGGTTTTCTCTCTCATCAGTCGTCGGAATATCTTCAGTCTGATTCCCTCCCGCTGGTGTGTTTTCCTTCTCCGTTTCGATCACATTGTCAGCAACCTCCTATTTCCCATCCTTCTGTCCATCATCGTTAGCTTATGGAGTCCCAAGATTCACATGTTCTTCACTAGGAACTTCTTCATTAGGCTTCCCAACAGCTTCATGCCCAGAATTTTGGTTCACTTTGCTAGCAGAACTCACAAAAGATCCTTTTGCCGAAGAAGGCATGTAAGTAGGATCACCCTCACTATTTATTAAGGTGACAGATTCTTCTACAAGGTTCTGTTTTGAAGTACCAGTTGTGTCCTGGAGATTACAAGATGGTTATCAGAACCATTGAAAAAAGAAAAAGAAGTCGAAGTCAGTAAACAATCATGAGGGGTCGAAGTAATTACCATAGGCAGAATTTTAGTGCCAGGACTTGAGTTGTCGCTCTCACTAGGATTGTTTAGTCTAGAATCTATCTCCTGCTCTGTTGGTTCTCTGATGATGACAGGAGGAGGTCTCGACCCAATGATTTTAACCTTGACCTTAGTTTTTGGACGAGGCTCGGGAATGGGGATTGGTTTCTTTAACTTGTGTCTTTTTAGGGGGATAGGAGGAGATTCTTCTTCTTCATCACTGGAAATTTCAATTTCCTGAACTTTCCTTTTCTGCGGATTGATTTCAAATGCTCAGAAAGGAAGGAGTCAAAGGCATTAGCATCAAAAGTAATATGTCAGAAAGAAATATATAGCAGCAGAAAGTGTTTACCTTTGGTGAAGGTTTCACAGAAGGGTCTCTTCCCTTTGCGCTTTCAGCGACTTTCTTGGTGACGGTCCTCTTGGCCGCTAGAAAATGAACAAGTATAAATTAGATGTAGAATGATTAGATTGAAGATGATAAAGACATTTGCTTTGAGAAAGAAGATTACCCTTTTTAATCTTGTCAGAGACTAGCGTAAACGCCTCTTGAAGATGAGCGGCGAAGTCTTTTTCGTCAAAAAATTCTTCGTTATAATACTGCTTCCACCAGTCTTCAAAAAGAGGCAAACACAGGAAATTAAGATTGAAGTCGAACAGAGTTAGTATGGTTCGACTAACATAGCTACCAATATGCTTGGTAGCAGCATCCTCTGAATAGTCTGCATTGTAAAACAACAGAAGCTTTTCTCGGGAGTAGATTGGTGAAGGGAGCGTCTGGGTAATACCAAATTGTCGAGAGACAAGATTCGGTTGATAAGTAATTAAGCTAAGCTGATTCTTTGAACTCTTGAATCTCAGAGGCATGATTCTTGGTCGAAGAAATGACTCCCAGATAGCTACATATTCATCCACATGGTCATCTTCATCAGACGAGGGATATGGTCGAATGAACCACTCCGGGCCAACCTTTCTACTAGCAAAGGGAGCCATGGTCGAAACAAATTCCTTCCGATTTGCAAATATCATTACAAAGCTGGTAAACGCCTTTTAGAATTGTTAACCTTTGTCAGTTGGAGTCAACATGACTAATCTAGTCCCTTCGACCCTTCAGTTCAGGACCTCTGAGGCCCTCTCATTAATCTTATTCTTCTACGGAAGAAAAGATTCAAAAGTGGCATTTAGCCAAAGTTGTAGAAGCCAAAAGGGTCCGGAAAGGAGTAAAATCGCCTTGTCTCCAATAACCTTAAGTTGAGTCACACCATTGATGATGGACTCATACAGGTCGGCTAGAATTAACTTAGCCAGACAAAGAGGATAGCCATGGTGAAGCTGTATTTCAAGAGTACGCATTTTCTTAGTCACTTGAAGTGACTTGGTGCAAAAAACAAAACGAGATAACCACAAAGCCAGAAAATCTATGTGTTCCACTTCAGAGACAATGGTACTCAATTTGTCGTGGAAATTATTAATGAATATGGTATACGTGGGCTTCGTAGCCAAAAACCTGATAGGATCTTCATACAACTCCTCAGGGTCGAAGTAGTCACCCGTTGGTCGAAGACCAGTAATGGGGGCTATATCGAAGAGGGTTGGAGTTACCATTCCACAAGGAAAATGGAAGGTAAAATATGTGTTGTCCTAGAAATACAATGAAGACACAAGCATGAGAGGGCAATAAGTTAACCCAGTCTTCGACAACATGATCAAGTCATAGATCCCCATATCTTTCCAGATTTGGGCTTGTACTTTTTCCATCTTGCTCAGCCATTCTGAGTATTCTGAAGTCAGACTAGGGAAATATCAAAAGATCCTATTGCCCTTGTTCATGAACTGAAGGTTGATATCTTCATTCGTTTGAGAATGTTTCTAGTTGGCAGGGGTTGCATTTTCAGGATCATTCTTGGGTTTCTTCACACAACCTATAGGCTTGAGCCTAGGGTGAGTTGGGAAGAAGTTGTTATTTTGTGTTGGGTTCTCGAAACATGTAGACAATGGGCCAGACATAGCATACATCTACCCAGAATACCTAACAAGGATAAGCAATTGGGAGTCATAATCCTCACGCCACTCTTTGGCCATGGGTTCAGATACGACCCTTCGCTCCCCAGTCGAAACAGGTACAGGGTTAGTGGAGAAAACCTCTGGTTATCTTTGGAGATCAGAAACGTTCTTAGTTTTTGGATTGTTGGGTGCATTGGAAAGGAAAGCCATGATTGAAAGTAGTAGTGAAAGAAAGAAGAAGATAAAGTTGTTAAGACTTTTTCTTTGCAAAGAAGTGAATAATACTAGGAGTTGTAAAATATTTCCAAAAGAGGATTCGTCTATTTATAGTGTTCAAGAAAGAGTGTTTTTCCTCAAGACCATTTAATGTTGCAGAGTTAGTGGGGCATGTGGAGAGCATTAAAGAAGTTATCATACGAGTAATGAAAACATTTGCCATACTTTACTAGGTTGTAGGGATAATGTCCATCATGGCAGCATGGTAACGGCTGATTAACAGCGATGTGTTGGGAAAAAAGGTAATGATGACTCTGAATACCAGCAGTGGTTGGTAGAAGGCGAAAAGCACACAAGCGACTTCTGTGGTCAAAGAGAAGACAAGTGTCAATGGTAATCTTAAAGAATGATCATCTCTCCTTGCATCGAAACTGATATTCTTGGGGGGGGGGGGGGGGGGCAATTTGTTAGCTCCTAAATTCGACACCTACAACAAGTTGGTCTTATGGACCAAAACTAGATTGAACAAGTCTAAGTTGGAAAGGCTTCGATAGAGTAGAAAATTACTTAGAGAAATTAAAAGTTAAAATGAATCTTCGACCAAAAGGTTCTCGCATCCTTTGACCGAAAGGGTCCCAAGGTCTTCGACTAGAAGGAAACTTCATATCTGCAACAGAAGATTTTGAATCTGAAGAAAGGAGGGAAAAGCAGTTCGCTTGGTAGTTGAGGAAAGCGACGTGGCGTGAAGAGAGGGGTCGAAGAGCATGCAGAAGACACTTGTCTTCATCCTAGAGCAAGGAAACTCCTCGACGGTTACCTAGTTTTAGTATAAATATAGGAAGTTTATGTAGATTTCCGTGTATTCAACTGATCGTACAAATTATTCAATACTATTCAAGTACCCGCTGCGTGAGAAAGAATACTAAAAATGTACGCTTGAAACACCACATTTTACAATTAAAGTCTTTTATTTCTCTCTTTACATTTCTTGCTTTTTTATCTTGTTTACACTTTATCTGCACTTTTACCCAGATTCCTGCGTCTAAACTCTCCTCAACCCCTTTTTTCTATTTACTTTCTGCACTCAAACTCATCCCTCTCCCAGTTGAACGTGTGTTCTTCACTTACATTAGAATTTATGTCCAAACAACATCAAAAATTAGCATGTGTCTTAGGATCAAACTGATCGATCCTGCGAGTAACGAAAAAGTTACCCTTTTTGGAAGATCAACGGTTGTTTACCAGAAAACACGGTGAACACTCCATCACTTGCAGATGCATCACCATCAGATGTGTTTGCATCAGATACATTATTTTCAGATGCATTGTTCTCTTCAGATTCATCACCATCAACAGTATCACTATCAGAAGCCTTAATAGAATCAGAAGCACTTCCAGTATCAGACTTACTTCTGTTAGCAGAGTGATCAACATCCTGTTCACTTTTCTTGGCATCTTCCTCCTCCAAGACTTTAATCAGACATTCAAGCTTGATATTTCTAACTGTGTTGGTCCTGATGGAGTCCTCCAGCTCTCTATAAGTCTCCCTCAAATGAGCAATCATTCCTTTTCTAGATGTTAAAATTCCAGGCACCCGTGAAGATGTCACAACAATATCTGGACTATGTGTTCCACCAAACAGTTTGTGATGCATAGACAAGGGAGTTCCCCTTTTCTTCACACTATCAGTATTCATATGGGTACCAGGATGCTGCTCCAAGATTATACCACAGATAAGAGAGGGAAACAAATTGGCATCTTCAAAGCAATTGATGCCTCTTGCTTCAAGACTTATTCAAATATATAAGATCCAAAGTCCAGCTTTATCTTTTTGCCTACAACATAGATGAACTGACCAAGTCTAGTGGAAATGGTGGAGGTATGATGTGTTGGTACCCAATTGATAGTAGCAATCCTATGAAGGATAGAATACTTAACACTAAGTCTTCCGGATGACAGTTTTCCATTATTTGGCCAGTGCTTCACTTGACCCCTAGTTATCTCACTGCAGATTTCATCATCTGAGTCTTCTAACTCAGTATGAAGAACTTCACCCCTGCCTAAAAATTTGTTTATCACCTCAGGTGAAAAATTCACACTTTTCCTTATCACAATTACCTTCCCATACACCACACTTCTCGCGTTATTACATTCACTAGGAATATTCTCCACAAATTTCCTTGAACAAGTTTTCATTGCAGGGAGAAAATTTAGTGACCATTTACATCAAGCCAGCTACCTTTATGAGATCCATAATGTCAATACACTTCTGAAAATCCTTTCCCAGTTCCCTTTCCAAGCCAACCCTTCTTTGTTCCACACTTTTCCACTTCTATGCATTCTCTTTATGATTGAAGAACACTTTGCTCGCTGAAGCTTTGTGACCAGTAGTACATGTCTTCCTCGAGATAAACCTTTTAACAGGAATGATTTCCTGCACATCTTCTTCAACCTCAAAATCAGGGTCACATGAGACAGTAGCTTTTTTGTTCCTTGTAGGGGAAGCAACTTCCACTTTACTCCATGATCTGACAGAGCTAACATAAGTGTTTCTCTTGGATATTTTAGAAGACGTACCCTTCATTTCTTTGGGCTTCCTAGTGGGAGACTTTTCAAGCATCACACCTTTTCTCTTCTTTTCTGAAGCCTACTTGATATTTCGGGAGCCAACCTTTTGGAAACAGGCTCATCATCAGAAGTCAAATCATCAATGTTTACAACCACATCAGCTATTTTCTTGCTCCTTCTTTCCTGAGCAACTTGCTCTAACCTAACATCATTAGGCCTTGCATCAAGAGTATTGTCAACCCTAGTCTCTTCATATGTCTGAACATTTAACAAGATGCTTGCTTCTTTTAACACCTTACACACAACCCTTTTATGTTTCTTATCTAGGTTACTATTATCGTCTTCAACAATACTTGCATCAATGATCACAGGCCCAATAGGGTTTATCTTTTTAGATTCCTTCTCTAAGTTAACACCAACCCTATTTTTATCAATATTAGAAGAAGAAGACTTACCAGAAGCCCTGGCAACTTTTGAATCCTATGGTCTTGCTTCCACTTGAGTAAAAGCTGGAACAATTGATAACGGAACAACATCCAAAACTAGGTTAGCCAGCTTGATCATTCGGCTTGTATCATCAACACTAGAGTTTGATTGAGACGATCCATGATCTTCAGATGATCCATGCATGAACTCAGATGAGTGATGTTGAGACATTGTTGATTTTTGTTGAACCAAACTAGCAGTTGAGACAAAGAAGTACAAGCTCACTCAAGGAAACTTTTGCGAATATGCGACAACCTTTAGAGAATAATAGGTTTGGTATAAATAATGATTCCAAATGATTAAGCCTTAGAGGAATGGGCTTAGATAGACACGGGAGTCATAACATTTGAGAATTTGATTTTCCCAAATAAATAGCATTAATTTCTATAATTCCCCATGCTTATGCACTTCAAGTCGTTCTCCTGAATTTTTAATGTTTACACATTCAAAAATTAAGTCATCCATTTTAACTTGATCCTTCATATCATGTGACATGATATTCGTGGGCTTAGTCCTTTTTTGATGAATAGGATTTTCATCATTGTGATAAGCTGGGAAAACTGACTTGGGTGTTTTGCGTTTGATTGTAAATGTTGCGGTTAGCAAGAGTCGCCACCGACTTTTATTTTATCCAAAAGGAAAGGTGAAAAAGCACAGGAAAGACCTTTTAGATTATTTCTTGAGTTTGGGGGTAGATTATGAAAAGGGAAGGTATTAACACCCTTTTCATCCATGGTTTTCCATGGGCTCTTAGTTACTTGCTAGATCACTTGCTTTTGTTTGAAATTGTGCTTTGTGTGGTTTTTGAAAGTATTTTGTAAAGAGGCCTTTGTTTAGGCAAACTTTATAATGATTCTCGTTCGTAAGAATGTATACAAGGATGTGGATCTTTTGAAAATATTTTCAAGTTTGTAAGATGTTTTGAAAGTGTAGGTGTTTGTTTTGAAAATAGCAAGGATGTTTTGTTTTGAAATGGAGAAAGTAATTAGGAGCATTCTACCTACTCAAAAGTCTTTCTTATTCATTTCCTTTTCCTTTGACATTGTTATCTTACCATTGATTTGGTAAGTAACCCTATCTTTGGATGTAAACGGGACGGGCGTGGGTCATCGTATAACCATGATTAGCAATGTTGCAAGGTATCTTAGCATTCCTTTTTTAGGGACTAAGATCATTTTAAAGGCAACATAGATAGCGTCATCGAGGGACTATGATCTTATATTTTATTTGTTTCTGCTAAGATACCTCACATGCATAATATGGCCATTTTGTAAGGCAACCAAGTGGATTTACCCTAGGGGTGCTTGTGTGCAAGTGTATTGTTTTTCATGCTTGGTTTTGTCTTTGATCAGGGTTTTCTAATTGATTTGTTTTAGTCTTTCCATCCAAACCCTAATTACTAGCATTTGTATATAAAGTGATAAATTACGAAATTTAAAATTATTATACTATTACATCATTAGGGGAGGGGGTGTACAAATTACAAACATGGATTGCTAGAAAATAAACCTAATTATCTATTACAACCATATTGAACTTGGATAAATAATGTGCAAAAATGAGTAAGAATACAAGAATGTAATATGGAAAGGAAATGGACTTTTATTTGGATTTTTTAGGGAAAAGGAGTTTTGATTTAACCTAATTAACTAAAAGAAAAATAACTAATTAAATTAGTAAAAAGTAAAACCTAAATTTACTAGGAAAAGAATTTAAATAAAACCCTAATCTAATAATTGATTAAAAAAAGAAATTAAGTTTATAAGAAGAATATTTTTGGTATTTTTGTCTCAAAAATAATTTATAGTATTATAAAATATTTTTGATCTTTTTTGGTTTTAAAATAATATATTTTAATTGTGTAAAAGAAAATAACTAAAACCCTAGTTTTTTTAATTAAATTTACAAATCAATTAGCAAAATAAATAAAGTATGATTAAATAAAATAATTTTTTTGTGTAAAAAAAAAACTATATCAAAATATAAATCTAATGTCTTTATATTTTTTCTGATTTTTTTAGTATTAGATAAAATATTTAAGAAAACAAATAAATAAAAAATTGAGAAAAAAGAAAATAAAATGGGCCAGGGGTGTGAATAGCCAGCAAGGGGAGTTAGAAGTAAAAAAAATAAATCCCAAGGGGATGAGGCCCAGCGCTGCCAAAAAAGGTCAGAATATGTGAAAAAATATGAAAAAAATCCAAAAGGGTACCACTGGGGCTCGAACCCAGGTCCCTATAGTCACTGGCGCGCGCTTCTACCATTGGGGTGGCTATACATCCATATATTAGAATTTTTTTTATTAATAACCATGTATTAAAAAAATATTTCGCAAATAACCGGGTTTCGGAAAAAATTACGCAAATAACCATGTTTCAGATGGCTCCACAAAGGAGGAGCCATCTCAATTGGCGCATGCACCTAGGGTTTTTCCCTAGGCGCCATCTCACTTGGCGCCTCCCTTGGCTTTTAGCCAAGTGAGATGGCGCATGCTCCTTAAAAATGAGAGGAGGCGCCATCTCACTTGGCGCCTAGGGCAAAACTAAGGCAAAATGCTGTTTTATAAATAATTCGTCCGTTTCTTTGAAATTTCTCACACTTTGTCGCACTGTATTTTTATTTTGTACTCCGTTATTTGCGTAATGACGTCGCCTATGATTTTTAGCAGAGATGGTTACGTTATATTCTCCGCCACGAAACCTGCGATGAAAATGAAATTCTGGCACATTCACTCCATGCAGCGTCTGAAGCGGGAGTTGATGCGGTGGCTAGATGGAGACATCGTGGAGGGGGAAAAAATTCGAAGGATCCAGCGAAAACGAACAACAACCTCGCATGCGACAGGAAGACCTAATGTGTGGTTGGAGGAAGTCAAAACAGACAGTGATGTAATGCTGATGATGCATGGGTCAGATGAAATTGTGTTAACAGTTGTAATTTCCTAGATTGAATATCGTTAATCATTGTTGTACGCGAAAACCCTAATGTAATTTCCTATATTGAATTTCTTAAATTGTGTTAACAGTTTTATTAACGGAAAACCCTAATGTTTACAACACAAATATTGAAAAGATTTATTGTATTACAATATTTATGTGGTCGAGCCAGACGCCCGATTCAGACAGTTTTTGCGATTGTGTCCGACCTGACGGCATAAACCACACTTTCTTTCCAACCTGTCAAGATCGTCCATTTCTGTTGTGATGCGCCTGCTTTTGGGACGACCCTTCTTGTTCCTTCGCATTTGGTCATTGTGCCAAACTATATCGCCGTTGTATTCAGGCCAATAGTCTGGTTTTGCCACCAAAGGAAAGTTGTTGTTGTAAACAGTGAGCAACGTTTCAGATTTATAAACGTTTGAGAGCAGTTGAAGCGCGTCTTGATGGGTATGAGCACAAGCGGCAATGACATGAGAGCAAGGCATACGAAATGCTTGAAACCTGCCACAATCGCACCATTGAGAAGGTAAAATGACCCTGTATTCTTGTCTTGCCAGGCCTTCATTGTGGTCGATTGTCTCTTTCACAATGAAGTTGTGGCTGTGTCGGTCAAACCGTGTAACCATGTGAGTGTTGGCTTTAGCACTTTCAGCCTTAATGTATTTCATACAGCTTTCACTCCATAGTTGTCCTGATTGCAAGACCGCATACCACATTTCACCTCTTTTGGCAAATAACGTAGCCATCCTAAAATACGTGGATTTTACCAAGGCAGTGATTGGGAGGTTTCGTATGCCCTTGAATACCCCATTCATTGATTCAATAAGATTTGTTGTCATATGCCCCCATCTTTGGCCATTGTCGTATGACCTAGTCCACTTTTCGACCGGTATATTGTCGATCCACGTACTGGCTTCTGGATTAGACAAACGGATCTCGTTGCGGTAATATTTGAATATGGGTTGTGTCAATGCGTATCCTGCATTCATCACCGCTTTCCTCAATGTTTTGTCCTTGACCTCCCTCGAGAAATTCTGGACGATATGCCTGATGCAATAGACATGCGTAGAAGGAGGGTCATGCCAACCATTTGCTGGATTATTATAGGCACTTTCAATGGAGGCATGTCTGTCCGAGATCAAACAGAGATCTGGTTGAGGAGCCACGTGTGTACGAAGATTTTTCAGGAAAAAGCTCCAAGCACCACCGGTCTCCCCCTCGACAAGGGCAAACGCAACAGGGAAAATGTTATTGTTGCCATCTTGTGCAACTGCCATCAATAGCGTGCCTTTGTACTTCCCATACAACCAAGTCCCGTCAATTTGTAGAATTGGTTTGCATGATGCAAACCCTGTGATGCATGGTTGAAATGCCCAAAACACGCGACTGAATATTCCGTTGCCATGCAGTAGACTACCATCTTGGGCGTACGCTGGCAATGTTTCCAGAACATAAACACTACCTGGAGAATATGTCTTGAGTGCATTTAGGTAGCGGGGAAGTTCTCGGTATGACTCCTCCCAGTTTCCGTACACCCTTTCAATCGCCTTAGTCTTTGCTAACCACGCCTTACGGTAAGACGGAGTGTAGTTAAAAACCGTGGTGATGTGGGAGATGATTGTTTTCAACTTCAAAGAAGGGTCGTTGCTGACCAGGGGTAGGATTTCTTGATAGATTAGATCATGGTTGAGTTTTCGGTGGTCTTGTGATTGAGTGGAACTTACACAAGTATGGGTAGTCATGGAACCTATGACCCAGCAGTCACCCCTTAATCTGTATGATGCGGTCAGCTTGAACATACAGTCAGGGTGGACACACTTGATCTTGTACCTTTCCGGGTTTACACGATCCACCTTATAATCAACCGAGTTGAGCATGTGAAATTTTTTGATGGCCCTGATGCATTCCTCTCTGTTACGAAACTTGTCCTTCTCTTTTAAATTTTCATCCGACTGCATATACGGTTGGAAAAACAAGTCAGTAGAAGGTTCATCTCCGCCCATGTTGAAGTTTGTCATGTGCGTAGGTGGTGTGTAGATTTTGTCAGTAGGAATACTTAGGATGCCATCATCGTCAGAATCGTCGTTCACCATTTCATCAAACTCTAACTCGTTATCTTCTTCTTCATCATCAACTGCATCTACCTCATCTTGTTCATTCTCCAAAGGATCAACCTCCTGTGTCACCGGAGGCTCTACCTCATGTGTCACCGGAGGCTCTTGAAGCAAAACGTACAACTCAATAGAGTCGTTTCCAGAATAGACATGGCTGGAAATCATGTTCTGGAGATCCTCGTCATCTTGAACTTCAACCTTATAAAAAATTACTTGGTTGTTTCCAAAAAAAACTGGACTCTGATAAAATATCTGGGATACCGGACCTCGTTCAAGTTTGGCCTCCAATCTTTTCTTGAAGTACGAGAAATTTGCTTTCCCGTTTAAGAGAAATCGAATGTTGTCGGTGTTTCTAAACAAAAACCCAACTGTGGGACACATGTATGTCTCACTGTTGAAATGTGCTTTGACAACAAATTGTGGTGAAGAGGCCATTGTGTAGAATTGTTTTAAGGTTTGAAGGTTGGAATGTTTGAGGTTTATTGATTGTATGAAGGTATGAATGCTGGAATGTTTGAAGGTTTGATGACTGATTCGAAGGTTGGAAGATTTTACAGATTATGTGAATCAATGTTATGTTCAAAGTAAGGAAAAAAATTTCAATTAAGTAAGGGATGCAACCCCCCAAGGCTGCCAATAATATTACATGCAATAATGAAACCCCATAGCCTGCCACCTATCCTGGCCCTATTCTGCACACATACATGTTTTGTGTAAGACTCCACCCATCAACTCCAATGGCCTTGCATGCAACAAAGAATGGAATCCCAAAGGTTGTCACGTAGCCTGAGCCTATGCTGTAAGAAGTGACACCTCTTATTCGCCAAATGGGGTGGCGACACCATTCATTTTTGTACTCTTTCGCCAAGTGAGATGGCACCTCCCTTACTGTCCAATCGTGATACATGCATGGGCTTATGAAACCCCATAGCCTGCCACCTATCCTGGCCCTATTCTGCACACATAAATGTTTTGTGTAAGACTCCACCCATCAACTCCAATGGCCTTGCATGCAACAAAGAAAGGAATCCCAAAGGCTGTCACGTAGCCTGAGCCTATGCTGTAACAAATGACACCTCTTATTTGCCAAATGGGGTGGCGACACCATTCATTTTTGTACTCTTTCGCCAAGTGAGATGGCGCCTCCCTTACTGTCCAATCGTGATACATGCATGAGCTTATGAAACCCCATAGCCTGCCACCTATCCTGGCCCTATTCTGCACACATACATGTTTTGTGTAAGACTCCACCCATCAACTCCAATGGCCTTGCATGCAACAAAGAATGGAATCCCAAAGGCTGTCACGTAGCCTGAGCCTATGCTGTAAGAAGTGACACCTCTTATTCGCCAAATGGGGTGGCGACACCATTCATTTTTGTACTCTTTCGCCAAGTGAGATGGCGCCTCCCTTACTGTCCAATCGTGATACATGCATGGGCTTATGAAACCCCATAGCCTGCCACCTATCCTGGCCCTATTCTGCACACATAAATGTTTTGTGTAAGACTCCACCCATTAACTCCAATGGCCTTGCATGCAACAAAGAAAGGAATCCCAAAGGTTGTCACGTAGCCTGAGCCTATGATGTAAGAAGTGACACCTCTTATTCGCCAAATGGGGTGGCGACACCATTCATTTTTGTACTCTTTCGCCAAGTGAGATGGCGCCTCCCTTACTGTTCAATCGTGATACATGCATGGGCTGCCACCTAGCCTGCAAGAGTGACACCTTACATTTTTTGTAAATGCATGCATGCATATGTGTAACACCCTAAGCATGCAAATGTGACACTTCGCAGGCATGCAAGCACAAGCAACCACTACATCAAACTTATTTGCCTATAAATACATACCTTATGAAACATCTCTCACACCCACACAACTCTCACTCTCTGCTACGAAATATTTCTTAAGTCTATCATACTCTCTATTTCTTCCTAAGTCTTTCATACTCTCAAGCATTCTGAACAATGGCTCTTCTAACAATGGGCGATACTCACAGAGGCACAAGGGAAAACATTGCTGCATTTGTAAGTCTCTTCTTTAGTTATACATTTTTCATACTTCAAATAACGTGTTGTTCATCTTAATTAATCTTACACTTGTTTAATTATGATCTCAGGATACAAAAAGATTCAGAATCCGTTCGCACAACTACCTGGCTCCCGACCCATTTATCGTCCCTTATCTGGAATATGCAGGTTTTGGACATGTGATAAAGATCTCCAACTGCACCATTGACTCAAAATTCATTCTTGCAATGTTGGAGAGGTAGAGACCGGAGACCCATACATTTCACCTACCAATAGGTGAATGTACCATCACTCTCGAGGATGTGTACATGCTACTGGGCCTCCCTATCGACGGTAAGGCGGTGAACGGGTCGGTTCAACAACCCAACTCACAGTGTGAAGAATTGTTGGGTATGGATATGGTAGAAGGTGGTGGAGCAAGAGGGAAGGGAATACTACTCACTAACCTGAAACGGCATTATGCAAGTATGGAATTAAATGAAAATTCCTCAGAGAATGACTGAGTAGTAAAAGCCAGAACGTATCTTATGATACTTTTTGGTACATTTTTATTTCCCGAAAGTACGGGAAATAGTGTAAATTTCATGTACTTACATTTACTAACAAATTTTGAAAAAACTAGAAAATATAGTTGGGGTTCTGCAGTATTAGCCCACCTGTACAGTTCCTTGTGCAAAAACGCAGTCAAGGAAAAATGTACATTTTATGGGTGCGCATTTTTACTACAAGCCTGGGGTTGGTGGAGGATGGAGTCCTTAAACCCCATCAACAACAACACTTTTGGTTTCCCGTACGCAACAAAGTAAGTCATTAAGTTATAGCATTTATAACTATTCTGCTCTTTCCAAAATATATGCTAAAAATAACATGTTTCTCATTTCCTTTAGGTACTGCGTGAGGGGTATGGATTACGGCAAGAATCCAAGATTCAATGTCGCACTCTACCGGAATCTGTTGGATCACTTAGGCCCAGATGACGTACGTCCTAGCTTTTAACTTTTGTTCATTTTAATTATTTATACATTACTTTTGCGCTAACCTGATTTAAATTTTATCGCAGTTCGTCTGGAGACCATATTTGGGTTTGGGCCATGCTCCAAACCCAGAGGATGCAGCAACTTGGACTGCAAAGACTGCACTCATTCGGTTCAACATTGTGGAGATGCACCACAGCGACCGTGTGAAGATGCAGTTCGGAATGCATCAAGAGATACCAAGTGATCCAACAGATTTGTCCCCCTGGCATCTAAAAAGGGTCGACGCCCAGTGGGGTCTTACCAACTGGAAAGACTTTGCTCCGGAATGGTGTAAATGTGGCAAAGGCGTCACCGCTACATCTTGCAATCCCCGGTTTTCCTTACTCAAGGTAACATGCGACACACTGATCAATATATGTCGTGGTACAGGTCGGTTAGTAACCCAGAAATGCACGTGTCTCATTCGAGGTACTTGGTTGACCCACGCACACAATGGGCACAACCCTCGATTCCCCATCAACAAACCCAAAATCCATCAACCTCAAACCAACCCCCAAGAAGAAACAGACCAACAAACACACAACCATATTCCCCACCACAACACAACTACAATCAAATGTCGTACTACCAACCACAATCACCACCAAACTACCAATACCCGGATATGCCTCAAACCCAACCATAATACCAACCCCAATACCAACACACCCACATACCCCAGACACAATTTCAGTCTTCCACATATCCCAATATGGCGCCCTCAACATCCAGCCTTAGCCCTGATATGGGAATGTCAAAAGATTATGACCAAGCCGACCAAACCTACCATCAACCACCATATCACCAAACAACCCAACATCCACAATACCAAACACCCCAAGATCCATTTCCTTTCTACCCCCCATACTCAGACGACCAATGCTACCGACCAACCATGGAACCCCACCCACCGCCAACACGACCAAACTTTGAGGGTATGGGTAACCGACTGTACTAGAGCGGATCTTCGAGATATGGAGATCTTACTGATTTTATGGATTCAGATCGCATTGACTTCGCTGGGCCATCGACCTTGCCACAGCAGGAAACGCGACGGCACCCAGCAAGAGAAAGGCGAGGACGGGGATATGGAACCGGGGGTCATTACCGGGTTCCGGGGGATCACTGATGTATCTTTTTTTTCCATTATTTTTGTATCCATTTTTTTTACTGTTCTTTTAATGTAAAACAGTTGAATGTAATTATTTTTTTTTAAATAAAAAATCCATTTTGTTGATCTCTGTCTAATAGGCAACGCACAGGAAAGAAAATAAAAAAAAAAATTTTTGCCCTAAATTTGTACATAGGCGCCATCTCACTTGGCTTAGGGCATGCCCTAAGCACTTAGGCGCCAAGTGAGATGGCGCCTCCCTTAAAAAATGAGGTGCATGCGCCAATTGAGATGGCTCCTCCTTTGTGGAGCCATCTCAAACATGGTTATTTGCGTAATTTTTTCCGAAACCCGGTTATTTACGAAAAAATTTTTTAATACATGGTTATTAATAAAAAAAATTCCATATATTAATATCAAACCAAAAATATATATGATAAACACGTTCCTGAAGCCATCTTCATCAACCTCACGCCCAGCCTGAACCTCTGTATCTTATTCAATTCTCAACCAAAATGAAAAATGTAAACAGGAAACTTGTGGCAAATTTCCTCACGATTTCAAAAATGCAAAGCAATAAAATTATAGATCAAAGACAAACATGAATTTTAATGGACCTAATCTGGACCCTAAAATTTTTAGAAACTTCAATCATAAAATTCTCTAAGCTTAAGCAACATAAATGAAAACTATTGACATGGTTAGCTTTAGGGCAATGATATCTACATTTTTCATTCACAAATAAACCATTAATGATGCTTGTTTAAAGAGTTCAAAAGTCAGAAAACTCACCTTGCAAGAGGGTATCGTGTTTGGAGTTTGAGTAGCTTTTAGTGAGTTATAATGATTGGATTAGCTTCCTCAAGTTCCCAGGAAGCTAATGTGATGCTTAGCTTGAGCTGAAAGTGCCTGAGGAGTTCTGTAGAAGTCAAGGTGCAAGGTGTTGTTTTTGAAAATGGTGGATGATGATGGAGGTGTTACAGTGGTGTTGTAGGTGTTGGAATTGTTTGTGTAAGTTATTTAGAAGCTTTTGAAAGTAAAAGGCCAAGAAACGCACAAACAAATTTGGAGATTGGATTCAAAACTCAGAAATGGCAAGTTTTGAAATGTTTTTGGTAATTCTGTGTTCTTGGTGTTTTCAGGGCTCAAGCATGCATGGGATTTGTGGCAAATAACTTGTGTATGTATAAGCAAAAGGTCTTAGTGCTTGAGAGAGTCAAAAGTACGAGTTATAGGCTGATTGCTATGTTACTTGATTTTGAAGAAAAGTGGGAAAACAAGTTTCAATGTGTAGTACAAGCATGGGCTGGGTGATTGTAAGTGTTGAGATCAATTTCTCTTGAGTTATAAGACATGTATGATCAGAAGAGAACAAGTGTGAGGCTCAAGAACAAGTTTTATGCAAAAAGATACTTTATCAAAATGGCATTGTGCACTTTCTTCCCAAAATGGATATAAAGCATGGCCTTGCATTGAATGCTTGAATTGAGACCTCTAACAGCTGTGCAAGCAATTAATTATGGAGTTCATAACAAGTTTGAGGCCTGTAAAGTAGAGATTATGCATCATAGGTTTGAAATTTGAATCTTGTTCATCACAAAGTGACTTGTAATTCAAGTGTGAAAACCCTAACTTCATCTCTTCGATTCTCCCTACTCAAAAATGATCTCAAGGAGTTATTAGACATTTTGTAAAGCTTGTAATGTTCTCTACAACCCCTCTTTTAATCACTTTTTAAAATTCCCCTTAGAACTATATGAAAAAGTTCCATGAAGTTAGGTCAAAATCCTGACCAAATTAGGGCAAAATTTCAGTAAGTGTTTTGTTTCATGACCATGTGTTCTTAAAATTATAACTTGAGATCCAAGCACTTTTGGAAGGAGTTGTGTAAATCAATGTTGTAGATTTCATGGAGATATACAACTTTCATGTTGAAAGTTTCTTCTGAATCATCTTGCATCATGGTGAAAATTTTGCTCAAAGTTATGAAAAAAAAAGAAATTTCCAACACTTAGAAAAATTTCTAAGTTTAGAAATTTTAACTTTTCAAAATGTAATCTTGAATTTTTGATTTCTTGATGAATAAGTTTCATATTTTTACATAATTTAATTAATTGTTATCTTTGACATTTGATTTTGACCAAAAAGTCAAAGTTTGACTTTTTAGTATATAGTTGACTTTTGATCAGTTGATTGAAAATTCATCTGTCAATCCATTGGACTTGAGCAATGTTTTGAGCCATGTGATTAGGCCAAAATGATGCAATTGGACTCTTGAGATAATGACTTTAACCAATTGATCATTTGCTAGGTCAAAAATCATAAATTGCCTTTTCCTAGTCAAAACCCTAATTTTGACCATTTTGCCCTTTTGAAGATTTGATCAAATTTCTTGAGGAATTATGGTCCAAACTTGATCAAATGATACATATGAGTTTAAAATGTTTATGTGGATCAAAAATTATGAAGTTTGATTGTAAATTGGCTACAATTGACTTTTTCCCCAATATAGTTGATTTTTAGGTCAACTGCTCAATTGACTGAGCAAAAGTGTGATCCAAAGCTTGAAACTTGACATGAGTAATATTGGGGGTCCATAATGATATATGAAAGTCATATGGGGCATTGGAAGTTCAAATATCCTTGTGCAATCTCAAACCCTAATTTTGGTCATCAGTGCTTTAAGGAGGTGTCTTGAGCTGATCAATCCTAGTGCAGTCTTGAGCCAAAGGAGATCTTGTGAGCAAATTCTTGATAAATGAGAGGGGAAATTTTGGGGTACAACAGCTGCCCCTGTTCAATCTTCTTAAGCCTGAAGAGTTAGATTGGCGAGTTTTTCCATTCGTGACTCGAAGGTGGAAGATGATTGGACATTATAGTGCCCAAAAATTTGCACTCGGTGATGTGATGGTTGATGGTATAGGGAATGGGCTTAAATATGCCATTTAGAGGGATGATGGAAAGTTGTTAGAGATGGGCTTGTAGATGCCATCCAGAAATGATTGTTGAATTGTATCTGTAAGCTGAAACTGAATGAATATCAGAATGGCATCCGCATCTGGAGCGTATCTGAACTGTATGTGAAAGTTGAATCTGAATGAGTATCAGAATGGCGTCCGTATCTGGAGCGTATCTGAACTATATCTAAAAGCTGAATCTGAATGAGTATCAGAATGACATCCGTATCTGGGGCGTATCTGAACTGTATATGAAAGCTGAATCTGAATAAGCATCAGAATGGCATCCGTATATGGAGCGTATCTGAATTGTATCTGAAAGATTGTATGAGAAGAATCTCGTGTAGGATTGCTTCAGCTGGTTGTGTAAATAATTTTCCTGGCTTGTTTCAAGTATCGATCTCTGACCTTTTGCAAATTGTTGATGATAGCCATCTACTGACTGATCTTTCCTGAAAGATTAGTTGTATGCAATGTCATGATGTATGAAATACATTGTACAATGATGTTCTAACAAATGAATGCAATTATGTTGTATGCATTTGCGTCATAGATGTTTATGATGTATGGATGTTGTGTATGCGTATGTGAGCTAATCTGCTTCACTGCTTGTTGGATTGGGGAAAATAAATCCCCGACTGCTACTGAGGATACGGAGTGCCAGTCTTCGTGTTTTGAAGTGCTGACGAGCTGATGAGCTCTTATTTGTTAGAGAAATAAACTCTGTTTTAAGGAAAACTCTGTGTATTGCTTGTGAAATCCGTTGGGGAATCCTGAGAAATTGGACGACCTTTACTGGGGCTTGATAACAGGAATATTTGTTCCGCTGGGGATACGAGAGAGCTTGGTATCATTAAGATGCACATTGTGGGGATTTTTATGGAATAGTCTAAAGATATCATCCTATTTCTTAAAGCCATTAGTGATTGTATTATATTTTTTGCTCATTTGTAAACAGTAATTATGTTCAAATGCATATGCTCAAAAATAAATCATTGGACGTTTTTGTAAACAAAACACATAAATAAAGAAAACCATATAGTTTTACACTTTCAAAGGGGTATATTTGTATTTAATTGAATAAGTTTTTTGTACAATGAGACGAACATCCTAGTAAGAGAATGTCATCGTAAAAAAAATGAAAAATTGATACAAAGAAAAGATAGCCATGTGTAATAATCTCAAGGGGTTCCCATTCTGCTATAGCCTTCGTGCCTCTAAGCGTCTTGTCCACTTTTTGCCTTGTCCGAATTCGATTGGATTGATCAGAACCATTGAATTTGTTAGTCGAAGCCAAAGGTTGTTTGCAAGGTGATTCAACGGAACATAGTCATACGCTCTAATTCCCTAACTTTTGCTTGGATCGCCCTTTCGGGTTTTCAGTCCACCGGGATACCTTTTTTTTCCCAAGTCGCCCTTTCGGGTTTTCAACTTGCCAGGTGTACAGATTTTTTTCTTTTTTTTTATCCCTAATTTTTCCCCGAACCTTTTTGGTTCGCCGGGATGCCCTTGTTTTTCCTAGGTGTGTCAACCTAGCGGGTCTCTTATGCGTAGTATCTTTTGACTATGTCCTTGTTCACGGGGTGCGGCAGGTCGTCGCCATCCATAATGGTTAAGATCATTGCTCCACCAGAGAATATGCTTTTGATCACAAATGGTCCTTCATATGTAGGAGTCTATTTTCCCCTGGGATCACCTTACGGTAGCATGATACGTTTGATCACCAAATCCACGACTTGATACACTTAACATCTGACCTTTTTGTTGAAAGCCTTGATCATCCATTTTTGATACATTTGACCATGACAGACAGCAGTAAGCCTTTTTTCATCAATCAAGTTCAGTTCATCAAGTCGAGTTTGGATCCAATCTTCTTCA